>CM029633.1:31226923-31900256 GCA_017311315.1 Dendrocalamus latiflorus
ATCAAAGATCAAAAATGCAGAGTTGGTGAACTTCAGATAAGATAGATACACTCCGCCCTGGCTATGCTGCCATCTCTAGTTACATGTCCTGTAAAGTGTATAATTGTATGTGTACAGTGCACACAACCTGCCTGTCAATACCGTTAGGTGTAATACTTCTATGTTTTTCTCTGTAACAAGAGTAGTGCTAATCTAAACGAATATAAAAAGGTAAGCAACATTTATCAAATATTCACTATGCTTTAAAAATTATGTAAATCACTATCGATGAAAGTATAGAAGCACATCTCTACTGTCGGATATGCACAAAAAAGATCAGCTTTTTATTCTTTTTAGCGTAGGGCTGATGTCGACAATCAGGGGATGAATGATTCACAAAACTTTTCCTTCTAAGATATTCAAAATCTTCACTCAAATGACTATAATAATTACTAAGTTCATATCATACCAACTAGGCTAAGTAAAATAAAGCTAGAGATAAGAACCAACAAAATCAGTAGTCTTTGCACAGGCTCAATAAGACCGCTATTGAGGGGCCTGTCTGACCGCTGACTAGTTTGACCATCGGCCTACACCCGGTCTGACTGCAGGTCTAGGGCCGGTTGACTGGTCCTTAGTTTCCAGACTTGAAAACCTCTCAAGTTAAAAGCTCAAATATCAAAAACTTATTGGATTCTCATCCAAACACTTCTAAATTTTGGATTTATTCAAGGCAATAGTAATCTAAACAAATCAAGAATAATAAGGTTTTTGGGCTCCAGTTCACCAAAATTTAAGAGAATCGAATGTAGTTCACAAGAATACCCAAAACCCTAAAACATAAATTATTTCTTACTCGTGAGGATCTAAGACATGATGTCTTTCGGATCTATTCTCATATGTCCTAATAAGTTAATTTAAGCAAGAGATTGGACAGACCTAAAATCATAAATCTAGCTTAGGAACAAGCAAAAACATAAATAAGAATATGATTTAGACAAATTTTTAATCTATTTCAATAGAAGATGATATTTACATACTCATAGATTGTTGTGTTACAGATCAAACAAAAAATAATGGGAGCTACGGGGAGGATACACAAAGGGGTTGTCCGAAGCTTGAGACACAGCAGGGATTAGATGTAGAAGATGTATGCACAATATATAGTCTATTACTTAGTCCTTTCTGTAAAAATATGAACCATTCCTCTTCTATGGCACCCCAAGACATGTACTTATAGCTATGAAGAGTTAGCTTACACAAATACCCCTATTAGGGTCTACAATAATGGGGGTGAACATGTCCTTTTCCCTGCAATAGCCCCTTGGGCCTACCACAAGGTTACAACAAATGCATCGCATAGGCCTATCCCTAGAGCAGTCGACCATTACTATCTAGCTCGAGTTCCCTGGCCTCTAGGCATAGTAGCGGCGAAGGCGATCGTCGTTGCAAGTTTGCTGGAGGTCCATGCCGTCGAGGGTGGAGAGATGGTAGGATCCTGGCCGAAAGGATGCTGTGAGTATGTAGGGCCCCTCCTACTTGGACTCCAGCTTTCCTGCCATGGCATCATGCAAGGCCTTTTTGAGGACGAGGTCCCCTACCATGCGCTATCATGGTTTGATCTTCTTGTTGTAGGAAGCCGCAGTCATGCAGAGGTATTTGGTAATGTTATGAGTCACCTGGACCTAAGCCTCATCGACAAGATCGAGCGAGACTGCGCACTCCCCTGGTGGCTCATGGACCAGCACTTGACAGGACTTTACTTTGAGCTCCTCGAGTGTCATGGCTTCATCCCCTAAGAGTAGCTTCAACGGAGTAAAGCTTGTAGGATGCGTTGTCATGGTGCGCATAGACCAGAGCACCTTAGGCAGCTCATCTGGCCACTTTTCCTTAGGAAGATTGACCAAGCGCTTCTTTATGTTGTCGGAGATGGTGCCATTGGTGTGTTTGACTACTCTTTTGGACTGTAGGTGGCCTACAGAGACATAGCATACTTTGATGCCCATGTGTTTATAGCAGGTTTGGAAGGCCGCTGTGTATCGTTATTGACCGTGATTTCTCTAGAGACTCTAAAGTGACAAATAAACTTTTGTGTCGCTGCGGAGGTGATCTTGGTGAGGGGGACCGCCTCAACCCACTTGGAGAAGTAGTCATACACCACAATGATGAAACAGAGATCACCAGGAGTGCATGGGAGTGGGCCTATGATGTCAAGCCCCCAGTGCGCCAGCAACCATACCGATGGGATTGGTTGGAGGGGGGTTGGGCGGAGTGTGCGCGAACATTCCTGTTCATTGACATCCTTGGCAGTGCTTAACCAACTCTTATGCGTCTGACGCCACCGTTGGCCAATAAAATCCTAGTGGAAAGCCTTCCCTACGAGAGCGCGGGGGGGGGGGGGGGGGGGGGCTAGGTGCAAGCCACAAGGCCGCCATGAATTTTCGCCAGGAGCTCTTGGCATTCTTGCCATGAGAGGCATCGTAGGAGCAAGGTGCACACGCCCCATTGTATAGTACCCCATTTGCCATGTCGAAGGCTCTCGCCTGGTGTGAGCCTTCAAAGCTCTTGTGAGTCGTCCGGCTCCTCGGGTCGCCTAGAGGAATGTGACATTTGGTTGTCTCCAATCGTCTTGTTGACCGATGTGTAGTACACTTGGGGGCTCCGCGTGGTCATGCTATACTGCTACAGTAGTGAGGACCTCAAAGAATGTGCCAGAGGGTGGCTCGCATCCTTAGCTGGCCGCTTTTGCCATCTTCCGCATTATCGGCCCTTGGAATTAACTTGACGGTGACCCCTAAGAAATGTCACTCCTTTGCCCTGACAGCGGCGAGGAACTTGGCAAGGTTGGGGTCCTTGGCCTAATATGATCTGTCAATATGGCCCACGAGTAAGTGGGAGTCGCTATGCACAAGCACCCTTCTGGCTCCAAGTGTCTTCACCTTACGAAGGCCGAATAGCAGGGCTTTGTATTCCGTCGTGTTGTTGGTCACTTGGAACTCGAGGCGTGCTACGTATGGTAGGCACTGGCCCTTGAGAGTTGTGATGATGGCCCCTACGCCTATGTTCGCAGCTCCGTCCTCTTTGGCTATACAGATCTAGTGATACCCGAAGTATGCGTCGAGGAAGTTCATCAATTTACACCCCCACCATGGCGTCCACCAATTGATCAATGCAAGGCACTGGGTAGTTGTCTTTGGGGTACACATTGTTGAGATTGGTGAAGTCGATGCACATACTTCAGCTCCATTTGCCTTTTTGACCAATGCCGGGTTGGCGAGCCACTCTAGGTGGACCATTTCCCTAATGATGCCGGAGGCGATCAACTTGGCCATCTCCACCTTGTTAGCCTCTTGTTTGTCCAAGGACATTCTCCTCATCTGCTATTTCACATGCTTCATGTTGGGGTACACCGCCAACTTGTGCTTGATGGTGGAGCGATCCACTCCCGTGATGTCGGTTGGTGCCCACACGAAGACGTTAGCGTTCTTGTGGAGCACTTCTAGCAAGCTTCGCAAAGCCTCCAGGGTAAGGCCATCCTCAACTGACACCTACCTCGACGGGTCTTGGTTGTTGAGCGGCACCCTATTCACTTAACCGTCCGGTCTCATCTTTGGCGTCCACTCTGGCGTGGAGGGAGGAGGTGCTGTGGAGGAAGGGGTTGGGCCCTTGCTTACCTCATGCACTTTCTAGAGCGGGCTTCACGTGCCTGCTTTGATTTGTTGAGCGAGGTCTTGGTCGCCGAGCATTATGATGACCCCCTTTGGGCTCGGGAGCTTCATACATTAGTAATCATGGTGCAACACTGCACTGAATGCATTGAGGGTAGCTCTTCCCATGATAACATTGTATGGATATGAGAGGTCCACCACATCAAAGCTGATACACCTCTGTCCTGCTCTGCTCACCTCAGTTGAAGGCTACCTCAAGTGCCACCTGCCCCAGCATGTTGATCGAACAGCCTCCGAACCCTTGCAGGGGGACCCCTAGGGGCTGCAGCCTACCCCGAGGGATGCCATTTAGTCGAAGGCATTGGCGAACAGGAGCTTCGTGGAGCTGCCTCTGTCTACCAGGACCCACCTCATGTCACACCTTGCTATGCTAGTCTCGATGACCAGTGGGCTTAGTGAGGGAAGTCTACCCCCGAGGCATCCTCCATTGTGAAAATGATGTTGGCTCAGACTCACTTCGAGGGCACTTGTGCTAGGTACGCAACGACGTGGTGTATTCGACACGCATAGGCCCTTTGTTGTCGCTTGGAGGGTAACTCGAGGGACAATCCCCCGTGATGGCGTTGATCACTCAACAAGGCCCAACGCAGGAGCCTATATCCATAGCACGTTTGGAGGGGGTTGGACAAGCTATACCTCTGGGGCCATTGTACATGCGCCACCACTAGCGCCCTCGTGTCCTAGGCATGTTCTCTGGCCGCGCTTTCATGGAGCGTTGTGATGGTGGGGCAATCGTGTGTGATGTGCTCCCTCCACTCATGCACTTCGCACTAAGGCCCTTGTTGGTGCCTATCTTCGTGACCTCACCCCTTCTGCGGTTGCGGCCATTCCCTTTGCCGCGGCGACAACCTCTGGGGTAGAGGTTATGTTGTCACCCCCTTCAATGTCGAGTACGTATCTACCCTTTCTGTTGCTTGCAATTCAAACCCTCCTTCGGGGTTGTGGGGGCGGACTTTGCTTTAGGGGTGGACCCCATAATGTCGACCTCGTGCCACACTGCATCCTTCTCTGCCTCATTTTGTCGAAGAGCTTGGCCACTATTCTTATGGGTTTTTAGCATTGTATTCCGCGAGCGGCCCTTGGTCATGATGTATGTGCTTATAGCATGTTTTCTTCTCATCAATAGCCTTTTGCACTGTCTAATTCCACCATCATATGTCTTTTGGTTCTCCTCTTATCTCTTGGGTCACCCCAAGCACCTCCGTAGCCACCTTCTTAATGTGAGTTGCCATGTCTGTCCACATACTATTCGCTTCGCTATTCGCGTCTCCCACGTCCCACATCCCTTCCGTGACCATCCTCTCCTTAAACGCCTGTGTGATCTCCTTTGAGTTTCCACCACTCTGTCCTCATGGCTCTGGCGACCTTAGCTTGTCGAACCTGTAACCTAAAAAGAAACTCAGAGATTACCAACTTATATTGTTGGACAACGCACTCTCAAGATATAACCTTACAGTCTATGCAGGCTAATTTGCCCTCCCTCCTAACAATAACAAAATCAATTTGGCTAGAGTGCTGACCACTGTTAAAGGTAACTAAATGAGAATGTCTCTTTCTAAAGAAGGTGTTAGCTATCATGAGATTATAGGCTACAGTAAAGTTTAAGATATCTTCTCCCTCTTGATTCCTATCACCATAACCAAAACTCTCATGCACCCTTTGAAACCCTCCATTAGTTGTACCAACATGACCATTGAAATCGCCTCATAAGAAAATCTTCTCATTGATAAGCACACTTCTAACCATGTCATCTAGGTCTTCTCAAAATTGCCTCTTAGCGGTCTCATCCAACCCTACTTGTGGAGCATATGTACTAACAACATTCAAAACCAAGTCACCAAAGATTAGCTTAACTAGGATAATCCTACCCCCTGTCTCCTCATGTCGACAACTCCACTCTTGAGGCGCTTATCGATTAAGATGCCCACTTCATTCTTGTTTCATTCTGTTCCAGTATACCACATCTTGAAGCCGGTATCCTCCACCTCCTTTGCCTTCTGACACACCCATTTAGTTCCTAAACACACAAGATATCTATACGCCTCCTAATCGTTGTATCAACTGTCTCTCTTAACTTACTTGTTAAGGACCCTATATCCCAACTACCCATACAAATCCTACTCTCCTCGACTAGCTTCCTTGTCCCTCACACTCGTCGAGTAAAGTGCGAAGACTCTTGCCCATTTTCCACTACATCCGGGTGCCAACGTAGCGTGTTACTAAGGGAGTGACGTTCTAGCCCTTGCTAATTTATCACCACACCTGGGTTCCGATATGGCGCGTCGCTAATAGGATTACGCCCTAACAAAACTAATTTGGGTTTCATTCTATGAAAAGATGGCATAATTTTTACATTGGCTTGCCAAGCCTAACATAACTCTTCTCTTTTTCCCTGACTTGGGACAGGCCATGTAAAAAACTATATAGGCGGAGTTAAAACCAGCATAGAGGCACACCTAAAAAATGCGCGTCTGAATTCTGAAGCACAGTGGCAGTCCTTGCTAAGAAAAGCAAGTTCTAATTCAGGGTATCTTAGTTCTTAATCAAAAGAAATCATACTCATGATTGACCCGAATCATTTGTAGCATTCAGATGTCTGAAACAGCAGTAGATCCAGAGCTGAAATGAATCACACACATCTGATGTAAAATCATCCCAAACATGAGAAGTAAACCAAAATCAGTCTAGTACAGATCAACAACGACAACGTGAAAACGAACTAAGCACTTCGTTAATTTTCCAAGATGACGCTACGCTTTAGGAAAAGTTGCAACAAACCA
Organism: Dendrocalamus latiflorus; assembly: GCA_017311315.1. NCBI lineage: Eukaryota > Viridiplantae > Streptophyta > Magnoliopsida > Poales > Poaceae > Dendrocalamus > Dendrocalamus latiflorus. Next base: position 31,233,411 of record CM029633.1, read on the forward strand.
AGCCATCTTAAGGACCACGTGAGAAATCCCATTGATAATTAGTGATGAATAATTGATACATTTGTGGAGTTGGTCTTTGAATTGCAAAAGTTGATAAAATTCAATTTTGTTGTCAGTGTAACCGGTCTAACTGGTATGTGAGACTGATCAGACCGTTGGGTTTATGTGGTTCAACCGCTGTGATTTTGAGTTGGGCCTTTTTGGTGCACTTTGGGAGGTGGCGGTCAAATTGGATTGGAAGTCACAGTCTGACAGGCTGGTAGTGGTCAAACCGGCTCCTGTCAAACCGGCTGTTGGTTGGCAGATGGACAGGAGTTGAGTTAGACAATGTGACCAACATTAAAGATACGGTTACACCGGTGTCCTATTACCGGGGAAGATTTTGAGTCGGTTTGAGCTGGTCAAACCAGTCAATAGATTGCAGTCTGACCTAGGGATGGCAATTGTGCCCGTTTACCCGTGTACCCGTGGGTAAATACCCTAATGGTGTCGGGTATGGGATGCATTCTTTACCCACGGGTAGGAAAATGGGGGTAAATCTCTACCCATCGGGTAAACGGGTACGGGTATGGGTTAGCTCTACCCGTACCCGTCTCGCCCGTTTACCCGTTAAATTACCTGACAGGTGGGCCATCCAAATACAGTAAACCCTAAGTCACTCGGTCTGTCGGTCACTCCGTAACTCAGCCTCCCCTCTCGGGCACCCCGTCCCACCAAAACCCTTGTTCCCCCTCGGGCCCTCCCAGCCGCCGCCTCTACAAGAGCCCCTCCAATCGCCGCTCCTCACCGCCCCTCCAATCGCCGCCCTTCGTTCCGCCGCCCCTCGTTCCGCCGCTGTCGTCCAGATCCGGCGGGCTGTCGTCCAGATCCGGCCGCCTCTCGGGCCTACCTAGCCGCAGCCTCTCCGAGAGACCAAGAGCCCCTCCAATCGCCGCCCCTCGCCGCCCCTCGAATCGCCGCCCCTCGTTCCGCTGCTGTCATCCAGATCCGGCCGGCTGTCGTCCAGATCCGGCCGCCTCATCGCCTGTGGCCCCTCTCCGCCACGACTGCCACCCCTCTCCGGCTCTCCGCCGTCAGCAAAACTCAGGTGAGCCTCCTCCGGTCCTCCCTCCTTTCTTCCTCATCGCCGATTCTCTAGCTGCGGCACATCAAGGAGAGAGTTCAAGGATATATATGTTGTTTTTGAACTCATGGAGTCTGATTTGCACCAAGTTGTAAAGGCTAATGATGACTTAACTCCAGAACATTACCAGTTTTTCTTGTATCAGTTACTTCGAGGATTGAAATACATACATACAGGTAATTGATTTATTTTCACATTAAATGTGGTTCTTTTGCATATTCCAATAGCTTGCCGCGAGAAATGCTCCATTTACTGTGTTCACTGTGTTATAACAATGGGAGTGATACAGATGTCATTAGACAACAATTCAAACTATTATTCTAGTAGCTGATTCTGCTGTAATGTTTGTGCCTGCACTTATGAAAAAAGGATTTATATATTTGAAATCTGAAATCTGAATTGTCAGCCAGCTTATATATTTGTCTTCCTTTGTTTCCCTACTTGTGGCTTTGTTGAATTCATGGAAATCACCTAGTAAACTGATTCATGGATTTTGTATCTAATATGCATATGCTCTGGTGCAAATCAAGCTTCCCTTTGGGCTATAGGAAACTAGGAATTTCATGTTGTCTAGTTCATCATCTCAGCTTGATTGTTTGGTCAGTTCCAAACCTTATTTTGTTTTAAGATCTGAAAAAAGAAGTATAATGTGATGTACTCAGTTCGCGGGTAAACGGGTATGCCCGCGGGCGACGGGTATAGGCGGGGTTTTTTACCCGTAGGCGGGTACGGGTATGCCCGTGGGCGAAAATTGGGGTCGCGGGTACGGGTATGGGCGAGCACTACCCGTACCCGCCGCGCCCGATTGCCATCCCTAGTCTGACCGGTGAGCGATCTGACCGTCATGAGGAGAGCGGTCAGACCGATTGCTACGACCAGAGAACAATGAGAGGTGGTCTTGAGTGGTTTGACTTTGTGCATAGTATAGGAGTCGTTGATGGGTTGTGTTGTGTTGTAAGACGTATTGTCTTAACTAATATGAATTAAGAGTACAAAACTTGTGCTCGAGATAGTCGTTTGGTCTTTGGATGTGTAGGCGGCTTGAAGAGCGTTAGCAGTTAGCGACAAGTGACTGGGGCTAGGCGGGGGGGGGGAGGGGTTATGGTCCATGCGGTCGGATAAGTCTGGGTAAGGCTACGTGGCTCAAATGAGGAGCACACAAAAGACAAGAATCATGAAGAGGCAAGTTGATGCATGTGGTGTGCTACGTGATTTGGGCCGGTGCAAGTAGAGACAATTTGGGGGGAGATCAGATGCGTAAAGACTTAACGACAAGTCAATTGGGCGTCACGGGCTACGTGTCAAAGCATACAGAGATGTTTTGTCAGGTATTTTGGGAGTTTACCAAAATATCGGGTTGACCGCGGCGTGAAGAGGCGCAGACAAGAAGTGGTTTAAGTCAAGGTGAGTCGGGATGGCTAAGTGGATCAATCGCTAATAGATTAGCGGGTTGAGTCTTATAAACGCTTTGAGAAGCGTACGTGAGTGTATAAAATCCATGTCAGTGGGGTTCATGGTTGTCCCCATGCGCTTAACGGGTTGAGACCCACTAAGAGGTTTAGATTATATATGGGAGGAGAGGAGAAAGCTAGGGTTGAGAGATTTTTGTCTAAGTCTATGTGAGAAAACTTCTGTGAGTAAGCGTGGTGCTTTGAGCGTACCTTGTAACTATTCATGTACTCATCAATCACCTACTCTAGTGGTAATATATGAACTCTTTGGTTCCTTCTTAGTGTTTCACTTGTTTTTTTCTTGATTTTCATGTTCTTGATCTAGAAATTCAAAATCGTGATCTAGGTGGCTTTAGCCCAAGTTTTGGCTTACATTATCTTGCTTAGATCCACACGAGCAAAAAGCAATTTGAATTTTAGGGCTTTTAGATGTTCTTGAGGCTTAGGATCAATTTCCTTCAAATTGATGGAATCAAGTCCAAAACCTTGTGTTTCTTGCCTTGATCTGATTCGTATCCTAGATAAGGTGTATGCAAAATTTTAAATTATTTAGAGTTTTCGTATGAAAGTTATGCTCTTTTTAATTTTTGGAATTGTACAGATTTTTTGTTCTATGCTAAGCGAGATATTAGACCGCCATTTTGAGATAGGTCAAACTGCCCCTAAGAGATCAGATTGTCCTTTACATCGGTCAAACCATCTATGATTATCAAGGATAATTTTTGCTTGGTTTTATCTATGATTATCAAGGATAATTTTTGCTTGGTTTTTCTTAGAAATTTTATTATGAATGCCTAGGCATTGATATTTATAACTTTCTTTAGCTATTGAAATCCAAATAGGTAAAGTAATCCGATCTTTTTAACTTTTATAGCCACCCAAGTGAAAGATTAATAATATCCGGAAAAAATAGGACAATCATTCGATACCTTTGCTGGTTGCATCCGTCCTTCACTGTCACGCTGGAAATCCAGGCTAGAAGCCAGGCGACTGGTGTCCATCAAACAGGATGCAGTGTCGTGAAATTTGGACACTGTTGGACCCTATGCACAGCCGAAATTCCGGATTTGGCCCCCGAGCGAAGAAAATTCCGTTTTTGGACCCGTTCGGAGCGCGCGTTTTACCGGTGGCTGCCACGTACCCCGGTCGTGCGGTACCAGACCGCACGACCGGCCTGCGTACGCGCCCGAGCGCGCGACCGTCCTCCCGCCCCGCCCGAGCGCGCGTCCGGCCCGCGCGAGCGCGCGTCCGCCCCGCCTCGAGCACACGACCGCGTGGCTGAGCGCGCGTCTGCCGTCGCCCGAGCGCGCGACTCCCGCCGACCGCGCGACTGAAATTTTGACCGCGCATTTGCCGCTCCCGACCGCGAGATTCTTTTTCCGACCGCGCGACCGGGGTACGTGGCAGCCACCGGTAAAACGCGCGCTCCGAACGGGTCCAAAAACGGAATTTTCTTCGCTCGGGGGCCAAATCCGGAATTTCGGCCGTGCATAGGTCCAACAGTGTCCAGATTTCCAGTGTCGTCACCAAACGCAGAATCTCTATGCGCAAGCTAACGCCACTCCCAATAATTGCAGTTTACGCATGACAAGTGGCAGTTCATCGCTATTTCATTCCACGTATTCTCGTTTTTGTCTTTTGAAAAAAAAAAGTTCATCGCTATTTCACTGACCGAACAGTCCTTGCTGTAACCCATAAATGGGGGAGATTCATATTTTTGCCACTCTTAAGATTGGTCAATTACCCCTGTCACTTACATGTGGGGTTGCCTGAGTCACTGACGATGGGCCAGGGTGGCAAATTTGATGTCACTCACTTCATAAGGGTGGCAAAAAGTTAAATTATCCCATAAATGGTGCCTCTCTTAGGGTTGGGAGCTGTTGTAGCCTTGGTACAATAAAGAGTACAGGGTATCTCTTTTTCATAAAAGGATATAGAGTTAGAGATAGGAGTAGGGGTGAAAACGGATCGGATATTTCCCGACCGACCGACCGCCGAATCCGAGTCGGATCGAATTCAGATAGTTATATCAGATAATTATCGGATTCGGAGTCGGATTTGGATAGTTGTTTTCGGATACGGATTCGGAAAAGAACTATCCGGCGGATACGGATACTATCTGGGATTTTTTCGGATAATACCCGGATATATTTTTCGGATATCCGGCCCAACTGCAAGCAGCGCCAAGCCCATCACTTCTCCACCGTCCTCGCTCCAACTCCTCCGAGCACAGGGAGCACGCGCGGGCATGGGAGGCACACTGGCGCCAGCAGCCGGCCGCCTCAGCCTCTACGGCTCTACCTCGCCTCCCCCAGTCCCCCCACCCCCCACATCGACATCTCTGTCACACGGGCCACGGCCGGCCAACCCCAGATTCCCCAATCCCGAGTTCCCGACAACCTATCAACCATCACAGCAGAGACCAGAGACAGAGAGTACAGGGGAAGGAGGCACACCGGTCACCGGAGCTCGGACGAGTGGACGACGGCCGCACCGCCGCAGGAAGAGGAGCAGTGTAGCCGGAGCCGAGGGCAGCATCCCGCGTGATGACGAACTCGTCGCTGGCGCTCCAGTCACCGCCCGGCGATCCGCCGCTGGTGGCTCGCTCTCGGAGTAGTCGAGGTCGCCGTCGCTCGGAGCCAGGGGAGGAGGGGGCGGCGGGGAAGGAGGGGCGGAGGGGGGAGGAGAGGGTGCCAGGGGAGAAGGGGGCGACCGGGAAAGGTGGGGGCGGCTGGGGAAGGAGGGGGCGGCGGAGGAGGAGGGGGCGACCGGGGGAGAGTGGGGTGGCGGGGGAAGGAGGGGGTGCCGGGGGAGAAGGGGACGACCGGGGAAGGAGGGGGCGGCGGAGGAGGAGGGGGCGGCGGGGAAAGGCGGGGGCGGCCGGGGAAGGAGGGGACGGCGGAGGAGGAGGGGGCGGCCGGGGGAGGAAGGGGCGGCGGAGGAGAAGGGGGCGACCGGGGGAGGAGTGGGGCGTCCGGGGAGGAGTGGGGCGGCGGGGGGAGGAGTGGGGCGGCGGGGAAAAATGAATCGGGCGGCGGGGCGGCGAAGGATTTGGGGGTTAGGTTTTTTTTGATATTTTACGATTTAGTCCTTCAGGTTTTTGTTTATTTTGATTTCTTCTGTTCTAGCCCTCAGAAATTCTGATTTCATCGCGAAAAGATCCTACATATCCGTTGTGAAATGTACATCTATATAGAGGAGTCCTTAGAATGCCAAATTTGAAGATTGAATTAGATTTTGGAGATGTAAATGTGCAATGTATATGTGTGTGTGTGTGTGTGATGAGGAGAAAGATGTGGATGGTTGGATCTTAATCCAATGACTGAAAAAAGTGATTAAGATATGTTATGATTTAGGCCAAGTTTATTTTTGCACTTGTGATATGAGGTGTCTTTTCTTATTCTTCATTTTTGCACTTGTGATATAATGTGTCTTTTCTTATTCTTTCTTAAGAAATATTAGGGTTGGACTGCTGGAGAAGAAGATCAATCAAATCAACATATTCTAACATATATTTATAATTTTTACAACATAGCTCACCCCCATTGTGATTTTATTTTATGTAAGCAAATTACTACTACATGTGATTCTAATTCTAACATAGCTGCCTTCACCAACTGTCTTGAGCATTTGATGAGATAACCACCCCCATATATGTTACAATTAACCATTTTGTAAATAGAGATATTCTATTATTGGTGCGTGTATTCCAATTAGTTACTAAATGTTCGAGAACTATTTAAATTGATTTCTTAACTATAGTAAACTGCACTTATAACTCTGGTTGAGCTTTTCTATTTGACTAGTTGGGCAGCACTATACCAGATTGTCGGACGATAAGCTAGAGCCGTGGAGCGGTGGAGTCCGCCAGATCCATGTTTGCCTTTCTTTTAAGATATTATCTAAATATGTGATTTTGATCCACCATTGCGCTTATATACTACTCGAGTGTCTATCTGGTTTCAGAATTATAGAGCTGACCTTATCAAAATTGAAACCAACTAAAACAACATACAAACACGAAGCACTCAACGAATTACTCAACTGATCTGAGGGCTTCTAATTTTGACACGCATGGTAGATTTGCAATGTAGTTAGGGTCGAAACATCAGTTTGGTTTTGTAGATCTTGAATTCCTTATGTGACATCTCCAATGACCAATAGTATCATCACTTTAGCTATCTCTTAGCTATACTACGTTAACAAATTTCTATGTGGAGAAAAAAAGGTGAGGAAAGAGAATATGTCCTACGTAATATCCAGAAACTCCTACGTAATATCCGACGAGATATTCGTTATCGTATTCGCATCCGCTCCGTATTCGTTCCGTATCTGTGACCGATACTATCCGGATTCGTATTCGTATCCGGCACTATTCGTATTCGACTCCGAATCCGAGAAAAAATATGGGATAGGATATGGAATAAGCAATATCCGACCGAATTCGATCCGTTTTCACCCCTAGATAGGAGAGAGAGTTTATATGTAAAATAAATGGATCCTCTTTCTCATATTACTCGTGAGGGTTTATATATATATATATATATATATATATATATATATATATATATATATATATATATATATATGAATGGAATAAGATGAGAAATTCTCACTCTATTCCTTTGATAATTGCGAAAGGTGAAGGTACATTAATACATTGCTCTATACTATTAGGCCTATTACATATTAGACCAGTTGTAACACCCAGTCATAGGGGTTGAGCCACCCATACAATAGTACTCCCTCGACAGCAAGCGTGAATGTTCTAAAGGACAAGCTGACGTGACTAACTATCTTAGCCCCCCGTCCCCCGCCAGCAAGCACGAAGGTCCCAATGGGCGAACTGATCCGATTGGTACCTCCAGCCCCCGGGGATGTGGATGATGTAAATCTGCCAGCTCCGGGTTCTTTCACTTAGCCCGAACTTGAGTGGCGCATAGACGCATGCGAGGAAGTCCTATTTCCTATTTCCGACGTGGGCGGCACAGGAAGGCGGAGTCGTGGGGCGGGCAGCCTCTCCGAGGCGATGCCTACGAGGAGGGTCATGGAGTCCCACGATGTAGCTGAAGACACCCCGTGGAGGTGGAGTTTTCGAGGCAAAGTCGTGGGTCGGGCTACCCCTCCGAGGCTATGCCTACAAGAAGGGTGGCGAAGACGGTCGTCGACCAAGGCACAAGGACAAGGTGGTCGGTCGGGCAGCGACGAAGTCGATGGACTCTCGACCACGAAGTGGACCGCGAGCGGTTGGAGGAAGCGTCTAGGACCACGAGGTGGTCGGACGAAATCACGACAATGAGGTGTTAGATGAAAGTCGGCGGAGTCTCGACCGCAAGGCGGTCAAATGAAGTGCCTACGACCACGAAGCGGTTGAACGAGGCATCTATGACCGGAAGGTGGTCGACGAGGCATCTACGACCACAAGGCGGTCAGACGAAGTTGGTGATGGGACAAGGACTTGAAGCACGCGCACTCCGTCCTCTACCCTTCGAACTAGCGTCGACAGAGCCATAACCATGAGGCAGTCGGACGAAGTGTCGGACGAGTCGTGCGAATTCGCGATCACGAAGTGGTCATCTGACAGTCGAAGCCCGTGTACATCACGCACGGAGGTTGACTCCCTAGTGCCGTGATGGCGATGATGAGAAGCGTCGCCCTACCTATGCTGGTGCGATGGAGTAGCCGCCGATAGCATCCAGCACGGTAGATCGCCGCTGGCAGCATCACTCTTTTTTTAAAATCAGGAGACGCTGGGTAATCTAGGGTGCTCACGATATGAGCGCTCCGATGATAGCCCTCTCTAGCACCTTCTATTGCGCAGCTTCTTGTGCAAGTCCCCACAGACGTCACCAACTGTTGTGGCCTTGCTACAATAGAGAGTATAGGATACCCCATTCTCATAGAAGGTAGAGCTAGAGACAGGAAAGAGAGATCTTTGTGTAAAATGAGTGGATCTCTTTTATTATACCCCTATTAGGGGTTTATATACATAAATGGGATAGAATAGAAAACCACTTTGATAATTACATAAGGTAGAGGTACATTGGTACATTGCTCTATACTAATGGATCTATTATATATTGGGCCAGTTATAAGATCCATTCACGAGGATTGGACCACCCCTGTAACAGGAGTGAAACCACAAAGTTCTAATATATGCAGTGAGAAAACATGGAGCAAAATATGACATGTGCATTTTAAGGTCTGAAGTTTTACTTACTAATACATTTTGTACATTAATTAGGTTCACCCATAGTGAGATTCCTCAAGAAATCTTCACAGCTCGAGATAAATGGGCGTTTTATTTCAGAAATGCAGAACTCAGCAGAGCACAGACCCGCCTCAATGATATTCGAGTGGTGCAGGCGTCTTCTTGAGCTCCATCCCCTGGAAATGGATGTCCTGCACGCACATCAGAAGCAAAACAATTCAGACATCACAAGCCGTACGTATATACACTTGGTTGCTTGAGCCACATAAGATTTGACAGTGCCGCGCGATCTTGAAAATTGACGTACCGACGCGAAGTGGTTGACGTCGCGGTGGTGCGCCTCGTCGGCGCGCACCACAACGACGACGTCCTTGAGCGTGGCGTCGGCGGGGAGGCGCCAGTAGTCGATGGCAACGGGCGGCGCGGGGATATTATCGATCTTGCCGGCCTCGAGGTCCTTCAGGAACTCGGTGTAGGAGTGGATGGCCTCCTCCTCGAGGTACCCGACGATTCGGTGTGCGAACTTGGGGGAGAGGAGGTAGCCGACGAAGTAGGCGTTGAAGAAGACGCCCTGGACGGCGAGGACGAGCGCGCGCTCGTACCACCTGGGCTTGGCCACCTCCATGAAGGTCATGAGGTGCATCCGCTCGTTCTCCGCCTCCTCGAGCAGCGCGCGGATCCAGCCGCCGCTGTGCTCGAAGCGGCGGAGGGAGCGCAGGTGGAGCAGCATCCCGCCCACCATCCCCGGCACCGCCGCCACCGTCTCCAGCATCATCGCCCGGCAGCCGTACCTCCTCTGCATCCAATCCAATTTGCCACGAACAAAAAGATTGAATTTTCCCTCGTTTCTCAGAATTGGCATGGTCCTGGAAAATGGGAAAGGGAAATTGATGATACCTGGAAGAATATATCAGTGGGCACGCGCAGCAGCTTGACGGTCCAGTAGGCGATTTTGTCGAGCAGCACCTTGGGCTCGTGGTGCTTCGTCAGATCGATCGTCGTGTCCGGCCTGTACGTCTCCCATGGCTGCAAAATTAACACACTAATTAAGACGCCAATTACACTGATTAAACCCCAGCTAATAATCGCAAAAGGCGCGACCTTTTAAGTTTTAAGCATGAGCGACCACAGCTGCTGTACTTACCCTGAAGCAAGTCCACCTCCACTCGGCGCCGCCTTTGTTAACCAGCTTGGACGGCACGATGCCCCAGTAACTGCTCACCACGGTCTTCTCCCCCTCCTTCGCGGCCTGCGTCGCCTCCGCCTTCGCCGCGGCGGTGCTCGCGCTGTTCTCCTTGGACGCGGCCGCCGCCTCCTTCGCCTCGGCGGCGGCGGTGGACAGCAGCCGCACCCACACGGCCACGCCCCCTTCTCGACCTCCAGCAAGCAGAGGCCTCTGGGCAGCCGCCGGAGAGGTCGAGCTGAACACGCGAGGGCCCAGGTGGCGGAGGAGGACGGATCCGGCAACGCGGGAGCTCATCGCCGCAGAGTATTTGCTCGAGTCCTTCGTGGGTTGCTCTGCCGACTCGTTGTCACGGCCTTGCAGACGTGCCCATTTGTGAGAGGAGGGCTTCTTTATAACGAGGAATGGGGATGGATAGATGCGGCCTCGTTCCAGACAAATTGCTTTTGAAATGGGATGATTTTTTAATACAACCTTTTATTTTCTTTGTAAAATTATCAAAATGGACAAATAATCAATGAATGAGTGAAAAATAAGATAAATAATTAATTAAAATCAAGTATAAGGCAAATAAACTGTTTGCAATCAAAGAACAGACAAATAATCAAATTTCTCTACATTTTTAGCCTGTCGATCAGTACCTGCGCCTGCGCGGCGCTCGTCCGTAGGATTGGACTATGTGGACAGGCGACTATCTGGACAGGCGAAGTCGACCCAACATTTTGGGCGTCAGGGGGAATGGATGGCTGTCAAATCGTGCTGGCTGCTTTCGTTCCTCTCTAAAGTGCTCCGCTTTTTCTAATTTTTCAATGTACTCGTTCCTCTGCTGTGACTGCTGTCTGCGGTATGCTTTAAATAGTTTCTCTTTTTGAGTTTTAGAAATTAATTTTTGAATAAAGTGGTTCCTATAAATTATTTATAGAAGTTACTATAGAAACCGCTTTAAACGGAATAGCAACGCGAGTGTTATTTATTTTCTTAATCCCTCTTATAACCAGCTAAAATTCAAAAATCACAACTAAAAACCACATCATTTTTACACGAAGCCTATGTAGACCTATTCCATGACATGCCACAAAGTGAATAAAGCATGAGGTAGATGACCATCAATACTCCAATGCTAGTCTCCTCGTGTGAAGAGGCATAAATTTTGGAGCAATTTCTTTTGAAATAAAGATTAGAAATTGGAATAAAAATTTTAAAACCTATGAAAGATCTGATTTGCAACCATCCACTGCTACACCCTTAAACAATCGATTCAGATTTCTACAGTTTTAGTTTTTGAGAAAGCAGCAAAATGCCTTGCTCAGCTGTGGTCGCGAATCACATCAAAATGCCTTGCTCAGCTGTGGTCGCGCATCACACGCTTACGGCCTGCATGAACCCACAAGCAGTTGAGAATCGAGCCAACGGAGGTGCTTCCGATCCCATCAATTCTGTTGCACCGCGCGAGGTGGTACCCTGAAAACTCTTATCTCGCCCACAACCACCACTCGGCAGGTGCATATGCGCACCCAGCGGCTCATCGTCGAGAGCAGCAGCACGCCGGAGGCCGAGAACAGGATGCCGGCCAGCGGGGTCCCGTACCGCGACAGCCGCGCGAAGAAGGCCCGGAGCATTCCGCGCTCCGCCATGCCCAGGAGCTGGTACGAGTCGCTGCTCATCTCCGCCATGAACATGCCATCTTCGACAGCGCGGACGCCGCCTGCACCCACCACATCAGCCACGCGCCGCCGAGCAGCCTCGAGAGGTCCGCGAAGTAGCCGTCGCTCCACTGCTCCCTGTCAAGCGGCACCGCATCGGTCCCGGCGAAGGGTGGGTACAGGTAGCCCACGAGCATGAAGATGACCGCGTAGAACAGCGCCTCGGGCAGCGTCTTGCCGGGGTTCTCGACCTCGCCAGACAGCGTGCTGACCGAGTCCCAGTAGTTGAGGTTCCACAACTGGGTGTTCAGGTACAGGTTCCAGTCGACGTTGTGGAGGTCTACCACCAGCCATCTCGCCGGCCGGATCTTGGGGAGCGCAATGTTGTAGTTTAGGATTACTCAGCAGTCGTTACACTCAAAGACTCAAAGTCGTTATGAGCACTTCTTGTTTGCTCCGACTACTCTGACTACGCCTTCGTACTCTGACCACGTACTCGTAACTTCAGCTGATAAGAGTTACGACTATGCTCACACTACACTGCGCGTTCTCGTAACCACTCCTTCGTCCACGTAGTATCACTTGATCACCATAGTCATAACTTGATTACAATCACACTGAAGACTCGATCGACATAGTCGTAAAGTTGTTGAGCTGACATTACTAAAGAGATTCCGTTCAAGCTGTTGTTTGCAAATTTATTGAGAAATAAAGTATTTGAGTTAAATCCGGTGCTGTTTCCGTGTGATTTTTCCTATGGTTAGTTAGGACCACAGTCCTCTTCTGTGGGTGGTGCTTTTACGACCATATCTTTTGCTTCGCGACCGTGGTCGTAACTCGTTTATGACCACATCTTCTGCTCTTGCGGACATCTCCGTTTGCCGTGGTCATAACTCATTTCATGTATGTGAAAATGACGAACTTGATATTTTTTCAGGAGTCAAAGCACTCCACTTTTTTTATTTCTCCCCCTCTCGTTTCGATTACCCCGATTGCTTCCTTGCCTTCTCTTGTTACATGGCTCTGTCTTTTATACTCAACACAACAACTACCACACGGAGACAACTATGACACATACTCGAAAACTGACTTGTACGCTGAAACAAACTCGTACACAACTACGACCACGACAAACTGACTCGAATACGACTAAACAAGATTACTAACTCTAACAATCATCTCCTTAATCTTATTTCCCCATCTTGATCACGCATATCTTTTCTCTTGCTTCCGCTTCTTCTTCCTACCTGCACTCCCGTGCGTCGTTTCTTTCTGAGCCTTGCACAATCCAACGCTTCCCGCACCTTGCACCTGGATTGATCCCGTCCTTCCTTGTATGCCTGCTGGGCCAAGTCAGATCGTCCATAGCCGCTGCAGTCCCGCTCCTGTGGCCGCCGTTGTCGCATCGACGAAGACCACCTGGCTCCTGCTCCCACCAATATATAGGCCAGGTTATTTTATGCTTAGACTTCACTTATTTTAACTTAAGTTTTTATTTGTAATTTATTTTTTATTATTCATAAATTCCATTTTTTTTTCTAATTTTTTACTTTTTTGTCGATTCTTTTTTCATGTATTCGTTTGCATTGTTTATGATGGACTAACATGTTTTTTATTTTTAAATTTTTTTAAATTTAATTGTGCCAAATAAGCCACTTTAAGCTACAGTGCAATTTCAGCCATAAACCACCATTTTTCAGCCCAAATGAGCGGCACCTTAAAATTGGCTTATATTTGTACTGTGTATAATAACTAGTTTTTAAATGATGTGTTTTTTCAAGATGGGGTCAATAGAAAAACTGTAATAAAAAAGTATACTGAGTTCAGCTGTGCCAGCCAAAATCACATGTGACTATTTTTTCCCTGCGTACTACCGATCGTGAACAGTCAGAATTTAAATATTTAAAAGCCATAAAAAAAACCCACCCATAATCTGTTACCAGGAGATCAGGATTATCCTGCCGCAATTGCTTGCAAGCAACGGAAGTTGTTTGGTGAAGGAGCGGCGATGCTCGGAGGAAGGGGAAAGAGAGCGGCGGCAGATGGTGCCATGCGCTCTCCGGCCGGCGACACCAGTTGCTGCAGAGACGGCCATGCAGCCTGCTCCGGCTACACTTGTAAACTGCAGGGCGAGCATGACGAATAAACAAATAAGCCCAACTCTACGGCCCAAAATTCCGGCTACAACTGGACCTCTAGGCGAGATCAATATCTGGCCCGCCTAACAGCATGGCGAACTGGACCAATTTTGGGCCGGGTCTGGATAGGCTAGGCTGACCATACAGCCCAAGCATCTCATGCTTCACCATCCGATTTATGGTCCAATGCTACACGCGCTCTACTTCCGTAAACGGAATTTCATATCTGCCGGACGAGATGGGCCGTATGCTCCTCCTTCTCGTCCGTCTCAATGTGGGACCGTGGATCGTCCCAACTCCATTGGAGATTGGACGGAGAGGCAGAATCCTTGAACTCCAGGACTCGGGAGACAGGAATCGCAATCGGATTGGTGGCGAGACGATAAGAGAACAGATGAAGATCAACGGAGAATTGGAGATGGAGTTGTCCGGCAAGGCTGGCTGGAGAACAGGGACACTGAATTCGATGTGGGCTGCGCGTGTCAGCTCCCCTTCGTTCACCGGTAGCGGTCGGCCACACGCAGTCAAGTCGCTCGGAGCAGCTAGCGCGGCGGACAAAACAAGTGCAAAGTTGAAAGCAAGAAACAGTAGGGTGTGGGACGGAGAAGGAGATCGAGTGAGCTCACCTCTTGTCTGGTGTCAGCAGAGCCACGGTCCGCAGGCGCCGCCGCCGTCACGGTCGAGTCCGGCCGGCCCCGGAGCGCGACCATCGCCACCTCCGACTGTTCGTTGGCCGCCATGGATTCCTGATCCCTCCTCCCTTTCCCCTCTTACAGCAGCTGCTGTCACTAGTCCTCACGACTCCCAACTTATGCTTCCCAAACTACGCAAGGCTGTGCGGTGTGGACGTGTATAAGCACCGAGCAAAAGCGAGGTGAAGAAGAGGTCGCTTTCCTTGTGATCCCGGCGTGAAAGATCCCCCGAATTAAGCACAAGTTTGCACGATTGGACTGCAGCCTGAAGCAAGAAATGAAAAATAATGCAAAAAAGGTCGCCTTTTCTCGGGAGCAATGAGCAATCGGCCGTGCAACGTGTGCTCATGGCCAGTGGCGCGCTCCGCTCTTGCTTGCTCTTGTAGCGTAGTAAGCTAGTGCTAATCAAGGCCGCGTGCAACACGGGTTGCATAGGAAAAAAACGCTGGTTTTAACGGTCGAGCAAGAGGCCAGCCACACAGGTCAGCTTCCTCTAGGCTAGGATAACCCAATAGAATATGGTGATACTGGTGATACGGATACTATAATGTTATGATAAAATATTTTTAAAAAATAAGGATGTATTGATACGAGAAGTATATATGTATTTAAAAATTTAAAAATTAGAGAGGCTACGAGAAAGTAAGAAACTAGATTAACTTAATAAAAATTATCCCTGATTGTTTTTAAATGTCATCAATAGCCAGATCAGAAGTGGATAAAGTGTCCAACACATGTATTGTGATTATACTAATGCCTCAATAGATGAGGCCAAATCTTGCTAAATGAAAACAGAGATCACAAATGTAGTTCGGGGTACCATGGATGCTACGTCACTTTCAGCTAAACATAAATTTCGGGGCATGTTCTTTTTGGCTGCGGCTTATGGCTTTTGGCTGAAAATTTTGAATTTTGTCTGTTTACGGTACAGATTATGGAGAGATCGATACTCACTTGCGATTTTGGCTGGTACAGATATTGGGCTTTTGACGTGTACTACATTTAACTTGTAGACCCCGTCTTGAGAAAATACGTCGTTTAAAAATTAGGTACTGTAGCGACTGCGAAAAACCGGTCGGCTTGTGGCCAGCCGAACAGGCCCCTTGAATGATAGCACGGGACTTACTAACCAAAAAATATCCTGGTTTACACCCCTAAAGACGATGCTTGCTTTCCAATTTGATTAAAATCCTGCTGCAACTTTCAAGCCTCCTCCGTAATCCCAAGCCTTTTTCTCATGAGAAGAGGGAAAATATACTACAAACAAATCTTGCTGACACTAGCATTTTGCTCCATAAAAAAACCACACACAAACATACACACAGATGCAGAGACACACACATACGGCACAGAAATTCCCCAAATGTTACTTCACACAAAAGAAAAAACATCCCCGGCGAGCAAAGCAGAAGGCGGTGGCGGCGATTCAGATGGAGGGGACGGTGTCAACTAAAGTCGCGCCCTGAAAACAGAAAGCAAGCACAGCATTTCAAAAAGCTGCTAAACATTTCCATTAGCATTGAACTCATTTAATTACCTTCCTTGATCTAAGCATGAGGGGCTAAATTAAAGGGCTTACCTCTTTCACCTGTGCGCATACCTCCATTCTCCATCTACCAGGTTTGTTTCTCTCTCTCTCCCATCTCCATCTCTCTCGGGCCGGCGCAGGGCTGATGGCCGGTGGCGGTGGCGGCACCCGATGGCAGGCATGCGGTGGCAGCCGACGAAGGCAACACGGCCTCACGGCCGCGTGGCGCAGGCGGCCGTGTGGCACAGGAGGTGGCGCATCAGCACGGGTCGGTGCAGCAGGGGCCGGCGGCGGTAGCGGCAGCGTCCGGCTGTCGGCGGTGGTGGCAGACGAAGGCGACGTGGCTGCACGGCCATGTGTCACAAGCAACTCAGCGAGGGCGGCCATGTGGCATGGGCGGCGCGGCGCGAGCGGCAGTGGTCGGAGTGGCCGGGTGGCCAACTTCCACGGTCAAGTGATTCGGTTGGCCGGGCGTGTAGCCGAATCACGTTTCGCATGGTGTTTTGTGGGCTTGTGCAGCGGGGTGTGGTTCGCACGGTTGAACAATGAGTCGCATGGCCGAACAGCGATGCGCACGACGAAGGCTTAGTGAATGCGATCTTTTTCGGTTGAACAAATCCCTTCCGTCATTCCACAATTTTATCCTAGCCCGTATCTGATTCGTCTCTATTTCACCTTGTGGATTTACACGTGGCCTTCGAAAGAATGTTTGGGCAGTTGCGCAAATCGGATCCTTCATGCAA
The DNA here is from genome assembly GCA_017311315.1 of Dendrocalamus latiflorus. NCBI lineage: Eukaryota > Viridiplantae > Streptophyta > Magnoliopsida > Poales > Poaceae > Dendrocalamus > Dendrocalamus latiflorus. The sequence goes on from CM029633.1 coordinate 31,250,123, forward strand.
CGAGTCCGCCCAACGTGATCAAGGCAAGTACCTCGCGGCCGTTAGCCCTTCCGTTCCACATACTTCATCCTTCATGATTGTTTGTCACCATTGCCATTGATTACATCTACCATATCAATAATGTTTGCCTGGATATAAACTTCTAATCTTGTTACCGTACCATGATATTTCTAGATTACCTTGGCTTGCATACTTTTATGTTTATTAGAATACACAGTTATTAGAGTTTAGAATTCATACTTAAATCGTTAATGGGGGTAGCGTATGATCATGTTCTGAACTTAGGTTTAAACCACTAGCAATCTTTAATATCAAAGCTTCTATGTTTTATCTTCATGATAGCATGATGTATTGCTTGTTTGATTTCTTATGTAAGTCATGATCAATATATAATAACAACTATTAATTTGACTAATAATCACTTATCACGTAATAAAACTTAGTTGGTTGTCAACCCTTGTTTGAGCTATATTACAATACCTCTTTTTTAGAATAATTCCTAGACTGATATCGCCATATTATTATTTCACATCACCACTTATCGGTATCTAGTGATTCTCCATTTCAAACCTTCAACGATCCTTGCACTTATTCTATCCTTATCTTAACCTCTCCATAGTTCTCTTAATTTGTACCGTAAAATTTGTTAACAATATAACGGTCATTTAGCCTGGGGTTATCCACATATAGGGGAGATTTCTACCCACCTAGTAACGTATGGGGGCCGTACACTTTCGTTACTCAGGATATTACACCCCGTCAGCGGTTATATAGTCGAGGACAGTGATGTGCCTGACTATTCTCGTATAATCAGGTATGTGAGAAGTAATCACCGGTGTCATTACTAGAATTTGCTTCATAACAATCATCGTTAATTTTCATGTTCCTGTTACCTCTATCTCTGACTTTTATCAATGTTTCTAGTAATGTAGTTACATTGCACTTAATCCATGTCAATTACTTGATAAAATTACATGTCCTTTTACTCACCTTGCTTGCGACCGTTGTTGGGTGCTTGCTGAGATTCCCAAATCTCACACTTGCTTTTTTCATTCTCAGTTAAAAGGCCAGTGGAGTGATTGCAACATACATGGGTGGAAGCACTCGAGTTTTCAGCATCATGACTTACCACTATTTTTGTTATCTTATTTACTCTTTATTTGGTTAGAAGTGGACTGGTCCCATGTTTCAAACATTTACTTACAACTTCCGCTGGTTCTCTAATAAAGTATTAATAAAGTTTCAATTTCCTTGTGATTTCTATTATTTCTTTTACTTATTCTTTATTTTGGCGATGGCGTTCTATAGTAGTATCTTATATTGGTATATGAGGTGCTACAATGAAGGAGGCGGTGGACTTGGGTGGGAGCAAGCGTGGTGGCTATGGGGAGGTCTTGGCATGGTGGAGGGTGGCGGAGAGCTAGGGCGGCGCTGATTTGGGGATTTTGGGAAGGGTGCCTAAGAGCTAGGGTGGATAGGGGTGAGTTGGGGAGGGAGTGAAAGCGTGAGTTTTTAGGTACGTGAAGCTTTCTTTTCCCTACTTGGGTTATAATTGGGCTAGGCTAATAATAGTATTTTGTTTGAATGGTTTTGTGTCAACAAGTACCGGGAAGTATCGACGAAGTATCACGATAAATTTTTATTTCAAACATTAAATTCCACCAATATTGTATCATGCCATATCGTCATATTGGATACGTATCACATACAGAAATGGTTGGTTAGCTGCATATCGGTGCTTCTTAACCTTCAGGGCGCAAAGCAGGGAGCTTGCAGCGTTGAGCCTGGAAAGGGAGGAAACTAGGCATATTCGCATGTGCACATGCCCAAGGGTTTGCCTGTTGTGTTAACTTCAAGAGTGCAACTATGCAAGCCGTTCTTGTGGCAATAATCAGATCTAACACGTGAGCAAACAATGGAGTTTATGGATAGATTTGCACCACTGTAGAATCAAGAATGACCGACTAGAAAGGGGTGAATAGAAGGTATCTAAAATTTAAGCCTTAATTGACAATTCTAACAAGAATAAGCCAATACAAGATTCTAGCACATGTCAAGAGCTAAATTGTATGTTTTCACTAAAGCACCTCAAGACTATGTCGATACTAAAATACAATTCAGCTAGACAATTCTACACAAATAAAATAAATAGCTAGAATTGTAAATGCGAAAATAGTAAAGACAAGAGAGAGAAACCGCAACAAAAATACTCGTTGTTTTTCTCGTGGTATCAAAAACTTGCTGATCTTTACTAGACCGCATTAAGGTAAGCCCAAATAGATTGGACCGGCTCCATGAATAGTCTAATGAATCTTAACTTCACTAGGGTTGCTCTTTCTTCACTCAGGAGATGGTGAGCACCGAACCACTCAAACGGTGTCGTGCCTCTTCACAACATTCTTTGAAGAGATCACCGCACAACCTTCCTCTAAGCCATCTAGGTGCAGGCAAATACCAAGAGTAATAAACCACATCCCTTACTTGAAGGAAATCAAATGCCACAAGGATCAACTAATGATACAAATGCAATTGAATGTTCTCAACTAACCCAAAATGTGAAATGTGAGGAAATGAGTAGTAAAGAGTGCACCAATGGCTCTAATATATTCAATGGGGGTCAAGAGTAATTAGCTTGGTGCTAGTGAGGGGGTATTTATAATCTCCAACCACAAATTCAACCATTAGGGCAAAAATTCAACAGGTGCGATACTATCGTCATGTATCGGCCGGTACTACCACGCCTAGGGTTTAACGGTTATATGAAGTTCATTTAATACTTTTGAACTAGCTGTAATGGTCTGATGCGGTATTACCACACTTATATGGGCTGGTACTTCTGCATGATACTACCGTTTCCAAGGGGAGGAGAAATTTCCAAAAACATGCTCCTTGTAAAAAAGAACCGTCATGTAAAAATCGGTCTTACTGGAATACGGTACTACCGCACCTCATATGCGGTCATACCCCAAGACTTACCGTTGTCTAGCCTGCAGCATACTGTTTTTACTGAATTTTTTTCTCTTGGGTGCAATTCCAAATGCATACATGACTCTTAATTGATCAAGATGGCACAAGATAAATCTTCAAGCTACTAATCATGATCCCTCTTTATAGTACGTCATCTAACCTATGAATTCGATCTTTTCACCAATCATCGAGACCGATAAAAACCATAAAAAGGTCCTTAGGCTATCTTTGTCTTGAGCCGTGTCAATCTTTTTATCGTCTTTGCATGTTATTTTTATGTTGTCATCCATAATTCAAAACTAAATCTTTAAAATATCTTAACACATATATTAATTTTTAATACATTATTGTTATTAACTATTAAAATTATTTTTAGAGGCATAGACCGTGCCATCCAATCGCATTCGACGGGTCAAAGCGAATCACAGGTTGTTGTTTTATAATTTATATAGGCACTAGGGGGATTTGGGAGCACGACGAGAAACATCTCCAATAAAACAGGCTGGAGGAAAGCTTACGTGGGTACTAGCCTACTAGGGTACTGCAATATGTGATTACTGCCTACCATCTCCTGACATACAAAGATATGCCAAGTAGCAGCTCAGACAGTCCAACGCTTTAGGTTTACAACTGTAAGTCCAACGCAACCTCGAGCAGTAATTTTCGATGTAACAGTCTACATGAGGAGAACCAGGCACATTACAGGATACAACTCACTTAAATTCTTGTGAAATTAAAGAATGTAGAATCTGGGTTGCGGTTTCACTGTATCCCCAAAGCCGATTCCGTAGGTAATAAACATTTTGTCATTTCACCAATTCGGGCACCCCATTGAAGAAATCATTGCACCTGTTCCAACAAAAATACAAGTCCGCAGATAACTAACCAACCTCAATGATGAGAACAAACCATGCATTGGCATTTCTATAAGCAGGTGGACTTGTCCGTTGGAATAAAACAGCTTAAGATCGCATCAAGCAATGTGATCAGCTACCAACCGGGGAGATAATGGATGAAGAGACCGTTGTCAGCTTGCAGCTTGCTTGCGTCGAGCCCAATCCAAACGCCATCATACACTACACTCGGCATCGCACTGGGGACCAAATGGTGGTGTCAATGGCACGGAATGTAGAGACATAGTACTGATGCTGTGGGTTAGCTGTGGCCCGTGAGTGCCCGGATCGCCTTTGTGCCCAGCAGGTGGCAGTGTCTAACCTAACGCCAGGTTGGGTCCGCTAGGACCATGGTTACACGGGTCCAGGTGAAGAACCGGTAACAAAGTGAAGCAGTAGTACGTCGTATGTCCTAGGCTTCTTCAAAAATATTATAGCTTTTGTTGTAACTTTTGCCTGATTATGATAGAGACTGAGGAAGTAGAAAATATTCGTGTTAAAAAATCATTTCATTCAAAACAATTCGTGTAACAAACTCTACAAACAATTTATAAAAATCATCCTAAAAATCACCGTATTCAAAAATCGATTTTTAACAACGTCTCAATCGGTGAAGTTGGTAACTCCCAATCGTCCGAACTCGATGCCTGAAATCCACCAAACGTGCGATACCTACCTAGCGGTATGGTATCACCGCATCTTTGCGTTCGCCAACCATCGCTAATTAACGAGCGCCCCATCATTTCGATCGCTCCAGGGCGTCCTTGCCAATCCATTTCCAACCAAGCCGTCCTCCAGCTCCATGGAAAAGAAAGACAGGCGAGGAGGGTGAAAAGCCGGTAGTACTTTGCCTTCCGTTGGGGCAATCCCGAAAACGAGCAGGGGGTAGTTAAAAGCGGGCGGAGCGCGAGGGGCGATGCGGTGCCGAGGAGCAGAGGGAGGAGGAGTCGACGGGTGGTTGCGGTTATAAAAAGCAACGGAGCGCATCGCGGGTAGAAACCGGAGGGAAGGCGGGCCGCGGTTCTCTCTTCTGCTTCGTCTTCTTCCCCACGTCCACGCCGCCGCCGCGGCGCGGAACTGAGGTGGGCTGCGCGACGAGGCGGGTAGGCACGCGGCCACCACGTGGGGAGCAGACGCCGCCGCCACCACCCTATGCTCCTAGCCCGCCTGGTAAGGTATCTCGCGCTGGCGTGCCTGTCCTTTGTGCGCCTTGTCGGCTTGCTTGTTCGGGGGGATTCGGTCCGGATCTGTGCCCAAGGCGCCGGATCTGAGCGGCTAGTCGCGAGCGTTCGGTCCAAATGCGAATCTATGCGTAGGTTTGTGCTTTAGCGGCGATTACTTCGTGGTATTTTGGATCTGTTTTTTGGCTGATTTGGATTATATGGGAAAATGGTCCCTTTTTTTCTTCCAGTTGGAAAAAAGGCGTCTCTCTTCTCCCGATGGATGATAAAAATCTGTGCTTTTAGTGTCTAGCGATGTAAATTACAGTAGTATAGCAATGCAAGTAGTTTCCCATTAAATTCCAACCCAAGGCAATCTTCCGAGTTTCAAGGTGTTTGTATATGTTGCATGAGTTTGATTGTCTTGCCGCACTCAAATGTTATTGCCACTAATCAGGTAGTAACATTACTTTAGATGTGCTTTTAGGGGCATAGCTTGATTATCATGCCATACTGAATCGTTATTGCAACTGAGTGAATAACAGCATTGATGTTGACAGGGTTTATCAATGTCCAGCTCCAGCAATACTCTGCCTTGATGCTAATGTAGTCCGTAGTACATATTTAATTTAGGTGCAAGAGTGCTACATATATTGGTTTTGCCAAGAAGACAGTGCTTCATTATGCACGTCAATGTTGGTCCTAGCAATGTGTGGGCTGTACATTATTGTTCACGAGTAAGAGTAAAATGATTCAATAATTATCCTGCAACCAGAGTTTGCTTTGAGTTTGTATATACCCCCAATGTATTTTAGTATATTAAATGGTTAGTTCGTACAAGATTTGGACATGTTGCAAAATTTCTGTTAGCTGTTGTGGAGGTCGTCAAGTGTCTGCATTATGTATGTTGCAAATGGTTCCATGTGGCACCGATGTTCATCTGAATGGAAATTATTTTAGTTCCTTTGGCATATACTGTATGGTATGCACATCATGTGCGGAAGTGTAACATTTTTAGAATCTATCACAGCTTTCTGACTCAAATCTGTTATTTTAGATTGCACCAGCAGTGATTTTGGGAGCTTAAAGTGTTCATCAGAGACATGGGAAAAGTGGTCTTCTGGGCATATATCCTTCAGTGCAAGCTTTTCCTTTCAAAAGAAACTCTTGATTGGCGTGCTTTAGCTCGTGGGAACACGCATCTCTTCTCTCTGGTGAACTACACATAGTGGTTATATGCTCCTGTATGCTCAGCAACAGAAGGCTGATGCGATCTTTTCCTGAAGCCATATTTCAGTCTATGCCAAACATCTACATGTAATACACCTACTTTGTTCTTTTCTTTTGTGTTCTATTGACTAATTTTACCATCTCCTTTTTATTCCCTTTCTACCAGCACATCATCTACAGAGAAGCTCCTTTTTGAAGTGGAAATTCAAGTAGTTGATGTTGATCACATAAGCGGGGTATGCCACTTTGTTACTGTTCTTTGCTGCATATATTGGCATGAAGAATTTAAATTCTACCTTCTCTCTCTCTCTCTTGTAATATTCTGAATTTCCTTTCTCCTTCCCCCCTCCCTGCAGGGTTAATATATTTGCTGCATTCAGTCTCCATCTGTTGCTCCCTAGTTAGTGGCCATTTGCTTTGTTGTGTACCATTGGAGGTCAAGGCTCATCCTTGCTATATTCTGTAACTTTCTACTATGGTTGTTGTGGGATCTTCCTGAGTGAACCAAAATCCAAGACAGCACAAGGGACTGAGGGGCCCACTGTTCAGTTGACTCATAAAGTGATAATATATCAGTTCTTGCTAATTGATAGACAAGATATTGGTCAATTGGAACTGGGCAGATACCTTTCTGTGTTTGTCATTGATTCTTCTCCAGACTTGGTTGTCCTAAAGGGAAAAGCTTCTACTAGGCAGCCGGATTACCGGAATAATGGATAGGTAACTTTTGTACTTTTTTTTTTGTGAGGGTAACTTTTGTATGAACTTGCTGTTTTTAAGTTTGCTTTTGTCTTACAAAGTGTCTTATTTTTGCAGATTTAAGCTGATTAAGGAAGTTGGTGATGGGACCTTTGGGAGTGTATGGCGTGCTATAAATAAACAAAATGGTGAAGTTGTATGTATCTGGTGATAAATCCCTTGGAAGAAAAATGCATTGATATTTTTACCGTGAAACTCTCACTGAAACAAAGTTGCTGTTAAGGAATTTATATTGATTTAATGTAGGTTGCAGTTAAGAAAATGAAGAGAAAATATTATTCGTTCGAGGAATGTATGAGACTACGTGAAGTAAAGGTACTTTAGCCCAAAGATGTACTATCTGATGTTTTGGTACGTTCCTTCAGACTGACATTTATTATTTATTGAAGTCTTTGCGCCGCATGAATCACCCTAACATCGTGAAGCTGAAGGAGGTCATAAGGGAAAATGATACATTATACTTCATAATGGAATACATGGTACCTAAGGATGTGATAGATGTCAATAGTTCAACTACCAAGTATCATGCTTTTGTTGAATCTTGACCCTTGTTCTTGTAGGAGTGCAATCTCTACCAACTTATGAAAGATAGAGTCAAGCCTTTCTCGGAGACAGAGGTCCGGAATTGGTGCTTTCAGATTTTTCAGGCTCTTGCGTATATGCACCAGAGGGGATACTTTCATCGTGACCTGAAACCTGGTAGGTTGTCTTGTATAGTCATCCACCCCCTCCCCTGTTTTTCTCTAACAACCAAATTATAAAAATAACCAAGCCTTACTCAGACATAGAAGTCTGGAATTAGGTTATTGTTGAGTTGTGTTTTTTAAATCCTTTTGACAGTTATTCCGAATCTCAGTTTTGCAAATTAACTGATATAATTTTTTTATTTTCATTCATATGGATTATAGTCTGATGATAGCTATATTGCTATACTATTGCAGAGAATCTGTTGGTTAGCAAAGATGTCATTAAGCTAGCAGACTTTGGTCTTACAAGGGAAGTTTCATCTGCACCACCATACACAGAATATGTCTCAACTCGCTGGTTAGCACTGCTCCTACCACCGCCCCCACCCACCCACACACACACAAAAGAAATCCAGTCTACGGTTTGTTGATCCCCATGTGTTTGAATGTCTCAGGTATCGTGCACCTGAAGTACTACTCCAGTCATCTGTTTATGATTCTGCAGTTGGTAAGTAATTTACTACTATTTCCTTTGAGCTTGGCTAGGTATACTCCAACTCATAAATAGATCTTTCTTCTTTGCCAACTTGTAGATATGTGGGCAATGGGTGCCATAATGGCTGAGCTGTTGACACTCCATCCTCTTTTCCCTGGCACGAGGTAATATGGTTTACCATATGTATGCTGTTATTATGATCAGCAGTCTCAAATCCTCTTTTGTGTTTGCTACTTATTTTGGAAAATTGTCTCTTGCTTGATTTTTTTTTCTTTGTGGTCGTTTTTGCTCACTATTGTTTACTTATCCCACTATTTAGTGAAGCAGATGAGATTCTCAAGATTTGCAATGTTATTGGTAGCCCAGACGAGCAATCATGGCCCCAGGGATTGTCTCTTGCAGAAGCAATGAAGTATCAGTTCCCTGAGGTCAGTATTCATCTTTCCTTTTTCTCTGCGGTACTTTTACTGCGATTCTCCTTGTCATCATTTTTTTGTAAGCAGTTTGTTGTGAATAATGCCTTTTCATTTGATCTTTGATCTGTGTTAAACCTTTCTTTGATCTGTAAATTGCTAGAATCTTCTGTGTTAAGCCTTTCTTGAATCCTCATCCATTCTGCTACTGTCATTTTATTCCCTTCTCCTAGTAATGCTGCTGAGTATGAGTTTTATTCTTGTGCCTCCCCTCTTCTCAAAAGGATACTGGAGTTACTTCACTCTGGATGCCTTGTTATGTCTCATTTGCCACCTTTTTTTTCACATGTTACTGGTGCCTTCTGCAATGCCCAGCTTAAATTAGGTTTGAAATATGACACAAGTCAACATCTCGTTCAAATTGGTTCATGACTTTGACATAGATTGCCTGTGATATCATGCCGTTGTGAATGCACGAGTAATGGCTCAATGCGTAATCTAATCTTGACCAGTTCTTTATCAATGCAGGTCAGAGGCAATCAACTGTCGGAGGTAGTGACATCAGCTAGTAGTGAGGCGATTGATCTCATTTCAGTAAGTTCTACTGTTCTTTTGTTCCAGATGACATATCCTTAAAAAAACATTGGATTTTTCGATTATGTTTGTTTCCCACATCTTGTAGTCTCTGTGCTCGTGGGATCCTTGCAAGAGACCAAAGGCTGCAGAAGTTTTCCAGCATACCTTCTTTAAGGTAAACCTATTCTTTCTGCTCTGTTGCTTTGGATGAGGGGTTGTTGTTTATGTCTCTGTTCTGGCTGATGATCAGTTTTCTCCTTGCCATTCATTAGGGTTGTACATATGTTCCACCTTCTGTCCGGCCAAAAGCTGCAGGGCTCCCCAAAACACCTCCATGTGGTTAGTTTACACACTGTTTCACCTCACAGCCTTTTCATTCTTGATACCCTTGTTTTTATCTGTGCTCGGTCCTTTTGTTTCAGTTGGAGTAAAAGGAGTTTCGGAGCATAACATTGCTCGAAGATTTTCTACTGGAACTCTATCCACAACTAAACCTCCTAGCAATGCATCTGTGAAATCAAATGGCTTATCTAAGACTGGTAATATATTTTTCTGTTTTGTTGAATGTCCATAATTACTTACCATTACAAGCTATATATTGATTCTATTTTTCCACCTTCCAGGTGTACAAAGAAAACTTCAAATGGATCGTCAGGCACCACAGAGGAGTACAAGACCCACCGAAAATAACAACAAACTAACTACTAATCGAGTACCAGCGAGGAATAGCCCAGGCAAGTTTCCTGTGAAGAGTTGCTTTGTCCAAATCCCTACCTCAAATTTGTGGTTTGACTCTGAAGATTTTCTTTTCTTTTCATGGAACTATAGGGAACCATATACTAAGGCATTCGCGCAGTTTACCTGAAACTGGCCGGGGAACAATGCACAAGGTTTCAGCTATTACCGAGAAGCTTTCACATATGTCTGTGACCTCTCGAACGCGTACTTCTGTGAAGCCCCCTGCCCCATTGTTGAAGGCTGGGCATGGCAAGCCGGACTTCCTCGGAAAGTCAGATGATATCCCACCAGCAAAGAGGTTGACAAGAAAATTGGTCAGCTAAAGGAGTGTATAGAGCGAAAATTGGTCAGATGCAGAGGGAGCGTATAGGCTACAGAGCTAAAACCCGGTCCGCTGAATAGGATAGCGCTGCCGAGTGTTTTGCCTGTTGATGGTTGTGCGGATTGTTGCCTCCCTGGTTTGCTTCATTCAAGTGCCACAGTAGAATAAGTTGCAAATTGCATTTGTAGAGTGGTCGAGTCTGCTGAGTGCTGACCTTTCCCTCCACTGGGGTGTGGATCTGCCTCTGCCCCAAGTTTGTCCCATGTTTGAGTAATACATGAGTGTGCTACTGATTTGTTTTATCATTCAGTTTTCTCTCGCAGCATTTATGTTGGAAACGGTTGCCTTCTAACAATTGACAAGCCTTCTAGATGGGAGGATATTTGGCTTTGCTTGTACAGTTTGTGGGCTTTTGGAGGGCATGTAGCAGTCATGTCTTTGTTGGTTCGCTGGCAAATACTTGCACACATGAGGAAGGAACTGAACGCTCTTATTATTTATGTCTGCCGGAATCTTTGGAAAGAAAGAAACAGAAGAACCTTCCAACATGCCTCGCTAAACTAGCTTGTTCAGCAGATCTCCCTTGGGACGCTGGCTATAGTCGCAAACTAATTCCTCACCCTTTCGTTTCTATGTTTTGGTGGTTGCACTAATTTTATCTATCTGTTGATTCTACTCTATGAGAGGACCTATTCTCTTGTAGCAAACTAACTTATTTTCTTTTTCTCCTTAATTTGATTGCCAGCACTCCTGCCTCCTTTTCAAAAACAAAAAACAAAAAACAAAACCTGCACACATTGCCTGATTTTGAAATGAGAATTGTCTGGAGTTATTTTTTGTTGTTCTTATTGCAAAATGATGGATCATCTCCCGTAACATCGAGTACGAGAGTTGAAACAGCTTGCTAGATCGACCTAGTGCAGAAGCAGCTGTGTTATGCCGTTGACTAGCTCTTCCATGGATCGGCATTCTGGATCGATTTGTGCCCTCAACCAGGGCAAAATACAGGCCCAAGCCTGTCGTAGAAGCACACGAAACGAATGATAAAAACAAACGAATAGAACACTTTGTTCATCAAGATACGAAACCGAAGACATTAGTAAATACGTTTACACAAGAGAAGCAAGCAGCCTGAGCCTGCTGCTTCTCAAACGAAAGAACCCCTCTGTTCACCCTGTAAAAACTAGCAGCACTAGCAGTAGTATCACACTATCACCTCACTCTAAACCTATTCCTCCCGGCGTCTTACCTTCTGTCCAACGCGTGCAGTGCACATAGGTAAGCTCACTTCTACAGATACTGCCCGTGTATTCGGTCTCGGTTCTGCTCCCACCACACCTTTGCCCGCTCCTCGCCGAACCTCTGCCGGCTGCAACAACACAAGGACGCAGTTAATTCACATGAGCATGAGGAGTTTCAGAGTCATTAGCTGGTGTTTTGTCTAAGTATGAAAACATTAGGTGTCAAGTAGTAGTGTAGTGAGCAGCGGGCGTGCCTGAAGCGAACGCGGCGGAGCTCGCGAGTGCCGTCGCCGAGCTCGCGGATTGTGATGCACACGCCCGGCTCGTCCTGCTCGACCCACTCCGTGGCCTCCAGGTCGCTCGCGTTGCTGATGGACACGGAGACCTCGTCCCGGGATGAAGTGGTGGGGCGCGACGGGTCGAAGGGAGCCGGGGCGCCGGCTCCCGCGGGCATGGACGCGCCCGCCGCGGAGTTGAGGAGGTTGAAGTGGTGCGCCCACACGTGGTCGGAAGGGTCCGGCACGGCCGTGGACGGGTAGTACGTCGCTCGGGCTGTGGACGCCGCCCCCGTCGGCACCGCCTTGCACGACGTGGTCTGGGTGATCGGCTGCTGCTCTCTGCTCGCCGACGGCGGCAGTGTCACCGGGCTCTCCCTCGTCGAAGCGGCGCGGGAGTAGAACGACTCTCTCTGCATGCATCCCACGATCCCAAATGGTGGTCAGCAACGAAAAAAACACGTCATCCCACGTGAAGAATCCGCACGGATGAGATGAACTCCGGTTCACCGTCGAGACGGCGGCCGGCGACGTACCTGCATGAGGTCGTCAATGGAGGACGTCGGCGTCGAGAGGCCCTGCTGCCGGCTGAAAGTCTGCACGTTGTACAGCTCCACGACGCGGTCGTAGTTCTCCCCCCACCACCTCTGCGCCTCCCACTTGTTAAACATCTGCCGGCTACATATGCACACACACACGCCCATGCACGCGTTACTTCGTTAGCTCGTCACTCGATCGCAAAACACGATACCGTGCACGTCCATTGCTCAAAAAAAGAAACGATCGATACGAACCTGAACCGAATGCGCTTCAGGTCGTTGCCGGCGCCGCCCGGGATGGAGACAAAGGTGATCTGCACGCCGGGCTCCACCTGCGCCGTCCATTCCCGCGGCACACGGTCCTCCTCCAGGACGACGACCTCGTCGTCCTCCTCCTCCCCGATGCTCGGTATCCAGCTCGCGCTCGGACTCCTCACGTGCGGCTGGAAGCTGTGGTTGATCTTGCCCATGTCCCACGTCGACGAGGCTGTCCGCGCGCCCGCGCCTGCCGTTGTTCTCATGTAAGTGTAGGCCTCGCCGGCCCCGTCGGACGTGAAGCCCGAGTCGTCGATGATGCCCGGGTACGCGGCGAGGCGGCTGGAGCGGTGGATGCGATTGTGCCTGAACGACGGGCTCCCGGCGGCCTTGTACTGCCTGCCGGAGCCGGAGAATCTGAGCACCATGTCCTTCAGCTGAAAGCACATTTGTACCAACTCCCTCAGTCAGATTAACCAGTGTAAAATTCACCATACAGCACATGATATTGTGACATGAACTAGCTAGCATTATATCTGACAAAACACATTAGCGTTGCTCAATTAGCGCCAAAAGTGTGAACGAAAGAAACACCACATTTGCCGGTTAGTAGTTGAATATTCGTATAAAATTCTTCCAAGAACACCAAAGTGGCCGCACCGGTTTTAATCTCTCTCTATTTTGATGTCATCACAATTACCTTTTCAGTGTAGAATACGTGTGAATTTCGTTCGGAAGAGCACGAAAAGCACGCCTGAACAATCAAGCCTACGCGATAATAGTCTTTTAATAAGGCTTCAACGATAACAACAGATGGTTAATGATTGGTACCTCTCTGATTAGGACCTAACAAAGCAGGACAGGACGCATGTTGTGACTTCAAATCAGACGCCTAGCGCAGAAGGCTAAGGAGCACAAAAGAAATCTGGACAACCACACCAACACCCCTCAAAGCAACATCGCGGATGGTGCCGACCATAATAACACCGGAGGGAATCAACCCACAAACGCATGTGATGTGTGCTTATACACAACACATAGCAACACATGTGTGTGTGTACTTTAAAAGACGGCAAAGGCAAAGCGTGCAGGAGGCAAGGGGACGGGCACTCGAGTCCCAGTGTCGAGGCGTGTCATGATAATGCAGAGATGATAATGAAGAGGCCCAGGCCCCAGATGATAATGAAGAGGCCCAGCCTGGGGCCTGGGCCTAGCCCCCAAGCTGAGCCAGCCCAAGTTTCTTTTTGGAGGACCACAGGATGTGACCTACGGCGTACTACGGCCCACCTTTATTCTTTGCGTGAGCAGGAACATCTTGGAGTCCTCTACAAATTTAAAGAAACATCTTGGACTGAAAGAGTGAAGCCCAGGGTTAAATCAGCCGAAGAAAGTATTTCCAGGAGGAAAATCTCACATTAGCAGCTAGGACGATGGTCTCTTCTTTGGAGCAAAGAGGATGGATGGATGATGGCAAGTGAAGGAAAAGGTAAGGGAGAATGGGGGAACAAAAGTGACAAAACTTGAGTCTCGCTTGGTTGGGTTAAAAAATAGTGGCTGAAATTACATTGTAGCTAAGATAACTTATTTAGCGTAATTAAATTTTAAAAAAATAAAAAATATGTTAGCTCATCACGAACAACGCAAATGAATACGAAAAAACCGGTAAAAAGGCTAAAAAAACTAAAAATTCAAAAAAAATAAATTTTATAAATATTAAAAAATAAATTAGAAATTGAAACCGAAAAATGAGCGGGAATCACATTGTGCTGCGAAGAGTCCGAACTCCAAAGCTTGGCGGTGGGGATCCATGCAAGAAAAGCGGCACATCTACTTCCCCAGGGCCTTGACCAGATTTATCAAGGAATGTTTAAAAAATGTGAGTGCACCGTCATTCATCCTGTACTTCCATACAAGAGTACTACTACGGCACTAATTTGACACTGGTAAAATAAATAAAAAAGGCGATGCATGCATTTGTTGTACTCCTGTGCTCCCTCTGTTCCGTTCCAAATGTCAAAGAACATGATGCCGACAAGTAGGCAGGACAAAAGAACAATTGTAAAATTTACGGAGGTAAGTGGTTGCAGAGGGCGTTCAATTGACTGATCAATGCATCTGATAGTACGTGGTACTCGGTGCCCAAGGACGAGGGGGAAAAACGCAGCTTAACCCAACCACCCCGACCGTTATGCAGAACACTAAGAAGAGCCGTATCATATCAGTGTCGCAACAATGTTATCATATCAGTGTCGCAACTATGTATACAGGCATGAGCTAGTACCACACAACATACCTGCGAGGTGAGAGACTTGCCGGCATCTTTGCCGTTGGGCGTGCCGGCAGCACGGGAGCCGTCCTCCCCACCGTCCTCGGCCGAACACGCGATGCATGCTAGCATTTTCTACGCTCGCCGCTCAATCCTCCACTGCTTAAATCACATTGCATCGAAGAGTAAAGCATTAGCGTCGATCTGATCTCCCAATCTCAAGTGACAAGGGCAAAACGGAACCACATTCATGCAACTCAAATCCAATGGCAATTAAGAAGCATCGATGCAGTGACCAGCATGTGTAAGAGTCGCATGGAACATTTGTACGTCAGACCGTACCTGGCGCCAGGGCGCAAAAGAGAAAAAAAACACACACACACACAGGAGCACGGGCATGCAGTGCGCAAGCGGGGCATGCGTGCAACGCGACGCGGCCTAACCAGTAGCAGCAGCTAGGCGATGGAGCGCGGCCGCCATCAATTCCGAGCCATCGACGACGCGCCGCTCTGATGATGGTCCGGTGCATGCCAGCCACGGCCTCTGCGCTCGCCGCAGGCTTTGGCCTTCCGTAAAATCAATACGCGGACAGCAACCACTCGATCGCCGCTAAACACCGTACGGGACAACAGCGCCGATCGACAGAGAGGCGTAGAGCCCACGCGTGCGCGAGGGGGCCCATGCGTGCGTACACGTGTGCACGCGCCGCGCGCCCGGGCCGTGGCGCTAGCTAGCCTAGCTCCATGTCGCGGTCGCGGGCAGGGCGCTGTCACTGTGCCCTGCTTGTCTCGTCGAGCTCGCTCTAGCCATAGCTAAGGAGCTAGCGGTGGTAGGGGCACTGTGGAGCAAGGAGTCAAGTCAATGCCGGAGCGTAAGCTGCTTTACATGGTACAGAGAGCTACGGCGAAGTAGGCGGATGGTACAGAGAGCTTGATGCATGCATGGATGGATGATTGGATGGTACTTCGCGGTGTTGGTATTATCTTAGGCTTTTGCTTAACCAACATAAACATCCGATTTTTTATGTAACTTCTTTATTTCTCTAGGCCTATCTCTCTTTAAGAATACGGTAGGGGTTATAAGGACATCATGCATACCTCTTCAAATGTACTACAGCTAGCTGAAATTTTACTGTAGTTAAAGGTGACTTATTTGGCGTAATTAAATTTAAAAAATTTAAAAATAGAAAAAAAATATGTTAGCTCATCTCGGACAACGCAAATGAATACAAGGAAAAAAGAACCGGCAAAAAAGCGAAAAAATCAGAAAAAGACGAAACTTATAAAT
Source organism: Dendrocalamus latiflorus (assembly GCA_017311315.1). Classification (NCBI taxonomy): domain Eukaryota; kingdom Viridiplantae; phylum Streptophyta; class Magnoliopsida; order Poales; family Poaceae; genus Dendrocalamus; species Dendrocalamus latiflorus. The sequence continues at coordinate 31,266,226 of CM029633.1, forward strand.
AGTAAAAAATAAGTCAGAAGATGAAGCTGAAACGAGTAGGACTGATCATACATATATATTTCTTTTATTTTTTCTCATCGCTCAAATTCTTATTTTAAAAAATTATTTCTTTTGTACTACTGTTTATTTCAGCCAATAACCCCCGGCCACGTCTAAAAGACATCAACGCCCCTCCTGGTGTTGCTGTACACCGCTGGGCTCAGTGAGCTATCTAATGGCGGAAAAGTATTCATTCGAATGTGAATTTATTTATATGTGCTACTCACTGGAGTAGCAGGCAACTGAGTACAGTACGCATGAGGGGGCAGAAAAGGCCCAGAAAATGTTTATATAAATGACAATGTATATTTTTTAAAAATTTTGATTTTTGATTATATATTTTTATAAATCTAGCCTCTATACATCTAACAAATTCGACGAGAACCTGTCGAGCACCCCCTCTACGGCAGGCCATTAATGGCCATGATTTGTGCTAAGTAAAGGGTATAATTAGCCCTAATTAGATGTAATTAGCACTAATTAATCAATGTACAGTGCGCCGGACCAAAGAAAGGCCGAGAGATGCCGACTGAGCTCGGTAGGTTAATAAAGAAAACTAGATTTGTAAAAATAGATATTTGAAGGTCAAATTTGAAAGAAAAAAGCTACATGCCATTTGAAAAGAAGCTTCAAGGTCCTGATAGCTCTAATTTGTATGTGTATTACTATCATCGCTCTGCAGTGTGAAGAGAGCGTGGAGATGAGAAGAAGCAATAAACAGCAACGATAACGAACAGTGGCACAAGTTAACTTGGAACCACATAAAGTCCCGTTCAATTGTGTTTTTTCTAACGTTATTGGTTAAAATAGCGTTGTAACGGTCGTTAAGGTTTTTTTAACCATTTAATTAAAGAAAAATAAAGAAGAAGAAAAATAAAAAAATACTATTATAGAAAAAGACCGTTATATATCAGCATTATATCCCGGAAGTTTTCTTAGTCACTGAGAGTAGGACCCACTAAAAAATGAAACGCAAATTACAAGCTCTTCTACTGTCCAGCATCGCCAACAAACGACGTCAGGCAGCTTCTAAAAAATGACACTTAGATATTAGATATTAAGACTAGGTATTTCTACCAGTAGTAAGGAGCTACTAATCAGTAATCACTAACTGATATGAATGATGCGAAGTGAACTACAACTTACCTGTTAGCAAGCGCCCATCAGCTATTGTGCTCTGTCCCTGCAAATTTGCCAATCACAGCGATGCTTCTGACGACGCAGCAACAGTGGTATCTCCTCGCTACTGCTCCTGACGCCGAAATGAACTGAAGAACAGGCGAAGAGAAAAAGGGTAAGATTACGTGATGCAAGTGGGCGACTAAATGCGAAGGTTCGGTGTGCAAATCAACAAAGGCTGCCTCAATGAAGAAACAAACGAGTACTCATTGATAGGAGAGGGTGTCTATGCCACAGAAAAAGGCAACAGTGGGAAACAATGGGATTGCCCCCCCCCCCCCCCCCCCTCCCGGGGAAATGGACCCAGGAAAGGTTTGGAGATCTTAATGATCGACATCGCAACGAACTCAAAGATGAGGCGCCCCCAAAAAAAAGGAAAAGGCAAAGCAGCAAATGAATAACAAAAAACAGAGGGAAAACGAAGCCCAAATGTGAAGCAAATAATAAGATCTCCTCGGGAGAAATGAGTAGTAGCAGCATAACATCGATCTCCATTACCTTCTGCTTGTGCGTCTTCTTCTTGGCTGCTGCCTCCACTCAGGTGAAAGAAATGTCTCGATGAGGAGGTAGTAGATCCTTGAAGGTGGCGCCGCGGCGGCAGAGGGGCAAGATCCCGCGGAAACGACACCGCACAGCAGAGAGCTATCAGCTATCAACAGTCGCCTTTTGGATGGTAGCAACCAGCAGCTAGCAAACAGCGACGCGAACGGAAACAAGACGAGATTTTCCTTCCCTTCTTTTTTTTTCACGAGAGAAGCGGAGGACAAAGGGGAGAGAGAGAGAGAGAGAGAGAGAGAGAGAGAGAGAGGAAGGTGAGCAGGACAGGAGTGGAACGGGATCCCGGATTCGCTCCCGGCCGTCTGATCCGCCCCAGAAATGGAGCGAACGACGCTGCGAAAGCACGCCACGCACACGCCGACCGAGCCGAACCCTCTCCGAGAGACTGTTCGTAAAAACAAAATTAGAATCTAACATAAATACATATCTTTTCAGAGCGGCTTATGTACCTCTTCTACTCCCGTCTAACTTTAAAAATAAAACAGTAGATCACGGGCGTATCACATAACCGACTCCTCACGCTTCCATCTCACATACGTATCTCTCCCTTATTTTTTCTACCGCCCATCCCTTCATTCTAAAAATCACTTATTTTAGTCGCTACTATTTATTTCAGCCAAAAACTATCAACTCCTAATGGTTGATAGTTTTTTGCTATGGTTGATTACTTCTGGCTAAAAAATAAATAGTAATCATTAAAAGAAGAGTATTTTAGGAGTGGACAAGCGGTGGGAAAAGTGAGGGAGCGATGCGTGCGCGAAACGGAAGAGAGGGATAAAGGGGGTGTTTGGTTGCCAGCCACAGCTTACCACGCCTAAGGTTAGGCAAGTTTGACCAACTCAAGGAGCTGTTTGGTTGCAGCCACAGTTGTGGCAAGATTCCCTTCCAACAAACTAGGTCCCACACGTCAATGACTCAAAAAAGTGTGGCAAAATTCTCTTAGGCTTGCTAAGGTGTGGCAAAGAATTTGAGCACCTCATCTTAGGCAAGTGTGGTAATTTTTGTTGGCAAAGTGTGGCTAGCAACCAAACAGCCAGAAAGTGTGTGATGCACCTGTGACCCCATATTTTATCTCTGAAGTGAGACACGAGTAAAAGGAGTGAGAAAACCATTTTTAAAACCCAGATTATATTAATTTCTAATTTCTCCGAACACTAATTAGAAGCTACGAGTAGAATATAATATAAACAATCCGTTATGAAGGGGGGCGCCCCAGGAGGTCGGTCGGGCCCACATGATTAGGGCAATCCGTATCGTCCGCCTACCCGGGCGCCACCGTCAGATGCTAGGCACATGGGTCCTACCGAACGGATTTGGGTATGAATGGTGGGGCCGCGCAAGGCCCCACTTCGAACTACTTGTACCGTACTACGTACCACCGTCTGGCTACGAAATTTAAGTGGTGCAACTGTGGTACAAAAATTCAGTAGACGACCAACCTCGGCGTGGCGTGGGGGCTAAAGCAGTAATTCATGCTAGGCCACATGCATGCGCGAGGCCATGCCATGCAGTGTGCAGCCGTGAAAGGAGCGCCCTATCGGGAGGGGGTCTTAGGGTCTGTTTGATATGGCTGCGGCTTATAGTTTTTGGCTAAAATTTTTGAATTTTGGCTATTTGCGACAGAGATTACAGAGAGAGAGATACCCGCTTGCGATTTTGTTTGATACAGATATTGGGCTTTTAACGTGTACTACAATTAACTTGTAGATCCCGTCTTGAGAAAATACTCCGTTTGAAAGTTAGAAACTGTAACAAAAACCAAAAGCCGTTTTTAGAAGCCGTAAAGAACTGGCCCTTAGTCTCATCGAGGTGGCGCATCCGCGTTGGGCGAACGGATGCACCCGTGCTAAGTGTGATATTGACACCATTTGGGGCACGGAACTGAAGGGTGCTTCGCTGCGAGCAACACGAGGATGGTGGCATCTCAGGTAGTCGGATGTTACATGGACCATGCTGTGTGCACGAGACGGATCACTTCGGGTGAACCGTGTGGGTGCCCGATAGGTCTGTAAAAAAAGCTCGAGGCTCGCGAGCTACTCGAGCTTGGTTCGCTCTGGTCTCGATTTGAACTCGACTCAAGCTCCAAATGAGTCGAACTTGAGCTTAATTCTGAACTCACGAGTTTCAATGAATCGAGATTGAATAGCTTGCGAGCTTCGAGCCATAAGCTCAAGTTAGTATGTAATTGCCCTTAGGGCACTGACACAGTGACATGTAAGGCTCAGCAAATAAATACTACCTCAGTCGCATCCCTCGCTGCCCCCCAAAATATCTCTCGTCTCATCTCGCCTTCCGCACCCAAATTTTCCCATTGCCGGTCTTCACTTATGTTCGCGCTCGCGGCCATCCCTTCCCCCGACCTCACTACCTCCCTCCCTCGTTTCTCTGTCACTAGCTAGCCACTTGCGCCTCCACTTCTGTACTGCGTGTCCGCACCCCCTTCGACCTCGTCGCCTCTCTCCCCCACCGACATCCCCTACCGGCTCGCCACCTCCCTCCCCCGCCAGCCTTCCCTACTGGCTAGCCTCCTGCCCTCCTCCTCCTCTGGCTAGCCCCATCGGCTGCAGCCCTCGCCGTCAGGATCTATGGGAGGAGGCCACCAAGGGATCTAGAAGAGGGTGTCGCTGGATCCGAAGATGAGGATGCCACCATCGCTACTAGACACCTGCACCCAGCCATTCTATTGGAAGACACCGCCGTCGGATCTGAAAAGGAGGACATCGCCGTCGTATGTGGTGGCCGTCGGAAGAGGACGTCGCCGCTGGCGTTGGTCATGGACTCATGTGTATTCATCTCCCCTCCATTCCCCATTCCCCTGACGCCTCCCAAATAAAAACTCTCTCCTCACCTCCGTGCTCATCGCCTCCCCCAAATGAAGAATACAAAACAATCACCTCCCTTTTGCTCATCTCAATCGTCTCCTTGAAACCCTAAGTAGCGGCGCCGTCCGAGCGTCATCTGTCCCTGTCCCATGGAGGACTTCACGCGCGCAGTAGAGGACGCGCTCAAGTTGTCCAAGCAGCTAGTGCTGCCGGTGGGCTGCCGTCGTCGAAGCCACTGGCAGGGATGGAGCGGGGGCCCGACACGGCGGACGCCCTGCTACTGCCCTTGACACCGACGGCATACGTGGTGGTCACCGACCTCAGCGTGATCGACACCCTTGATGTGCCCAGCTACCAGCCCTACATGTATGGCAGCCTCGATTTGCCCACGCTAATTCGGCTGCAAATGAAGGGGTCAACTTGGCGGTGGACTGCACGTTGGACGCAGCCGCCGTAACCATGCATGCACGATGGTGGCTGCACTGCATCGTGCAGTCGCGAGTGCGACGTCCGACTCGTCGTGCCCATGGGCGAGGTGGTGAGCCAATCGGATTCTGCTGTCGTGGTTAACAACATTTTACATTTTATTTTGGTCTGTGTTGACTTGTCTCGTTAGATTCAGTTCGGTGGGGTTGAAAAGATGATTGCTATTGCGCTATTATTGGGGTTGTTTTCGCTGATTCTATGATGCATATGCTACTGAGCCTACACGAGCCGAGCTCAAACTCGAGCTCGGACGGTTTTTGCTGATTCATGCGCTATTGAGCCTACACGATTCGAACTCGAGTTTTGCCTGAGTCGAGCTTAAGCCCCACCTTAAAGCCGACAGCAATCTCAGGCTCGCTCGAACTTGACTTAAGCTTGCCAGATCAAGCTCGCTTGAACGCAAGTTATTTACAGCTTTAGTGCCAGGAGGTGGCAGTCTCATTGTTGCTGCCTGATGCTGCTGGCGCAATCGCTTCTCAACATTTTTTGAAGTGCAAACTCGACCGGTGCTTAATATAGCGTGCGCTTTACTTAGTATTGATTGAATTGGCTTGACTTGGATTCGACCAGGCCAGTACGCCAGCGGATCAAATGAGCATACATTGCACGGTCCCTGACAGTACTAGTCACGAATGAATGATTCGGGGGAAACATGTACATCACCAACTGTTTTGAGCTACAGTGTTCCAATGTCAAAGAGGATGATGCGATACTAGCACAGTTGCCATAAAGCAGACTTCTTTTTTTTTTTTTTTGATAAGATAAAGCAGACTTCTTGAAGTCGAATCTCCCGCCGTAAGAAAAGGAATGAAGGAAAGGAGGAGAGAAAAGAGACACCTTACATCGACAAAAATCGGCTATTCACGCCAGCTCCAGCCTCAGGTACGGGCTCTGGTGTGCATCAGTGCATGCATTCTAGCCCGCAGAGTCCAGGCTCCAGAGAGCTGACAAGTCCAATCCGTTCGTGTCAGAAATGGCTCATTGACCTCCCCACTTAAATGCTCGGTTTGTCTCTTAGCCCGCTCCATTAAGCTAAGCTTTTACCTTTTACCTTTTTAATTTTTATTACTTTTTTATCTTTTATTTCTTTATATTATCTGCGATGATGTAACATCTTTTTTAAAAAAATTATTTACATTGAAAAGCTCACAGCAGCTACATTACCAAAATAGGCCAGGAAACTACGGAATAGTGAAAAAAGCTCACAGCAGAAGTTGAGTTGAGCGAGACCATAAAGTTGTCTCTAATATTTCTACATCACTTAAAGACATCACTAGAAACAATATCTTTAATAGTAAATCATTTCTTTAATTATTTTATACTATTTTCACTATAACTCCTACCTTACACTCTCTCACTATTTACGTTAGTTTGCGGGCTTAAGTCGTTTCTTACATAAGAGACAACGCATTATCTTTCCTTTACATAGAATTTTACTCATTTAATATAGCTAAGTGATAGTTGTGATAACACTATTTGAGACACCCTTACTTACTTTCCATGTCAGAAGTTAGAAATAGGTAACTACTAGTACAATCATACATTCCTTTTGGATTCTCTTGCCATTGCCATATCTAGGGGCAGACCCAACAGGGTCAGCCGAGATGCTCGGGCGGCCCGTGGTAGCTGCACCATGGCCACCACCTGATGAGCTGAAGCACCACTGGGCACTACCAAGCAGAAGGAGAATCCGAAGAATATGAAGCCTATACTCCATGTTCCCTATGGCAGATCCTTGGCTTCCATTGCTCTGTAGTTGGTTTCAAAAGGGAATATGGAGTAGCTAGATTGGAGTGAGATCAGAAGACCAGGAGAAAGAAATGGGTTTGTGTGAAGAACTAAGATCATATTTATAATCTATATATAGGGAGCATATCTAGTGTAAATGGACTATTCAATGCTAACATGCAAACACAGTCGTGAACTGTCGGATCTTACGCGGACGCCCTAGATGCCGGCGGGTGGGATGCACTGCCTCACTTATGTATTTTGCACTTAATCCCCCGCCCCTTTAGTGTTTTGTGTCGCGCCCCTCCTCACCACACCCTCCGCCCCTTTCCTCTCCACTAGCCTTGCGCCACCCCCTTCGGCCTCCCTTGGCGCTGCTCCCCGGCCTCCCCTGGCTCCCTCCCCAGCACCACCCCTCTGGCCTCCCTTGGCACCGCCGCCCCTCGGTGCCCTCCCCGGCTTCCTTAGCTGCACCGCTCCCCTCCTCGCTGCCCCCCTCCTCACTGCCTTCTCCGCACCACTCCCCTCCTTGTTGGCTTCCTCCTCGCTGCCCCCTCATTGCTGGCCCCCTCCTTGCTGCTGTAGGATCAAGGATAACCGACTAGAGGGGGTGAATATGAGGTTTTAAAAAATTTCTTGCCTTTTAAATAATTTCTACAATTTTAATATGGCAGAAATTTAAAGCAATTGAAACCTACACAATTCTAGTAAGTTTAAGACACTACAAGAATAAATCTTTACAAGAGACTCTAACACAAGTGAATAATCACAATATACTAAATATACATGAGCTGAAAAAGAAACAAAGTGATAGCCAATGAACACACGATGTTTTTACCGTGGTGATTGAAAACTTATCGGTTTCCCCAAGTCCACGTCGAAGAAAGTCCAAGTGACTTGGACCGGCTCCACAAATTAAGTCTCAGCTTCTCAATCCACTATTGTTTGTCCTTCCTTCACTCCGAAGATGGTGAATCACTCATGGTGAATCACTCACAAGTTGATGCCTAACTTCTTCATAATCTACTTGAAGAAGTCACCGTGCAAACTCCCACCAAGTAATCTAAGTGTCGGCAAGCACCAAAAGTAAGCCAAAGGATCAATCTAGTGAAGAAATGCACTTGTTTGACTCAACCACCCCAAATGAATGCACAATGAGAAAATGAAGTGTGGAGTGAATGCTCAATGCTCAAAGATGTTCAACAGAGTCTCTACATTCTGTCCTTGGGCAGGTGGATAGGTATTTATACCCTCACCAAACAAAACTAGCCGTTACAAGGAAATTCCTGGAAAATTCAGGATGAGCAGAAGTACCGCAGTGCACTGGTTGGTACTTCTATACTTGCTCTGACACAACAGTAACGGCTATTTCAGAGCTTCTGAACTAGCTGTTGGAAGTCAGCATGGAACTACCGTCGTTATAAATCCGGTAGTTCCGTTAACTGGAAGTTTTGAGATAACGGCATGGTACTTCCGTTTGATTTGAGGCCGAGAGCTGGCGCTCACCGGAAAAAAGGTTCCACACCTTGTTTATTCGGAGCTTCCATGCTCTGAAAACATCATTTAAGGTTGCGGTACTACCGCTCTACGGTAGTTCCACCGTTGAAATTCTGGTACTTCCATTTGTCGCAGACACAAAATCATCCCGAGGGTGCTCTCTGGAAAAAAGGTTCTGCTCGGTTTTGACGGAGCTTCCGGGAAGTGAAAGTATCGTGGTTTGCACGCAAGTACTTCTGGTTGTTCGAACAGAGCACATATCGGTTCCGAGGGTGCTCTCTGGAAAAAGGCTTTGCTTGGTTTTTCGGAGCTTCCGAGCATCGGAAGTACTGTTTGAGATAGCGGTATTGCTGGTCTATGGTAGTTCCGCCGTTGAATCTCTAGTACTTCCTTTTTTCCAGACAAAGCACAATTTTGGCTATCAATTTTGGTTTTCAATGAATGCATGATCCTAAATTGATCAAAATGGCACAAGAATATGCTATCAAGCTACTCGTCATGATCCCTCTTAATGGTACAACATTTATCCTATAATCCGGTCGTCCAACCTTTCTCCTAATATCGGTAAAAATAAAAAGTATTCTAGTCTACATATACCTTTGCCTTGAGCCACTTTGATCTTCATGTTGATCCTTAGCATACATCTCATTATCATTTTAGGGACAGCCTTTTAAACACTTAATAAACATGTCAGTCCCATGTTTACATAAATTCATTAATTACCAAAATCAATTTTAGGGGCCTAAATGCTTTCAGCTGCCCTCTCCACCAACCTTGTGCTGCCCCCTTCCTGACCACGCACTGCTTCGACCACGGCACCACGACCACGTTGGTCGAAGCGATGTGGTCGAAGTAGTGCGTGGTTGGGGAGGGGGAGGGGCGGTGAGGAGGGGGCCAGCGAGGAGGGGAGCGGCGCGGCTGGGGAGGGCGGAGCTAGGGGAAGTCGGGGGGGAGCCGGTGGGGAGGCTAGGGGGCGGCGCTGGGGGATGCTGGGGGGTGACACCGAGGGAGGCCAGAGGGGGTGGAGCAAGGCTGGTGGAGGGAGAGGCGGCGGAGGGAGCAGCAAGGAGGGCGCGGAGCAGAACACTAAAGGGGGGGTTAAGTGCAAACTTGTAGGATCAATGATACCGACTAGAGGGAGGGTGAATAGGAGGTTTTTAAATTTTTCTTGTTCAATTGATTAATTCTTTACAATTTAGATGAAAAGAATGTAAAGCAATTAATCCTATGCAATTCTAGTTAACAATATAGCAAACTTAGCTCTAAACAATTAAATGATCACAAAGATGTAAATAAGTAAGAGCTAAGCACAAAAGAACACAACCGATGTTTTACTGTGGTGATCGGAAACTTGCCGGTGTCCCCTAGTCCACGTTGAGGTTAGCCCGAACGAATCGGACCGGCTCCACGAATTGAGCCAAACACCTCGATCACTAATGTAGCTCTTCCCCGCTCCGGGTAGGTGAGCTCCAACCTTCACAACTTGCCGGGTCTTCTCACAAGCTTCTTGAGAAGATCACCAAGCCAAACTTCGCCCGATCGTCCAAGTGCCGGCAAGCACTAAGAGTAATAGACCTAGGGCTTCACTTGAATGCAATTCTTGTGCTAAGTGGATCAACAATTAAAAATCTTGCACTAATTGCAAAACCACCTCAATTTAATGCTCAATGAAAGAAAGTGGGTGGAATGAATACTCTTGGGCTCAAGGAATATGCAATGAGTCTCTAACCTTAGCCCTTGTGCAGTGGTGGGGGTATTTATAGCCTCCACCAACCAAAACTAGCCGTTTGACACAAATTCCAGAAAAATTCTGGTCGAGCGGTACTACCGCCTCCAGGGGTCGGTACTACCGCAATCAAATCTTCGCGCCAGAACGGCTATGTCAGAGCTCTGCAGTGACCGTTGGATTTGGCGGCGCGGTACTACCGCCGTTGACATTTGCGGTACTACCGCTCCCCGGTAGTTCTGCAAAGTCGGCGCGGTACTACCGCTCCAGCCAAACTCCAAAAGGTCCCAATTTTGGCGCTCTCTGGAAAAATTGATCCGCTCTGAGGCCGGATCTTCCGGACTCCGGAAGTACCGCTCTGGGCAACGGAACTACCGCACACAGCGGTAGTTCCGGCGTTGAAATCGCCGGTACTTCCGCTCCAGGAAAATCCAGACTTCATCCGGAGGGTGCTCTCTGGAAAAATCAATCCGCTCTCCCTCCGGATCTTCCGGGCTCCGGAAGTACCGCTTCATAATGCGGTACTACCGCTCGGTGCGGTAGTTCCGGCGTTTAAGTGGCCGGTACTTCCGTTCCCGCAAGAGCTTAAGTGCATCCGCGGGTGCTTTCTGGAAAAATTGATCCGCTCAAGAAACATATCTTCCGCTCGCCGGTACTACCGCATTTGGGCGCGGAAGCGGTTTAAAACTGCGGTACTACCGCCCTTCTAGACAGAGCACAAAATTTGTTTTAAAACTGATTTTTGATGGATGCAAGTTTCTAATGTTGATCCATATGGCACAAGAAGTATGTTTTCAAGCTATTTGCCAAGATCTCTCTTGATGGTACGATTATCTATCCTATAATCCGGTCTTCCATCATTCGCCTAAGACCGGTAAAAATAAAAATGATCCTACGCTAAGTATACCTTTGTCTTGAGCCAATTTGATCTTCACACATATCCTTTGGTTTGCATCTTGTTGCACTTATGTGAACTAACCCTTTGCATGCTCATAAAACACGTTAGTCCCATATTCACATAATTTCATTAATTACCAAAATCATTTTTAGGGGCCTAGATACTTTCAAAACAGTATAAGTGATGCAGTGCATTCCACCGCCTAGATCTGAGCCGTTCGGGACAGATCGGACGACCAACGTTCGTGTTTGTATGTTAACACTGAATAGTCCACGTACACTAGATATGCTCCCCTATATATAATGTTAGTAAATGGGGAAGAAGAACATAGGACTCGTCTCTAAAGTCTTAGCTTAAACAACATTTGTCCCACTTGCATGTAAACATTTCATATCTCTGTCAAGCAAGCAAGTGATCTTATCTGTCGTGTCGAAGATGATCTCATCTGCCATTGTTGATTTCGTTGGCAGAATGACCGGCACGGTAGTGCAGCAGGCTACCACAAATTGACAACTCGACATTTGGCAAACCGGTGAATAAGTCCTATTAGCTTCCTCTAAATTTTGATCTTGAATCCACCACCGGCCATATCTACAGTAGTAAATTCTTGATAGGAACTTCAAACAGATAGGAAGTCGCGTTATCTAGCAATCCACACGACTGCTTCCCATTCACAGTTCAAGTGCGAGCATAAAAACGCTACCTTTGCCAAAACGGCAGCACTCGGTCAAAGTTTGATCTCCGCATAGTTTCTTGAGAGCCTTTGCAAAAAGAGGCGTTGCTAACGTTAGGCCCGAGCACAAAAGCTAAAGAGAAAAGCGGTGTAGTAGTGGTTGAATCATAGTTTCTTGAGAAGACAAAAAAGGAGGTTACCGTGGGATCGAGGGACGAGTAGGCGACACCGTAATAACTTAACACTGCCTGCCGCTGGTGCTACCTACCTGCGCAAAGCGCCAAGAACATGAAACACATTAGCAACATTAGCTACCGTCAGTCTTTTTACAACACGCTTATTGTTAGAAACTATTCAAATATGTGCTGAACGCTAATGGCGTCGTAGCAGTACTCTGACGGATGGATGGATGGATGGTTTTTGGACGGTCCAATCGACTAGCAAAGCCCACGAGCACCGTGGATTCATTCATCATGTAGCGAGTAGCAGCGGAAGTCCTACGTGAGAAGGTGTATCTCCAACGAGAAACAACAACTTATCACAAAAATTTGGAGGGCTGGTGGGGTCGCACCACGCCCATGTGCAGTCAGGTCTGACCAGGGGCAAAAGCGTCATTCGGTAATTTTGTGAGATCGTGAAATTATCTTAGTCTCTGTCTTTCTAGTCATATGCTAAAAAGCATATTTATATGTATGTATATATGTATAATGTGCACGTGTGTGTTCCTTTTTTTTTTTGTAATCGAAAAAAATGGTAAGTGCAAGGAATTTTACACTGCCGAACCAATCGCCTGCACCTCGTGAGCGTGCCTGCAGTCTCTGCGGCTAAGCTTTAGCGCGATTGATTTGCCTATTATGCCAACTAGTCTTGCCCTTCAGTTCAGGCGAACGTTATTGCACGCTGCTTTTGCTATTGCCCGCTCGGTTGTCATGTCCGCCGGCCATGCGTGCATGCACAAAACCGCCGAACGTTTGATTTTTCCTCCCCCGGGAAATTCTTCCGTGCGTCTTTACCGCCGTGGCCCCATGCCTTTCCATCCTAACGTTAAGCTGCGTGAACAGTACAGAACCGGAAGAAAACGACTGGACGTCAAGATTTCCCTGGCGCAGCGGACAGATCGATGTTTTCTTGGAAAAGCAGGAGCAAATCTTTCACCAAAGAAGAAAGACAAAAGGATGGCTGGCTAGCTTGAACTATAGCCGGCACAGTGTGACAGCGTGGGCACAACGAATCAGCGGTGGATCTAGAATTAAAATTTAGGGAGGAAGGGGGTTAATAGGACTTACTGACCAATTTACTGAATATCGAGTTGCCGGCTTACGATAGATTTGTAGACACGAGAGGGAGAGAGGCTCCACGCCAAGAGTTAAGATGTCGTTGTGGTTTGTAATCACCACTGCAAATATAATTTTCTTCATCATGCAAAGACTTTTTAAGCCCGACAAGGTCATTTATATGATTAGCATGGAGTTGCAGGAGATGAGAGAGGTACACACGGCCGGCCGATGATAAGGGGCTGACGCCCCACCTCACCCACCGCTGAGTCTGCCCCTGCCTGCAGGGGAGCTTCATTGTTTTATACATCATGAAACAAAATCGTGGCTCACTTACACCTTGTTTACTAACTTAACATCACACCATCATCATGGTCATCTAAATAGCGAATGTGATCACGTTGGGTACGTGCAGCCATTCGGAAAAGGCTACTCGAGCCTAGCTTGTTCTCTCGCTGCTGCATTGATCATTTGATCGAGCTCCCAATCGACGCGAGTTCCTAGTAAATGGCTAGCTAGCTGCTTCGAGTCCAAGAAAGGGATACAATGTCAAGACTGAAGAAACTGAAGTCCCAAAACTGAAAGAAAAACGTTTCGGAGGATATCTGTTAAGTTATAATGGAAGGTTAGGATTGGCTCATACCATTTCGAAGGCAGATCAACATCTCGTGAGCATTTCAATAATCAGGAGGTTTAGTGTGAGGGGTTATCTTACTAGAAACAGTCTCATTATACTCATTAAGCTTAAAACATTGCTGTAATCTTCATCTTTTACTTCTAAGAACTGAATTATGTAACCACATATATGCTGAAAGAGAAATAGAAACGGAAGCTTTTGATGCTCGTAACTATCTATCCCTAGCTGTAGTCTAGAAGTTCCGTGTTCTTGCGTTCCACACTTTTTCCAAATCCGGATCCCCAAATCGAGGGATCTGACAAATTACTATCAGAGCTTCTCAATCCTCGAAGGCGACTCAGTGAGGAACCGATTGGGTTGGTGAATCTTGATTCATCGTAAAATCCCCTGTCGATTCTTGACCAAGGCGGCAGAAGAGATTGGATCGCGGTGAGGGTTAGGGATCGGTTCGCTAGTAAGATCCCTAAGCCGGCATCCGATGGAGTTTGTATGGAGTCTTCTCATCCCCAAAGAAATCGGTAGTTCCGTACAAGTTATGTGATACTTCTGATGATCGGTAGTACCAGACTTTGCACGTCGAAACTACTGAATTTGCCTGCAACTGCTAGTTTTCTAACCGTTGCTGAGGGGAGTGGAAGTATCGATCGTTTGCCTGCGGTACTTCCGAAAATTCTGATTTTCTACCCCAACAGCTAGTTTCAAGGTGTGGGTATATATACCCCCTTGTGACCGGTTGGAGGATAACTTTTGGCACTCCATTTCACTCTCTTGAGCTAGTGTGAGGTCATCCTCTCAATTGTGCATATGTTGCACATTGTGAGCAAGAAGGAATGTTCTAGATTGCATGTGTTGCATCTAGAGGTGGATTGTGTATCAATTTGAGTAGTGTGCATCCGTTGCACGTAGTGAGAGTCAAGCAAGATGCTTGACTTATTACTTTTTAAGTTTGTCGACTCCTAGACGGCGTTGGAGGCATCATGTGTGGTGATCTTCTCAAAAAAGGATGTGGAAAGACCCGGCAAAGTTGTGAAGGTTGGAGCTCACCTACCTAGAGCAGGAAAGAGCTACCACTAGTGGATCGAGGTGTTTTGACTTAATTCGTGGAGCTGGTCTAATTCATTTAGGCTAACCTCAACGTGGACTAGGAGATATCGGCAAGTCTCTGAACACTACGGTAAAAAGCAACTGTGTCAATTGTGGTTTGTTTTCTTGTATTCAATTTACATTCAAGCAATTTACATTCAGAGAATTAAATTGATTGCTTGTCATCCTAGAATTGTAACCCTTGACATAGGCTCATCTTGTTGGTGTTTTAGGCGTTATTTGTGCTAAACCTTTTGAGTTGAGCTTCCATATTATATGCTTGATTTAACCAAATAGAAATTGATAATTAATTGAAAAAGAAAGATCTGGTCAAGAAGAAAGATGGCTTGCAGAGACTTTGCATCGACTATAGAAAGTTCAATGCTATGACAGCTGTTAGAAATAATCTTGACTTAGAGTCTATGTCGTAGTAGAATTCGTTTCCGAGTATAACTTAAGTTGAAGTTGAGACCAATTTGAAGTTCGAATCGGAATAGGAATAAGAGAGTTTTATCCCTATATATTGGGGGGACTTGTACCCAGTTTTGTATACAATGAAGAAAAGCAAGAGAAAAGTAAGAAAGAGGGGGAGCAAATAAGAGAATAAAGAAATTCAGAAATTTCTTCCATGTTCTCTCAGATTATTTGTGATGTGCGCGTTTTCTCCTGAGATTAAAATTGTAACAAGTGGTATCAGAGCCTAGGTGCCTAACATCTCTTTGGACCTCATGGTTGCAGAAGTTCCCAATCCATGTGTGAGGGGAGAGGAGAAAGCACAACTTATAAGTGTGAGGTAGCCTCCACCCATTGGACTAGTCTTTTGGGGGGGAGAAGGCCCAATACCACATATAAGGTTGTTGCTCCGTTGCTTCATGGGCTTTGTTGTGTTCAGCCCATTTAGACCTGTGGCCCAGTTGTAACAAGTGGTATCAGAGCCTAGGCGAGAATCGACTCGCTGGAAAAATCGTCTCGGCGATTTCGATTTCAACGCATCTCACACGGTGCTCCTGACGCGCACGTTGCTCATCTTCGCACAGCTCTCCCGGGAAAAAGACGCTCGTGGCACGTCCTTCCGTTCCCTTGGTCCAAGAGCAACTTCAAAGTAACCCGAGATCTTGATCTGTGCTCAAGATCATGTCGCGTTCTCCGGGAAGTGGTGTCACCGGTGACGAGGCTGTTATGAATATTGTGTGTATTGATATGAGACCCAAAGGGCCATATATATAGGAGAGTACAAGGGGATATGCCATATAGAGATAAGGCATATATGGAATAGAATACAAACTCTATCTCTAATACCCTTAACACCCCCCTCAAATGCAAGGCGTATGCAATAGCATTGCATTTGAAAAGGGTTAATACTAAAACAAGATAAATCCGAAGTCCGAGTCTTGATGATGTCGTCGTTGCGTACAGTTTTTGAATAAACTGTCAAATCAAGCCGAAGAGGAATAGATAGATGCATGACGGCGCAGATCGAAGCCCAAGAGGCGGCGGCGTAAGTGCACAGAGGACACGCGGCGGCCTTTAAAGCTCGGGGCGGCGGCTAGAGAAGCGGCAGCATCATAACGACTTCTACGATCTGCACGCGGCTCAGAGAGTAGAGCGACGGCTGCTGCCAGGCAAAAGAAAAATTCCTACACTTCTATGACTGACAATAAATTTGTGGACTCGCACGACTTGGACGAACTAAAAATTAAAGACTACGGAATTTAGAGGGAAGCAACGAAAGACTAAGACTGACTCAATACTAGCAGCGAAAAAAATTCCTTTTCCTCAAAAAAACACCCCTCACCCCCATCTCTTCCGACCGGTCCCACTCCCCTCCTCACTCTTCACGCGGCTCACGCCTCCTCCCTCACTCCCGTCGCCTCCCAGCTTCTCTCCCTCGCCCTCCCTCCCATCTCGCGACGGAAGAAGGCGGCGGCGCGGGCGCGGCGGCCGGGAGACGGCGTCCGAAGGCGGCGGCGCGGGTGCGAAGGCACGGGAGGCGGCAGTCGTTAGGCAGCAATGGCCGAAGGAGGCCAGCGACGCGATGGAGAGCGACGGATCCGGGCGGTGGAGTCGCGCGGCGGATCCGAGGCGACGGCAGCGCGGCGGCCTGCGTGGAGAGTCGACGCGCGATGAAGGGCCGACTGACGGCCGGATCTGGGCGGCGGCAGCTGGAGCGGCCGAGGCCAGGCAGCGGCCAGCAAGCTGGCGACGAGGAGGCGGCGGGTCGACGCAGATCAGCATGGAGAGGCTGGATCCGGCCCGGAGGCGGCCGGATCCGGACTTGGCGGCATCGGAGACGCCGGATCCGAGCGGCGACAAACGAGTGGCGGCCGGATCCAACGCGAAGGCGACCGACGGCATCTCGAGACGACCCGAGCGGCGGCGGCGGCGCAAGACAGCGGCCGTGCGGCGACCGGATCCGGCGTGGAGGCGGCCATCTGCACGGCGACGAGCGCCGTGGGGGAGCCGGACCGTCGGCATCGGCCAGGAGGCGGCGGACGGCGTCGGCGCGCAGCGACGAGGAAGCTGACGGATCCGGCGACGGCGTCGAACCGGAGACGAGGAGGCGGCGGGTCGGCGCAGCCTAACAAGGTGGCCGCCCCCGGGAGAGGAGATCGATCCTCCCGGGGGCAGCAGCAACAGCGGAAGAGGATCGAGAGCTAGAAGGCAATGGTGGCGGCTACAGTAAACCCTAACCCTAACCTTTGCTCTGATACCATGTTATGAATATTGTGTGTATTGATATGAGACCCAAAGGGCCATATATATAGGAGAGTACAAGGGGATATGCCATATAGAGATAAGCCATATATGGAATAGAATACAAACTCTATCTCTAATACCCTTAACAGAGGCATCATCCAGTATGATGGCGAAGGAGAGTTCCGCTGTCTCGCTGCATTATCCGATGCTTACGACGAGCAATTATGCAGCTTGGGCAATCAAGTTGAAGGTGTACATGAAGGCTCAAGGAATGTTGGACGTTGAGAAGATGTGTTCGCCGTCCAAACTCAAGTAAGCAGAGTTGAGATCGGAACGTCGAGGAGATGTGTCACCGTTCTGTGTCAAAGTATGAGTTTAGTAAGTCGGAGTTGAGTCCGACTATCTCAATGTTTTAGAATATTTGCATCTGGATGGATCCGTACCAGTTGAATTGAGTTCCTACATGTAGTTTGCATGTAGAACACTTCATGTGGAGGCATGGCTGGTAGTTCATAATGTATTAAGACTAAAACTAGAGTGTGTCAAGTCAAAATTAAGGGGGAGATTGTTAGAAATAATCTTAACTTAGAGTCCATGTCGTAGTAGAGTTCGTTTTCGAGTATAACTCAAGTTGAAGTAGAGACCAACTTGAAGTCCGAATCGGAATAGGAGTAGAAAAGTTTTATCCCTATATATTGGGGGGACTTATACCTAGTTTTGTATACAAGGAAGAAAAGCAAGAAAGAGGGGGGAGAAAAATAAGAGAATAAAGAAATTCAGAAATTTCTTCCGTGTTCTATCAGATTATTTACGATGTGTGCGTTTTCTCCTGGGATCAAAATTGTAACAACAGCCAAGATCAAATATCCCATACCTGTCATCGAAGATTTGCTTGATGAATTACATATAGCCTCCATCTTCACCAAGCTGGACCTCAAATCAGGTTACCACCAAATACGAATGAAGGAAGAAGACAATTGCAAAACTGCCTTTAGGACTTACTTGCCACTATGAGTACTTAGTTATGCCTTTTGGCCTCCCTAATACCCCGGCTACTTTCCAATCCTTAGTGAATACTATTTTTGCTAAGTATTTGAGGAAATTCATCCTAGTCTTCTTTGATGACATCCTTATTTATAGCAAGAATGACAAGGAGCGGCAACAACATCTGAACATTGTGCTGGAGATATTGAGAAAACAATAGCTCTTTGTAAATTTCAGCAAGTGTGTGATTGCAGTTCCTCAAGTGGAATATCTTGGTCACATCATATCGGAACAGGGGGTAGCCACTGAACACAAAGGATCATTGCAATCAAGGAATGGCGCAGGCCTCAGGATGTGTCATAGTTGAGAAGTTTTTTTAGGCATGATTGGTTATTACAGACGGTTTATCAAGAATTATGGGCTCATTTGCAGGCCACTGCATGACATGCTAAAAATGAAGGCTTTGAATGGGGAAAACCACAAGACACAACATTTGAAGAACTGAAACTCAAGCTGACAACTGCCCCTATTTTGGCTCTCCCTAACTTTTTAGAAACTTTCACCCTGGAGACTGATGCCTGCGGTAATGGAATTGGTGCAGTACTCATGCAAAGGGGGAGACCCATTGCTTATTTCAGCAGAACTCTGGGGATAAGAAATGCAGCCCTCTCCACTTACGACAAGGAAGCTTTAGCCATTATTGAATACTTGAAAAGGTGGTGGCATTACTTTTTGGGAACTCAATTAGTGATTAAGACAGACCAGCAAAGTCTGAAGTTTATGAATGAGCAAAGAATTAGTGAGGGGATTCAACATAAGCTAATGTTAAGGTTACTCAAATTTGACTATGTCATAGAATACAAAAAGGGAAAACAAAACAAAGTGGCAGACACATTATCAAGAAGGGAAGCTAGCTCGATGGCTATCTCTATGGCAGTTCCAGCGTAGATGGAGACTATTGAGAATAACTACAATACGGATACTCATTAGAATTGATGGAACAATTAGCTATAGCCCCAAACCTAGATTCTGGATACTCCTATCACTCAAGAGTGCTGAGATATAAAGGGAGAATTTATGTGTGTAGGTAGTGATGATGAATTGAGGCAAAACATTATCAACTCTCTTCACTCATCCGCGATTGGAGGACACTCGGGAATGGTGGCCACTTATCAAGGGTGAAAAATCTGTTTTACTGGCCAGGAATGAAAAAGGAAGTGCATTCCTTTGTCCAAAATTGTGCAGTATGTCTCCAAATCTGAGCATTGCCATTACCCTGGCCTCTTGGAGCCTTTACCCATTCCAGACATGGCTTGGACTCACATTACAATGGATTTTATTGAAGGTATGCCAAAATCAAAAGGGTATGAGGTAATTTTTTGTTGTTGTGGACATATTTACAAAGTCTGCACAATAAAATCCTTTATCTAAAAAAAAAATTTTACAAAGTCTGCACACTTTGTTCCTTTAACTCACCCTTATTCAGTTCAGTTAGTTACACAAGCCTTCATTGACAATATCTTCAAATTGTACGGCTTTCCTTTGGCTATTGTGTCGGATAGAGATAGGGGTTTTTACTAGCAAGCTGCGGCAAGAGCTCTTGAAATCCTTAAAGGTCCAATTGAGATTTAGCACAGCGTATCACCCGCAAATGGATGGGCAAACTGAGAGAGTAAATCAATGCTTGGAATCTTACCTTAGATGCATGGCATTCAATGAGCCAAGGAAATGGATAACCTGGTTAGCACTTGCCGAGTGGTGGTATAATACAACCTTCCATACTTCACTCAAGTTATCCCCTTTTCAGGCGCTATGTGGGTTTCCTCCTCCATTGATTAACGAGGCTGCAGTTCTAGGGCCTGAAGATGAGGAAGCCAGGAACTTTTTAGAAGAGAAGCAGGCCATGCTCAAGAGGTTAAAAAAGAATTTGGCTCAGGCCTGAAACAGAATGAGAAAGTATGCTGACTTGAATAGGTGTGAGAGGCAGTTCTCAGTGGGAGATATGGTATATCTAAAGATGCAACCATACCGAACTGCAACATTTGGGTTGAAGCAAGCCTTGAAGTTAGCTAGTAAGTTCTATGGGCCATTTCGAGTGATGCAAAAGGTGGGCAGAGCAGCTTATAAGCTTCAGTTACCAGAAGGTGTTGGAATTCATCGGGTGTTTCATGCAGCCAGCTCAAAAAACATTGTGGTCCAAATGCAGTTCCTAGGTCTGATCTGCCCTTAGTTGGAAAAGACGGGAGAATCAGAACCGAACCTTTGGCAGTCCTTGATACCAGGGCCTTACCAAGAAACCAGGTGTTGGTGACACAATGGCTTATTCAATGGGTTAATCTTCCACCCGAAGATGCATCTTGGGGTGATGCTGACTTTATCAAAGGTACTTTCCCTGAGTTTTACACGCAGACCATAAGGTCTTGGTTTCCCGATCAAGATACTTGGGATTTAATAAAGTCTTCCTTTTCAAAAAAAAAAAAAAAGATACTTGAGGACAAGTATGCTATTGTGGGGAAGGCTCTGTCAGGACTGAAGAAACTGAAGTCCCAGAACTCTGAAGGAAAATGTTTCGGAGGATATCTGTTAAGTCATAATGGAAAGCTGGGATTGGCTCATACCGTTTCGAAGGAAGATCAACGTCTCGTGAGAATTTCGGTAATCAGGAGGTTTAATGTGAGGGGCTATCTTACTAGGAACAGTCTCATTATACTCATTAAGCTGAAAACATTGCTGTAATCTTCTTCTTTTACTTCTAAGAACTGAATTATGTAACCACATATATACGCTGAACGAGAAATAGAAACGGAAGCTTTTGATGCCCGTAACTATCTATCCCTAGCTGTAGTTCTAGAAGTTCTGTGTTGCACCCTTCTTGTGTTCCACACTTGTCCCAAATCCTGATCCCCAAATCGGGGGATCTGACATACAGTGGAAGCAAAGCGGCTGTGCTGTGCACCGGAAAGCCTAGCCCATCTCGGTCCACTGGAGCAGAGCAACAAAGCCATGGATCACTTGATCGTCGCCGTAATGATTAATGACAATTGACGAGAGCCAAAAGCATGCTTTGGCCTCGTCTTTAACTCTACACCTGCCAACAGTTGATTTGATTACTGAACAGGAAAGCCTGGAGACGGAGAGTACACCTGATGGAACATAAACAGGGGAGCAAAGTAAGGGCTAAAAGATCATGGCGCATGATCTTTGGGTGATTAGACGGCCGGCTGTTCGATTTCTCGTTTGACTCGGTTGTCAAATCGGCTGCGCCATTTTTGAGGAATTTTGCATTCCTCTGCTGCGTGAGACGCAGTAACGCAGGCCCCAGAACGAAAGTTTGCGCACGCACTTACGCCTGTTCTGAACTCCGCCATTGGCATCGGTGCTTCGCTTTCTCTCCGTCCGAGTCGACCGTGCACGCGTGCTTCAAAAGACCAGGACGTCTACTCTGGTCGTTGCAGGTGTGGACCTCTCAGTAGCGGATGCGTTGATCAACGCAACGACCCGGCCGGCCGTTAGCTGCTTCGTATTGCAATACCTGAATTCCCAATGGAATGGACTTCAATCTTCAGAGGCATAATGTAGTAACCATCTGCAGATTCTGCACAGGACAAAGGAAATGTTAATATGTGCAGTTTAGTTTAGTCCGTGCAGAATGTAACTGATTTCAAAATTAAAGCCAGCTTGTCGTTTGCGCAAGACAACATTCTGTGTGCCTATATAGCTTTTCCATCTGCAGAGTGCAGACAGCTCCCTGGCAAGTGATAACTATCACGACATTGGACATTTCGACAAGAGCATGTGCTCGCAGCTTGGATGTGATGCGAGCTGTTCAGAGGTCAGCAAAGACATCCTCAGGTAGCGCACAGAGGAACACCTGAAAAATTAACTGACGTATGTCACGTATCACAGGCTCACAGTAATATGCCAGTGTATGAAAGTATACAGGAGAAGTACAGCACTGATAGGTCTACCTGACCGGAAAAGCGAGACAACATCTACAGCTCAAAAATATAGCTGACGCAGTACAAGACGCAACCGTGCAAGTTGCTGGGCTGTGTTATAGGGACTATTTGGTTTTCCACTCACTTAAGCTATTAAGCCCATGTACTTATCATCGCCCGAATTCCAGGCTGGGCTGACCCAGCTCAGATAGTTCCCAACTCTCGTGAGAAAAATCGAGGACATGTGATTCTCCTTCGTTTTATGATTTTCTCCATGTCCTCATAGGTCCATGGGAATCAAAACTTCGTGGATTAATTGAACTTTTGATGCGGTAGTACGGGCAGGACAAAAGAATGGGAAATTATGGACGAATTTCCTAGTTATTTCGTATCATGTATTTTTTTTAGAATACCACACTTTACATCGAAAACTTCTTTTTTTATGCAGAGCCGGAGGACGGCGGCAGCGGCAACTATGGTAGTTAGGTTGGACAAGGCGGCATGACAGGGGAGGGGTTAGGGGCTGCACGGTGAGGAGGCGACGGTACCACTGGCTGCAGGTGGTGGTGGAGGGGGCGGAGGAGGGGGTGACAAAGGAGCCGTGTGGAGTTGTGGCCAATGCTGGAGAAGAAGGGAGGGAGGGCGACGGGTGCGGGAAGAGAGAGGGTGAGGAGGGCGATGGCCAGCACTAGAGCAAGAGAAGAGAGGGGGATGGGAGGAGAGCGGCGACGCTTCGAGAGAAGAGAAGAGGCAGGGGAGGGGCAACACAAGGGGGTATGCCATCGGGATGCTTCCCGACAGCATACCATGCCGTAGTCGCTCTTGGTGAGCAAGGTCCCCAACCCGGCCCAACAACTGCAGCGCAACAAGAACTACTCCTAGCGTGGCCTCCTCACGCTTGATCAGTTGATTTTGCCCGAAGATGCTAAACCACCGAGTTGGCCAGCAAGCCGACTCCCTACAGCCTTTTAGCTAGGATCCGTTCAAAGCGGCTTTTGACTTCTAGCTTTTTAAAAGCCAGAAGCTGTTTTAAATGTGTTAGTTTTTTAAGGTTGTTTTTCCTTTGCATGTTTGTAGGCGATATAACTTTTTTATTTATCCGCTTTTATTTTCCTTTAATTGAATGCATATACTAAACTGCTAAAAACTAACTGTTGTAGCTAAAAAACATCAGTAAAAATCGTTTTAAACGGCCGTTAAAATGGCCTGCCCTTTCGCCGCAAACAGCCGTAGTCACAATGCACCGCCAACGCCCAAATGCGGACGTGCAAAGCGGCCGGCCGCACGGCACGTCCAAAAGCCACCAAACCTCCGTTTGGCAGAGCTCTAACTCTAGCTGGTCATCTGTAGCTATAGGAAATTCTGGATCTAGAGTTGCAGGCATGTTAAGTGCATTTGCATGGCTCATTTCATTTATATTATATATTAAATAAAAATATTTAAATCACTTTAATTTAGTCAACAAACTATAGATCTAACATAGATCTCAGAGCTAGAGCTATGCCAAACGGGTGCCGAAGCAAGCCTCTGCCGATCTCCTCCACCAAGTACGCGCTCCCCCGCGCCAAGCACGAAAAAAAACCCAGCACGACGCGCCGCTGTCCCCCACCCCGGCCGCACGCGTCCGGCAACGACGCTTAGCTCGCACACCACCGCACCAGCGGCAGTACGAGCAGGGACGCCGTGCGTGGCCCACGCACAGCCTGTCCGTCCACCAACTTTGGAAGCCCTGTGCAGATCCAACCCAACCGGCTGGTGACCGACTGACTGGTACTTACCACTAACATTGTTAGTATCGCTCCCTTTCCTAAACTCCCAAGCTTTTCTTCTCTTTCCATCCTTCAGGGTGTGTGTACAAATACTATCATGTCCCCGTTCGTCTCGACACTCGCAAGGCAATCATAAAGTGGGACGGGGGTCGGAGGAGGTAGCGCCCATAACATGCGGCGGGCAAATTTAAAGGTGCCTAGCTTGCTTGTTGAAAGGATGGCGTGGGGAACTGGGGTAACGAACATTACTTGTCACGGGCTCCAGGTGACAAAGCAGCGGATCCTGCTGCCCGATCATGTTTGGCGAAAAGGAGCCAAGGGGCATCTCGTCTGTGTACTGCTAGTTGGCTCATTCGGGGAGGAGGAATTATCTACCTGCGACTGCAAGCAAGCCTCCACTCACGAAAAGGAACTGGTTAGCAGGACAACGGCACGACAGGGTTTTCATGGACGACTAGCGTCACGTTGGTTGGTGCACTGTTACTGACGAAGAATCATATTGCAAGCAGGCTTCAACATGCAAGATGGCCCTCCATCCTCATAAGATTGTGTCCTAGGGCTAATAGAAAGCTATTTACTATAGAAAAATAGTTTTTAGAAGTTAATATAAACAGGACCGCAAGCCAAGGACGGATCTACAGTAGTTCATGGGTGTTCTACTGAACACCCAAATTTTTTGACAAAAAAAATCTAGTATATATAAGATATAATGCATATGTATATATTTAATGGACCCAAAATAACCAAATTTGTAGCAGTCAGCCCAACATCTTGCTCGGCCCGATTGGGCGATCGGCCCACCCGGCCACCCCCGCACCCCGTATCCCCGTGGACCCGTTTGACCTCCCCTCCATTTCCCCTCCCGCCTCCCGTGCCACCCGCGGCCCACCGATTCGGCGTTCCCAAATCTGAAATCCCAATCCCTAACCCTTGCCTCAGCCAGTCAGTCCTCCGGCGTAGATCCGTCCAGCTCCCGTCTCCCAAGCTCTGCGGCCTCCGCCAATGAGGTTCCAGACTCCAGTCCAGCTTCCGAAGTCTCGAGCTCCGCCCGCCACCGACCGCGCCTGTGACCCTCCGGCCTCCGCGGCTCCACTCCAGTCTCCAGGCTCTAGAGGTGAGCAGTGATTGAGTGGGTGTTCATGTCTTTGTGTGTGATTTTGGGGTAGGTTTCGGCAGGGGCGGATCTACAGTAGTTTATGGGTGTTCGGCTGAACACCCAAATTTTTTGACAAAAATCTAGTATATATAAGATATAATGCATATGCATATATTTAATTGACCCAAAATAACTAAATTCGTAGTAGTCAGCCCAACATCTTACTCGGCCCGATCGGGCGATCGGCCCACCCGGCCACCCCCGCACCCCGCGTCCTCATGTCGGCGCTATCCCGCAAACCCCGCCCCCCGTGGTCCCGTGCGACCTCCCCTCCATTTCCCCTCCCGCCTCCCGTTCCCCCCGCGGCCCGCCGATTCAGCGTTCCCAAATTTAAAATCCCAATCCCTAACCCTAGCCTCAGCCAGTCAATCCTCCAGCGTAGATCTGTCCAGCTCCCGTCTCCCAAGCTCCGTGGCCTCCGCCTACGAGGTTACAGACTCCAGTCCAGCTCCCAAAGTCTCGAGCTTCGCCCGCCGCCGACCGCGCCTGCGACCCTCCGGCCTCCGCGGCTCCGCTCCAGTCTCCAGACTCCAGAGGTGAGTAGTGCTTTTTGGTGTGATTTGGTTGGATTTGTGGTTATTTGAGTGGGTGTTCGTGTCTCCGTGTGTGATTTTGGGGTAGGTTTCGGAAGGATCAGGAGGCTCGTGGCCAGGGTCGCCCTCCAGAGCGAGGATGTCGAGCTCGTCGCCGTCAATGGCCCTTTCATCACCATCGACTAAATGGTATATGTCTCGATCTGTGGTTTTCACTCGCTGTGATGTGTAGATCTGGTGCCTTGTAGGGCTTTAGGGTGGTTTTAGCTCTGATTTGTATTAGTCTATCAGCCTGCATGCTTAGGGTGTTTTTCGTCCCGATTTGGTAATTTCCTTTCTTAGATCTTAGTGATTGTTGGTTTAGTTGCCTAATTATGCTATTTAGATGGCAGATATGGCTTGGTAGTTCGTAGATTTAATGGTTTGCTCTGTGTTAGGTTTGTTTTTAGGGTGTTGAATTGTATGGCTTCTCTATGTCATGCTCATAATTCGTATCACTTTTCTGATGTCATCCACCAGGTCATTCATGACAACTTTGGTATTATTGAGGGTCTGATAACCAGTGTTCATGCAATCACTGGTAAGATTTTGTTGATTGTTTAGCAATGTTGTTTCTAAGATTATTTAAAGGTCTAGTCATTATTGTAAATTGAAATTGTGGCATACTTCTTTCAACCACCCAAAAAGACTGTTGATGGACCCTCAAGCAAGGACTGGAGAGGTGGCAGGGCTGCCAATTTTAACACCATTCCCAGCAGCACGGGTGCTGCCAAGGTATATCACAAACAATGTTGGTATATGTAGTAAGCCACTGTTTTGAACCCATTTCCATTTGTTCTTCACTTCTGTATTGCTTGGTTTGCACATAGTGAGTATATGTATTTTGATACAAATTTATTCAGGGATGTTTAGTACACCTCGTGCTACTAAGAACTGAAACATTTTCCCTCTTTTTGGATTTACCGAGATGGGTTTGATGGTTGTAATGCTGTTCTTGCTCATTTGCGTCCAATTTCCGTAGATAAAATCATAAAATAGCATGTACAAAATCAACCACAGGCACATAATTTTCCAGAAAGAAATACTGGAGGTATACGTCGCTTCTTAGCTAGTTGGTTTGACCAATATAATTGACTTGAGTTCGAATAGCTATTCTAAAATTCCTGCGTCCGCCACTGCCGAAGCCCTCCATCCACATAGTAATTGATTAATAGCACACATAAGATTTGAACGTCAAGGAAAACGATGTCATGCCCCTCCATCCACAGGAGGCGACTATGGGGTCGATCGGTTTGATACAAATCTGCCACGGCAAAGACTGATAAATTACAGAAGAATATAGCGTGTTTTGCTGCTACTGCACGGTGGGGGCGAGGGCCAGAAGAACTCAGAACACACCAGCAACCAAACCAGTACTTGGCACACAGGCAGCAGAATAATCCATACAATATTCAGTCACCCGCAGAGAGCAGATGGCGTTTTCAGGTTGCGGGCACAAAACTGGCACTCACGCGTTTGTTCGGGGTAACATACCGTTAGGCGACCGGGAGCTGGCAACGGAGAAGTCAGAGGACGCCAGCGGTATGGAAATCGACAACTGGGTCGCTGAGAATGAGGCAAGGTTAGCATTCTCATCAGCCAGGTCCGACCAGGAGTCCCTTGCCTTTGGCCACTCATCGAAGAAGGGCCGCAGCGTCTGGTTCTCCTGCTTCACACAGTCAACGGTGCCAAAGTCGCTCCCGAAGAAGGAAAGTGGCTGCCGCTCAACCTTTGGAAGCGAGTTGACAGTGTTCTGACCCAGGTCACTCAGTGCTCCAAGCTGAGGGTAGCTCGAAAGGGGAAATGAAGAGTTCTGAGATGGAAGCAGGCGCCATGGGTTTTCAATAGACGTGTTGATAGCTTCTGTAATGAGCTGACTGTGCTCATCCGCCAAAGATCTTATTCCATAAGCAGAATACCTGAATTTCATAACATACAGTCAACACAAAATTAGTACGGAATACGCATAAAATAACAACGAATATGAGGACACAAATCAATTATTAGCAATCCTTTAAGTTAATATTCCTCAGTCGGTAGATCAACATGTTCTATTGAACAATGCAAACTTTTTATGAAAACGCCTCGTGCACTTTTTATAAGGATGAAAGGACAGAAGAATCCTTAACACAAGGTACAGTTGTACAGAGCTAGTATTCCAAAAATGTAAGGTTTTGAGAATGGAATGAATCATCGTGTCTGTAGAAAGAAGATATAAGTGCTCAATAGAATCCAATAGGCACATTTAAATAGGGTTCTAACACTATCATAGCATTCAGAATAAATTAAAAGTACCATTTTCATGCCCTTTTCGCTTAGTTATTCAATCACCCCACACAGATACAAAACATATTTAACACGATTCCACTGTAAGGTAATGAAGAATCATGGCTAAAGTATTCACATATAGTACAATTTGTAGTTACCGGTAAATCATGACACAGGAAGCACTATGTATTTTCAGCAAAAACAGAACATATTTTCGTCAATAATAGTATCAAAGAACCGTGCACACCTACAGCTCAGTAGTACATAGATGACAGTTGGTAGCAATAAAAAAGAAAAGAAACAATCACAAACAGGAAGGCGACCAATTAATTGAGAAGCTAAACAGAATCGACACAATCAAGCATGGCAGAATTATGCATTCGGCAAAGTGAATAAGCAGGTAAGGTTACAATAAGAGATTCAGTAAAGCTAAATCAAAGGACTTGCAGTGATAGAAAGGAATCGTTCGTGTGTGTGAACATAGAGGGGCGTCCAGCATTATGCTGGGCACTTTCAGATGTTTCAGGGATAGTGGTGACCGGTAAGAGGTCTTCAGAGACGAAGTACTTTACAGGAACCAAATTATTCTCTGGATCCCTGAAGAAGAGTCAACAGAAACAACTGGACACCGTAGAAGAATAAAGAAGTGGAGTAAATGCCAAAGGAGGCCAGGATCAGCAAGCAGCAGGCACTAGCACTGCGAGCACAGAACACAAAAATGTAGTATCATCTTTATGGACAGTACGTGTTTCAAACTTAGCCTGCGCCAAAGTCAAGAGCCTGCACCGCAGTTGCACCTGAGCAGAAATCTCTCGTAGACACTGTCCCTGGCTTCTGGGGCTAAAAACTGATCCCAGAAAGTATGGGCAGAGCAAAGAAGCAGCGCTCTAAAGGCCTAAGCACAACACATAATTTGCTGCAGTGCAGAGAGTAAAGTTTCAGTAATAGATCACGCATATTGCGCATGGCAGCAGCAAAGTACTGGGCATGCACTACTGGTTTGGTTGCTACTGATGCAAAACAAAATGGGGCAGTAATTAAACGATCACAAATAAATAGGCATCTCTGCACGGCATCCATCTGACACCAATCAGTTAGAAGCATAACACTGTTAAACAAACAATATGGCATTGGAGAAAAGGAGATGAACAGTCACCTGAGATCTTTGCCCGTTCCACCACCAACAGCTGCATAAGTGGCAGCATTGTCCATGTGCAGCTGACAAGACCCCAGCGCCGAGGCGAAGGAGCTGGACATGTTGGTGCCCCCGCCTCCACCACCACCATTGCTTCCGGCAATGGCTGGGTAAAGGGAATGGTTCTGGAAGTTGGTGGCAGCGGCAGCGAGGGGCGGCGTGGCGGAGGTGGCCGCCGTGCTGGACCGTTGGGACTGGGGGACGAGCTGCGTTGCCACAGGCTTTCTTGAACGATTGCGGCCGCGGTGCATGTGGCGCTCGCAGTACTTGGAGTCTGGGGCGGCCTCCTTGGAGCACCGCCACTTCTTGCCGTCCGTACGCCGGCACCGGCCCGGCTCTGGATCCAGCTTCTTGCCAAAGTACGACCCATACCCAACTGCAGAAGACGCACGGAGCAGATCAACCACGGTGCTATCCATTTATGCGTTTGTTGGTATCTATTTGTATGGGCGAAGCAGTTTCCAGATGGATTCGTATTTGGCACTGGACACATCCGATGCAGATGAAAGGTAAACTTGCCAATTCTTAACAATCGCACAAAAGTGGTGAGCAAGGGAGGAGCTGCCTCATTCGATGGATTTGCTTGCTTGCAACCTAACCATTTATTAAACCTCAAAAAGAAAACAAAGAAATGGCTAATAAGCCACGGACACACTAATAAGCAAGCCTCTGGGTTGGACACGAGCAAGTCCTGTATGGAATCAAATAGAAAAATGAAGGGCAAGCTCTCCTTCAATTCGTATGCTAAATCTTGAAAAGAGAGCATGAGTTTGGATTAAAAAAACAGACTTTCCGGTACCAAATCCGGGGATAACACGAAACACGTTTCTTGAGTCGCGCATCCCGGATTAACAAATGACCGGAGGCAATTAGCAAATGGAGACAAAGTACACCTGATCGGAATAAACAAAGAAGCCGGGCACTAAACAAGCATCCGAAAGCAATGTGGTAATGATAACGCGAAAGAAGGGGAAGGAGACGTACGTGCGGGGTGGTTGTAGAAGCGGGCGGCGAGGGAGTCGATGCCGCGTCGGATGGGAAGCACGAGATCCGGCGGGACGAGCACGCCGGCCACCAGGTGCTTGTATATGAGCGCCTGTCGCTCCAGCTCCTCGTACTGCGCCGCCGTGAACGGCGCCGGCCTCTTCGCCCACCTCCCGTTCATATGGGCCTCCTCCCCCAGCCCGCCGCCTCCATTACCCCTGCACCCGCGAACACATCTCGCAGCGTCACATACAAACAAAGCAACAACCCGCAAGAACCAAAGCAACACAAACGGGGCCAAGAACCGAGTGAAATGGATACACAACGGGTGGTCGGTCGCTTACGCGGAGAGCGGGGAGGAGCGGCAGAACGGGAGGAAGGAGGCGGTGGCAGCTGCGGGGGAGGAGCGGTGGTCGGCTGCCGGGGAAAGAGAGGCATACGGCATCGCCATCTCTCTCGAGCTCGCTCGCGCTGTCTCTCAAGGCGCCGCTGCTTCCTCCCGGCCGTCCGCTCCCTTTAATGAGCTTAGCTTCCCCGCGGGCTGGGCTAATGTGCTTTGCTTCGCCTGTGCGCGCGCCTTTACTGCCCGCTTTGTCTCTCTCTGCGTCGCTGTCCGCCTTCGGCTGAGCCTGGGCTGTGCGTGCCTTGGCGCGAGGAGGCGAGCTCAACTACTCAGGACGGTGGACGAGCCCGACACGGGACGGGGCGCTCCGACCCAGCTAGATGACAAACACCTGCAACCCTGTCGCTCTACCGTAGTGGTACGAGTAGTAGTAGTCTCTCTCTCTTCACGTACAGCTTTCTTCTGTTTCCTATGCTGCTTTGTTTGTTTTGGTTTCTTTTCTTGTGAGGGGAATGGATATGGATGCAGACACTGTAGCGAGTAGTGACGACTATAGCGTGGGAGGAGAGAGGCGAGGGAGACCGGATTTGGGCCTGTGTCTGTGTTGCGGTTACCAAGGCCGACTCTTAGGGCGCGTTTGGTTTCCTGCACCCGTCTTAACCAGGCCCCGCTCGTGCAGGTTACGTGTGTTTGGTTGCCTGGGTACTTGCTTCGGCCAGGCCCCGCTCGTGCAAAATGACCCCCTCGGCCAGGCTCTGTGGAAACGCAGAACTCTGGCGTTTCTCCCCGGCCTGGCTCTCGCGCTGCAGCCGCGGACGCACGCGCGGGGCGAAATCTGGCCGCCGGGAGATGGCGCGAACTCGCTAGGGTTCGCTCCCCCTTTCGCGCCACTCACCGCGTATACGTATATCCCCCTCCCTCGCCGCCATCCCCTCGGTTCGCTCCCCGTCGACTCCGGAAGTAGGTCATCCACCTTCGAACCCTCGGTCTCCTCTTCTTTGTGGTCTTGTTTACTGATTCATGGCGAGCTGATCCTTCCCCTCTCTGGCTCGTTGTCTTCGAGGTGCTCTGGATCTAAGTCTGGATCTCGCCTGAGGCTCACCAGATCTGAGTTCTTGGTTCGCAATCAGGTACGGATCCAACTTGTTCTCCGTTCTTTGTGGATTTTTTTGGTCTTTTCTCTTGATCTCGTAACCCTAATGATGGTGATGACACCATCACTCACCTTTTGTAGGGATCTCGGCTCAGGCTCACCAGATCTGAGTTCTTGGTTGGCAATCAGGTACGGATCCAACTTGTTTTCCGTTCTTTGTATTTTTTTTGGTCTCTTCGCTTGATCTCGTAACCCTAATGATGGTGATGACACCATCACTCACCTTTTGTAGGGATCTCGGCTCAGGCTCACCAGATCTGAGTTCTTGGTTGCCAATCAGGTACGGATCCACCTTGTTCTCCGTTCTTTGTGTTTTTTTTTGGTCTCTTCGCTTGATCTCGTAACCCTAATGATGGTGATGACACCATCACTCACCTTTTGTAGCACTGTCGCCTCAGGCTCACCAGATCTGAGTTCTTGGGTGCCAATCAGGCACGGATCCAACTTGTTCTGCGTTCTTTGTGTTCGGTACATATGAGACATCCCATCCCCTCTCTCGTCCCCACTTTCAATGATGATGGCTATTATAATCTGAGCATATGTCCAAGTCTATGATGATGGCTATTATAATCTGAGCATATGTCCAAGTCTATGATGATGGCTATTATAATCTGAGCATTTTGTCCATTGCACTCAAATGTTGTGGTCCTGTTATTTTTTAGAAAAAATTATGCTGTTCTTGAGTTCGTGGTTACTCAGTCCTGTGAAATACCTTTCTTTGTATAGATGGATTTGCAAGAGAAGAGACGCTTGCTTTTTGCTCGGGCTGCCGCTCTTATCACAGCCATGTACGCATTCATTTTTACTAGGTTTAGACTGCATCATTGTTCACGGCCTCAGCTCACTTATGGGCCACTTAGTAAGATGGATGAAGAGCGCCAAAAAAATCTGGACTTGATTTACAACTGCAATGATGTAGAGTGTGTAAAGATGCTTCGCATGAGAAGGGCTCCCTTTTTCCGGCTATGCAGTTTGCTTAGGGAAAGACAATTGCTCAGAGACACCATACATAGTTGCGTAGAAGAGCAAGTTGCAATGTTCCTTCATATAGTCGGCCATAACCAACGATTTAGTGTGATACATCAAAACTGGAGGAGGTCTGTAGAGACAGTCCACCGCCATTTCAAAGAGGTGTTGTATGCTATTGGTGAACTTAGACAAGAGATGATTAGACCTCCATCTAATGAGACACCAGCTAAGATTAGCAATAGCCCAAGATGGTATCCATACTTTAAGGTAAATAACTTGTCATTTAGTTTATAGGATGTGGTTGCATGCCTGGGTCCATATCAAGTAACAATGAAATGTTGGGTGCCATGTAGGACTGTGTGGGGGCAATAGATGGAACTCATATTTATGCCAAAGTCCCAGCCAAGATCCAAGCTGCATTTAGGGGTAGGAAGCACTACCCCACACAAAATGTGCTAGCCGCAGTTGACTTTGATTTGAAATTTACATATGTCTTGGCTGGTTGGGAGGGATCAGCACATGATGCCACCATTCTTGCTGATGCACTAGACCGAGAGGATGGGTTAAGGGTTGAACCAGGTAACTAAATAAACTGGTTACACAAATAAAACATGTAAATTCAAAGGCATGAACCTAATGCATGTCCATATTTGATGTAGGCAAATTCTACTTAGTAGATGCGGGATACGCATGTCGGCCTGGATTCCTTCCTCCTTATCGTGGCACTAGATACCATTTGAGAGAGTATGGTGGTAGGAACTACCCAACCAACCCAAGAGAGTTGTTTAATTTGAGGCACTCAAGTCTGAGAGTAACTGTTGAAAGGGCTTTTGGTGCTTTGAAGAATCGTTTTCGCATCATTGATAACAAACCTTTCCATCCATTCAGTACACAAGTCAAGTTAGTTCTTGCTTGCTGCATACTGCATAATTGGATTCTTGGGCATGGGGTTGATGAGGTAGTTCCAGCTGAGTTTTCTTGGGTGCCAAACAACTCTGAAAGGCAGGCCCAAGGAACTCAGGTGGATGACAATGCTGCTTGGGCTCTTACTAGGGATGACTGGGCTAATCACATGTGGGCTAATAGGGGTTCCTCTCACATTTAGTTTGTTTTCATGTGTTTGGTAAACTTCTCTGTCTTTCTTGGTACTACTCTTCATATGAGGCAGTGGACAAATGTAATGATGATTAATATTATTCTAAGGTACTACACATGAACTTGAGGCTTGAGACATATGCAGTGATGTTTCTTTCTTATACTTGGGTTCATTTGAGGCTTGAGACATGTGCAGTGATGTTTCTTTCTTATCCTTGGGTTCAGTTGAGGCTTGAGGCCTGTGCAGTGATGTTTCTTTCTTTCTTATACTTGGGTTCAGTTGAGGTTTGAGGCATGTGCAGTGATGTTTCTTTCTTTCTTATCCTTGGGTTCAGTTGAGGCTTGAGGCATGTGCAGTGATGTTTCTTTCTTTCTTATCCTTGGGTTCAGTTGAGGCTTGAGGCATGTGCAGTGATGTTTCTTTCTTATACTTGGGTTTCTTTCTTATAGTTTCTTTCTTATAGTTTCTTTTTTATAGTGATGTGCCTATTATACTCTACTTGAGTGAGATATAGCTGAGTGGGGTGTGCCACTGAAATTAGGATATGGCTGAGGAGATCATTGCTGCTGATGAGCTTGTCTTTCCTGGACCTGAACTTGGGGCTGCTGGGAACTTTGCTGGCACTGGCAGTGCTTCTTCTGTTGCTGGAAATGTTCCTGGGGCTGGGAACTTTGCTGCCAGCGCTGGTGCTGATCCACAGAGGCCTGCTTTGAGATGGACTGATGTCATGTCTGGTTTTGTCCTCCGCCACATGTGCCAGCTTATTTCAACTGGTGTGAGGACTGATAAGGGATTTAAGGAAGTACACCTGAACCAGGTTGCAAAGGCTCTACATGAGTTCAGTGGCAACGAAGTGACTGGTACCCAGGTGTACAACCACTTAAGGAAGTGGAGGCAGAGGTGGATGAAACTGTCAAAACTGAGAGAGCTTAGTGGAGCTTTGTGGGATGAGGACAACTCCATGATTGTACTTGAGGAGGAGCACTACAATGGCCATATCAAGGTTTGTAATCATGGAACAATAGCAAGCCTATCCAGCACTACAATCATAGAATATTTCAACATTAGTTGCTAACACTTGCATATGTCATTGCAGGCACACCCCAAGGATGCTGACTTCCTGAACAAGCCTATCCAGCACTACAAGCAGATGATGATCATCTTTGGCAATGGTCAGGCAACAGGCAAATATGCTATGGGGTCAAATGAGCCACTTGGTTCTCCTTCTGACTTTGCTGAGAGCTCACTCAAGACTGACGCACCTAAGGATCTCAAAAGTGGCAAAACTGAACCATTTGAGGGAACCAAGTCAGAGGGGGGTGTGGGATCCAAGAGGAAGAGGTCCTTGCTGTCAGAGGAGGACATGATATTGTTCACTGGCATGGCAGATGCAGTGAATAATGTTGCAGATGCTATTCGCTCTACCAAGGTTGAGGATTCTCATCCAGACTTGTATGGTGCTGTCATGTTTGTGCCAGGCTTCAGTGAGGAAGCACTGATGGTTGCATATGGGCATCTGCTGGACAATAAGGCCTTGGGTTCTGCATTTGTGCACATGTCTGACTCCCATCGTGTGCTCTGGCTGAGGACCTTCTTGGCTAGTCACTAACTATATGTTAGTGGTGGCTTCTTTTGT
The DNA here is from genome assembly GCA_017311315.1 of Dendrocalamus latiflorus. NCBI lineage: Eukaryota > Viridiplantae > Streptophyta > Magnoliopsida > Poales > Poaceae > Dendrocalamus > Dendrocalamus latiflorus. The sequence goes on from CM029633.1 coordinate 31,301,586, forward strand.
GCATAATTTGCTCCTTTTGGCTAGTCACCACACTTTTGTGCAGTGCACCTGATCCTGCTTTCTTACTGACACTAACATATAGTTAGTGACTTCAGTGTGCCACTATTACTAAACCTTGATGCTGTTAACCTAAACTGAGCATGGGCCTGCTTGCCTATGACTAGATGATTTGATTCTGAGCATATGACTGAAGCCACTGATGTTGTTTTTTTTGAATACTGAGCATGTATGCCTCAAGCCAGTGATGTTGTTGGGCTTAATTCTGAGCATGTATGCCTCAAGCCATTGATGTTGTGTTTTTTTTTAAAACTGAGCATATTTTGCCTCAAGCCACTGATGTTGTTTTTTGAATTCTGAGCATATGCCTCCAGCCAGTGATGTTTTCTTAATTCTGAGCATGTACAATGTTGGGCTTGGTTCTATTTTTTCAACCAGCTGAGCATATGCCTCCAGCCAGTGATGTTTTCTTAATTCTGAGCATGTACAATGTTGGGCTTGGTTCTGTTTTTTCAACCAGCTGAGCATATGCCTCCAGCCAGTGATGTTGTTTTCTTAATTCTGAGCATGTACAAGAAGGTATGGTTTTTTCAGCCCTTTTCTCTAATGAAATCATGCAGCCACTTTTAGAATCTAGCCTTTTCAGTTATCCACTTGCCCTGTTTATTGCTTTAATTGTGCACTCTTATGTTATACTATTGAATTTGTCAATATTTGTATAGTCTCAGCCTGTGTTTTCATTTTGATATTCAACATAGTTGTGGGCATTCTTTTTTACTTCATATTTGCAGTTTTGTGGAGAGCTTTTTCTTACTTCATACTTCATATTCATATTCATACTTCATTGGGACTTCACAGAAGGAAAGTGTCCATGGGAGTTTAGAGGAAGTGATATGCTTACATTGGAGTGCAATGCCTAGTATAGCTTCTTACGCCCTTTCTGAATGAAAGCTGCTATGTTGTATGCCATATAGCTTCTGATTTGGAGCCCTAGTTTTTCTCTGGGAAAAATGAAATGTCACTGGAACTTGAGACTTGGGTCACTGGAACTTGAGACTTGGGTCACTGGAACTTGAGACTTGGGTCACATGAATACCAAGTGCCTTAAGGGCCTGCGGCCTGAACCCCTCCATAACTGTGAAGATACTCTTATTATTCTTTGCTGTTGAAGAAACTCTTATTATTCTTTGCTGTAGGAAGAGTTGGTTTTTTCTTTGCTGTTGAAGTTACTCTTATTATTCATTCTAATTCATGGTTTATGCTTTTATTGTCAGCCTCTATGTCCTGGTACGTAGTGCATGCTGGCCGCAAAACAGGTGTGTTTTCCACATGGGAGGCATGCCATGAGCAAGTAATCGGCTTCAAAGGAGCTTGCTATAGGAAATATAAGTCAAGAGAAGAAGCCTTTACGGCATTCAATGGTGCACAACTTCAAAAAAAAAATCAGTCTGGACCAAAGGACATGGCTTTAGTACAGCCTGGAGTACCTAAAATTAAGATGGGAGGTTACAAATGGAAAGACATAGTTATTTTAGTGGAGGGTGCAATAATATTAGTTCAGGCTTTAGTGATCTTAATTTTGCTTTCCAAATCGGTGTAATATGCAATGCTTAAGTTCTGTATTTTACCTGAGTTGCAGCAGCTTGATCATCTGCCTGTTGTCTTAATCCATTTCTGCTGTACTGTTGTCTTAATCCATTTCTGCTGTACTGTTGTCTTGATCTCCCTTTATTAGCCTAATTTGAATAGATCTCCCGTTATTAGCCTAATTTGATTATCTGCCTGTTGTCTTAATCCATTTCTGCTGTACTGTTTTCATTGTAAATATCTTTTGTATCAAGTATTGTATACTGGTTGTTTGGTAGGGGATTGGCCTGCTGTAGTTTTGTGCGTGCACATGTATACTGGTTGTTTGTATCTTTTGTTTCTTTTGTATCTTTTGTATACTGGTTGTTTGTATTGTTTGATACTTGTAAGCCATGCAGCTTGTATGCAGGCAACCAAACAAGGTTCATGCAGCTTTTTAATTTGAATTTGATGCAAATGCATGCAACCAAACACTAGCTGCTTCTGTCCTGGCTGCAACGAGCCAGGTAACCAAACACGCCCTACTTGCATGCACTGAGCCTGGCCAACGGTGGCCTGGCTGGCTCGTGCGAGCCAGGCTGGGTTGAGAAGGGAACCAAACACGCCCTTAAAGACCACGAGAGGGTGGGGGAGCCGTTTATGTTGCTTTTCTTTCTGCCATTTTTAGGCCTCCTTCCTTTGTGTTATCAGTCGACGTCGGATACCTTTTATCTGTAGCTGATAAATCTAATAAATAATATGTATCGAAAGAAATTATAGTTAAAAACTGATTAGAAACTAAAATGAATGCTTCTGACCTTCCTCTTCTTACAACTGTTTTTTTTTTGTTCAGAGAAAATGCGATTTGCTTGCCACTAGGTTTTTGAGTTGTAATCAATGGGGTCATGTTTCGAAACCATAAAAATGACCAAAACACAGGAATTGTAGCTACCAAACATAGGACGGGAAAAAGCAGATTTTTTTTTGGAAAACCTTCTTGTAACGTAGGAGACAAAAATAGGAATAAGAAGTGTCACATCATATGGCCAAAAAAATTCGCTAATAACTTCGTCCCCACTTGGGATAGACTGTGTCCAAAAGATTAACTTGAAAGAGCTACAATTTGAACTAACATGTATTATATGGTAGCGTACCTCAAACTAAAATAGTAACATGATACTAAATTTATAGGGTGTTTACAGAATCCTTGCTAGTGGGCACATTCAATTAGTGCCTTGCTACATGTAGGAAAGTTTACCGAGAATTCTCAGTTTCCTCCAAGATCATATGTTCGGGAAAAAAAGAATGTCTGTTCCAAAGGGCAAGATAGCAAAAAAATCAGGCCCTGTTTGGAATACGGGAATTTTTCCCGATTTCTGCGGGAATTGAACTGTTTCCTGTAAAATTCCTACAAAATTCCTGTGAAATTCCTCTGTTCCAAACAGGCCCTCAATAGGAATTGAAACATTTGGAATTCCTTCAGAAGTTCTCCGATCCGAACAGGAATATTTGTGTTTGGAGGCCGTATTATAAGTCCTTGCATGGATCATCGATGTTCAGTGTGCTTTCACGGCTGCCCTGAGATAGCAATATAGCATCCTGCAAGGCGCGGGTTTATCGAAAGCTCACTGCCGAATTGTACAGATCAGGATAGCCATACCACAGGTACAGCGTAATCCTGAATATGTTTGAGTTTGGCTCATAAATGTGAAAAGACTAGCCAGACAAGTTGAAACACCTCAAAAATTCAAAAGCATTTGAATTTCATTTTGACTTTTGATTGAACTCTCGATTCTTCCCCAATTTGGCAACTTGCCTCTAATCCTTGCTTTCCTCTTATGCAATTCCATCTTTCCCCAACCGCCGGCGCCCTTTGAGAACCCGTATCCCGCCTCCCTGTTTATCCCGTCCATGCAGCTGCCCATTGGCGCCCAGGATTGCGGCTGCGCCACCCCCAAGTGTTCACACCATCTCACCAGGAGTTGCAGCTGTGGCCCCACCAGTTCGTTGCTCATCTCCTCAACCGACCTCACTCCCTCTCCTCGCTTGGCCGATTGACATTCGCCTCTCCCGTCCAACTCCTACAAAGGCCATGGTAGTACCCTGGACACCTCGCCCGCTCGCTCACTCCTCCAGTAGAGTGCCCACCCTTTCTCTTTTCCACGCACCGGCGCCACCCCAAGTAGAGCCACTGCTCCCACCGCCTAATACCAGCATTAAAGCCCAATCCACCATGCAAAACACATCACGCCACTCCCCACTTCACATCCAAGTCACTTAATCAAGCTCTTGCACACTGCAGCTCAGCCGACAACCTCCCCTGAGCCCGGTGAGCCTTAAACCTAATCTTCTTCACCTCTTGATTAAAATTTGATTACATTCGCTAACAGTGTCTCCTTTACACCCTGATTGCAAACTGGTGAACTCGCTCAAGCACAAGCATTTCCCCAGAGCTCTGTTGACAGGAGCCACCGTTGACTAGAATACCCTCTCCGTGGATAGCTCAAATCGAGCATTTTTAGCTAAAACCACCACTACTTCAATGTTTCTTATCTCTTGTAGATAGTTAAATTACCCACAATATTGCCAGAAGTTTGCCGAAGAAGCTCTAAGCCACAGTAAAGGCTGCAACCATCTCTCCTACTGCCAGCCACCACCACTCACTTCCATGCCCTCCAAAGCCTTAAAATGGAACCTGGTCGCTTAATAGTAACCGTCTGAAACAGTCCTCACCATCGGAGAACCCCATCGGTGCCTCTACATCTGAGCCCGTCGCCCTCTGTTTCGCACCGAAAGGATAAGGCCAAAGGAAGAGGAAGAAACGACGTGGTGCAATCTTAGTTTGTGTGTCGTGCATCCAGCACCGGTGTGTGAGCTGGGTCATTTCGGCCGTGCGACGTGGGCCGAGTCAGGCCGGGCCAATTGGCTGAATTCAGTTAAAACCGTGTGGGTTCATTCGGACTAGCCCATCGCTGTTCACAACTGTAGCAGTTACTGTTCACCAAATCCTAAAACTCAAAAATACCTCATTTTGATCGTTTCAATGCCACGAATCCATTTTTGGCTTCCATTCTACCAAACCAAGCTCCAATAAAATCCAAACTAACTTCATTTGGTTTTTGCTGCATTTTACTTCTTTTATGTTATTTATTTTTCTAGCTTAATTAGATTCAAGCGTGGACTCATGTAATTCTACGTGTTTGCACTAATTCCTGAGTTTTCCGAGGCGACTATGCAAGGACCAGAACCGGGCATTGACGTGTACGAGACAGTAGAGTTCGTAGAACAACAAGGCAAGTTACAATTTTTTGATCATATTGAATCTCATGGAATTTAAATTATTTAATTACAATATTTGCATTATTGTTATTTATGCAATGTTATTTGATTAAAATAAATTTTTAGAAAGACTTGCAAATTAGTATGTCCTATTAATGGAAAATGCTCTATTTGATTTGAGTCAATATTCATCTTAACAATCTTAGTAATATTTAAATTATTGTATTAATAATTGTAGAATACTTCATCCAAAAATATTTGTACTACAAAGTGAATTTGGCATTTGGTCGTAGATGTATTTAAACAGTACTATGGTAGAGATTCATCGTAGAAAGCAACTAGATGGTTGGAGTTCACAACCTTACCCTAGGGAGGAGACTTAAGTAGAAGGGTGGTAGTGCCGTAGAGCACTAAGGACTTGGGTGTGGATGGTTGCCTCATAGTGAAAAATAAGGACTAGAACCTTATGCTGAGTAAAAGACACAGTGATCGCTCAACCGCAAGTGTTGACTTGTCAACCCTAATCTAGTAACTGCTCAACTCGATTGAATCTCTATAGGAGGTAGGAGCAAAGGGGCGTGGTATGAAAATGGTAAAACTATACCTAACAACAGTAGGTCCTCACAAATCGGGCAGGGGTGTTCCACATTGGCCACTGGATATCCGAGTTTGTATGGTATATAACCAATCGGGTAGATGTTATATAAAGAATTGAGCAGTGAAAAACCTTATTTTCTCAACTCAGTCGCATGTTAGCCGAAGCGTGTCTATAACTTGTTATTGAGAGTTTGAGAAATCTTGTGGGTAAAGTTGAGCATCTTTACAGAGTGAAATAAATGGTATTCGAATACGTCGTGTTTCCGGTAAATGGAGCTGTGTTTATTGGGTGATTCCAACAGCAAGGCGTAAATAGATTTCTGTATATTTAAATCTAACTAAGCTGAGTAATTAACTGCTGAAAACCCCCTTTATTCCTAAGAAGTTTTTGTTTTATAATTTCTTGTTTACAAATGATTGCAAATAAATGCATCCACTCTCAATAATAAACCAGTATATTCCATTCTATTGAATATCCTTGCAAGTAGATAAGTTAGAATTTACTTTTGTGACTTACTTGACACGGTTGTACTCATTACTTGTTAAACAACAAATAGAAGATCAATGGAACAACGATGAAGAAGCTGTTAAAAAAGTTTTAGAAGAACCCTACTACGTCGTCAACGACTGGTTTTAGATGTTAACCACGCTTAAGCTTGCTTGTGGAGTCTTTCTTTTATAATGTAAGATAACTTTGGAGTTGCATACCTGCTACATTAAAACTAGATTGTTAAAACATATTTCTATAATAAAATTTGACTTTTTTATTAAAGTATGTGTTATTAGGATGCACTTTTTCATTGCTCTACAACTCAGTAATCCTGAATAATTATGAGGTTCTAAAAACAAGGGCGTTACACAAGCGGTACCATCTGCTCTCAAGTCTATATGGACAGTTAATGCTCTAGCTATGCAGTAAACTGTCAACTCGGTTAAAGGGCATCTGTTACTCCGAACTCTTGTGACAACAGTTCGTTTGATTTTCTTCAGAGTTTTAGATAAAACAACATTAGTATAATATTGTTGCGACAGTGGCAAGGCACATGTCAAAACAAGGCTTTGCTCATTTTTTTATTTGAGCTACTATCTTTTAACTTATTTTTTTATTATTTATAAATTTTATCCTTTTATGATCCTTTAGTTTTTAAGCTTTTTGCTGTTCTTTTTTCGTATTTATTTGTATTATTCGTAATGGGCCAACCTGATTTTTATATTATTATTATTATTATTAAATGTAGTTACATCAAATAAATCACTATCAGTTATAATGTAATTTTAATTAGTTATAGTATAATTTTAAACATAAATTAACTTATTTTAACCTAATCACATCTAAGTAGTCCAGTACTCTTAACTGGCTTGACCCCGCTGCTTGCTTACAAGACCATGCCATGTAACACGAGCCACGTACCAGCTGCTGAGCAGCGACGTCATGCTGAACCGCCTGTCCACGCATCAGGCTCCGCCCGCTCGTTGCTGCGAGCGGCCGCTCTTGTCTTGGCCGAATCCGTTTCGAAGTTGCCGTGGCGACCACCTGCGCAGACGCTCTAGCTCCCTCGCGCGCACTTGTCTCCCTCGCGAGCATCCGCTTCGAAGTTGCCGTGCCACCGCATTAAATGGTCGTTGTTTTTTTCCTCTCGAAATCATACGTTCGCAAAACGCGAAGCTGAGTTAGTTTTTCCGTACAGTACTTACCCCAGCAGAGCAATGCGTCAACAACGGAACCAGGATAAAGAAACCCTCGAGGCCCCAAACTCCCGGACCTAGTTGAGTTTTGCGCAACGTTACGCTGCAAGACCTCGGCAGTGTCAGCTTTAGCGAGCAAAGATACCAAGACAAGCGGCAGCCGTGCGTGGGCCCTGCACGCATGCATAAATGCGTGAAGCCCAGCTTCATCACTAGGCCGCGTCACCCAGGTAGCTTTCGTGCGGATGGGAGAGGAAAGAAAGGTACAATATGAAAAGAAATAAAAGGTTCTACTAGCTGGCTTGTGCTCACACCTGGCAGGCTAGGTATCCACGGTAATCTTAGAGCAGTTCAGTGCCCACGTAGGATAGTGTCTATGGTATTAATTAGATTACCATGTAGAAATTTTAGATGATGTGACGCTATATTAAATAAGAGAGATAAGAAAAAGGGGAAGAAATTAGGTCTCATGCAAGACCTAGTTTCTATGAGAAAACCAATGCAATAGACACTACCAAATTTTGCATTGGAGAGATGGTGGTATCTTCATGATAGATGGAGAAAAATTATGATTGATGGAGAGGAGAGAGAGATTTTGATGCTTAATTAATTGCTTGGGTTATAAATAGACATGGTGCATTGGAGACAATAGTGTCTAAAGTAGTGTCTATATGACATGGCATAGGTAGAAACTACTTAAGTGGTTTCTGCACTGGGACTGCCCATATGGATGAAGGGAACATCACAGCTGGAAGGGAAAGGTGACGAAAATTAGATAATCCCTTAAATACGATTTTAATATTTAATTAACGTTCACAAAGATCTTATGGTCGTAAGCTTTTTGTAGCACCTTAAAAAATAGGATCTATTTCTATCTCTCTCCCACTTCTATCTCTCACCAATCTCTACCGATCTATTTCTCTCTCTCTCCCTCCCGTGTATTTTTTCCCTCTTCCTTGTGCATCGCTTGACGCAGCAGCAGGCCGGAGCAACGTCTGGCCGGAGGCGGCATGGCTGGCTGGAGGTGACGTGGTTGCTCGGCGGTGGCGCGACTGGCCGGCGATGTGCGACCCAAGTAGCACGGTTAGCTAGTGGCGGCGCGCAAGCCAAGTGGCGATTGGCCATGGTGGCGCGTAGGCCGAGCGACGCAAGGCTTGGTGGCGTGCAGGCTGGGCGCTGGGGCCAGGAGGCGGCGTGGCTGGCCGATGGGTGCGCAGGTTGGGTGTTGAGGCCGAGAACCGACGCGGCTAGCCGAGGGCGACGCACAGACCGAGTTTCAGTGGCTGATATTACTTTCAGTGGCTCTGCTCATGTTTTAGTTTTCAAGTTCTTAGAAACCATGAGCAAGGAATTTACGATGAGCATGATGGGAGAGTTGATCTGCTTCCTCGGGTTTCAAATCAAGCAAACGAAGCAAAGTACATTTGTGCATCACCAAAGACCTGCTTTGACGCTTAGACATGGGAAGTAGCAAGCCAATCTATAGCTTGATGGCTTCTACGTTGAGTCTGGATCCAGTGATGATGGCAAGCATGTTGATCAAAAGAAGTATCGTTGCATGATCGGCTCCCTCCTCTATCTCGTGGCGTCGAGGCTGGACATATACTTTTCAACATGTCTGTGCGCTCGATTTTAGGTTTCCCCTCGCGTATCTCACCTCCAAACGGTGAATCGTATCCTCAGGTACCTTTAGTCTACCCTTGAATTCGGGCTTTGGTGTTCTACTTCTTCCTGCCTCTCATTTCGTACTTTCTTAGATGCAAATTTTGGGGGTTGTAGGATAGAAACCACTTGGAACGCATCAACTTCTAATTTTTGTTTTTCTGGCCTTTTTGGCTTTTTTTTGCCTTTTCTACATTTATTCGTTTCTACATTTATTTCTTTACATTGTCCATGACAATATAACTATTTTTTCGGTTTTTGTCTCAGAAAAACTAACAGTCATTAAAATATAATTTTAATAAAAATTATAGTAAAAATTTTAAATTAAAAGATAGTTGGAGCACCAACCGTAGTGTCTTTTAGAGCTCAAAACTCTCAAAGAAACAGATGCCGTGGTGTGACCCAGTAACTTTACCAATCGGGATTTTTCTCTCCAAACCCAAGCCATTTGCAGCCACCCGATCTTCTCACGTCATTAGCACCTTTCCTACAACGGTGTAATAAAACAGTATAATCGCTGTTTGCATCAACAAAGATACGCGTGCCCAGGCCCCATGGACCTTGCCGGCCCGGCCCACCTGGCCCTGCCTTTACCGACAGCACATGCACGTGACGGCACAGGGGAGGCATGCCCCCTGCCTCCAGAACCAGTCCGTCGCCTGCCACCGCCTCCTGCTACGAGCCTACGACCGACCATATCCCCTCACTGTTCCCCTGACATCCGGGCCCACTCACCAGTGGCACCAGGGAGCATCCATCTATCTTCCGCCTGCTTTCTCTCTTTCCTTCCCGCGTCTCATTGTTGGCGGTAATGATTCTCTTTTGCTCCATGTAAGCACTGTAGGCTCACTTTGACTGTAATTGTAGGTTGTTTAGAGCAAGCATAATAAAAGGTTGTTAGTAGGCTATATACTGAAGTGGAGGAGAGAGAGGAAGAGAGAGAAGAGAGGTGGGCTGTAAGTTTATAGCCAGCTGAAGCACAAGAACCAAGAAACTTTGTGAGAGAAATGAGTGGGTCATACAGCCTTCAGCTGGCTGTAAACTACTATATGAATGGTCTAATAAGTGTGCTGTAAGTGTCTCTAAGAGCAAGGCTAATAATACAGCCTTCAACTGGCTGTATGGACACTTACAGCCCATTCATATAATAGTTTACAGCCAGCTGAAGGCTGTATGACCCACCCCTTTCTCTCACAAAGTTTCTTGGTTCTTGTGCTTCAGCTGACTGTAAACTTACAGCCCACCTCTCTTCTCTATCCTCCTCTCTCTCCTCTACCTCAGCCTACAGCCTACTAACAGCTTCTTATTATACTTGCTCTTAGAGCAAGTTTAATAAGGCTGACTGTGCTAGCTATAAGGGAATCCATGTCAGCATAGTCCTATGTGGAGGGGAGAGAAAAGGAGAGAGAGAGCCAAGCCGACTCCCATGCAAGAGTCAGGCTATAGCACAGGAAAAGAGGCATTATCCATGCATGTACCCATAGAACTAATTGCTATACCTATGCATGTATTAAATTATCAATACCTATGTATGTATTAAATAATTGAGAGCTCTTGTGGAGATAACTTATTGCCAGCTTATTGTATGAGTTGACTGCATCATTATCTTTTGATAACATGAAAATATATTGAAGGTAGTAGCTATCTTTACTATTAAACTTGCTCTTAGTGGTATGAGCACGTAAAAGTCGCCAAAGGTCGTCGCCTTGGCAGGGACTGAACAGTGCGAGAAAAGACAGGATGTTTTTTTCTAAGAGGCCAGCCAATACGCACACTCAACACGTGTCTCGCTGGACTGCCGGGCACCAGGAAAACGGTACAATAATGAAGTGTGGCCGGACGTATCGGTTGTCGTGCACGAGGAAATCCATTGCTACAGCTAAAACATGATCGACGGTGAGGCCATTCTGCCCTCCGCTATTCCGTGTTTTTACCTGGCCCATATCCCAGGTTTTACTGCTTCACAAACACCAGAATACCAAAGGGACCAGATGCCTCTATACACTGTGCAATGCAACAAAAATAAATATGCACTGTATAATCTATTTTTTATTCAATTTTACACAAATAAGCTTCAGTCATCTAACACGGAGGAAGGGCTGACTGGAGCTAATCGCCCAATAGCCAGGCGACACGCTTCCAATCCTCGACCAGTGGGCGGCTAGAACCAGTCGTCTGATTATTGGACGATTAGATCCAGTCGCCTAACGGAGGGGTGACTGCATGTGAGAGTCGCCCACCTGTAGTGCGACTGCAAACTACACTCGTGAATTTTGTAGATTATAACTGGAACATAATTTGTTGGATTTGTAATAAAAGTTTATGGTTGTTGCATGTTGTAGGTGCGTAAAAAAATTTCTGAAAGTTTTTTTAAGAACGATTGACATTAGAACGATCGGTAAGTACGATAATAAGTGATATTATGATGTTACTGGGAATTCGTATACAGAGGAAAACTGGTATATTAATATTGTTGGATGACTTGCTATGTAAATAATTGAATGCGAAAAGACGAGAAAATAAGTTTGTCTGAATTTAAATAGACTTCGTAATACAGTTGGGAGTAATATGCCGCGCACTTTTTGATTACATGAATAACATATAGCATCATGTGCGACTAACCCACCCAACTGCTCGTACAACCTACTGTGTGAACCGGAGCTATTTTTCCTTCCTTGCTAACTCGGCGTTGAACTCCTCAGCGGCCTCTTCTGCCTTAGTCATTATTTCCCTCTTTCTCTCGCACTCCCTCTCGCGAGCCTCCCGCTCCCTACGCGTATACGCCTCGAGATGAGCTTTCGTCTCACGTTGTATACGCAGGGTTTGCTCGTTCTTGCGGCGCTCCTCCTTCCGGATCTCAGATGACCTTGCGACATTCCACTCCTTGAAGTCGAGGGCCCACTGGTCCTCTAGATGGATCTCAAGATCAATCCATTTGCGGTAGCTACATAGGTGTGAGTCCTAAATGGCGCCGAACGACTTTACTTTTCCCCTGAGGCTGGGTGGGGGGTGTTCATTTGACGTCCAGCTGTTCCCAGCCCCCACTACCTGGTAGGACCTCTGCCCACTCGGTGACAAGACAACGACATGTCAACCATGTACTACCCTACCCCAGCCGGACACCACCACCTAGCTAAGCTGGGCACTCTAGGCTAACTAGATGGAGTCACAAGTTGTACTTGGGAAGTGTTCATTGCTCTTCCGTTAAGTAGCGAGACCAGAGGACCGTAAGTAGGACGCGTTCGGATTGAGATTTTGGTCCATAAATAGTAACAACTAGCCACGTAGGCGTGGCGCCACGCCACGCCAGCCACCGTGTGGACCGAAGCAAAAGAGACGGCGATTCGCAGGGAGTTTCATAAAAAAATCGAGGACCCGTGCGTAATTTCGGAAAAACAAAAGTTTTTTTGGAAAAAATCGAGGACCTGTAAGGACCTGTACGTAAGTAAATAAGGGCCTATACGTAATTTTGGAAACCCGCGGGGCGCCATCCAAAATTTTTTTTGGAAAAAACTGGGCGCAGGGACCTTTTCGCGAGGAAAAAGGACCTTTACGTAATTTCGAAAAAATTGGAGGGATTTGCCTCCCCCGACCGTACAGGGATTTGGGCGCCACGCGCCGGGCAGAGCGGCCGCAGGGGCGACGTGGCCACCCTCAGCGCGCGCTTCCCGCGGGGAGTAATAGGTTGTGATTTATAAAAGAAATTTAGATAAATAATTACTCATATATAATTTTAACCGATATAAATAAAATTATTATAGTATCTACTATAATTAACTAGCAGACCTGTATTACAAAGATACTCTGCTTGAAAATTGAATGCCATAGAAAAAAATATTTACTATAAAAAACAATTCTTAGAAGTCAAAACGAACAGAGCCATAGTGTTCATGGGAAGTGTCCATTGCTCTTCCATTAAATAGCTCAGTATATTTATGTGTGTTTAGTGAAAAAAATACATGTTCATACTTCGCAGAATCTTGATGTCTTCCTAAAATTCTTAAACATGTGTTATAGATTATGTATGTGTGTGTGCATGTATGGTGATGCGAGGGAACTAGGGAAGTATGAGTTTTGTGTGCGCTAGATCATTTACGAAGGGATCATGCCATTTATCCGGCGGGGAGGGCTGGACCTCCGTGTAACTAACTTTACACGGTAAGTGCACATAGTAGAGGTATCTCTTTACTGTTTTTCGAAAGATGTTTGTGCTAACTAGAGTACTCCGTATTTAACAAAGAAATGCACGGCCAATGAAGTTTGAGAGAAATGGCAACAGCTGTCCTGGTAAAATCGACAAGTGAAAAACGTGCATTCAACCCAACCAATCATGCGTGGCAGCATAGAACAACAATATTGGCCTTTTCGACTAGGGATGATAATTGTTGTAATAGTTTGAGACAAATAGTTGCAAAAGAACCAACCCTTTTATTCTGAATATGTACAGTATTTATACAAGATGAGAGGGTGGAAGAAAAGGTGCCTTTAACAAAAGGCATCTGTACATTTATTATAACTGTACATTGGGCAGTTGCTATAACTGGTGTTTAACACCCCCCTTGACCAATGTATCTTCACATGATCACCTTGATTCATCATCTTGAAATAAACTCCTCCAAAACCCTGTAGGAAAAATATGAGGAGAACCGGTAGAGTAGATATACCATGAAAAACTCCTTTAAAACCCAAATGGGAAAATTTGAAGGAGAAAAATGATATGGCATATATTTGATTATATCTCTTTAAAAACCTTTGTGGGAAAATGGAGATATATTTATGTTTACGTTGTTATATTGCCTCATTAAAAACCTTGATGAGAAACCTTAGAGGGAAAACTCATAAAGGGAAAAAGAGTACAATATTTGTATTGAACGGGTTAAGTCTTAGGGGATTTCTCCCCCTGATATCTGCAAATTACATAGTCTTCGCATACCAATTCCAAGAACACATTCTTGAAATGTGGAAGTTGGTAATGACTTGGTGAACAAGTCTGCGAGATTATCACAAGACTTAGTTTGCAGAATATTTATTTCCCCACTTTCTTGCAATTCATGTGGGTAAAATAGTTTAGGAGCAATATGTTTTGTGATATTGCTCTTTATGTAACCCGTTTGCATTTGAACAACGCAAGCAGCATTATCTTCATAAATAATGTAGGTGATGCAATAGCACCTATACCACAAGATTGTTGTATGTGGTTAATTATTCTGCGAAGCCATACACATTCACGTGATGCTTCATATAATGCAATTATTTCAGAATGATTAGTGGATGTAGCCACTAGAGTCTGTTTCGAAGACTTCCAAGAGATGGCTGTTCCACCATGTAAAAATACAAAGCCTGTTTGAGATCTGGTATTATGGGGATCTGATAAATAGCCAGCATCTGTATATCCTATTAAATCCATATTGTTATTCTTCTGAAAAATAGACCAAGATCTTTAGTGCCTTGAAGATATCTAAGAATATTCTTCACTCCTACCCAATGTCTTTTGGTTGGAGCAGCGCTATATCTAACAAGTAGATTTACCGCAAATGCAATATCCGGCCGGGTGCAATTTGCAAGGTACATAAGCGCTCCGATGGCACTGAGATATGGGACCTCGGGTCCCAATAGCTCTTCATTGTCATCTCGGGGTCTAAATGGATCTTTATCCCTGTCTAGAGATCGAACAACCATGGGGGTTTTCGATGGATATGCTTTGTCCATATTGAATTTCTCCAATATTTTCTGGACATAGGCTGATTGATGCACTAAAATGCCTGAATGAAGGTGCTCAAGTTGTATTCCTAAGAAAAATTTGGTTTTACCCAAATCCTTCATTTCAAATTCCGTCTTTAGATGATTGCATGCCTCATCAATATCTTGTGGGTTGCCGATGATATTTAAATCATCGACATACACTGATATGATGCAAAATCCTGTTTGGGACTTCTTTATGAAAACACATGGACAATCATCATTGTTAGTGTATCCCTTCTGCAAAAGGAACTCACTAAGTCGGTTATACCACATTCTTCCCGACTGTTTTAAGCCATAGAGTGACTTTTGAAGCTTTACACAATACATGTTGCGATTTGCGTTTGGATTCGGTATAGAGATTCCATCAAGGACCTTCATGTATATGTCCGAATCAAGTGACCCATATAGATATGCGGTCACTACGTCCATCAACTGCATAGATAGACGATTTTGAACAGCCAGAGATATAAGATATCGGAATGTTATTCCACTCATTACTGGAGAATATGTTTCATTGAAATCAATGCTGGGTCTCTGCGTGAACCCTTGTGCTACAAGCCTCGCTTTATGTCTCACCACCTCATTGTTCTCATTCCGTTTCCGGACGAAAACCCATTTGAATCCCACAGGAAAGATTCCTCGAGGTGTAGGTATTGCATGAGTGAATACCTCTCTTTTAGTGAGCGAGGTTATCTCTGCTTGAATTGCATCTTTCCATTGATTCCAATCCGAGCGCTTTCTGCACTCTGCCATGGTCTTAGGATCTGGATCATTTTGGATGATTTCTGCAATTGCTTCAGAGAAATAGATGTCGACAATTGTAGACTTTCTGTCATATGATTCTCCAGATTCAATATAGTTGATGGAAATTTCAAGTACCCCTTGTGATGTATCATTATTTCCCAAAATGATTGCATCAGGGCGTTCCGATGTCCCAACATCAGTAATTGAGTGCACTGTTGATGTGGGATGTGAAGGTTGAACCTCCACAGGGTGTTTCTCAACGTGAGGTTGAGTTGCATTTACTGGGTTAGAAGAATTGTTCTTCCTTTTCCTTTGCTTGCTAGAAGCTGCATCTGTGGAAATAGCCGTCCTTCTCCCCCTTTTACTTTGGAGTTGAGTAGTTTTATTTGGTACCTCTACTCTTTCCGGCACATTTCTCGCAGGATTATAGGATTTTGTAACACCCTTATAATCAGTAAATGCTTCTGGCATGTTATTTGCAATGTGTTGCAAATTAATGATCTTCTGAACTTGGAGTTCAGTTTCAGAAGTACGTGGATCAGAGTTGGAGATGTCTATGGCATCCCAAATGATTTCCTGGTATTTTTTGTGGTTTTCAATTCCTCCCCCTAATGCCAGGAAATGATCTTCATTGAAGATACAATCAGCGTACCGGGCAGTGAATAGATCCCCTGTAAGGGGTTCCAGGTATTTAATGATCGACAGAGATTGATATCCCACATAGATCCCCAATTTTCTGTGTGGGCCCATAGATGTACGCTGCGGTGGGTAGATCGGTACGTATGTAGCGCAACCGAACTTCCGCAGATGGGAAATATTTGGTGTATTTCCACGTACTAGTTGCAACGGGGAGGTTGCATGGTATGCAGTTGGACGCAATTGAATCAAGTCAGCAGCGTGTAAGACTGCGTGACCCCAACATGATGTTGGTAGATTGCAATTCTGTAGTAAAGGTCTTGCAATAAGTTTCACTCTCTTAATGAGAGACTCTGCCAACCCATTTTGAGTATGAACATATGGGACCGAGTGCTGAACTTGAATTCCTAAAGCCATGCAATAATCATTGAAGGCACATGAGGAAAATTCAGCAGCATTATCCATTCGGATTGATCGGATTTGATGTTCAGGATATTGTGCTTTAAGTTTGATAACTTGTGCAACAATCTTAGCAAATGCATGGTTCCGTGTGGAAAGTAGACACACATGAGACCATCGTGTAGATGCGTCTATTAGAACCATGAAATACCTGAACGGCACAGACAATGGTTGAATGGGACCACATATGTCACCTTGAATGCGTTCAAGGAACTTTAGAGGTTCGGCATGAATTTTGAGGTAAGAGGGCCTCAAAATTAATTTCCCAGTGGCACATGCGGTGCACGTAAAATCTGAGGATTGGGGAAATTTTGCATCACTTAAAGTGTGACCAACAGAATTGCTTATAATTTTCCTCATCATCCCTATTCCAGGATGGCCAAGACGATCATGCCAAGTTTGGAATGCGTTAACATTCTGGAAAATTACTTTGTAAGCAACATGTGGTACGGGTTTGATGTATATGTAGTACAATCCAGACGGGAGTGAGGGAAACTTTTCAAGTGTCTCTTTGCCATATCCGTGATCTTTTGTTATGAGAAGAAACTCCTCAGTGTTGTCCTCATGAGTTTCAACATGAAACCCATTCTTACGGATATCTCTATAACTCAATAGGGTACGAGTTGAATCGGGATACAAGAGTGCATCCTCAATTGTTATCGATGTACCCATAGGGAGCATAAGAGTGGCCCGACCGGTGCCAACTATTACAGCATCGCGTCCAGCGATTGTTAAAACATTACCTTTGTTCTTTGTGAGAGTTTGGAAATATTTTATCTCCCTGAGTATAGAGTTAGTAGTACCGCTATCCACTAGGCACATTTCCTCATCCATCAGATCGACTCCCGTACAATCTATACAAAATGGAGAATTTGAATATGTAATTCTCAACAAATATATATAGAATACATACAATATATATATAGGTATCAATTGTGCTTAATACAAATTACAATACCCATTGTGCTTAAATGAAGTACGGACAACAACTAGCTTATGACAACATTCACAATTAAACGACATCCACATTTAAGGCATAATTAAATAAGGTATCTCAAAGTGTAGGAGCCTAGTTAAAGTCTCCAAACGGATCGTTAGAAGTGAACTCCACGATCATGTTCTCCGTATCGTCAACGTTCCCATCAAGTGGAGGTAGTGCCTTGGTGTTGCTTGGTCCCGCAGCTGTAGGAGCAGAGTAGGAGCACCCAGGGGCATCTTTCTTAGTAATGTCAGGTTGGAGGAATTCTTCCATGTTGACATCAGGTTGGGAGTTGAAGTGTGCTTCAAATTGTCCACCTTGATTGGAACGTCCTTGATTGGAGCGTGCTCGTCCCACGGAATTCAAGTACAAAGCCACCAAGTGCTTGGGAGTACGACATTTCTCAGTCGGATGGTTGTAACAGCCACACTTGTTACAAGTGTTAGACTTGTTCTTTTTTGACTTAGAAACATCCTTTCCCTTGTTAGCACCACGAGACTTCCGCTGTCTCTTGAGCTTGTTCTTCCCTTTAAAGTTTCCAGGATTGCTAGAGTTAGTAGCATTCCCTTGAGGTTTGTTCTGAGTGTTAGCATGTACTTCTGGCAAAGGTTTAGTGCCCAAAGGGCGCAGATTAGAGTTCCAAAGTAGGAGCTCACTATGCCTTTCTGCCTGAAGTAATGTTTTAATCAACTCAGAATAAACGGTGAAACCTCTTTCACGGTATTGTTGCTGAAGGATCATTTGTGCGGGGAGCATGGTAGACAATGTCTTTTCAATTTTCTCCGCATCAGATGGTTCTTTCTCGCAAAACTGCAGTTTTGAACTGATTTTATGAACAGCATGGTTGAACTCTCCCACAGATTTAAAATCTTGTATGCGGAGGTGGTTCCACTCATTGACAGCCTCTGGTAGGATGACTGCTTTCTGCTGTTCATACCGTGTTTGAAGAGCAAGCCACAGAGCGCGTGGGTCTTCTTCCATCAGATACTCAGCCTTGAGATCAGGATGGATGTGGTTCCGTATAATAAATAAGGTATTGTACTTGAGAGTCTCAGCCAAAGGAGCTACACCCTCTTGGGGAGCTGCAATTGCCTGGTACATTCCGCGCAACGATAGACTCACTTTGAGATCCATCGCCCATGTGGGGAAGTTGTGGCCGTCAAGAGCGAGGGCCTCAAACTCTTTAGTAGCCATTGTGCCTACATATGTAGAGCCACAGATTTGTTAAAATCTTTGGCAATGTTAAATAAGCAATGCGAAATGCAAGTAATCAAGGTAAACTTGAAATACATAAAGGGACATTCTCCTATTGTGGAACAACATAGTTAATCACCAATGGTGTTAACTTTATTTAATTCATTTTTTAACATTGGGTACGCACTTTGAGGATGATAATCCCACAGTAGTACTTTGGTACTACCTTGTGTATGGCCAATGTGAAAAAGAACCATGGTAATCACTTAGTTGTAGACCTTGAAAAATTTATAATCAAATTGGGTACGCACGTTGAGGATGAAAATCCCACAGTTGTACTATGATACTACCTTGTGTATGGTCAATTTGAAAATAAATAAAGGTAGTCACCCAAAAGTGTAGACCAAATTGTTTCAAAACTATGGTACTACCTTATGTATGGCCAATATCAAAGTTAAGAAACTTTGTGTTATTCCAAAATGAGAGAAAATCAACCTAAAGCATTTGCAAAAAACAATATTAAGTGCTTGTATGGTAAGCTAGAAAACGTAATATTTAAATTGCATAAGATTGATTGCAATAATGAATGTATAATACATTGCATGGAAACACATATGTACAATACATGGTTACATCAGGCGTCTAAAACAGTAAAACAATTTTAGATTACCACACTGATGAAAAGTACTGCGAAATTATAATACAAAGTTTATTTAAATAATAATTCTGCAATTGCCATAAAAAGGAGGGGGGTTTGAGCAAATTTCGGGCAACCTGGGCTGAAGCCCAGTCGGCCTTTTGGCCCATGAGGAGAGGTGGGGGTAAATGGGCTACAGCCCATATGGGGGGCAGCGTATAAAAACAAGGAGGTGGGGTGGTTAGGGTTTCCAACCCTAACCCCATAGCCAGCCGCAGCATGGGGCTCCTCCATGGGGAGCCGCCGCCCCTGCCCTAGGCGCCACCGGCCGCCATGGGGGCGCCGCCGCCGGCCGTCGAGCTTCGGGCGCCACCGCCAGCCGCCGCCACGGGCTCCGCGATCTCGGGCCGCCGCGGGCTCCGCCTTCGCTGGCTTCGGCCATGGGCGCCGCACCCGCGGGCACCGGCCATGGGCGCCGCCTCCGGCCTCGTCGGCCACGCCCATGGGGCCGCTACATGCCGCCGGCCGCACCATGTGAGCGCCGCCGGGCTCGGGCGCCTCCCCGGCCTCGTCGACCTCCGCCGCGCGCCATGGGAGCCTCCGGCCATTTGGGCCGCCGGTCTTGGCGACGCCTCGGGTAGGCCGCGCTGCGGCACGCCTCCTCTGGCCGCCGCGGGAAGCCGCTGCCACCGCCGGCCGCGCCTCGCCGGGCCGGGTCCGCCTCCGCCGTGGAGAAGCTCGTGCGCCACGCTGCACGGCCGAGGCAGCCGCGCCGGCCTTGCTGCGCTAGGCCAGGCCGCGCGCCCCTCCGGACGCTTCGGGCACCAGGCCGCACCCGAGCCACGCCTTCTGAGCGCCGCTCCAGGCCGCGCCGGCCGAGCACCACGTCGGCCGCCGGCCACCTCCCCCTCTCTTCTCCCATTCTACGTATAGGAGAAGGCGTCCTCTGCAGAGGAGGCCGATGGAGGGGTGCGGATCCGGAGGCCGGGACGACGGTTTGCCGCTGCAGAAGCGTGCGCCGGTCACCGGTATGGACCGTAGCACGAAAGCCGTGCGGAGGAAAAGACACCGTGCGCCTCCCATGGACGACGACGAACCGGCTGAGAACCATGGCCGGTGGCGATGACGGTGGTAGTCGTCAGACGTGGTGGTGGTGGCTGTTTCCTTTTGTCTCTGTGGATAGATTGAGCGTGTGTTGATAACGTGTTGTAATAGTTTGAGACAAATAGTTGCAAAAGAACCAACCCCTTTATTCTGAATATGTACAGTATTTATACAAGATGAGAGGGTGGAAGAAAAGGTGCCTTTAACAAAAGGCATCTGTACATTTATTATAACTGTACATTGGGCAGTTGCTATAACTGGTGTTTAACAATAATTAGGCGCGGTAGGTACGGATAGTGCTCACTCATATCTATACCCGTAACTCCGATTTACGCCCACGGATATACCCGCAAAGGACGACGGGTGAAAAACCCCGTCCATACTCGCCGCCCTTGAGCACACTCGTTTACCCGCGAACTGAGAGTCACCATCTGAGAATTGAACTAATGACAGGTACATATAAGCAACAGTTGTTGCTAGGAAATATAATAGCTATCAAAAAAGTTTATAACAATCAATAGCACTTAGAGATATGGAAAAGTTTATAACAATCAATAGTAATTAGAGATATTACTATGACTGCGCCACCTGTCAATCTATATCACAGGTAAATGGGCGGGGCGGGTATGGGTGGGGCTTACCCATACCCATGCTCGTTTACCCGACGGGTAAAATGATCCCCTCATTTCCATACCTGTGGTAAAGAAAATATCTCATACCCGGCTCCATTAGGGTATTTACCCACGGGTATACCAGTAAACGGGCACAATTGACATCCCTATTTTCGACTGAATGCGCCACGCAAATACCACATATGGCCCCATTCGACAGAATTGCTGCATCTGGCCCCCTCCCATGGCCGGGACCGCACAAGCTCTCTTGACGCCCCCTACATGCGAGGTACCTTTCACGCTCGGGGATCATGCAAGCTCCCTGGCGCAACTCCGTCTGCGTGAGCTTGCTCGCGTGCTTCTCGGCCGCGTGAAGCGCATGCGCAGACACTTTGGAGCCCATGGTACGCTTGCGCGGCTCCCGACCGCGTAAGGCCCCCCGCCTGCACCATTCGCACCAACGCGGTGGGCTCGCGTCGGCCTGCCCCCACCCTCCCGCGCGCCATTTTTGGGAAGCGCCGAGCGTGCGTCCGCTGGTCGGCTGCCCCCTATACGCATGCAGTTGTTCTGGATCCCCTCTTGTTCGTACGCATGCTCTGCGATTAAAAGGATCCGTGGTTGATTTTCAGAGGTAGCGAGAGACTGAGAGAGGCAGCAGAGATTGAGGGCCAGGAATGAGAGGCTGAGAGAGGTAGCAGAGAAGGGTGGATTTTTGAGTGGTTGCGATTTATAATTTCAAGATTGCGCATTTAGAAAAGTTGCAAATCAGCACTTGATGTTTGACTTTCAACAGGACATCGTGCAGCCTCCAGTTGATGCTGTGTACGAGTTGCTCGACCCAACCTGGGCTGGCTGACACTGCTGTCATGTGTGGATGTCTAGGGTCGCCCCTCCGGCCTTCATCCTGAGCCCCCAGAGAGCACTGGCCTCTTGACCGATGGTGTGTCCCACTACTGCGAGACACGGGGCTCTTGTCCTTTGCTTGTATGTTGGACGTACTGCACACGTTCCAGTTGGATGAGGTACTGTTGTCCATACTCATGGACCGTTGTTGTCCTGAGCCCCATACGTTCCACTTTCGCTGGGGAAGATGGCCATTACTTTCCACGATGTTGCCATACTCACAAGATTACCGCTGTAGGGTCCTGCAGTAGTGCCCCCTCCCAAGCGACCAAACTAGAAGATACAAATGGCAGAATGGTTCGATCACCTAATCCTCGAGAGATGATGAGATGTGCCACATTCATGGCTACAATGGTACATGACGTGCCCTATGGATGCGATCCAGAAGGTGGTGTGCATGCACTACCTCGCGTACCTGTTGTTCTTATTTGGGTGGGTGCTATTTTCTACGACCAAGGGAGACTGCGTGTACCCTAGCTACATCCATCTAGTTGAGTCGTTGGTGGATGTGTGGCCCGGTGAGGTGTCATAGTACAGTTGGGGCTCTGCAGTGCTTTGTACCATGTATCAAGGTTTGTGTGATGCCTCATAGCATGGCACTGACGCAATTGTGATCGTGGGAGCATTTTCCAGTTGGCCGACCGTACTTCCGTAGTGCTGTGCACCCTTTCCTGTTGAGCCCTGAGTTGTACGGTGATGGTGCTGGTGGGGACCCCATTGATAGACCCACAATGGGTACGCGTTGGACACGTGCTCACCTAGGGTGGGCCACAGAGAGACATAGGTGTGTGTACCTTGAGTTTCATAACCCGTTCGAGACTCTCCATGAGAATGAGGTCATCTGGTGGTTGTGGACTGCATAGTTCCTTTCAACCATGGCCCCTGCGGCTTGTCCTCTTAGTGCATGCATGACCACACATACTGGCTTACGACCTGCCACCTAGTATTCTCCCACATGGTCGAGCCATACAACTCAAAGTGGGTCCTGAGATAGTTTAGGTTGTACCAACAGGTGCCATTGCCATGGGGCCAACTGCTTCGAGAGCAGGCACACAGGTGTGTCCTCATTTGTTTTCGTTCGTTGCCCTATTTTCTGCATCTCTCTTTTTAATTTTGCGATGTTCGTATTGACTTGCAAGCAAACAACGAAAGGGCAAAAGAGCAATGAGTAGATGCAGACTCAGCCACCGTATATGATGTAGTGGGTTGAGTGGGTGGCGATCGACGTTGTGCAAGAGGCACGGCCGTACAACGTCGACACATTGTAAGATCGAGGAGGCCAACTAGAGGGGGTGAATAGGCGGTCTTAAAAATATCTTCTAATTGTTATTAACAATTCAAGACCTTTTCTATTTGTATAAACCAAGTATACAATGCGGAAGATTAAATCAATTTGGTTTAGCACAAGTAGCGCCTAAATCAAATAAGTTCACCTAAGTGCACCAACACCTTAAGGCTATGTCAAGGTTTTCAATCGTAGGATGAAAATCAATCAATTTAACTCTATAAAAGTAAATTTAACTCAATTTAGCAAAAAAAAAAAGTTTAACCGAATGACATATTTTATGTTTTCTCTCATAGGAGATACCAGAACTACCCCAGCCCATGAGCTCTTTAATGTCAAGGAACCATCCACGTACATACTCCACTCTTTGTGGTGTTCATACTCAGGCCTTGGGTGGGTTTAAGGTTTGTCTACTCGGCGATGAATTCTGCTAAACCCTGAGATTTAATTATTATTCCTAAAATAAAACAGAGATCAAACTCCCTAGGTTTGATAGCCTATTTTGCTATACATCTTGATAATTCCATAATTTGGAGAATTTGACCTAGAGGGCATCTAGTTGGTACGACCACTTTGTAGGTTTGGAAGTAGTGCCTTAGTTTCCTTGAAGTCATAACGAGGGCATATAACAACTTTTGTATCTCTGGATATCGCTCTTTTGGTCCTTGTAAGACTTTACTTATGTTGGATAGTCACGCTCAATAACCAATATGGCACTGACTGCTTGTGGTGTCGTAGCCAGATATAAAAACAAGGTTTGTCCTAATCTTAGAGAGACTAAGACCAAAGCACTCAAAAGATACCTTTTAAGTTTTTCAAAAGCATCATTTGCTTCTTTAGTTCATTCGAAACCTGCATGTTTCCGAAGAAGCTTAAAGAAAGGCAATTCTTTTTCTCCCAACCATGCTATGGAACGACTTAGCCCTGTGTTATGGCCTGTTAGTTTTTCGACTTCCATCTTTGTGGTTGGGGGGTGCATCTGCTTGATAGCCGCAAGTTTTTTTGGACTTGCTTCAATTCCTATAGTCGAACACACATTTCTCCGTATTTCACTTAAGGTTATGCTTCTTAGGTTAGTGAAAGTTTCTTACCGATCAGAGATATGATCTCTGATATTGATACTTTTCACAATCAAGTCATCAACATAGGCCTATATGTTATGACCAATCTACGAACTAAAGGTTTTTTTTGGCATTAACCTCTGAAAAATAGTATCAGTGTTTTTAGACCAAATAGTATTTTGACGTAACAAAAAGTTCCATATGGTGTGTTGGAGGAAGTTTGTTCACTTCATCCCATTTACTCGTGCTAATATGGTCATACCCTAAGTATGCATCTAAAAAGCTTAATAACTCACACCTGGAAGTGAAAGAGGGAAGTCATCATTCGGACAAGCTTTATTAAGATCTGTGAAATCGATACATATTTGTTATTTCCCATTACTTTTCCTAACCATTTTAGAATTGACGGGCCACTTTGGGTGGTCGACCTCATGAATGCATCCAACCTTGAGAAGCTTGCCGATCTCCGCTGGATTGCATTCTTCTAGTCGGGTGCAAAGCACCTTAGCTTTTGCTTGACCGATTTCTTGTTAGGCTGGAGTGTTAGTCTATGCTTGATCACCTCTCTAGGGACATCAGGCATGTTGGATGCCTGCCAGATGAATATATCCAAATTAGCTTGGAGAAAGGAGACGAGCGACTCTTCTCGTTTGGAGTCAAGTCCTACCATAACCAATATATTTTGGAGGGTGGCACTACCATTTTTGAGTTCAAACGATGCTTTGACATTTCCCAGAGAATTATCCTTGCTGAGTGGACCCTCATTGATCTGATCGGACGGTTTTGGGACCGCCTTTGGTCTTAAGTGCTTAGCCTGTATAGAACACATGTTAGCATTTTTGGTTAGAAGTTCATCAACCAGTTCTTGAGATTTATGATCGTATGCATATGCCATCTTTCTATCTCCTTGAAAAGTTATAACCCCTTTTGACCATGGCATCTTAAGACTCTGATAGTCATAATACATGGCTATTAGGAATTTAGCCAATACTCATCGACCAAGAATCTCATTGTATGCGGTCTCAAATTATAGGACATTGAACGAGTTTTTTTTCTGTTCAGAAGTTATCTGGACTTCTGAATGTAATCGGAAGGGAAACTTGCCCTATCAGTTTAGCAGTAGATCCCAGGACTGTGCCATGAAAGGCATACTTCACTGGCTTTTCTTTCAACATGGGAACTTGCATTTCTTCTAAAGCCCCTATAAACAAAATATTGAGAGAACTTCCACCATCTACTAAAACTCAATTAATTTTGCAATTATTTATGGTAGGTTGCACAACAATAGAGAACCTAGTTGGTCGAGTTGAAGGAATGGGGTAGTCTTCTCGGCTGAAGGAGATAGTTATTTTTGACCACCTGGATGGCTTGACGACGATCGGAGATTCTGTGAGGTTCACTTCCTGCTCCACGGTCTTCAAATGATTCCTAGACTCGTAGGAGGAGGAATCACCAATGATCATGTCGATGGTGTGCTATGGCTTCTGATAGTCCATCTCTTCATTGCCATCCTTGTCTTTCCGGAGCTCGGTTCTCCGATCTCCTAAATGGAAGGAAAATGACCCTTACTCCGGTAATAGTCTTCTAATTTCTTCTACCATGCATGATAGTTTCGTAGATCATGCCCTATTGCTTGGTGGAGTGGACATCACTTATTCTTTTGGATTCATCTGTCGGACCTTTTTCCTTATTCTGAATAGAATAATCCTTCTTGCCCTTAATGAACTTCTCTAGAAACACAAGAACCTCCGTAGCATTTGGTTTGCAATTCTTCTTAACTTTGGAAGACTTCTTGGGCTTCTTCTCTTCCTATCCAGGCAGGTTGAGGGATTTTCTTTATTCGGTCGATGGCCTTGTTCCATTCAATTGCCTTGCTAGTGGTTGTGTACCTGTTAGCCATGTTGAGCAGTTTGACGATCATTCTTAGAGGGTTCATTGCAATATCCTCTGTAAATCATTGGTTCCTCAACCCAGTTTTGAAAGCCTAAATAACATAGGATTCTGCAATATCTGAAATAGAAGTATGAATCTGGCTAAACCTCTTGATATACCGTTGGAGAGTCTCATTTGGTTGTTGGATTTAGTGGAGGTCGTCTTCTTTCCCAGGGCGGTTGTACGTCCTTTGGAAGTTTGCAATCAATAGATCACAAAGTCATTCCCAGGTGTAGATTGATCTGATAATTATTTAAGCAACCAAGATTGGGCAAATCCATCGAGGAGTGTGCTCAAGTAGTTTGCGATCACATCAACATTACAACCTACCACGCTGATGGCAATTGTGTAAATCTAGAGAAATTCTAATGGGTTCTGAGTTCCATTGAATTTCTCTAGATTTGTTGGTCGAAACCTATCTGGCTAGTGTGCTGCTTAGAGGCCTGCCGAGAAAACCTAACAACCTGTGATCAATTCATGGTGCATTCTTTAGAAAGGAATCAGATTGCAGTCAGTGGGAGACTGGTTACTTTGACAGTCATACTGAGGAACTGGTTCTCTGACCCGATTGTGGACACTTACATGGTGTCTTCAACCAGTTGTTTGGTTCAGGTGATGTCACAAATCAGCTGAGCCAAACATTCGTCCCTTGTAATAAGGGGAGGAGTGGCTTCATTATCGAAAAGTCATCTTCCCTCATTATTCCCCAGTCAAAAACTTTGAGGGGTTTTGCGCCGGACGTCAGATTAATTCCAATCCAACCACGTTGGCTTTTGCTTTAGGAGGAATGCACCGTACGGTCTGCTAGAGGATTTTTGACACTTGACCTACAACTTGAGCATATCCTAGAGTTTCTGCCGGAGCAGGATCCGAGTTGTTTAAAATATCATGAACTCATTTACAAGTTTTGAATAATTACTAAGGGCCTTGAAGGATTCCTATTTGCAGAGGGGGTACGGTGACTCGAGTTCTTCTCTGAGCCCCCAGCTTGTCTCGTTCGACCCGTCAGGCATAGTAGGGGTAGAAGCAGGAGGAATAGCCGATCAAGGTCCACCAACTCCATTACCTCTGTCCTCTTGGGTGATGCAGGAGCAATTGCACCATTTCGACCAGTGGGTCTTGGTGGGTCCCGTCTGAAGATTCATGCACAACATCTCAGTCGATATCAGCGATTGCGTTATGTTCGTGCCTCCAACGCGAATCTCCCAACAAACTCGTATCGAAACTAAGGGAGATCCTTCCACTGCTTCGGCATGAGGCCTCCACAATGGAGAGCGATTAGAAATTACCACCTCTGGTGGATTTTGTGGTGGACTTAGCCTGATCTGGCGGGTTACCAATCGAATATTGCGGATTAGCATCTTCACCTAGCTTTCTACCTGGGATAACTTCATCGACACTGCGACTAGATGTTAGTCAACTTCCGGAATATGTAGGAGCCATTGGTGAATAGTGGTCACCCATGACTATATCGAGAGTACCCTGACCGTCGAATCGTGGCGTCGCACTCTTGTTGCCATTTTTGTTGGTCGAAAGCACCGGGCTTACAGAGGCACTTAGACATTCTGACCTAGTCGACACAACCGATTCCTCTGGGAGTGTAGATGATGGGGTGGTGAATCTTCTTCCATTTGGTCAATCTCGTTGGTCTCAATGAGCGGCGAGCCGGGAATGAAAGAGGATGATGATGAGGTATCATGTTCTATGGTATGGATGCATGTGTCCATATCGAGGTTGGCATAGTCTGCCAAATCTAACCAGTTCTCCTCGTCCTAAGTCCCTACTATGATTGCATGGGCGATGACAACAGAGAACAGAGAAGGATTAGGATTGCTGAATAAAAAAGAACTTCAAGGATTCAGCGCATTCTTCCCCACAGTCGGCGCTAGCTGTCGACGATCGTCTCACCGATCTTACAAAATAAAATGAGGAAGATGGCTAAAATCCATGGAGAAAATAGGTATGCTCTTCATTGCTTTGAACTAGTTATAGGGTGCTTTCAACAAAGCATGAGGCTAACCCTAATTACACTTAATTGAATGAGAAAGAATCATCTGATAATTATCTTTGATTGTCCAGCCTTAAATATCAATGAAGAGACGCTAATTATCCACCGGGGAAGACGCCTTATGAAACCAGCGCATCTAGTCGG
The DNA here is from genome assembly GCA_017311315.1 of Dendrocalamus latiflorus. Taxonomy (NCBI): domain Eukaryota; kingdom Viridiplantae; phylum Streptophyta; class Magnoliopsida; order Poales; family Poaceae; genus Dendrocalamus; species Dendrocalamus latiflorus. The sequence goes on from CM029633.1 coordinate 31,329,812, forward strand.
GGAGGTAGATATTGTCAAAGAGAGAACGCCTGATCATTGATTGTTGTTAGTGGGAGACAAATGCGGGAAACAACTGCATGGTAGTTGTTGTCAAAGACTTAGAGCCAAAACGTCATGCTGTTTGGAATAGATAAGGCACATGTTATATTCATTGCACGGAAGGAATATACCTGGAATTGGGTCCAAGTACCAGTTCACAGACTCTTCGAGTGGCCATCCGGTCGGGCAACACGCATAGTGTATCTCCGATCAGGGTAATCAGGGAGCAACCCTTGGAGGTTTGCGACCATTAGGGTCCATTAGCTTAAATTGAATATTAAAGTTGTATTTAAGGATTTATTCAATCCTCATCCTAATTAAAGAGTGCATAGTGCCAGTCGCCGACTTGCCGCCCAAAGGGCTCGATGGGTCCACGGAGGAGGCTAGATTTGCAAAAACGGACATTCGAGGGTCAAATTTGAAAAAAAGTGGCTACAATGCTATTTATATGAACAGTTCCCATAGGATCGTTGTGAGCGTGTAGTCCCATCCATCATAGTCAGATCACCTCTGCAACATGGCTAGCTTAGGGGTAGTTCATTTTGGTTTTTCTGAAGGTTTTTAGCGTTCAGCTGAAATTGCACTGTGGTGACTGCTATTTTTTCTCATTCATTTAATTAAAGAAAAATAAGAAATAAAAAGCACTGTTATATCTCACGAACAATACAAAGGAAAAAGGCAAAAAAGAAAAAGGCGAAAAGATGAAAAAGTCAAAATTAAAAGCCAATATATTCATTCTGTCTTTTAGCTTCTGAAAGCTAAAAGCCAGAAGCTGAAGTTGGAATGAACAGGACTTAAGCCTAGCTTGAGGAGTGTAGCTAGTCGGGAACGGCCAGGGGCCACTCACACGCCGCAAAGGCCATAGAAATACGATAGAGCTACTTTTCTTTTGCGGCTTCATTTAAATAAATAAATGGAATGATTTTTTCCGTTATTTTTTAATATAATTAATCGATTTATCGATATTTAGTACGCTCATATAAATATTTATAGTAAAATCAAATGTTATCGGTCGTAACTATAAGACACCGTTGAAAAGAACCACCCAGAGTCGTAGTATTAAGCTGTTTGTGTTCGTTGGTGGCACACTGTTGCGCCTGCTCCTCGGTAGGTGGCAGGTCTACGGAATAGTAGGCTGCCCCTCGTTAGGAGCTGAGACTAGTACGTGTCATGATTCAGATTCACTCAGTCGATTGCCGGTTTGCCACCGATCGGGCTACGCTGTTGCAGATGCGCCGACAAACTTGGCCTCGCGCGTCGGGACATTTGTGCGAGTTAGCTCCGCTCGCTTGACATGATAGTGCTAGCATGCACGTGGCTGGCGCGCGACACATCACGCGTACGCACGTATAATTGCACTGCATTACCCAGGCGTATATCGTGTCGCGACGCGAGGAAAAGTTGGCTGCTACGTGTTCGTGGTCCACCGGGCGTAGTACGTGAGATGCCACGATGTGCGGCGGTAGTACAGCGCCCGACCTGCTCCTTCGCTCCCAGCACGTACGTATGTACCGTGAAGCTCTCGTCAATCGCCGTTCCGAAAAATGGACATGGACTGCTTTTTCCGTGCGGCGCGATCGACATGGGCCTTACACCGGCCTTGGCTGCCCAGCGGAATGTCTGTTCGGCCCGTTTAATCGGCCTATCTAGCTAAGAAGGTAAACTATCTCAGTTGGGCCTGAACTAGTCTAGTAGTTTGCTGGTGTAAAACGGACCCCAAGTGAGTAGTTGTAGGCTTATGCTGGCACCTTGTTGAGATGGGCTTTCGTTGCAACAACTGGCTTCAGGCGAACCAAATGATGCTCCAGCATCCAGCACCAGACGACGCAGGAAAATCTGTTAATTTCAGTGCTACCCATGGGCGGAGAAGCTGTTAACTGAAGCCAGGCATCAGAATTCAGAGGTAGCAGAGACGAATCTATTCCAAGGCATGCCAGCAGAAACTGTGAATGCTGTGTGTGTATTGCATTGCACCAAAAATACTACCCTCTGCATCTGCCATATACAATACTGTTTCTCGAGCCAAAGATATCAATACAGAGTATGGCTAAATCTTACTTCCTCGGAGCACTCCGGATATAAGACAGCATAGCTCACTGAAGAAACAATACCCTCGAGTTGGTTGGTGTTGGGGGAGAGGCCCACACCTAAGCCCAATTGGTCCATCAGGGCAAATGTCCATTATATATGTAATTATATAGCGGGTCAAGATGATTATGCCAAGGAAAAGACATGCTTTCTCTCACTATTACAGACTCCGAAAGAGGTATTTGTATTAATAATCTCTCTCATGGCTATAAATATGACCCTAGGGCACATAGAAGAGAGAGCACATTTTTGTAAGAAAATGCCTAAGTAATAATCAAGTGTCGTACACACACTACATATCTATCTACTGTGAGTTCTAGGCTCCAGGTATTGTACTGTGGTCTTCCTGTAACCCCCTTATTTACTGTTTGACATATAACCATAATAGTTGACGTTGTCCGTGAAGAGCAACGTAGAAGGTACAAGTTGAAGCAAGGAAGCTTGGGCACGATGGCGCCAAAGAAGACAATGACATTGGCCCCCAAACAAAAAAGAGTGGATATGGTGAGAACAAGGGAGCCGGTGGTCGACGGCCCTCGCCCCCGTGGCAGCGACGCAACGGGGTACTATGTCTGGGGCCGTGGTAGGCAACAAAGATGGTTCTCCAACAGTAGTGTGGGCTACGGAATAAGCAGCATCACGAACGGGGGACCTGACCTCGGTAACCCCCTAGAGACATCAGTGTCCCCAACGTCAACATGATGGCTCCCGCCAGCCCTGACACCCTCGCTGTCACCGCACAACGAGCAGAGGGTGCCTTTGTCCCTACACTGGGCCCGAGCGGAGGTGCCCTGGAGGCGATTTGTGCAACCTTGCAGCGGGAGCTAGTGAACCTGTAGAGGGCCTTACGCGAGATGCAGGAGGTTCGAAGTCAGTAGACCCCTACTGCACGAGTAATGGAGGCAACTGCGGAAAGGACAGAGAGTCAGGTTGCCATCGCCGGCACCTGCAACGCCCCTCGGCGGGAGGACTCTAAGTCCCCCTTAGTGCTGGTTTGCAGCGATGCGCCTAGCTGGAGGATTTCAAAATGCCCACGGTGGAGTCTTACAAGGGTGACATGGATCCCCGCGAATTCTTGCACGTCTACAAGACGGCCATCGAAGCCACGGGAGAAGAAGACTCAACGAAAGCAAAGTGACTACCGCTTGCCCTACAGGGGGTCACACTGTCCTGGTTCTTTACAATTGCTCCTGGCTCTGTTCACACGTGGGATTAGGTTCAGGACCTCATGCACAATAAATTCCAAGGCAACTATGGGGAGCGGGTTGATGTCGATCGGCTCTTCGCAATAAGGTGTAGGATCGAGAAGGCTGACTGGAGTAGTGTGAATAGGTAGTTTTAAAAATCTTTTGGCTAAAATCAAGTTTATGTGTGAAAGAGTAAATCAAATCAGTTTTACATAATTAAGGCCTAAATGAACTAGTCTCACTAAGTGCACCAACAATCTAAGTCTATATTAAAGATTGCAATCCTAGGGTAACAAGCAATCAATTTAATTCTAGGAAAAATAAAATGTTTAAATATAAATTGAGCACAAGAAAGCAAACCACAAAGACACGATTTCTTTTTATTGTGGTGTTCGGAGACTTGCCGGTCTCCCCTACTCCACATTGAGGTAACTCTAAACGAATTGGACCGGTTCCACAAGTTAAGCCAAACATTTCAATTCCACTAGAGTTAGCTCTTTCCCACTTCGAGTAGATGAGCTCCAACCTTCACAACATGCCAAGCCTTCTTACAAGTTTTTTTAAGAAGATCACCGGACACGACACCTCCAATGCTGTCTAGGAATCGGCAACCTCTAAGAGTAACAAGTCATGCCATTGCTTGACTCTCACTACGTGCAATGAATACACAAGCTCAAGTGAATACTAACATCATAAATCCAATTTACTTTAGAAAAATAAATCCAAAAATTCTAAAATAGTGTTTTATTTATTTTTTTCTTAGATTTAAATCTTCTGAGAGACATTCTCCTCCGTTCTTGCTCTAATTGAACACATTATTTTTCCTAAATTTATCTAAAATCCCAATCTACCCATTTCTGCCCTTTGGGTTTTATTTGAATTTATTTTGTTTTTGGCTATTTTCGAGTGCGGCTACTACGTTGCTGAGGATTACGACTTCGTTGATGATTCTCACCAACAGACCACTAATCAAGACAAGTTACATCATTGATCATATTGAAACAAATATTTAAAATTATCTATATTATGTTTTAAGTTATTATGCATGCTCATTTTATTCAACCATAGTTTAAATTTTGGTTTAAACTTTAGATAATTCTCAATTCCTTATTTATATCTAAAATTGATATTGATTATGCAATACCTTGTCACCATAGATAAAACTCTAGGTAGTATACTAGTATTGGCTAGAAACTTTGTAGAACAACATAGACATGCTTAGAAATGATCCTAGGTTGAGACACCCTTTTTCACGTGAAATGTTGTTTAGTAAAATGTATCCTTGACATTAGAGTGTCAAGGAAGTTTATGCAATGTTTAAAATAAAATAAAAGCATGGTTTAGACTTAGCCAAATGGTTAGGTGGTGGGTGCTTCGTGGCACAAAGTGGGTATATGGAAAGTTTGCCTAAACCAATTAAGGACCAGTCTGTGAGTTACTACTACAAACCCGTATCGTACTACCATAAGCCTATCATAGGATAGACCTGATTGATTAATTTATGGGTTCTAACCTTGGTTTTGCTATAGGTTGAGTGTGGGTATGGTGAGGCCACTGGTAACTTACATGACGCAAGAGAGGGCCCCAACTTAATAGATTTTATGTTGTGGTGAAAGCTTAGCAGGACGTGGCCTGGTTGAAGATTACACATTGTAAAGGCATTGTGATAATTGCTTAGTCACACGCCTAAGAAAGCATGTTATGGTTGATAATATAAGTTGATTATATATTGTGGGTAAAGTTATACAATCTCTTCAGAGTATGTAAAACTATCCTGGATAGCCGTGACCACGGTTATGGGCAACCCAAGTAATGTTTTTCACATATTAGACTTTGTTTTTCAAAAACTTGGTTAAATAAAAGATAATGAGATCTTTTGAAAAAGATAGTCCGAGTGGGATGCTTATGGATAAGTTAGTGTTAGGTTGGACCTACACTAATGGCATTAATTTGATTAAAATGTTGTTTTATTTAATTATTGTATTAAATTCAGTAATTTATATCTATTTACTGTACTTACTTGTCAATTTGGCTTTATGCTCAAATGACCATATTATGTCTTCCTTGATATTAGCCTTGCATGCTTTTATTCTATTATTAGTGTAACTTGTTGAGTACATTTTTGTACTCACCCTTAATTATTGTTGCTCAGAGGAGGACTGCTTCGACTACGATGAGGATCAGGGCGAGTAGGTCGCGTCCCATAGTCATTTGCCTATGGGCAGACATGATGAACTTCTTCACACTTTTTATCTTCCATTGTTAAATCTTTTATATTTGGCCTATGGGTCGTGGAAATGTAAACTTATCCATAAAGCCCATACTCATTTATTTAAAATATTTATCATTATGGATGATATATATCTTTATTATCATTGTGTGCACTAACTTTTCTAGACCAGTGCGATTGACACAGAGGATCCAAAGGTATTGTTTCTAGGTTCAACAAGCACGACAATAGTTTTTATTGATGAGAGGTTTGTCACTAAGCCACACCAATGTAGCATATTATATGTTCATGTAAATTAAATCGTAGCATACGCATTAATTGCAGGCGACTCTCCGAGTCAGGAGAAAGGATTCCACCTAAGTGCATCTAAACCTAGGAACTACTACCAGATTTTAGGTAGGCATGCCTTTGATCATTTTGATTAGAGTAATTTTACATAAAATTTATTTTTATGCTATATAAATATCGCTCTCTGCATAAAATAAGTTTTGGGAGAAATCATGTGCTTGGTGTTAATGATGATATATATGGTAGGGTAGGCATTTGGAGGAGCCACTGTCCTACATATAAATAATAGGTAGGTGGAGGGTGCCTAAGAAAGAAAAGATAATGGCAGAGGTGGGGCCCTCTACCCTACAATGTTTTATACACTCCACAATGGGTATGTAGATTATCTAAGAGATTTCATGGATGAGATATCAATTGGACTCAATGCCATAAAGGATAAGTCTGATGCCTATATTTAGCGCATTGGACTATCGGGTGAAGGTGAGTCCAGACTGACCAAGGACTATTTCACAGTCGGGTGACGTGTTGGGTGAGGGTAAAAAACTACCATGAACCAATGACTATGAATAGTTGGGTAGAGATATAATAATGGAACTAGGAAAAATGTTTTGTACTGTAACTCGGCACCGCATATAAGGAAATGCAGATGACCTAGTTGCAAAGTGGTTGGAGTAGCTATAGGTAAAGTGACACAAGCCTACACAGTGTTAATTAAATCATGAATTTATGTTCATCTATTGGATTGGAGGCTTTGGAGATCGACTGGAGGTTCTTTTTCTTCACTAGGGTGATTAGTAGTGTTTGGACTACTAAAACATGCAAATTGTCTCTTTAACTTAACAACTTACTTTATTAATGAGAAAGAGATGGAATGAGAGATTTGATTATGAAGAGATGAGTCATACTATTGCATATTTACTATTAATATTTGCTAAGTACTTCCATACTCATCCTTGCTATTTATCCTCTTTGTTTAGAGGTGAGTCGGTACGATGATTTAGTAGGTTATGATGAGATTTACATGGAGGACAACTATGCCGAGGGAAGCGAGATTGTCTTGGAGTATGACGTGTACGAGACAGATGCTCTATATGGAGGTTGGAGATAAGTAGGCGACATCTAGTAGCCATTTACGTGATTCCAAGTATATTAGTGTATTGCTATCTACTAGTTTCCATATTTGTATAATTGTTAGTTGGTAACCTTGTTAAAAACTGTAGTCCTGCGTGGTAATGTTATTATAAAAATATTGCACCATCTCTAAGTATTGTTCTGTTGTAGCACTTTGATGTGGCTTATTATTTGATAAAACATGAATTTATCCTATTTTATCTGGTAATAATTATATACTAGTGTAATTATCTAAGGTATCGCTGGCATGGCCGTCGCACCAGCCTACTAGCAGGCCTTGTGCCACACCGCATCACCACCTAAATCATTCAGAATTGGTATTGCTAGCTCTCAAATTCACCTCAACGTGTGCCAACCAAAGGAGCTCAAGCCACCACACGTATCGGTTTCATGTCACATCCGGGAGGATAATCTTCGCCGTAAAAAGTAGAGACAGGAAAAAAGAAGCAAACTGCTAGCTAAGTCACTAATGACAAAATAAGATGAGAATGAGCATGTTACTACTATGTTAGGTAGGGAAAAAAGAAATTATTTCACTTTTGGTCTCTCAATTTATGCCCTAAGTCCGATTTATACTCTCAACTATAAAACCATTCACTTTACACCATTTGACTATCGAAACCAGAGCAAATCACCCCTTGCCTTAAACCACCCCGGTTTTGGATGACGTGGCACCCACGTGTCAATGGTTTTTGACACATAATCTCTTTTTTGATGATATGGCAGTCACATGTAGGCAAAATAAAAAAATATGGGATCCACATGCCATCCTCTCATTCCCTTTTTTTCTTCCTTCCCCTCTTACCCATCTCTTTCTTCTCTCTCTCTCATTTCTCCCTCTCCTCCCCTCTTCTCCAATCCAACACTGGTGTGGTCAACGTGTAGGAGCACCTAAGGCAGTTTGTGTTCAATGTCATATGCAGGGTGTCACTCGACACTGACCCCGGCAGCATTGAGCTAGCATTGCAACTATCGAGGCTAGCAGCGGCATTCGACGCTGCCACCACGATCGTTGCCAAGCATGGCGTCGTGCTAGTGGCTGCCATGCAGAAGGTGAAGCATGTGCTGGGCATTGGCTTGGAGAGGTGGCTTCAAGAGGACGTGAAGGTGATACATGGCACCATCATGGAGCTCATCTGTGGCCGGAGGAAGCAGCATCTGGCCATGACATGGTGATCAGCTTCAGCATGGTTGGCCATGACACCACGTCATCAGTGCTGACGTGGTTCTTCTGGCTGACATGCCACTGTGGCATCAAGCAGGAAATCCTCTAAGTCACCACAAGCATGGGTGACAACAGCGATGCTGTCGATGTCGACTTCAATGGCTCCCACAAGATGCGTGTCCTCCACGCCATGCTCTATGAGACCATGTGGCTGTACTTGCTGGTGGCGTGGGATTCGAAGCACGCGGTGAAGGTGGTTGGTGCTGCTGAACGGCATGTTGCCGTTCAAGTTCCTAGTTTTCTAGGGTGGGCCACGGACATGCCTCAGCAAGGAGATGACCTTCATGCAGATGAAGTTCGTAACCAGTGTTGTGCTGCACCGATTCGAGCTCCACCTCGTGGACGAGGGCTGCTCACCGATGTTCGTGCCGCTACTCACCGCACACATGGTCAACGACCTCAAGGTGACGGTCAAGAGGAGCCAGCAAAATGGCATATGCAAGCGATGAAACGAAATGATGGTAAATGGTAGACACTTGCACATGTACGACTCGACGATGTCCCCTGGAAACCCGAGGTCATCGCCGCCGTCGACGAGCTCAGGGAGCTTGACTTTGACGATGAGAACAACTTCAACATTGACTCCTTTCTCGACGTTGAGGAGGGTGCGGCTGAGGGCATCAACGATATCATGGGCAGAACCCGACCGCGACGGCTCTAGCGAGGTCTGGCCTGGCCCTTGCTGGTGATGGACTTGGAGAAGAGGGGAGGAGAGGGAGAGATGAGAGAAAGAAGAGAGAGATGGGTGAGAGGGAGTTAGAATAAAGGGGATGAGAGGATGGCATGTGGGTCTCAAATTTTTTTGTTTTGTCTATACACACAGCTACCATATCATAAAAGAGAGCTTATGTGTCAAAAACATTGACACATGGACACTACGTCATCTAAAATAGGGGTGGTTTAGGGTGAGGGAGTGATTTGCTCTAGTTTCGATAGTTGAGGGACATAAAGTGAACGATTTCATAGCGATTTCCTAGTTAATATTGTAAATTGAATTTAGGGCATAAATTAAGAGAATAAGAGGGCGCTCAGTTTGACGATGGTTTATGGCGTTTTTTTCACTGTAGCTGGCTTATTTTTTTTACTATAAATGATGGTAGTTTATTTGACATAATTAAATTTAAAAAAATTAAAAAAGAAAAAATAGGTTAGCCCATCACGAACAATACGAAGGAATACAAGGAAAAAAAGACAAAAAAGCGCACAAAAACCAAAATCCAGAAAAACGAAATTAAGGAATAGTGAATTAAAAACTAGAGGCTAAAGCTGAAACGAACGGGGCCTAAAAGTGAACTTATTCCCTGGAAGAAAACGATTGATGCCATCTGACACAAAAGCCTTGCATCATGTATTATGGATCCACCCAATGAGGAGGGTACTACACTCCAGGAGACACTACTAGCACAGCTCAGCACTTTCGGCTCTCGCGTCATTAAAAAAGAGTAAATTGCATTTTACACCAGATAAATTATTATTTGTTTCACTTTGCAATAGGGTTTACATGTATTTTCACTTTGCACCAAAGTGAAGCAAATGTTGTTTCACTTTGCACTAGAGTGGAAGGCGAAATCGTGATCATGATTGAAGACGAAGCTGTGGTAGAAGCTGTTATTAATATCGAAGCAATGATTGAGGGACCGTGCTCGAAGTCGATGCTATGATCGAAGTCGAAGCCTTGGTATGTTAAAATCGTGGTCGAAGGGAGCTGTGATGGAAGTCAGGGTTGTGATTGAAATCGGGCCATTATCAAAGTCAAGACCCTAATACAAAATAAAATAATATTTACTCTATTCTAGTGTGAAATGAAAATATATGTAAAAACTAATTAGAGTGAAATAAATGGCAACTTGTGCAAAATACAATCTACTCTAAAAAAAAACCCCACAGGCTCAGGCTCCGGAAATCAGGAAGCTCCAGATACAAAATGTCCCACGCCGCGCAGCTCCATTCACTCCCCTCCACCTCCCCGAGCCCGCGTCCGAGCCGCCGCCACCGCCACCGCGCCTCGGCCACGCCGCACGCCGGCCCGCGCTTCCGCTTCCGCCGGCCGCCGCTCTGTGTCCGCGCGATGGCATCGTCGACCCCGGTACAGGCGCCCCCGGGGCTGAAGGAGGGCATCGCGGGGCTCTACGACGAGTCGTCCGGGCTGTGGGAGAACATCTGGGGCGACCACATGCACCACGGCTTCTACGACTCCGGCGAGGCCGCCTCCATGTCCGACCACCGCCGCGCCCAGATCCGCATGATTGAGGAGGCCCTCGCCTTCGCCGCCGTCCCGGGTACGTACATCCGGATTTTATGCTTGCATCCATCCCTCAAGCTATCTGATTGGAAGGCCTGCATCCTTTTTTTTTTGGTTGCGTGATTGTTTTGTGTTTTTCGAGAGTTGTCGCGGCTTCGAGCTCGGAGAAATATTTGTTTTGGCTTTGGAGGAAACTAAAATCAAAAGTCATTAAAAACCGAAAACAATCTTAGTATTGCCTCATAGTTTGCACACCGTACCCTTTGTTTATTTGTTCTGTCCACAGTCAGTCCTTTTTGAAGACCGCCGGATGGGTGGTAGGTTTTTAAAAAGGAAGGGACTATTGCACGGAGACTGAGATTTTTTTTATCTTTTAATTATTTAAAGTTGTATTTTGAATTATTTAAAGTTTTAGATGTTTTTTTGAGGAGGCTGTAATTTTAGTTGATTGAAAGTGCAATTTCAGATCATCTGAAGTTGTACTTTGAATCGCCTAAAGTTACAGCTGTTTTTTGGATGGAGGCTGCAATTTCAGTTGATTGAGAGTGTAATTTCAAGTGACTGAAAAATAAAAAATTTCAGTCGCCTGTGCAATAGCAAAACTGTTTTAAAAAAAACATTGTCTTTCTATTTGTTTAGGTTTTTTTTTTGCTTTTGCTTTCATAAGATTGTTTTAAGATTTAAAAATCCTTTTGCATCCGTGTAGTTGGTGCTTGCATGTCCCTTGTTTTAATAGACTGCCTATCTTTCAAAACTTCCTTTCATACATCAGCGTAATTACAAAACAAGTCACTAGCACCAACTATAAGAGACGGAAAAGGATTTTCAAATCTTAGTTAATATAATTTTACAAAAACAAAAGCAAAAAACCCCAAATAGAAAAATAATGTTCTAAAAAATTGTAAGCAAGGGAATGCCTACCATGGAGCGCTAAGACCGTCTTCTTGCACTTATCGGTCTTCTAGAAGGACTGACTACGGTCCACAGCATGGGAGTACTGCAAATCACTTTCCTTTGGGCCACAGCATGGGAATACTGCAAATCACTTTCCTTTTGAGGACATAACAACCGTGGGTACTGCGAATTGCTTCCATTTAGAGGATATAACAAGTGTAGCTATATATGGTAGTGCTACCAACCGGAGGAATAGCAAAAAAAATATATTATTAAAACATTTTTAAAAGGAGCTTCCACATCCTCTATAAGAGTTCCACGTTAATCGGATAAAAAAGGTGAAAGGTCTAAACCGCCATCTATTTTGTTAGGTCTTGATTATACTGATGGATATCAATCTGTTATATTTTTTATAAGAAATACAACTATATTTCTATTCATAAGTATTAAAGTTTTATACTTTTATCTTGAATCTAATTCTACTTACTCAAAATACAACTCTATTTTTAAATAGTAAAATATACATTTTAGTATCTAGTCGCATGATTACACAAGTGAGTCAGCCTTTTATTATCTTGCTAAAACGAAGTGGAAGGAGCTTTCATGTTCGCTCTGAGAGGCTAGAACTCCAACATTAATTGAAGATAAAAGAGATTGATTTGCACGTCTATTTAGGTGTATCCGATTATAACGGTGCAAATTAATAAGATATTAGATTTGTTCCAATTGTATAAGACATACAACTATATATTCAATTATAGGTATTAGAATTGTATAACAACAAATACGATTTTATTTTCAATTGTATTGTAATATCACTGCAGGTAAATTCAGCTAGTTGAAAATAATATAAAGAGGCTTAAAGGAGTGTTCCTTTTTTTCCAAATAAAAAAACGTTAAAGGAGTGTTCCTTTTTTTCAAATAAAAAAACCTTTCTCCCAGGTAGTATCGTGTATCAACAGAGGTAGTAGCAGCACCTCATTCAGCGTAAGCAGAACTCGTCCTTTGCCACTTGTATGAAGAAGCTTGATCTGTAGTACTAGTGTGGAGTGCATGCTGTTACTAATAGTTCGCTTCCACGGATGCTTGTGCTTGCAGACGATCCGGCAAAGAAACCAAATAGGATTGTCGATGTTGGATGCGGTATTGGTGGTAGCTCGAGATACTTGGCGAACAAATACGGAGCACAATGCTACGGCATCACGTTGAGCCCTGTGCAAGCTCAAAGAGGAAATGCTCTCGCAGAGGCTCAGGGGTTGGCGGACAAGGTGCATATTACTGCTTCTCTTGGGAGTTCATTTGGGATTAGCTAATAACTAGTCACAGTTTTTCAACTTCCAGTCTGACAACATCAGCCTCTACGTAGTTGAGGTCTGGTTTTGCCTTGGAGTGACGGCAAATGCTTTGAGCAGGTTTCTTTCCAAGTTGCTGATGCTTTGGAGCAACCTTTTCCTGATGGGCAGTTTGATCTTGTCTGGTCTATGGAGAGTGGTGAGCACATGCCGGACAAACGGAAGGTAACATTTATTTATTCCTTTTAAGAAAAAGGTAGTATGGCTTACTGCACAAACTTTCAAGATTAGCTATCAAGTAGTCTAACGGCGTGGGTGGCCATGTATCTGTTTCAAATAACGTCATATGTTTATCAGTGGTTAAAATAAAGAGAACATGGGAGAAGACTTTGGCCCGTTCTTTTAGCCTGCCGCTGATGTCTTTTGACTGTAGTTGATAGATTTGATAAATAATACTAGTTGATAAAAATCAAAACTAAAAATCGACTGAATAGCCGAAAAGAACCGAACCTTCGGTTTGGGAAATAAGATGGATTAGAATATAAAGGTTAGGCAGTAGGCTATGGGTAGCAAAGATTGGATAAGTTTAAAAAAAAAATTCAAAGAGACAACAGATTGGATCGCAACCCTCAAGAAGAGCATTTATATTTGGGTTCTTCTCTCTCAGTTACACTAGCACTCCTACTACACTTGTGAAGTTCTGTATTTTCCGTGAATTCTTACTGAATTTTGCATGTAGTTTGTAAGTGAACTGGCACGCGTCACAGCTCCTGGAGCGACAATAATCATTGTGACCTGGTGCCATAGGGATCTCGCGCCGTCCGAAGACTCACTGAAACCTGATGAGCTGAATCTCTTGAAAAGGATATGCGATGCATATTACCTCCCGGATTGGTGCTCGCCTTCTGACTATGTCAAGATTGCCAAGTCATTATCTCTTGAGGTATTTTCCCCCATATTCTGAATTAATTTGAGTGATTCCACCTACATTGTATGCAAATCTGCCTGAATATTAGCTGTAGCTCGATATGCTCGATGCAACTTACTTGCAGACCTCCATGATCTCACAGAAGATTCTTGTGCTGTTGTGAGATGTCAGGATATCAGGACAGCTGATTGGTCGGAGAATGTGGCTCCATTTTGGCCTGCTGTCATACAGTCAGCACTGACATGGAAGGGCCTCACTTCTCTGCTACGAAGTGGTATGCACTCGTCTTGTTTCTCCTTACCGCTCATCAACTGCACCGAACTGAGCTGATTGGGGCTTCAATTTGGGACTGGCCTTGTCTTAATTTGAAGGATGGAAGACGATAAAGGGGGCACTGGTGATGCCGCTGATGATTCAAGGCTACAAGAGAGGTCTCATCAAGTTCACCATCATGACCTGTCGCAAACCCCAAGCACCATAGAAGGAGAAACTCCGATCACGTCAGGTGATTCACGTTCAACAACGCTGATGCTCACCAGCTAAGAGGAACACATGCATGTGATTGTGATTCTGTCGATTCGAAAAGACCCAGTGCACTGTTGCCTTACAATGAATAATGTCGTACTAGTTTTAAATGTGCGCGCCAATAGGCGGAGAAATTCCCGGACAAACGCTGCCAGTTCTGCGAGACCATTGGAGGCTACCTCTTCTTTTGTGACGAGTATTTACCACTTTGGTTTGATTGGATTTGGAGTTGAAAGTTTGTTTTTGGATTGATTGAAAAAGATTCAAAGTTGCTTTGGAGTAGAGCAGATCATCCATATGAGGTGGAAGCTCCAGGGCGTCCGGACCATTGAGGCGTATCGTCTCTCTAAGGCAGATTATCCATATCACCTGTACTCAGGGATAGAAATCTCAGAACCGGTGCAAAATTCGGTTGGCGGGTGGTAATGATAACTGGCCGGTTACTAGAAAACCTGAAAAAGGGATAAAATTCATGTTTCAAATTTTGAATTTGGGCGGTTTGAAAACCGATAACTGTTCTGGTTATTGGGAAAAGCCAGAGAAAATCTAGCACAAAATATTGGGATTAGCATATTTATGCATATTTAGTTTATACAGTAGGTAATCTAGTACAAAAAGGTCTAAACCAACTTAGAAAGTATATTTGTAACCCCCAGGATTTCGGCCAGTTTTCCCTTCTGGTACCCATCGTGATTTTCGTTAACTGGCAATTACCGGCCAGTAATCAGCAGTTTTTTATCCCTGCCCATACCATTGAGGCAGATGATCTAGGTTAAGGCACACCATTAAGCCATACCATCTCTCTAGAGAGGATGTTTCTTGTGCTTTGGAAATTTACACATAAGCGGATTATCCAAGTCAACCTGTACCATTGAGGCAGATGATCTGGGTTGAGGCATACTATTGTTCTAGGAAGCACATTTTTGATATTTTGAATTGTTTCGGAGTGTTTGATCAATCCGGTAGCAATGGGGCCTGAATGTCATTGATAGAAAACTTTGAGATAAATCTATTAGTGACATTTCTAGGGCAATTGTGAGTTGTTTATAATGTGATTTTGTTATGTGAAAGTTATGGTGCATATAAGTGCATATAGATCAAAGCTAAATAGGTTGATGGCTCTAGGATGTGAGCGTTAGTGCATATGTATTGCATGATGTATTTATGGATTGACTTGGGTCAAGTTAGAATGGACATGTGACAAAAATTCCTCCATCTTCAAGTGGTAATAAAAGACCAATCTCATTCCTCCATGTCTTATTTGTGTTATTGTTTATTTTCTTGTCCTCTTGGTGATCTTTGGTTTCTCCTTGCTCTAGTGTGATTCGTGCTTAATTTAAGCGTGTTAGATCTTGCAGGAAACTATCTAGGATGATCTTTGGGATCTAGATCCCACAAGCTTGAGTAGATCTTGATTTGTTTATCTCTTTTGCTCAATTCTGAAGCACTCCACCCTAAAATGGACAAAATTAGGAAATTTGACAGCAATTCTTGAATTATTAGTTGAAATAGGTTCTTGATTGTAAATAGGAATGGAGCATGTATTGTAAAGAGGCCCAAAAGGGCATATATATAGTACATGAGACACACACAAGTCTAAACCTTAGATATGGGAAAAGACACTAATACCCTTAACATTGATATCCTATGAAAGTTGTGTTTTAAATTTCAAGTCATTTGCAGCCATGATTTAAAGTTATGCTTGTTTGGTCTCAAGCTGTGCTGTTGTTTTTTTGTTGCATTGGCCTGGATCATCTGCCTCAAGGAGGATTATCCTACTCATGTTTATCTACAACTCGTTCTAGCTTCTGATTCGGGTGTTTGTGGTTATTTCCATTGTTCAAGGCTCTAATCTTTATAACTCCTCGTAACTATTAAAGTTCTCGTAGCTATAGAAATGAAAGATTATCTAATACCTAGAGAAAAAAGAATTTTAGAGTCATTCATCCTTCTTGGACTGCCGTTACAACACGTTCTCAGCTGGAGCACGCCCTTGTCGAACGTCAGCTATGGCCAACGTGCCAAGCTGCCGATGGCTGCTCCTTGCTGCAGACGTGCGCACCATGCCGACGGCAAGGTGAGCAGCGGCCGGTGCAACTCGGGAGGCCGTGCCGTGCCGTGAACCAAGTTGGCACGAGTGGCACCAGCGCCACAGCGCGTCTGCTGGCCCGCCACGCAACTCGTGGTGCTCCGACCCAGACGCTGCCGACCTGCCGTGTTAACAGAACAGGTCAGCTACTCAGCTAGTACTTCATAAGAGCGGTACAAAGGAATGAGCATCACACGCGATGCACAAATGTGGAAATCGAAGTCACAAAATGTTTGGACCCTTGCAGTATGAACGCATGATGCTTCTCAATTCTCCAGCAGCTCTTCCCTTCCAGCGATGATAACTGGCTTTACACCACCCGCTTTTACAGTTCAGAAATTGTCAAAGAGCTTGTTTAAGAAATCAAGATAGGAAATACACTTTCTTTCTAAATAAAGGATACCAAGAGGGATCGTGGTGTTGTAGAGCTTAGACCAATACTGTTCTTCCATTGACTTTTTTTTTCAACATTTGAACAAAGAAGGCCATTAAATCAAATCAAGAACGCTTATTGTATGGTTCGTACGTGCCTGCCAATAAAACTGCTGCAGCTTATTGCAAAGGTTCATGGCTAAAACTGACATATTTTGGACAAACAAACAGGTGACACAAAATTTGAGGTCAAATCTCGGCTTCATTAGACTGCAAGTCTTCAAAGTATTCAGTTCTTCACAGTGGTCACATGCATAAGAAGCATGTGGATCACGTCAGGGGAGGACATTCGCAGCCTGCAGCTTATTGCTCAATTTTCGTATTGGTTTCTTGCTCAAGGCATTTGACATTTGCACCGGAATCCCCTCTTCCCTGAAAAAAAAAGAAGAGGTTAGAACCAATAGCTCCTCTAATCTTATGAATAAAGCAACAAGATAGATGTGTACCTCTGCAACCTTCCTCTGGAATTCAGCTGCCATCGGAGCACAGTATTCAGCTATCTCTATCTCAGCCTCCTCATTTGCCTGCCTAAGCCTCGCTAATTTAGCTGCCAAATAGAGAAAATGTGTTCAGCTTCAACTCTGTTATCATGAACCTAGTTCATGAGGGATAAACACCACTAAGAGAATGGCCGGATGGCGTCGGCGTAGAAGAAGAGAGAAATTATAGATAAGGAAGACTTTGATATTTCTCTGATTAATTCCAAAGCATGCGGTAGCCCTCTTTGGAGGTGTTTGGGACTGCTCCACAAACTCTGCTCCACAAACTCTACCGTGGAGCAGCTCCACAAAAAACCTAGAGTTTGTGGAGCACCCCTTTAGGTGCTCTCACAACTCCACCTTTTTTTTCCTCGAACAGAGTGCGTGGAGCTGAACCTGTTTGGCTAAAAAACGTGGAGCGGAGCTGAAAAACGTGGAGTGGAGCAGTCCCAAACACCCCCTTTATATAGATGGGCTCCCCTAACAGATAGAATCTAATTCCAATTATATCTCTAACAAATATAGAAACTAATATCATATCTCTAATTATATCTCTAACAAAAAAGAAACTAATCTCTAACTCAAATAGAATCTATTCTCTAATTTCTAATAATAAACCGGCTGGGCTCAAGGCCCCCACGTCTATGACATTACACCCCTCCTGGACATGCAGGCGACGACCCTGGTTGCAGCGCCATGTCGACGAAGTGTAGTGCTTTCGGCTAAACGATGTCTGCAAAACAAGTTTTTATTTTATTTTAATTTTTTTAGTTTTTTTGGATTTTTTATAAGGCCACAGCCGACTGGTTCAGCCGATACCAACTTCAGGCGAAGACTACCACACGCCGACTCCTTGGGCGACGCCAAGGGCGACCAGCGTAGCGGCGGCCTGCGGAGCGGCGGCCGACGGGGCGGCCGGCGGAGCGGGCAGCCAGGGCGACGCCAAGGTGTGGCGGCCGGTGGAGCAGCAGCTTGGCGGTCGACGACGAAAAGCGGCGGCCGGCGGAGCAGCAGCCCGGCGGTGACAGCGGATTGGCACTTGGAGGCGCCGATCCAACCGGATCAAACGGCGGCTCGGGCGACAACGGCCCGGGTGGCGGCGGATCTGGCAACGGCCGAGTCTGGCGGCTGCGCGCGCGCAGAGGTGACCCGAGCGGCGGCGGCGACTTGCATGGATCCGAGCGGCGAAGGCGGCCCGCGACCGGGGACGGCGAAGGCGGCCCGCGACTGGGGACGGCGACTCCAGCAGATCCGGCGGAGGCGGCGGCTCCGAGCGGTCCATGGCTGCGGTGGCTCTCGGGCGCGTGCTTGAATGCCAAGCGGCGGCAGCCGTGAGGTGTGTGGAGGGCCCGAAGGCGACGCCTGCAGACCTGCCAAACGTAAGGTTGCTGATGGCAACATGAGACATCTCGGCGGCGTTGGCCGACACTGGCCGACGGCGATTGGTCGTGGCGGCACAGGAAGGCGGCGTCCCAGGCGACGAGGGACTCCGGGGACTGCTGCCTCAACTCTGCTCTCTCTTCCTGTTTTCGGTCTAACTGCCAGTCTGACCGCTCCCATCCCAAATTCTCCGGTCTGACCGACCAATCCTCTCCATCGCAACTCTTCTGCTTTGATTCGCTGTTTCTCCAAGAATTCCTTCAATTGCTTGCTCATATTGGCCATCAAGGTGTTGTGGTCTTTAGTTCGAGATCTCAGATTGTAGGTATGGGTAGCCAGGGAAGCAGCAATTCCTTCCCAGCGAGGCACTCCTTGCCTCGCCGTGACTTGGTTTGCTGCCCAGAATCTAGGGTTTAGGGAGATAAGAATTATTTATTACTTGATTACCTCTTTCGCCTAAACGCAGGAAGATATATATATGTTACAGCTCAGAAATCGACTCCTAATCCACTTCTTAACCTGAGACCGAATCCTAACCCACTTCTTATCTCAACCGAAAAGCTTTCCTAATACAATTCAAAAGAAGACTGGACTCCTAGATTGATACGACAACGTGGGTTATGTGGACTGCTTGGACCGCCTGCTGTAGCGTCTCCCCCAATAAACATCCATAACATTTCCCCCCTCCTGAGGAAACAGCTCGTCCTCGAGCTGGAAGGTTGGATAGCGGCTTTTGAATTCATGAACCGGTACCCATGAAGCTTCAGCGGAAGATTGGCCCTCCCATTGCACAAGGACTTCCCAGGTGTCTTTACGAAGGCGCGAACGGACGATCTGTGACGGTGTGGGCAGGACCCGACCATTGAGCATAGCTGGTAGCGCTGGAGGGGTTGAAGGTGGTGAGCCACTGAATTTCTTGAGGAAGGCCACATGGAAGACATTGTGAATCCGTGCCGACGGTGGAAGCTGAAGTTTGTATGCCACCTGACCCACTCGGCCGATAACTTGATAAGGTCCGTAGTATTTGGGTGACAGCTTAGAAAATTTAGCAGTAATACCGACCGCTTGCCGATGGTGCAGTTTGAGCAGGACCCATTGGCCCACCTGAAATTCAACTTCCCGATGATTTGTGTCATAGAAGTTCTTCATGCGCTGCTGTGCCTGGAGTAAACGATCCCGGATGTCCAGCAAAAACTCATCACGGGAACGTAGCATTGCCTCGACCGAGGAGAGTGGAGTTGATCCTTCTTTATACGGGATTAGTGCTGGGGGAGGCCGCCCATAGACTACCTGAAATGGGGTGCAGCGAAGAGCCGAATGATATGAGGTATTGTAACAGAATTCCGCCCAAGGAAGCCAGCGCACCCAATGCCGAGGACGATCCCCGCTGAGACACCGCAAATACATTTCGATTGTCCGATTGACCACTTCACTTTGGCCATCAGCTTGTGGATGAAAGGCGGATGTCATATCCAGAGACACGCCGGCCAACTGGAAGAGTTCTTTCCAAAAGGTGCTGGTAAAAATGGTGTCCCGATCACTGACAATAGATTCGGGAAATCCATGTAGGCGCACAATAGAGTCAAAGAATGCTTGAGCCACGGATTGAGCTGTGTAAGGGTGTGCCAATGGAACAAAATGTGCATACTTAGAGAATCTGTCCACTACTGTCAGTATAACAGACTTCCCATGTACGCGAGGAAACCCGTCAATGAAGTCCATGGAAATATGAGACCAAATCTGATGTGGAATTGGTAGAGGTTGTAACAATCCAGCGGGATGGAGATGATCCACCTTATTGTGTTGGCAAGTGCCGCAACAAGTCACATGATCGCGAACCAGCTGCTTAAGTTGGGAGATATAGAAATCTTTGCGAATGCGGTGTACCGTTTTTTGAATCCCCTCATGACCGATGGCATGATATGCGGATATGATCTGTGCGATGTATGCAGACGAAGATGGAACAAATATCCGGCCATTGTATAGGAAGAATCCATCAACCAAGGACCATTGTGCAGGAAGTGTTTGTGCAGCCAACTGAGATTGTAGTTGCTGAATTTCCGGCAGGGAGCTGATCTCGTCTTTAAGCTGAGTAAGCAGTTGGAAGTTTGGCATTGAGAGGGCTGACAGGGACATCCTTTCATCTCGCCGAGATAAGGCATCAGCTACTGTATTTGTTTGACCAGGCTTGAATTCAATGTGGAAATCGAACCCGAAGAGTTTGTTGACCCAATGGTGTTGAGGAATAGTGTTCAAACGTTGGTCTAGAAGATATTTCAAACTGTAATGATCAGTACGAACAATGAAGGACTTCCCCCAGAGGTAATGGCGCCAATGCCGAACGGCTTTGACCAGGCCGATGAGTTCTCGCTCATATGCTGCTAATTTGGCGTGGTGGGGTGGGACTGCCCGGCTGAAGAAAGCAATAGGTTTTCCTCCTTGATGAAGGACTGCACCAATACCACTTCCAGAGGCATCGCATTCAACTATGAAGGGTAGGGTGAAGTCTGGGAGCGCCAAGAAGGATGGTGTACAAAGGGCTGCCTTTAAAGTCGAAAAAGCCGCGTCTGCCTCTTAGGACCAACTGAAGCCATCTTTGGTGAGTAATTGAGTTAGGGGGGCCGCAATAGACCCAAAGTGATGTATAAACTTGCGGTAGTAGCCAGCGAGGCCTAGGAATCCCCTCAGTTGACGCGGTGATGTAGGAACTGGCCACCGTTGGATATCCCGCACCTTGGATGGATCCATGGAGACACCCTCCGTGGAGACAACGTGACCCAAATAAGATACTGTCATTGTCCCAAAGGAACACTTTGATTGTTTCAGAAAAAGTTGATGTTGCCGAAGAAGAGTAAAGACTGTGCGAATATGGCACAAATGCTCCGACCATGATTGGCTGAAAATGAGGATATCATCAAAGAAAACCAACACAAATCTGCGAAGATACGGCTGGAGAATCGCATTCATCACAGCCTGAAATGTGGCCGGTGCATTGGAGAGGCCGAAGGGTAAGACTAAATACTCAAAGTGGCTGTGATGCGTTCGGAAAGCTGTCATGTGGATGTCCTCTGGATGCATTCGGATTTGGTGGTAGCCGGATCGTAAATCCAATTTGGTGAAGTGCTTGGCATTCTTCAATTCATCTAGTAACTCATCAACCACAGGAATCGGGAATTTGTCCTTGATGGTGATGGTATTAAGAGCACGGTAGTCCACACAAAGGCGCCATGAATTGTCCTTCTTTTTGACCAAAACCACTGGCGAACTGAAGGGAGACGTGCTGGGTCGGATGATCCCTTGTGACAGCATCTCAGCACATTGTTTTTCAATTTCATCCTTATGGTGGTGGGGGTACCGATATGGCCTGACCGCGACCGGTTGTGATCCTGGCATCAGATGAATTCGATGGTCGAACAGACGTTGAGGTGGTAAACCTGATGGCTGCTAAAAAATGTCATGAAAGTCCGACAATAGATCGGCTAGTAAAGCTTGAGATGGATCAGTGAGCGCAATCAAGCGAGAAGATGGCCGGTGCGGAATGCCAAGAAATTTCACTTGATGTCCCTGATGCCAAAAGGACATTGACAGACTTGAAAAGTTCCAAAGGATTGGTCCCAATGTGCGGAGCCAATGAACTCCCAAAATTAGGTCGAAACCTTGAAGTGCTAAAGCATAGCAGCTGATAACGAACTCTTCTTGATCAATGGAGATCGGTAAAGACGGGCAAAATCCCGGGCAAGGTAGCCTGTCTCCATTGGTGACTGCAACATTAATGCCCGTGCGATCCTGCAAGGGAAGAGCTAGTAGCTGAGCGGCGTCCATGCTGATGAAGTTGTGGGTAGATCCCGAATCGACCAACGCACAGAATGTTTGGTTGTTGATGACGACTGTCAGTTGCATAGTATTCCCAGAAGAAATTCCCGTCAATGCGTGGAGGGAAATCTGAGGGTTGAGCTCTTCCATACCATTGTCGGGGACATCATCTTCATCCAGTATCTCAATCCAGTACAAGCGCTTGCATCGGTGGCCTCTTGTAAACTGTTCGTCACAGTTAAAGCAGAGACCTTTTTGTCGGCGATCAGCCATCTCAGAAGGAGTGAGGCGCCGAAAAGCTCGCTGCGGTGGTTGCGGTGCAGGTCCTGTGGCAGGCGCAGGAAGGAGCGGCACCTTAGGTGGTTTAGATAGCAGCGGTGTTGTTCGTTGCGCTGGAGAATACTTTGGTGTCGACTGCAGTGGATTGGAGTGTTGCTGACGAAGGAGCAAGCCTGAATTGTAAAGCAACTTGTAATGCCTCTCTGCTGCTTTGGCCAGACTTACTGCTGTATCCAACGAAGACGGGTTTTGCAATTCCACATCTGACTTGATGAGTTCTCCCAATCCCGCCAAAAACAATCCGACTTCATGTTCCGGAGAAAGATTGTCCGCTCGACAGAGAATCCTATAGAATTCTTGTGCATACTCCTCCACTGAACCTGTTTGGCGAAGGATAGCAAGTTCTGAAACCGGATTTGACCTAAAGGGAGGACCAAAACGCAGTTTGCAAGAACTTTGAAACCGAGGCCAAGTCGGAATCCCTTCTGTGCGCTCCAATTTGTAGTACCACTGCTGAGCAATACCCGTCATATGGTAAGTTGCTAGCCAGACTTTTTCCTCCTCTAAAGTTCGGTGACCACGAAAGAACTGATCACAGCGAGCAAGCCACTCCAACGGATCGGAATTGCCATCAAAAAGAGGGAAATCGACTTTATAGAACCAACCTGGCGGAGGGGTTGCGGATTGACCACTGGAAGGATGTTGTGCCGGAAGGATTGCAGACTTGGTGCCCTCACTTGGAGATGACACGCGACCTTCGAGAGCTAGGACGGCGGCTTCCAGATTAGCATGGGCAGTAGATTGATCTTCTTGCTACTTCAATATCTTGCCCAACATCTCCTTCAATTCTCGCAATTCCGAATTGATAGTCTCAGAAGCCATGGAATCTGATACCAAACTGTTGTGGTCTTTAGTTCGGGATCTCAGATTGTAGGTATGGGTAGCCAGGGAAGCAGCAGTTCCTTCCCAGCGAGGCACTCCTTGCCTCGCCGTGACTTGGTTTGCTGCCCAGAATCTAGGGTTTAGGGAGATAAGAATTCTTTATTACTTGATTACCTCTTCCGCCTAAACGCAGGAATATATATATATATATATATATATATATATATATATATATATATATATATATATATATATATATATATGTTACAGCTCAGAAATCGACTCCTAATCCACTTCTTAACCTGAGACCGAATCCTAACCCACTTCTTATCTCAACCGAAAAGCTTTCCTAATACAATTCAAAAGAAGACTGGACTCCTAGATTGATACGACAACGTGGGTTATGTGGACTGCTTGGACCGCCTGCTGTAGCGTCTCCCCCAATAAACATCCATAACACAAGGTTGCCACCTGATCGCAGATCGCGATTGTGTCGCTTCGGTCATCAGCCATGGTAGTAGAAGTCGTGGGAAGGGATCGACTGCTCTGAGATTGTCATGAACCTTAGTTCATGAGGGATAAACACCACCAAGAGAATGGCCGGATGACGTCGGCGTAGAAGAAGAGAGAGATTATAGATGGGCTCCCCCTAACAGATAGAATATAATTCTAATTATATCTCTAACAAATATAGAAACTAATATCATATCTCTAATTATATCTCTAATAAAAAGGAAATTAATCTCTAACTCAAATAAAATCTATTCTCTAATTTTTAATAATAAACCGGCTGGGCCAAGGCCCCACGTCTATGACATCTGTATTGTCTGCAGGTAAAACATGCACGCCATTTACATGCCAGCTCTATAGAAGACGATAATAAATTTAGAAGCACGAGCTAGAATGTGGTTTCTGTAAAGTCAAGATTGTCATTTTGTACCCCAAGGAAATGAAAAGTTTGGTGTGAAACAGCATGGTCTCACAGACAGATTAAGGGACCGCAGCAAAGATGTAATCATAGATCATCACAAGGCATTAGAATTCGAATAAAAGAGCTTAAGGATACCAAGATCAATACCATAAAACTAATGCAGATTTCTCTACTGATCACATTGGAAATTAAATGTACCACACTCCAAAATTTAATTGTTTAAAACACAACAGGTTCCTGGTGCTGATTTCTCTATATTGGTAAGCCTATTAAATAATAATTAATAAATAGAAAGATTACCGCTCCTAGCAGCATTCACAGTTTGCTGAGCTTCGATTACCGCTCTTAGCAGCATTCACAGTTTGCTGAGCTTCGATTACCGCTCCTAGCAGCATTCACAGTTTGCTGAGCTTCTTGCTCTGCAGCCAACAATTGCTGTATTCCACTTTGGCGCGTGTTAGCATCCATCTTCCTTCTGCTACATGGTATGAGGAAAGCAGGGTAAATGCATCATTAGACAACAGGGCACGTGAATAAAGCCAAGCGGAACATGACAAAATCCAAATGGACAAAACCAGACGAGCATTACGTATGTCACTGTTTCACATCATATGTAGTATTTCGTATCAGCATCCAAAAAATATGGTAGCTGAAACTAAAAAAAAGGTAAATAAAACTACACAAGGTGCTGATCCACCAAGGGATAATTTGAACTGCACCATGAAGCACAACCAGGAGAACATCGTCACAATTATGTTTATCTCCATCACAATTTCATATTCGGAAGCATAATAAGAAATCAGCATGCAATTGGCTCTAATTCATCTTGATGTAACTGGGAGAGTGTGGTGCTTTCCTGGGCCCCGGTTTGCCTGTAATTCAGTTATGCTTGTTGGTGTCTTGTTCCATGGGGCTGGACAATTGAAAAAGAACAAGACTGTACTTCTTCCCCTTAATACAAAGGCAGCAACTCTCTTGCTGCACTTCGGAAAAAAAAAGCATGAAACTACTTCTAGTTCAGAGATCCCATATGTGTGCGCATAGCCGCATACTTTTACCCCCAATGTTTGATCTATCCAAGATAATCGCGACAGGCGAAAGATTTTCAGCATATTTTGACCAGCAATACATCAAATCAAACTGGAAAGTGTTTCGACAGCATTACTATTGTAACATCCTGAATAATATAAATAGTAAATTGTGGAGTTTTTGGATTATTTTATTTGCCTTTTTATTTAGATTTGGAGTTTATTGGCTTTTTGTAAATATAAAGGAATTTCAAAAAAAATAAAAAGAGAAAAGAAAGCCACACATAAAATAATAAAACATGAGCACCCGATAAAGAATCTGAAAAGATGATCCATAGAATAACAAAGGAGAAATGTAAATAAGCATGAAATGTCATCCCTAAAAATTTTGGGCAAACAAATTAAAGGAGGTTAGCATTTATGCATATATGCAAACATATATGAATAACAATGTATATAAAGATATATATATTTACACATGTATATTATGTGAAAGAGTGAATAAATAAATGTATATGTACATACGCCAAAAATCAGAGAGAAATGAAAATGTATATACATGCAATTTTTAATGCAAAAGCAAAATAAAAGGATTGAGAAAAGAAAAAGAAAAAGGAAAAACCGGGCCGGCCGTCACCCCGGCCCAGCCCCTCTCTCCGCACGCGGCCAGCGCGCACCCGCGGCCCAGCTTCTCGCGCGCGCGCGTCGTTTCCCTCTGGCCGGTGGACCCGCCTCCACTGCGCCTTACGCCTCTGCCACGCGGGCCCGCGCCCCGCCCGCGACTCGCGCCTCGCTGCCATCCGCCCCCACGCGCCAAACATTTTCCCCGACCGGTGGCCCCGCGTCCCTCCGCGTCTCTTCCTCTGCGCCGTGGGCCCGAGCCGTCAGCTTCTTCCTCCTCGGCTCTTTCTTCTCCACGCGCCCGCAGCGCCGCTCTCTCTCTCGCCAGCTCTCTCTCGCGTCTCCGCAGCAGATCACCCGCTCTCCCTCTCTCACCTCGCGGGCAAATTAAACAGGAGGGGAGGCGAACCTCTCCTGCCACCTCTCTCCTGCAAATCTCGGAGAGATTTGGTTCATCCCCCCCTTCAGCGGCAACAGGACGGCGATCTCCGCCGCCTCGCCACGCGCCCCCTCCTCCCGGCTATAAAAGCCGCGTCTATGAGCTTCAAAAATGCCGCATTACCCTCTTCTCCCCTCCCCTGGCCGTAATTTAGTCGTAGCGCCCTGAATCCCCGCCGGCCCCCTTCTTCTTCCCGAGCTCCGGCGCAACCCTCCCCGCCGATTCCGGCCACCCCGAAGCCAGCCCAAGCTCCTGGAGCTTCGTGGGAGCAAGGCGAAGCCATCCCCGGTCTTCCCCGCGCCTCCCGTGGTCTCCACCTCGCCGTCACCGGAGCACCCGCCCGAGCCGCCGCCGTCGCTCGCCGCCAGCCCTCTCCGGTCACCGTCGCCCTCGGCCGCCAACACCAGAAGACTCACCCTCACGCGGAGTTTACATATCACGAAGCTCCCGAGCCTCCCGACCACCGCTCGCCGCCGGCCACCGTCGCCCCCGACTTCCTCTTCCCGGCCCCCTCAGCGAGCTGACTCAAAGAGATTTACTCCCCTTATATGGTAGGCAAAGCCTCCCCCGCTCACTTGGTTATCACAGCGCGTCTCTTTCCCCTCCTGCTCCCGCGTCGCGCGTTCGAGCCCCGCGCGGTGCGGTCGAGCATTTCTTTTAATTTCTGCGCTGACAGGTGGGCCCCGCTTGTCAGCCGCTGCGGGACCGCCGGCCCACTGACAGCCGGACCCCACCCGTCAGTGTGTAATGTCGCTGACATGTGGACCCTACTGGTCAGAGACTCAGGATTAAACGAAATAATAAAAAGATAAAAATATTAAAATAACCAGTGGGTCCCACCTGTCAGATATTTTATATTTTCTGGAATTAATTAAACCTGAGAACTTCAAATAATCATAACTTTTTCATTTTAACTCCAAATTGGATGAGACAAATTTCTAAATTCATCTAAAATCAAGATCTGTCCAGTGGAACTAAAACCATAAATTTTAGAGGTCCATTGAATTTTTGGTGATATTTAATGTGGTTTGCATAAATAAATTGAAAAGACTAAATATTAGTTAAGACGTTGATAAAGAGGAATAACTTTGGGCTAAACCTCTAAACTTATTAAAGATGCTCTTAAATCATAAATTAAAACATAAGTTCAATATTTATCATAATGTCACCTAATAAATCTCAGTAATGTACCTTACTAAATAGAATAATAGAGTACTACCTTGTACAGAGATCTCTGCCTAGATTATAACACCAGCTTATTTCATATTAACTATAGATTAGTTATCACATATGAATAAGTAATATTTAACTCAAGGACGAAAAGTTAATTAAAGGCATTAGTAAAGAAAAGTATCCTTGGTTGGTATTGAATTTTAGTAAAAGGATGTCCATTGAAGTTAGAGACATTCATAAGCAAATGAATACACATAAATAGTTAGAAAAATGTTGATGACGTATATGCGCCATTAGTAAATATGTTAGTTCAATTTTTAAACACCTTAGGCCTTATTGAAAATATAAACCCTAACATTAACATATTACCAACCCGAAATCTGAGGTAGTAGTTTTAATTTAGTAGAGGTAATAAAATGTAATCATGTGTAGCAGGTTTGAATAGTAAAGGGATACAAAAGTAACCATCTAAAGTATGACTATCATTCCTACATCCCTAAAGGGCCATATTAATATAGAGATACTAAAATATAATAGCACTAGGGCATCGGGCATTAAAATGACCTATCTAATATAAATAAACATTCCAAAGTAAACACTTAATCAAAAACTTAATAAAGTTATCCAAGTGTTATAATACTTTTGACTAAAAGATTTATAGAATAAGTACAGATCTCATCCATCAGTCCAGTTTGCCTTTACCTAAGTCGCAAGGAAAACTTACCTGAAGATAAAATTTATACATTAAACTCCTGCGCCAGTCTATAGGTATAACCCGACTCATGGAACTTTCTTGGTAAATATAAAAATAATGAAAGAAACTATTAATAAAAGGTCAAGACATCATTCTCTGCCACCAGCCTTGCCTCAAATTACCCAAATCACCCAATAACTCATAATAATACAAAAGTTGAATTTATTTGGAGTTATTTGGATCTATTGAGTTATTTGCTTTCTTTTGGATTCAGTCGTTTGTCGCGTAATTAGAAACTGAAGTTCGGAGATTCCACGGATCAAGTGAGATCAAGAGCAAAGTGAAGAAAAGATCCGAAGCTCAAGAGAAAGCATCGCGTGAGCTCAAGACCGCGAACGGCGCCAGGCGAGTCAATACTTTGATCATGTTGAACCTACATTTTATGCAAATTATTTTAGTTTAAATTATCAAATTGCATGCCGTTATGTTATATACAAATACATGTTAATTTAAGATTTTAGTTACATGTCCATTGCTTGCTTGACTAATATTACACCTCCTTTGGAATATTTGAAAATGAGAACCTTGTCGCCCTAGTAAAACTATAACGGTTACATTTCGAAAATAAGTCCGTAATTTATATGCCGTGCTTAGTATTGTTTAGGTAATCATGGGCGCGAGAGCGCCCAAGCATCACTTTTAATCCTAAGAAAAATTGGTTGGGCAGTCATGGTGGTAATGACTGATAAATGTTGGATATGATTATTTTATGTTTCCAAAAACCCCAACATGCTTTAATATCTGGGCGGATTGGTTCGATGGTGTGAGAGTGTGGTGCAGTGGAAGCACAAGGTGGTTTGTGGTAGAACCACCCAGATACCACTAAGGACTGAATCTTGTCATGTCAACCTGTGTAAAACAGTACAACCACAAGTCTGTAAATTACAACTTGGCTTAGTAGAATTACCGGACCCCGAAAGTCATCCTTCCAGGAGGAGGTGTGGGATAGTGCAAGCGGCAGTCGGTGAGACGGCTTGAATGGGACACCCGGGTAGGGTGAAGTTCTGCTGTGGCGGGCTAGCAGGGGCGGGGAGCCAGCTGCTAGACGTTCAGAAGGAGGACATCCCGCACAACGTATGGGACCCACCGCAAGTGGGAGCGACCCATAGGGTGAAATGATGGAAGGGCGAGGTACTTGGAAAAGTCACTGTGATGGTCTGCTCAACCACACGTCTAAGGAATCGTGTGGGGCAACGAGCTGATTGTCTCTTGTGGTGAAAGTGTACAAACTCTGCAGAGTCAAAACTATTCGAATAGCCGTGCCCACGGTCAAGGGCAGACATGGGAACTTAACCAGATATAGTTCTATTTCAAAATGCTTTATGATGGGTTGGAAAAGTGGAAGGGCAGTGTAAGGCCCTAGTTTGGAATTGTCCTGGGTGTCGTCCCAGTGGTAAGTTAAGCGGCTATAACGCTGAAAAATGTCATACGGTGTGATGCCGTATGTATGGAGAAATTATGGTGACATTAGGCATATGGTGTGATGCCATATGTATGGAAATTCATATTAATATTTCTTGAACATTATGCTTTTGTTCAAATGCTAGGTCTTAGGAATTTTTATATAATTGTATTCAAAAGCACTCTTCGCAAAAATAAAATAAACCTAAGCCATCCTTTGGTTAGCCATACATGTTACATATTGCATTCTGTGTATTGGCTTGCTGAGCACGGGGTCGGAGTGCTCATGCTCGCTTTTGCGACAAATTCAGAAGCGGGAATCAGATCACTGCGCTTCAACAATACTTTTGGATCATGATGGCAAAGAAGATGAAGATGTCGAGAACTAGATCGCGAACCTCCAGTTGGCTGCCTGTGGGCATGTCCTGAAGGTCCCACCTGTGTGCTTCGTTCTTCCGCTGCTGCAATTTAATGATTTCGGCCTCATCGGCCCATGTGTAAGTTTGCTATTATATTTACGTTTCCGCATGATATGTAATTTGATGTCCATTACTGTAACTGTGTGCACTATCTACTGATCCAGGGAATAGTGCAGCTAAACATAGTAGATTCCAGATTATAAAAGCTGGGTCTGACAACTATCAGCTGAAAAGAGTCTAAAACAGGAATCCATAGCTGCGAGTGAGAGGCAACCATACCCACGATTCATCCGATCCACAATGTACACCAGATCAGACTTAGACCAAATAAGATCACGCAGAAGCGCTCCCATTAGCAACTACATCGCCTTTCCTTGTCCTTACTAGAGTTTGAGATGCGCAAGCAAATTTAAAATCAAATCAAGAAACGGATCACTAGAAAACATGGGGACCTCGATTCGCCTCAATCGTAAGATTCATCGGGATACCGATACAAGAGGAAACTTGTCCATATAGCCGAAAGGGGTCATACCTGCATCGCTGGACTGGATGATGATGGATGGGTCTCGCCTGACTTCAACGTCAGTGACGTTAGGTCACTGACGTGTGGGCCCCACGGCCATGATGATGGATGGGTCTCGCCTGACTTCAACGTCAGTGACGTTGGGTCACTGACGCGTGGGCCCCACGGCTCGTGGGGCCCACACGTCAGTGACCTAACGTCACTGACGTTGAAGTCAGAAGATCCGGATCCGGATGATGATGGGGATTGGAGTTGCAAAAGCGGGTATATGGCAACCGAGGAGAGGGAGGCACGCGAAACTGGCCTGTAAGCTATGGTTGTCTTTTGTCTTATAATTTTTAAATTTTAGTTATTCGTGAGAGATAGTATAAAAATTAAAATAGTCGTATATAATTTTAGCTGGTATAGCTAAATTTGATATAATATTTAATATAATCTATCTATTTGAAATGCGAGATTTTTTATTTTATATAATAATTAAATTATTTTTTATATAAAATTTCTGTATTCTCAATGGGATTCTAAATAGGATCAAACGAGAGATAAGGAGGATGGTTGTCAACCGAGAAAGCATGTAGTTATCTTGTGGTGCCTCTGCTACCTTTATCTCATTCAAATCCTATTTGGAATGCAAGATTTTTTTATTTTATATAATAATTAAATTATTTTTATGAAATTTCTGCATTCTAAATAGGATCTAAGAATGACAGATAAGAAGGATGGTTGTGAACTGAGAAAGCATCGTAGTTATCATGCGGTACCGTTGCTGCCTTCATCTTGTATTCTTTTTTGCCAGATGTTATACCTACGATTCAATGTTGCATCGTCATGTAACTAGTTTGATTCGAGAAAAACTGCAAGTTCTCTCCTTTGATTGAGCAAACTGCAGAGGAGGTGTGGAGGCAATGTGTAGAGGGGGGAGTAAGGTAATCACATATTTTTTATACGTTCTTTTCGGTTGTGCTTTATAGCTTTTAATCCTAATATGAGCGTCTGCGCGAACGAACCGAAAGCTGATAAGTCGCTTCTAAACTACTATCACGATAATCCGTTTCGAAACGACGGTGGAGAATCTGTCCTATTTATTTGTTCGAGAGAAATTATAAGTCATAAGTTGAAAAAAAAGAGGTACATGTTGACTGAGTATAACATCAGCATACAATAGTTTAACATGATAGTTGATTGAGAAAGGCATTTGCTTTTGCGGCTGCTAACACATGAAAAACTTCTTTTAAATGATAATCTGCACGTCATAGTCTCTGTTCCAAATAGCTTTTTGTTTTTAGCTTTCAGAAGCTGATTTTTGAATAGACTTTTTAAGTTGGTTTCTGTAAACCATTTATAAAAATCAGTACAAGAGCCACTTTAAATAAAATAATTTTTCAATGTAAGTATTTTTTTAATCCCTTGATCTTTCTCGTAATAACCCAAAAGACAAAAATCACATAAAAAAGCTAAAACCTACAAACACTTTTAAATAGGACCTATACAGTTCATCTGCCAAAAGCCCTCTCCTACCAACATGGACCGCCTCCCGGTGCGGACTCGTCACTCGCTGGTCAGATCTGCCGTTCCCGCAGGGCTGCCACCCTCGCGTCACGTTACACCCAACCAAAGCCTCCTCGTATCCGATACGCGCGAGCCGGGAACTCCAACGCCTCCACGGTGGAATGCGCTCCAAAAGTCCAGGCGAGTGTGCTCCCTCGTTTCAGCGGTCGCCGTCTTAGATTAGAATTGAGATCCTCTGCCCCCCACCCCTCGCAACCCCCGCCTGGTCCACTCCGACGGCCGCTCCGCCTCGTTAAACCCCATCGCCTCAACCCCCCCACTCCACCATCCGCAAGCTCCAGCGCTGCTCGTGCCCTAGCGACCGACCGAGCTTGCCATGGCCGCCGCGCTCCTCCTCCTCCTGGTCCCGCCCGTCGGTCTTCTCGCCGCGCTCGCCTTCCTGGCGCGCCCCCGCGCCGCGCGGATCCCGCTCAAGGGCCGCCACGTCCTCATCACCGGCGGGTCCAGCGGCATCGGGCTCGCCATGGCCACGGCCGCCGCGCGGGAGGGCGCGCGGGTCTCCATCCTGGCACGCAACGCCGCGCGCCTCGAGGGCGCGCGCGCCGCCATCCGGGACGCCACGGGGCAGGAGGTCGGGGTCCACGCGGCCGACGTGCGGGACGCCGCCGCCGTGGTGCGCGCGCTCGAGGAGGCCGGGCCCGTCGACGTCCTCGTCTGCAACCACGGCGTCTTCGTGCCGCAGGAGCTGGAGAAGCAGGACATGGAGGAGATCAAGTGGATGGTGGACATCAACCTCATGGGCACCTTCCACCTCGTCAAGGCCGCGCTTCCCGCCATGAAGGCACGTACCCGCGAGACGCGGCTCCCGGCCTCCATCGCAATCATGTCCTCGCAGGCTGGCCAGGTAGACACTACAAGTGATTCTTCGCTGCTTTGTCCACCTTGTAGCTAAGATGTTTGATGTAATGTTGCATGATGAGGAGATGATTCTTTGCTGATACCTTTGCTGCAGGTTGGTGTTTATGGGTACACCGCGTACTCCGCAAGCAAGTTTGCGCTACGTGGATTGGGGGAGGCGCTGCAGCATGAGGTCATTGCTGACAATATTCATGTCTCGTTGATCTTCCCTCCAGACACGGAGACACCAGGTTTCGCTGAGGGTATGTGCGGATCATAGACACTTTTTAAGTGATCGCTGAACTAGCCAGCCAAGTTTCTTATTTACTATTTTCCTTTACAGTTTGCAATTCAGAGCCAATGGTGCATCGATGCTAAAAATAATTAGATGGTTTACATATCCGAATATTATTGGTTTGCTAACAAGAGATACTATTGAGTAATTGAGATGTCCTTTTCAATTTGATACATGTTTCCAATTATCATCCTTGCAAGCTGCACTGGTACAAATGGGCAAGAATCTACTTCTGACTTTTTTATTACTGTTTGTAAGATCATGTATGTACATTTCATAGTTCTTACCTGCCCTCTAGTTCCGAAGGCGCTCTAATTTTACTATCAACAATACTAGAACTTGTCAAATATGATTGAGATATTCCATGCTGGACCAATGGAGCAGCCATGTGCCTTAGCCTCGTAGTTCAGAACCAATTCTTCCCTCTCAAAAAAAAAGAAAGAAAAAAATCAGTACCAATTCCTAGAGCGAAACTTTACACCTTGTGTACTTAGCCTGTTCTTTTACTGGTTGCAGAGCATAAAAGGAGGCCAGAGTTGACCAATATCATAGCAGGATCATCTGGTGGAATGAAGGCTGATGATGTTGCTAAGAAGGCTTTAGACGGCATCAAATCTGGAAAGTTTATTTGCCCCTGCAATTTCGAGGGAGCAATGTTAGCTGTTGCCACTGCTGGTCTATCCCCGCAGAGTTCCCCGCTAATGGCATTCCTAGAGGTGATCTGTGCTGGACTCATGCGGTTTGCAGCAATTTGTTTCCAGTGGAATTGGTTCTCTACTATAGAAAACTGGTATGCCAGGAACAAGAAGCATGCGTGAAAGCACAAACCAAACCTTGGGTTCCTTGATTTTTCACAAGTTACAGTTTACGACCAATAAACCACCTTATTAGTAGCACCTGAACTAAATGTACCGTGGTATGTATGCTGATATGTTGCAGTCTCCTTTTCCTTTTTTTTCATGTTCTACTTTGGGGTCATGTGTACAATGTAGATTTCTCTCCTCTTTTCAGCAATAAAATACAATACGGCACTAATAATTTGGTTAGCGATTTGACCTATTAGAAGAGAGAGCTGCTGTTGTGCAAACCCCTGTTTTGTTGTCATCGCTATACTCCAGCTGAATGTACTAGACAGAAAGTCCTCTTCTAGCTATGCTTTTATTTCTTCTGTTAGATTTTGGTAGCGCACTAGTTGGGACTTGGGAGAATAACACAATATCAGTGCAGATTTTTCTAGTGCCATTTCTGTAAAAAAAAAGTGCACCCAAGGTTTTGGCCTTGTTGGGGGGCAAATCCATGATTTGAGCCTGGAAGTTCCGAAAACAGGAAGGTTCACTTCTGAAGCATAAATCACATTTTTTATTCATTAGATCACCATCCAATCATATGACACATATACTCCCTTCGTTGAGAAATATATGTCCTATTTTGACTTGGCATAAGGATTAAGGATGTGATGAAATTGATAAAGTGATATGAGAAAAATGATTTAGGTGCCCTTCGGAATTATCTTAGGAGGATGAGTAAGAATATCTTGTGTGGGTGAAAGAACAAATGTATAAGATGAAAGAAAATAAATAGGGGCATATAGGAAAAAGCCTTATTAAATCTATATGTAAGTCTTATATTTAGCGAGACCTTTTAAACTATATATCTTATATTTCTCAACAGAGAAAGTATCTCTATGCAAATCTAGTTGTCGCAAAAAAATGACTGAAGACTTGATCTTTCTTGCTTATAGCTTTTTTGAACAAACAAATAGGACGATTTCTTTATCGCTGTTTCAAAGTGGCTTATCGGAACATCATTTTTGAAACAGTATATCGACTTATCAATATTTGATTTATTTATACAAACACTCATACTAATATCATAAGTCATCCACAGCCCTAACGCATGAGTGGCAACAAAAAAAAGGAACGCACCAAGTCTCTCGTACTCCTGACACGCGCCAAACGAGAACTCCACTCCACGCTTCCACCCCTCCAAAAGTCATGGCGAGTGTACTTCATCGGTTGAATTGTCTCCGTCCACCCCTCGTCCTACCCCTATTGCACAGAAAAAAAATCAATTCGTAGGACCTCCCATGAGGCCTCTTTGATCCACCATTGGACCGATATGATCCATCACGATCCAACGATGGATGGGGGCCCTCCCCATCGCACGTCCGACCCGGTCCATTTTGAGGCCGCTTCGCCCCTTTAAAACCCACCACTTCGATTGCCCCAACTCCCACCACCACCCAGAAACACCAGCGCTATCGTGCCTAGGCCCGTTCATTTCGGCTTGAACTTCTACCTTCTAATTTATTGTTTACTATTTATATATTTTGTCTTTTTTAGTTTTTTTTGCCTTTTTAAAGCTTTTTTGTCGGTTCTTTTTCTGTATTCGTCTGCATTACACGTGATAGGATAACATATTTGTTCTATTTTTAATTTTTTAAATTTAATTATGCCAATAAGTCACCATCAGTTACAGTGTAATTTCAACCAACTACAGTGCAATTTCAGCTATAAGCCACCAAATTTCAGGCCAAATAAGCGGGCTGTTAGCGATCCACTAACCTCGCCATGGCCGCCGCGCTCCTCCTCCTCTTCCTGGTCCCACCCGTCGGCCTCCTTGCCGCGTTCGCCTTCCTGGCGCGCCCCCGTGCCGCTAGGATCCCGCTCAGGGGCCGCCACATCCTCATTGAAAACCCCCAAAATTTCAACCCCAAAAATTTTTATACTTTTTGCTGCATTTTTTAGTGAAATTCGAAAACTTTCCCTTTCGGGAAAGTTCTCCCCGAACCCGCTTTCTTTTTCTGGCCGTGCGCCTCCCCTTCTCCTTTGGCGCCCTGCCCATTTCCGCCTCCTCCCCTCCACGGCGCTCGCGCCCTCTCCTCTGTTGGCGCCGCCTTCCCCTTCCGCCTTCTCCCTCGCCCAGCGCCTCCCTCCGCTCCCCCTTGCCCGCTAGCGCCCCGGCTCCTCCCCGCCTTCTCCTCGCGCACGCGCGGAGCGCCGCGCCCTGCGCCCGCGCCCAGACCGCCTGCGCCTCCCTCGGATCCTCCCTCCGTGCCCCCGGTTTCGGACCGCCTCCGCCGCGCCCCGACGTCAGCCGGCAGAGCTTCCGCGCCACGTGGCGCTGCCCGCCTGCGCCCGACCCCACATGCCAGTCTCTGCGCCTCCCCTCTCCCGCGCGCGGACGCGCCCGTGCCTTGCTACCGCTCACCTGCTCCCTCTCCCGTCCAGTCGCCATTACAGCCGCCCGCGTCCAGTCACACCCCCCTTGCGCGGAGGAGACGCTTACCAGCCCCCGTCACTCCGGTTGACCCCAGCGCCATGCCCGTTGCCTTCTCCCCGAAGCTTTCCTCCTCTCTCGCTCGGGTATAAAAACCCCTCCCCGCTGCTCTCCTACTCCCTTTGCTTCCTGAGTGACTCCACTGCCCCCATTCTCCTCCCATCACTCCCGTGCAGCTCCTTGAGCCGCCAATTGGACCCTCTTCGCCCGAAGCTCCGCCGCTGCCCTCCCTTGTGCCAGCGACCCAAGTGAGCTGATCTCCCTCCCCATTGCCCATCTCTCGATTGCTTTAGCCAAAAACACCCCTACCCTCTACTGAGTGCTTTGGTGTTTGTCTCTGGACAGGATAAGCCCCGTGGAGCGCAGTCGTCGAGGCTCCCCGCCGGCCAAATCGCCTCTCCCGTGGCCAGCTCTCCCTGAGACTTCGCAGCTCCCACCTCCACCGCCAGAGTGAGCCTCGCACTCCCCTATCGGTGTAGCCGCCGCCGATTGGACCCATTTGGCGCCGGTAGCCCCCGTCACCGCCAGGAAGCCGGGCCTTCCCCATCTGCCTCCCGCTCCCTCCGTTGATTCCATTCCTCTCCAAAGCCCCAAAATGGGATGCCCGCATCAAGAGCTACCCGTTGGTGTCCTCCCTGGCTGCCAAGGACCTCGCCGTCGCCAGAGAACGGAGACCCCGCCGTCTTTGCCCCTCCGCAACGCGCGCCCAGCGAGAGGAAGAAGACGATGGACGTGGTCGCATCCCGGCCGTCTTCTCCCATCCGTGCCGTCTACCTCCGATCGTCGGATGGCATGTCCCCTCTGCCGTCCGATGCCACTTAAGTCCACACCTCGCATCCGTTCGATCCTGCCTCCCCGTTTCGCCCGCCTCCCTTGCATCACCACCGTTCGATCTCCGCCCCTCGGCATCCCGTCCACCCACCCTCCCCGCATCGGTGCTGTCCGCACCCGCCACGCGTTGGCCATCCGAGCCGCATGAGCGCGCCGCGCGAGTGGGCCGCGCCTGGCCTGCTCGGCCGCGTTGCGCGCGCGTCGCGCATGGGCCGCGTTGGCCGGCGGCCGCGCGGGCTGCATCGTGCCGGGCCGCACTGTAGCAGAAGGCCGGCCCGACACTGTTTATTCCTTTTTCCAGTGATTTACCAATTTCCAAAATCCAGAAAAGCTCAAATAAATTCTAGAAAATCACAGAAAATCCCCAAATTTCCCAAATTTCACCACCTTGCTCCAAATAATATCTTGGACCCATTTTTGACCTCCACTTCCCCAATTTCATTCCAGATAAATTCCTAAAATTCCATATTTGGAGATTTATGCATTTTACTCCTTTTTAAATAGTTTATTTTTCCTCGCTTGATTAGTCTCAAGCTGGATTTAATTATTTTTGTGTGTTTACGCTAGTTTCGAAGATCCCGGAAGTTCAAGTGCAGTTTCAGGACCCAGGACGTTCGAGCTAGCTGAGATCATCCGGATTGTCGGCAAGTCTCAAATCCTTTGATCATGTTGCAACCCATGTTATTTAATTATGTTATTATGCTATTTGCATTAAGCTAATTCTGAAATGTTAATTCAAAGTAAAAATAAAATGTTTGGAATGACATGTGATATAGTTAGACCTACCACCGATAAATGCCATGTTTAATTCGTAGCCATGCCATTGAAACCCTAGAAATAATTATCTGTTAATCTAGATAACTGTAAGTTATTATTATCATCATGCAAAGTCTTTATACTGATAAGGTTGTGGCTACGGGCCAATAGAATTTGCAAACCCGACTCTAGGGTAGGGTGGTATGGGACACCGTGCCCTAGAGCGGATAGTGCCGGCGTGCACAAGGTAGGGTAAGGGTTGGGGAAGAGCTGGCGAGTTAGTCTTCACCCACCTCTTACCCTAGGATGAAGTTAGGGTAAGAGTGTTGTGGGGCGCCGCGAGACGGATTTTGCCCACCGCTTACCTTAGGTTGGGTCACGGGCCTGGCAAGGTTGCGGACCATGTAAGAATATAGAACTAGACCCTTACGCTGAGCAAATGACATGGTGATCGCTCAACCACAGGAGTTGACTTGTCAACACTGGTCTAGTAGCTGCTCAACTCAATTGAAACTCTACAGATATTGTAAAGGCTTGTCTTTGAGAAAGCGAGGTTAGGTAGGCGTACTGCGGGTACCTAACAACGGTAGAGTTCACTCGAAGCGGACGGGAGCTTATTGTGCCAGACCCGAGTGAATTCTACTGGGTAGAGCCTATACAAAGAATTGAGCAGTGAAACGACCTGGCTTCCTTAACTCTTTAGCGGGAGTTAAGGGATCGTGTGGGTAAAGTTGAGCAAACTCTGCAGAGTCAAATAAATGGTATTCGAATACGCCGTGCTCCCGGTTAATGGAGCTGTGTCACTTGGGTGATTCCAGTAGCGAAACTTAAGTAGTTTTATAAATGTTTAACTTGCTTAGGTTGGTTAATTAACTCTTCATGAAAAGCCCCTGAGATCTTAAGAAGTAGTTTTGAGTCCGTCTTATCAAAATGTTTGCAAATAAAACTGCATCCACTCAAAGTTAATAAACCAAGTATACTCTCTTCCTTTGATGTTCCGTGCATGTAATAAGTTAGGGTCCCTTTGGGACTTGCTGAGCTAGTTGATTGGCTCACGGCTTGCTTTTGCCCTTCTTTAGAGGATCAAGACGAAGGTGTTTGTCTCCCCGTTGAGGAAGTCCCGGAAGGTCTCTTCTTCGACGAGGACCCGTGGCTTTAGGTCTTGGCCGCGCTCAAGCGGATCTTGGAGCTTCTGTAATGTAATTGTGCTTTGGGCTTGCACGCCCCGTTGTGGAAAAATGGATGTTAATCTTTATGTAAAGTATATGCTGGACTTTTGTTGTAAGCATGCAATGGTATACTCTTGCGCGACACTCCATAACTGTTCATGCGTGAATAGTTGCGGAATGATGTGTCTGTACGCGCCCCTGGAAACAGGGGCGTTACACTCATCACCGGCGGGTCCAGCAACGTCGGACTCGCTATGGCCACGGCCGCCGCGCGGGTCTCCATCCTGGCACGCAAAGGCGCGCGCCGCCATCCGGGACGCCACGGGCCAGGAGGTCCCACGCGGCCGACGTGCGGGACGCCGCCACCGTGGCGCGCGCGCTCGAGGAGGTTGGGCCCGTCGACG
The DNA here is from genome assembly GCA_017311315.1 of Dendrocalamus latiflorus. NCBI lineage: Eukaryota > Viridiplantae > Streptophyta > Magnoliopsida > Poales > Poaceae > Dendrocalamus > Dendrocalamus latiflorus. Next base: position 31,369,664 of record CM029633.1, read on the forward strand.
TCCTCGTCTACAACCACGGGGTGTTCGTGGCGCAGGAGCTTGAGAAGCAGGAGATTGAGGAGGTCAATTGGATGGTGGACACCAACCTCATTGGCACCGTCCACCTCGTCAAGGCGGCGCTCCCCGCCATGAAGGCACGCACACGCGCCTCCCGGCCTCGGTCGCAATCATGTCCTCGCAGGCCGGCCAGGTATACGCTACAAGCAATTCTTCGCTGCTTTGCCCACTGTGCAGCTGAAGTGTTTGATGTAGTGCTGCATGACGGGGAGATGAATCTCCAGTGACATCTCTGCTGCAGGTTGGTGTTTATGGGTACCCTGCGTACTCCGCGAGTGAGGTTGGATTTTCTTTCGTGGATGGAAACGAAATTTATGGAGGATGGTCTCACGTTAGGCACCTCATCTACCGTTGGATCATGATGGATTATATCGATTCAACGGTAGATGAGAAGGATCTCATGTGAGGCTCTCCCATTCACCGTTGGATCGTGATGGGATTTTCTTCCGTGGATTGGAGGAGGCTCTGCAGCATGAGGTCATTGCGGATTTTGCGCTACATGGATTGGGGGAGACTCGTACAGATAGTTTTCCCTTGAAGCTATATTTTTTTTGGGAAATGCTATCATCGGGACGTCTAATTTGGACACTACCTCCATACGGTCTCTTGCAATATTTTATGCCTAGGAATACAATATTTCTTAGCCATGCTTCCAACAAAAATATTTGATAAAAAATTTCAATGTTGCACTAGTTGTTGCATACATGAAATCAAATATTACAACAAAAAATAACACCTACCCCTATAGCGATGCAAAGAAAACTTAACGAACCCTACCTCCTGCAGTGGCTGCCGCCGTCGCCAGAGGGAAGGAAAAAAATATGAAGAAGAACAAAGCCTAGCCCGCCTCCCTATGCGCCGTGGCAGCTGGCGCACCTAGCCTGCTTCACACGAAGCCCGTCACCCCTCCTCGCGCGTCGTCGTTGGTGCATGGGGCAGCCATCAGAGGGGCCCACTACCGGTGGGTACTGGTCCCAGCGTCAATGAGAGCGGGGGTCGTTGTGCTTCGCTGTGGGTGGGCGGGTGGATGTGGAGAGAAGTGCCGGAGTTACAAAGCAGCGAGCAAGAGCTTTGAACGTGCTCTTGGATTTGCAACTGCGGCTGCCTGTCCTCGCCAATCTCTCTCTCTCTCTTTTCTTTCTTCTCGCTTTCATTTTGGCTTCTTTGGGTTCTCACTATTGGATGGGGTCTTTGGGTGTGCTAGTGTGCTTGTCGGGCAGTTAGTAGGCTGTCGCAGCGTACGATATTTTTCTCATGGTAATGTACATTTGCACTGTATCAATTCCCTTTTTTATTTCTTTTGTTAGACTTTGGTACTGTATACCGGTGCGGATTTTTTTGTGCTATTTTCTGTTTAAAAAATGCTCTTTTTGGGGAGGGGGTTACTGAAAAAACCTTCTTTTTGATCTTTTCTTTCTTGCCGTCACTTTAACAGGTGCCGCTGCAATGAGGGCGTAAGTTGCGGAGTTTTTTCTTGATTCTTTTTAGTTTTGGTACGCTCTTCTTTTTTTTTTTAAGAAAGAAGGGTTCAATGGGAGGGCAAGGGAAGCGGGTTGATGTGAAGCGTCAAAATGGAGGTTGACGGACGAGATCGCACGGACCCGCCTGACCAGATCCCTCTCGGAGCGGTACGACCGTACGAGGCAGCCCGTGGAAACAATTAGGCTGCTCCTCGCTCGCAGGCTGCAGCGGTGACTGACTAGTGAGTGCGAGTGAGAGAAGCAGCGAAGCTTCCGGTGCTCCCCGTCGATTCCTCCGTAGCTTCCACCTCTTCCTGCGCCACTCCATCTCCGTATCTACGATGCCATCTGGCCGTGTCCCTCCCCTTCGCTTCCCCTCCTCCCGTCCTCCGCTTCACCGTCCCTCTGCTTCTCGCCCGCCGCCTCGCCATATCCCTGCCAGGAATCCCAGCGGTAGCGTCAGTACCGGAGTCCCTGGTCCTGGAGTCTGACGGCGAGAAAGAGGAAGAGGGGGACGAGGCGTGGCTGTTCGAGGGCGAGTCGTGGGCGGCTGCCGACGAGAGGGACGCGGTGAGGTCGCCGGAGCTGGAGCTGCCCGAGCAGTGGCGCCGCCCAGGATCTCCTGGCTCTGCAAGGAGCTCCCCGCCTACAAGCACTTCACCTTCACTCTCATCCTCAACGCCCAGCACAAGTGGCTCACCCAGGACGACGTCACCTACGTCGCCGTCCACTGCCTCCGCATCCGCAATTACGACGCCGCCTTCGTTCAGTACCCCCGCACTCCCACCTCCCTCCCATAACCTGTTCGACCAATTGCCTCCGTATACATACGTTCATACGGTTCTTGCTCATGAACTGTTCGACGAATTGCCTTAGCAGTAAAGACCCGTTAGGTTGATAGATGAAAGATTTGCTCATTTCTCTGGTTGTTTTCAGGTGTATAGCTGGATGGTGCGGTAACACTGGTACCGCTTCAACTTTGCGCTAGCCACGAGGGTGGCGGATTGTCTGGGGAGGGAAGGCGAGGTTGAGAAATGCCAGGAGGTGTTTGAGGCGATGGTCAAGCAGGACCATGTGCCTGTCGAGTCCACCTTCCACATATTGACCGTTGCGTATCTCAGGGGTGCCTGGGGGCGTTGTCTTCAGGAGGTGTGTACTATCTACAGCCAGATGATACAGATGGGTGGCTACAATTCTCGCCTCAGCCTTCACAACTCCTTGTTCCGCGCACTTGTAAGACAGGAGGGACTGCAAAACACAACCTCAGGCAGGCTGAGTTTGTCTACCACAATCTGGTCACCACCAATCTTGAGGTGCACAAGGATGCTTATGCTGGGCTAATCTGGCTGCACAGCTATCAAGATGTCATTGATAGAGAAAGGATCATAGCTCTTAGGAAGGAGATGAAGCGAGCTGGCTTTGATGATTGTGTTGATGTGCTGGTGTCAGTGATGAGGGCCTTCTCCAAGGAAGGGGGAGGCAACATGGCATAAGGTTTTTCAGAGTGGTTCTGGGCCTCCTTCTCAGGCTTATGTCTGCCGAATGGAGGCTTATGCAAGAACTGGCAAGCCTATGAAATTCCTGGATATATTCAAAGAAATGAAGGAGCAGAATATACCACCAAATGTTGCATCATATCATAAGATAATTGAGATAATGGCAAATGCTCAGGAGATAGATATTGCAGAACAACTTATGGGTGAATTTGCTGAGAGCCATATGAAGCATCTGATGCCAGCCTTTCTTGACTTGATGTACATGCACTTGGATCTGGATATGCATGAGAAACTAGAACAAACATTCTCAAAATGCCTTGCCAGGTGCCATCCAAATAGAACCTTGTACATCATTTATTTGGAATCACTGGTAAGGGTTGGAAATGTCAAGAAGGCTGAGGAGGTGTTTGGTGAAATGCATAATAATGGGGCGATAGGTACTAATGCGAAGTCTTGTAACATCATGCTAAGAGATTATCTTTCCACAGAAGACTATCAGAAAGCTGAAAAGGTTTCTGATATGATGAGCAAAAAGAATTATGATGTACATGCGGACTCTTTGGAAAAACTTCAAAGCAGTCTCCTTAGCAAGAAAGTTGTCAAGCTGAAACCTGCGGCTATGGAATTAGATCGAGAGCAGCGTGAAATTTTGATTGGTTTGTTTCTAGGAGGCACACAAATATAATCTTATGCACACAGAGGTGTTCGTATTGTCCATTTTAAGTTCCAGGGAGATTCCAATGCTCATTCAGTTTTAAGGGCGCACATTCACGAACGTTTCTTTGAATTGCTGCCTTCAGCAAGCAGATCATTCAACGATGAGAGCAAGATACCAGTTTTTAACCATACCTCATTCACATTTCAGTTTCTTTGCAGATCAGTTCTTTCCGAAAGGACAGCCTATTCTCCCAAAGCTTGTGCATAGGTGGTTGTCTCCACGTGTTCTAGCATACTTGTTCATGTTTGGAGGCTTCAAACTCCCATCAGGTGATATTGTTCTTAAGCTCAGTGGTGGGAATAGTGAGGGTGTTGAGAGAATTGTGAACTCCTTGCATGCGCAGTCCTTAACAAGTAGAGTGAAGAGGAAATGGAGATTCTTTTGGATAGGTTTTCACGGGAGCAATGCTGATTCTTTCTGGAAAATAATAGAACCGTATGCGTTGGGACAGTTTCGTGGGTTCTACAACACAAGAAAATAGCACAACAGGTTCCGATGATGACAAAGATACTAATACCGATTCTGATGATGATTCTTTTTTTTTGCTGAGACTTATGGTTTTTGAATATTGGTTGTTCGTAAAAAAAAGTATGGAGAGAAATAATCGCGTGTGATTTTAACGGTAGCCGAAATCAGTACATTATCTACTATAATCAACTTGTAAATCTCATCTTAAAAGACACTCCGTTTAAAAATTAGTTACTGTAAAAATTAGGAGCCAAAAAGAAAGCGCCAATATTAGTTGGTATGAGACAGAAGTGACGAGCGAAAACAATGTTCAGGGAGTTGTTTATTATAATCTGAAAGTACACCAAAAAGGAACACAAGCCTACACATTTTATCAGAATTTTGTAATGTATATATTTGCTTTGATGCACACTTTACCCAGATTGATCCACGTACCTATCTGGCCATCTGCGTGATAGACTTGTACACTAGACACAAGACAGTCCTAGGCAGAAAGATTGATAAGGACCTGATATTGATCCACGTACCTATCTGGCCATCTATGATCCTGATCAACTCGGCCTTGGTTTCTGATTTCTGGTTTATTTTTCACTATTCATAAGTTTCGTCTTTTTCTGAACTTTTTGGCTTTTTGTTGAGCTTTTTTGTCGGTTCTTTTTTTCCCGTATTTGTTTGTATTATACGTAATAGGCTAACATATTTTTTATTTTTAAATTTTTTAAATTTAATTATGCTAAATAAGCCTCTGTCAGCTACAGTGTTTTTTCGCCAGCTACAGTGTTTTCAGCCATAAACCACGAGCTTTTCAGCCGAACCGATCACCACCTATATTCGCAGGCTACTCATCCTTTGGACCTGTACATGAGATACGAACGAGATTCTCTGACTTCACGAAGTAAGTCACAGCGTGACTTTGCTTCGTGAAGTCCCTCCATCCGCCGATCAATGGCTGGGATTAATCCAGCGTTTTTGATTTTTTTACTTCTAATTTTTAGCCTTTTTATTTTTCATCTTTTTCTAGATTTTTTCTTTTTTCTTATATTTCTTTATATTATCTGTGTTAAAATAACCTATTTTTTATTTTTAAAAAATAGGTTATTTTAACACAGATAATATAAAGAAATATAAGAAAAAAGAAAAAATCTAGAAAAAGATGAAAAATAAAAAGGCTAAAAATTAGAAGTAAAAAAATCAAAACGCTGGATTAATCCCAGCCATTGATCGGCGGATGGAGGGAGACTTTACTTCGTGAAGTCAGAGAAGTTGCGCCGACATGAGATATTGTATATTTGACCAGCTATTTCCTTTTCCAATTTATTTTGTCACGGCGAAATGTTTCAAAGAGTTTCGCTAACCCCAGTAAGGCTTAACACCCCAGTATGTTTCAAGGGAGTTTTCCTTTTCAGCCAGTGGGATGACCATTCACTTTTGGATTCCATGATTTCCAGCAGAAAAATACTTTTTCAAAGACATCTATCACAACATATGGCATCTCAGTGAGTACATGTGTGTGCAGCCTAACATACTGAGAAGCAGGGAAAATATTTTCGGGTAAGAAAAAATTTCGGACCCCTTAGAGAAATCTGAAATTCAGAATTTAATTTTTTTTAGATTTTTAGAAAATTTTGGTCGAAAAATTCACAAATACAGTTTGAATCCAAAAAATTCAAATAAATTTCAAACATCAGCGCCGCCTACCCATCCCTTGCTGGCGCCGAAGGCCACATCAGGAATGCCTACCTGGCCCCTGCCGGCGGTCATATCCGCTCCATGGCCGCTTTTCTTGCCGGCGCTGTCTCCCCCGGCCAGTGCTGGAGCAATAAAAAAACAAAACCAAACCCTATGCCCTAGTCGCACCTTCCTAGACCAGAAAGAGGATAGCGATGCCGAAGAAACTTGGGAAGAAGGCTTGCAAGTTCATGCGCAAGAATCAACGTAACCGAATTTAGGGTTTTGCCAAGGCGACTCATGGGAATTGGGGCTTTCGCCGGCGCCGGTCGACGTTTATGCCACTAAGTTGGGCCGGTATATTTCAATCCGAGCTGAATTTTTTTTTGCTGATTTGGGCTTGTTTAGGGTAAACGAAGAAAACCGAATTTCACGAAATTCAGTCTTAAAAAATTTCCCCTGCTAAGAAGGCTGAACATTCCTTACAGATTCACCTATCGTCACCTACAGGTAAGCGTTGCCAGTGGCATTGTTTCCATGTAAAGATAAGTATAAATTTGTGACCTTTAGATTAGAAATTAAGGAGCCCTTTATTTTTAAAGGGGGGATTTTTTTCAAAGATGAGGGAGTAGAATTCAAGGTAGAGGAAGGAGAATTCATGGCAATTAGATCTCTAATTTAATAATCCTAAATCTGGAAGATGATTAGAAAGAAAATATACAAATGATATTTAACAAAACCCAACAAATAATTCCTACCAAACCTAACACAAATGCCATAATTACCCTAGTTTCTCTTTGAAATGGGCATTCAACGCAACCTCCCTACAAATCATCTTGTAAGAGCCTATGAAACAGGGTAGTTAGGAGCGCGTCCCTCCTCTCCGCCCTTGCCTCTTCCCTGATTCTCCTCTGCTCCTCGCGCTCCATCCACGCCTGCTCCAGCATCAGCCTCTCCCGCTCCAGCATCTGCATCGACTGCCGCCACTGCTGCTCAAAGACCAGCCGCTCCTGCGCCTGCCTCTCCATCGCCTCCTGCCGCTGCACGTCCAGGCGATGCTGCTGCTCCAGGAAATCCCGTAGCAGGCCACGGATGGCGCCCGACGTTTCGCTCGTCCTCGGCTTTTGCGCTGCCTTCATCTTTCTGCTTCGTGTGCGCTGCTCGTCGTCGTCAGTTTCCTGATCGTGACCGGACGACTCGGCCGGTCTCTTGAGCTTCTTTTTAGCAGGATCACCAGTGCGTCCTGCTGGTTCAGAGCCGAGGGGCTGCCGTTGCATGGATCTGGCGCGTTCTGCGAAGACGGCGCGGAGCTCTTCGAAGAAGGAGAAGCGTGTGCCGTTTTCCTGGCCAGATACTTCTTTCGCGCTGGTTACAAGACAAACGTGGAATACATTAACTCACATTACGATTTACGACGGTCTCAAGCAAAACAATGACGTTGAAGATGTTTCAGTAAAATTTGAATACTTGGTTGAAGATGAGATGGCCGATCCTGTAGCGGTCGACGAGGTTCTTCCACTTGCACTTGCGCTGGCCGGGTGTGCGGCGCCGCGCCGCGCCGCGACCGCTTCCCACGGCAGCTTGGGCGGCGATGAGCTTGCTCGTATCCTGCGCGCTCCGCTGCGGCACCCTCTCCTCCCGCACGCCGCGCAGCATCAGCTTTAGAAAGGCCAGGTGGTGCGAGTTCATAAAGGAAACGCGTGCGTGTTGGTGGGTGTGGATGGAGAGAGACATTGGGCTGCGTCCGTACAGGCCAGCTGCATGCAGCAGCCGTTGGTTTCTCGCGTTTTCCCCCACCCCGTTCGCTTTCTTTCTGACCCTTCTCGATCTCCCTCTGCCGTGTCTCTTCATTCACACCGTCCGCCCCGGCAGGTGTGAGATGTTCCTGTCCACACTGGCGACGCCACGTCATCTTGACGGGCTTCCAACCTGGAGACCCACCCACCCCATGGTGATAGTTGACGCATCGAAGCTCGTAATCCGACGAGAAATCGCGTAGTTTTTCAGCTGCAGATTGCAACATGGACCGTGTTCCACGGCACGGCAGTCGGGCACCCGCATGCGTCGCACTACAGCGACGACACGCACGCACGCACGCGCGCGTGACCTGGACGAGCGTCCAGCACCCGTCGTCGTCAGTCAGAACGCGCCGCCCGGCCGTTCTTCGGAATTACCCCGGTCCCAAACAAGACTCTCGGCTCCCAGGATAATGTAAACATCGACCGGTCACGTTGGTCTTTGTCCGATTCCTGCTGGTGGCACATGATGCCTGGTAGTACAGAGCAGCTGAATTCTGCAGAGGCATCGCGCGCTTTCTGCAGCCAGCCTCAGCCTCGACCCGTGAAGCTATCCGAATCCCAACGCAACCCAAAGCTTCGCCGCCCTCCCCTCAAGCAGGGGCGGAGCCGCGAAGCAACAACGGCGCGCGGTGTGAGTGGCCACGGCAGCCGCGCTGGGCAACGACCGCGGCGTGCGTCGTGCCCCGTGTCCCGTCGTTGGATCAGCACTGACCTGCAAGATTCGCGTTCGGCCGTGCAACTTTGGGCTTTTGTGTCAGTTGGGCCCGGCGCTATTGTGCTGTTGGAAAGTTTCTCGGCCGCGGCTACTGCATGATGCTTCCCTCCGTCCGTTTGTAGATTTCGCTCTCTTTGGGAAGGGCGGGATGAATTCCACAATAGACGAGCCGCGACATGTGGCCTGATTCATTTGGGCTCAGCCTACAGAAAGTATACAAGTCCAGGAACCACACCGCCCACTTCCACTAGCTCCAAGTCCAGAGAAAAATATTACGGACACCAGCAGACATTCGGTCCCTCACAAAAAATGAAGAAAAAAAAACAGCAGACAATCGGTGAGACATCAATCGCCTCGAGCTAAATGCCCAAAAATGGAATGCAGTCCTCTTTTTTGTATTTTCTTACATGTGATAGCAGTCTAAGAGAAATAGATGCTATTACATTGCTTACAAAAAATAAAATAGAATAAATAATCTGCTGATACATACGAAGAAATAGAGAGAAAAGGGACACTCGGAAGCTGCGTTCCCAAGAATGGGTTGCTTTATTCTAAGCCAACGAGACAATACAGTATCGTGTCGAATACCATCGCATTAGTCAACTGGCATTGCTGTCGTCTTGAGATGCGTGTGACATCGGATACCGTAGCAGAGGACAGGCCATGCATCACCAATTCACAGCAGCAGTGGTACTGTGCGGGATAGGCCGATCAAAACGTCGCCGCGCGACCTCTTCCACATGTACTATTCAAGATGCACCGTACACATAGCAAACTCGTGTACAAGCATCATGCGTAGCTAACTCGTGTACAAGTATCTTGCGTCGTACATATAAAGCGCTTATTTTTAATAGAAGCATCGATTTGTATGTGCTTACATGGTTGAATTATCTATTAATTAGCTGTATTTTATGCATAGACATCTTTTAAACACCGATGTCAAGATCATATCAGTTTAGTTCTTCAAATGATATATTCTAGTACTGGTCCATACCGACGTAACATTTCGGATTTAATATAATAATAATATATTTTTATAAGTATATATTTATTTAATTATATGCGCACCAAATACAATTTTTAATATTATTCTAAATACATAGTAGCATTATCAAATATAACATACGATATTATCAATTCCGTCAGTATGATCGGTATTGACTAGTACCAAAGCCGATATGGTCTGTATTGACCAGTATCGAGCCGGTATGGTTAGTATTAATTGGCATGGTATGTAGGACTACTTTGTATTAGTTGAGATGATGGTAGTGTATATGTCGGCTGGTACTAGGAAAGGTATCGATTACACTGCTTCAAACACTTTTATTGTCCATGCTCTAACAAAAACTTGGAGTTTATGCGTAGTACTATTTTGCGTTGGTATTAGTTTACTTCAGCGTGCCAAACAGGGGTCCTAGAAAATTATTTTCAAAATTAATCAACTGGCAGAAAGGGCTAAATAAACCGCTGGCCCCTCCCTCATTTTCCAGCATTTCGAAAGCAGCAGGAAAGTTCTCTTCCCTTCCATTTTCCTGCACAAACTGTGTGCACGTTCCATTACTTGCTTTGCTCTAGTGGGACCGATACAATCAATCAGAGGGCATAATGATTATTTCTAAATTTTATCCTACGTATTGGTAATCTTTTACTTTAGAGGCTACGAAAGCCAAGAATACTATATTATCCCACCTACTTGAATTCCAATGGCCAAGGAAAGTGTACGTAATTAGATGGGATGAATGATTGCCTTCGTTTTTTGAAATTTTCAAATAGTCGATGAAGGTTTCGATAGCTCGATCGACTACTCGACACTTAGCAGCTCGCCAGATCACTCAGCTCCAATCTTCAGCGAGATTGAACAAACTCAAAAACGTCAATACAGAAATAGAGCTTCGCGATCACCTGTGCACGTAGTCGCACGCTTCCGCAACGATAGCAATCATCAGAAATCTTCAACACGTCACAAACTAGATTGATTCAAAATGTTCTTTATTGCTAGATTTTTGTGAATTTACAAAGCGCCCCCACAAGCACCCCTAAAAACTCTAGCACGAAAAGTTTCCTCAAAAACCACGGTTAAAACCTTAGACTCTACCTGCTTTTATATGCTAGAGCCCTAAACCGTGTTCGACTCAAATACGAACACGAAATCCTATCTCTTCCCAACTTAACCGTCATCAGCACACACACATATAATCACAACCCCAACCAACCATCAACACCAACCAGATCATAAACGACAACAAATCCCATCGCTCTCCAGAAATCAGCATTATATTACTTAATACGATCACTAGCTCAACAAGTACAAGAAAACAAGTGCTCAAAAATTACCATCACTCCGCTCAAAACACTTTGGCATAACAAGCATCGCTACCGACCAGAACCATCGAGTACTAATTACCGAATACTGATCGCTGCGATTATGTCTACCAACCAATCACTGCATCATCGATCACCAAATTCCGAGTATCACCGACAACTGCTATGACTAGATCAGTCAATCACTGACCCAACACGAGTACACGAGGTACTCAAAGATCACAAGAATTAGCACTCGTACCGACCATGAAGTATACGAGTACCAACTGCAACCAATCATAAAAGCCTTCGACTACTGATGGCGAGGTCTATGACAACTGATCAAAAAGTCTAAGACGACGACAGCAGACCGCAAAGTCTGCGAGTGCCGATAACAAAGTCATCGACTATCGAGTGTCGACCAGGCATCGTAGTGCAAGTAAGCTTGTGGCTACTCGTTGCTTTCAAAATGCATGTTTCATAAGGTTTCATGTTCTGAAATGCAAGTTTCATATGAGTTTCATGAGGTTCCATGTTTCAAAACGCTAAGTTTCATGTGGTTTCATATTCTAAATTGTAAGTTTTATAAGGTTTCATGCTCCAAAATGCAAGTTTTATGAGTTTCATATTCCAAAATGCAAGTTCACATGAGTTTCATGAGATTTAATATTCCAAAATGTTAAATTTTCAACATGTTTTCATGAGTTTCAGAGGAAAAACATAGGAATTTGCCATTTCGATGCAAAATTTAAAAAATAGAATAAAATTACAAGAGAGTGCAAAATTTTCACAAATTAAAATAAATTCAAAGCTTCAGAGAGATGCAACAAATTGGGCTAGGAAACAGCGGCATCACCCGAAGTAGGCTTGGGATTCGCGGTGGTGCACGTCGATCTGATAGCACAGGAGAGCATCCCAACTCCTATTGGCTTGTTGCGCCATCCGCCCACTGTGTCACCAGCCCCAAGCGGCTGTAAGCCGCCCTGGCCATGCTTGTAACCACCATTGCTCCCAAATGTCACCATTGGCTCATCGTTGTGTTGCCTTGGCTGATCGTGCCATCATCGCGTCGCCTCACCTGCTAGCAGCCACTCCCTTCTGCATTGCCTAGCACGTCTATGCCAACAACCCTATGGCCTCGTGGTGGGGATCATGAGTAGATCGAAGTTTGAGATGGGAGAGAGCAGGGAGGAAGAGAGCAAGTAGAGAGAGGGGGTTTGTTGGAAGGAAAATGAATGGAAGGGGGTGGCTCATAGAATGGATAAACCAATAAGGATTAAAAGGTGGATAGCCATTGGAAGGAGATCAGGGGCGGACCTGCCCTTCGGGCGAGCCCGGGCGGCTGCCCGAGCTCCCCTCGCCGGCCGGTCCACCCCCCGCGCGCGAAAGCTAGCCCCAAAATTTCCTATGACGCTCTCCATCAAAATCCGCATGCAATAAACTTTGTTTAGATCGTCGATGCAACAAACTATCTAGGGGATGCTAAGAACCCATCGGTCACCACAAATCCATTATCTAGCCTTAAGATGTTATCCCAGCAAATTAATTAATCTTATCAAATTTAATTCATAGTCAGTTAGTCATAGCAAAAGACAAAAAATCTTTTGAGCAAACAATTAACCAGACCCCCAAAGAAAAAACATTCTCCATTAATTAGGAGACCAGACTTTATAAAGGTACAACAAATTCTATTTATTCTAGAGACCAGACTTGTGTATTTGAGTATTAGTTTTGATAGTTTGTCAAAATTTTATGTGGAATATGTAAACTAGCTTGTCAAAATGAGGGTATTTATATTTTTACCTCTCCAGAAACAGTAGCCTGAGGCTTGTTCAAATTCAAAATGAATAGAAATGATTTGAAAAGCTATTTTAGATGTCCGATGATTGGCTTGATGGTGTGCTATATCGAGTGAGAGATATTCAAAGGACTTGATCGTTAAAAAAAAAATCAAGAAACGATTTCAAGACATGAAAACTCGAAGAATGAAAATGCCTCGTTCTCCTAGACGTACTTAGTTATTTACTGGTATATTTTTTGTCTTCTTTTTATTGCATCTTTTATATTCTATTATCGAATTGTGACACTACTGATTTATCTATCTTTCACAATTGACAGGTTGTTTCTTTTACAGCTCATCTACAATTGTGGATTAAACTTCATTAGTGAGGTATTTTTCATTGTCCTTCGTTATCTACATATGTTAACATGCGAATTGTAGTTGTTGTTTCTATTTTCGTATCACATATTTTTATTAGTGTGATTGCAATATAGTTTGATTATGGATTGTTTTGCTTTTGGGTACTACTGTTTATTTCACGCTTTCGATTTCAGCCTACCTAGTTTTTTTCCTGGGTGTGTCACTGGACTTCGCCCTACCTAGATTTTTTCCTGGGTCTGCCACTGAAGGAGATGAATGGTCTCAGCTGTCTATTGCAATGGATTGGACGTTTCTAAACTGTTCTATTGATTCAAGGAGAAACACTATACCATTCCGTAGAGTTTCTCTAAATTAACTCAACAAAATATACTGTTTTACTATTGCTTCTTCCCCGTCCCCATAGCATATACTTTAACCTTGTGGAGTACAGTACAGCATTACCTCCGGCATAAATGGCAGGTATTGATGACAGAATCCTCGCGTACGCAGGCACTCAGTACATACCAAAAGACACGAAGAAACCAAAAGAAAAAAGACGTAAAAGACGCGGCCCGGCGTGGAAAACAAACGGGGGCCGGCACGGGTGGCGCGGTGGGGAAATAGCAAGGGAAGCCGAGAGCTCGGGTTGGAAAGCTCGAAGCTTTTGCGCCGTTTGTTTGGATTCCGCCCCAGTCCTCATAAGGCGCTGCACGGGAGGAACACTGGACTTCCAGACGGCGGCTTCCAGGTTCGTTTCCGTCTCTCTTACCATGGTTGGCTCAGTGTTTCTTGGGTATGTGCTTCTGCAAACCGTTTCCAATGTCTCCTCTTTGCTTGCTCCTCATCAGGATGGCAAATGGAAAGCTCTCTCTCTGGTACCCTGCCTTTATCTGCGCGCTGGCATTTCTCAAAGTGGACTGCTATTTTGTGGACATTACTTATGTAAATAGCGCTGTGGCCAAAGGAGCAGGTGAATACAGCAGCTTCTCACTACATCTGTATGCTGTACTGAATTACTGATTCCTCCTTTTCTTTTCTTTTTCCTCAGTGTATAGTGCTCGTATGCTGACAAGCGTTTGATGTGTCTGTGATGTAGTATGTTTGGACGGAAGCCCCCCGGCTTACCATCTCGCCCGAGGCTTTGACTCCGGGGTGAATAGCTGGTTGGTTCATTTTGAGGTCAGTTGGAATGAGAGAAACTAGTAATGCACTTGTGCTACCGGAGCCTGGAACGCTAGGCAATGTTCAGTTCAATTCTTTATGCAAATGGTAGGGAGGAGGATGGTGCGGCAACGTGACGACCTGCCTGGAGCGTAAGCACACTCGGTTAGGTTCATCCAAGGAGATGGCAAAGCAGATTGCTTTCTCTGGAATCTTGAGCGACACCCCAGATTTCAACCCAGGTACTGAATTTCAGCAGCTGGTTGAGGGAGAGATATTTTGTGCTGTATTTCCTTAGTTATTTAACAATTCAGGTTTCAGACTGCCTAGGTTCCATGTGAATTCATGTGCTTAATGTCTGTGCAATCATTAAAACCAGACTTTTACAATTGGAACAAGGTCAAAGTTCGGTACTGCGACGGCTCGTCTTTCACCGGTGATGTGGAAGAAGTGGATCCTGTAAGCCCATAGTCCTTGCCTTTTGATTTTCTGCTATTGCAGTTACGGTTGTAAGATACCTGTGCCTCTCCTGCATCAATATTTTCTTTAATTTTTCCATTCGGATAGACAACAAAGCTACACTACAGAGGTGCAAGGGTATGGCAAGCTGTTATGGAGGACCTGCTTGCCAAAGGAATGAACAAAGCCGAAAATGTATGCACTCTTATGAGTAATAATGCTTGACAAGTACAAGGGTTTCCAAGACTAACGAAATTGTGGCAGGCTTTAATTTCGGGCTGTTCTGCTGGTGGTTTAACCTCCATACTACACTGTAACAGATTTCATGACCTTCTGCCAGTGGATGCCAAAGTTAAATGCCTTTCCGATGCTGGTTTCTTCATCAATGAGTAAGCAATTACTAGTACTGGACGCCAGCTCACAGAAAAAGAAAACCATGCTGTGTGATTTTGCATCTTTGAAGATATACCAGCCATTGCAATATATAGAACAAAGTACATTGTCTTTCTGAATATTGAGTTGCTTGTCTAACACCTCCCATCTTTGTGATGACAGGAAGGATATTGCTGGAGTGGAGTACATTGCTGCCTTTTTCAATGATGTAGTTACAACACATGTATGCACATTTGACTGCTCTTTCTACCTGACTATATGGGTATACCTATAACTCTTGTCATGATATGATAATCAAGGACTACCCTAATACCAAATAAATTTAGAGTTCAACTAGGATTCAACAGGACGAGCTAAAGAGGCATACATAAAAAATCTTCATTTTGCAAAAATGCATTTCACCTATATGTCTGTTGCTTTCTCCTGTACCTGATTACATTGTGTACAAATGCCTTAGGGGTCAGCGAAGAATTTACCATCGTCGTGCACTTCCAAGTTGCCTCCGGGCATGGTAAGATGTAATTGCAAGCACAGTGCACATCTAGAGAGCAGATCACACTCCCTAACAAAATCATGTTGCTTGGATGCAGTGCTTTTTTCCTCAGAATGAGATGAAACAGATTCAGACGCCTCTGTTCATCCTCAATGCAGCATATGATTCATGGCAGGTTATCATCTGATGGAGCACCTTTCCATCTGCAATTCTGCATATCTCTCTTGACTGTTATCCAGGGTTGCCATGGCGTCACCTAGGCCTCGGCGTCACCTAGGCCTAGGCGTCCTGGCGGCCGAAGGTTAACGCCGAGGCCATTCGCCCAGGCATTGGAACTTAGGCGAGCGCCTAGGATCGTTGGGCCATATTGCACATAGAATCAAAATAGCAGTTTTTGCTAACATTATTTGTTCATGCTATTAAATATTTGAATTGTAAAAGTTTTCAAAAAAAATGTTGATTCTGCAGCTGAATTGTTGGATGGTCAGTAAAATAGCATGCCTAGTGACTTTGATCTGCCATGATTGCGGTTTAGTGGTGTTCAATACCTCAGTGTTACTTGCATTAATTTGTGAAGATAGAATGCTATTGTGCATCACTGACTGGGATATTATTGAATTATTAAAACCTTGAGGGTGTATTGTGTACTAATGTTAGTAACTTAGTTGTTATTTGGAGAATTTGTGATATGCTTATTTAATTCCCTGCCAGATGAGGTATTATATGAGGTATATTTATTTAATTTTCAGCCATATAAGGTATTATTTGTTATTTTATTACCACCGTCTAACTCTCACCATGCGGACGCCTAGGCACCCTATACTTGTGACTTGTCGGAGTACCGTGACAACCTTTCTGTTATCAATGTTTTTATTGTTGCCCTTGGATAAATATGCTTGGTACTGGCATCTGTTTAGGCATTAATCTAATTTCCATGTGCTGCAGGTCAGGAACATTTTGGTGCCAGGAGTTGCAGACCCTCATGGTAAATGGCACAGCTGTAAGCATGATATAAACGAATGTTCTGCGACCCAACTTCAGAGCTTGCAGGGTAGGTGCTACTGTGTTTTCCTGACAGTACAGCTATCAACCAATTTAACTATCCACTCTTGAATGTGTGATGCACTGATGCGATCACAGGATTCAGGAATGACTTTTTAAAAGCACTGGAGGAACAAGGGAACTCCTCCACCAGAGGATTGTTCATAAACTCATGCTTCGTGCACTGCCAGTCCGAGACGCAGGAGTTATGGTTTACATCTGACTCACCCATGCTCGGAAACAAAGTAATACACCCGTACACCCTCAGTTTTATTTACATCAAAATTAAACCAAATTCGTACAGCTAGTCTGGGAGACGTCTGATGTTGATCTGACTAGGTCTTTTCTGTCTTGTGTAGACAATAGCAAATGCAGTTGGAGACTGGTTCTACGACCGCAGTACGTTTGAGAAGATCGACTGCCCTTTCCCTTGCGATTCAACCTGCCATAACCGAATCTACGAGGACTCCCCAGAAGCATAGCAATTACAGCAGCCTCACTTCGTACTACCATTCATCACATTGTTATATTTGACGCACCGCTGTTGCTCGCTATAGGACAATGGGTGGGCAACCATTAATTTTCAGGAATAAGCGCAGGTGCTAGCTTCTAGTAACTCAGCTGGTGCCTGGAGTCTGGATGCAGCTTCCATTCCACAGTAGTTACATACTTAAAGTACAGTGATATTCGGTGTTTCCAATGTTACATTGCCATATCGTGATCGTTTTCCTGTATTTTTCATTCGGTATCCACGAGATCCACATTGATTTTACCGAAGTGAGGTGGCGCGGATTATTTTACACAGAAAAGATGGTTTAATAGATCAGCCTCTGCTGTTTCCATACTCCTGTGTGGCTGTGCGGCTCTTGATTACAACTCGTGGCTTAGTCCCCGTTTAAAAGTGATGTGTCTTTTAGCTGTAGCTTTTAGTTGATTGCGAGAGAGATTGAGACAGTAAGAGACACTCGTATCAATAAAAGCCACTTCGTTTAAAATAGTTTAATAGCTTTTGAAATGACTTATAGAAATTACCTTGATAAATCACTCCATTCAACTTCTGGCTTTTAAAAACCAGAAGTTGTTTGAAACAGTGTATTAATAGTGCGATGCCACAAATTGCAATGTTGAGACGAGTCTTGTGGTCTCATACTTCAAGCCCCCCAAAGCCTTCACACATATAGCACTGTAGCACAACTTTTTTTCTTCAAATCTAGCATCCCCACACTAGAAATTGCAAATATGGTCCCCCTCTGTGACCACGGTAGCAGCGGCATGTGACACATGTCATCTACAGTGCAACCATACCGCGACAGGTTGTGGGCACCATGGCATCTCCCTCCAGCTAGATAGGTGACGAATGGTGCTACAGGTGGGCCCCACCAGTTTGCCACGCTAACCGGGATCGGCACCACATGCCGCGCTGATCAAGCTCAGCAGCTAGCTGCAATGGTGGCACGCCTCGGTCGGACATGTTCGTATTTGTAAAACACGAGAGCTCAGCAACATAGGATTAATTAGCTTAATCACACTCAGCTGAAACGGTACACTACGTACGGGTTGTCCTCCTCGCCTGTTCTACGCCCTCTGCTAGCGTTCAATAAACAAACGATTAATTTGTCTACCTATGACATAATTGTGCTTCAAATTAATGCTGGAGAGAAAAACTTAATTAAGTCCTATTTTCATAGCAATGACACCTATTTTATGGCGCCACCATTATTCAAAGAAAAAAATACAAGCTCAGCAACATAGGATTAATTAGCTTGGCATCACACTCAGCCGAGCTAGTATACTAAGTACAGGTTGTCCTCCCCGCCTGTTCCTCGCCCTCCGGTACAGTCCAAACTAGCATCCAATAAACAAACTATTGATTAGTCTCTGCGTGCGACATAATTGCACTTCATAGCAATGTAGCCAGTAGATGCCAGCTTGCCACCGCTGCAGCCAGTTGTCGTCCTACCGAGCATGCTGTCCTACCAAGGTGCGCCATCGCTGCAGCCAGCTGCCGAACTCGGTTAGCACGGCAGGTGGCGCTGAGCCCAGTCAGCGCGACTGACTGGTGGGGCCCACCTCCTGTCGCGTCTGTGGAGGGAGATGCCACGGTGCCCACTACCTGCCGTGACATGGGAGCTCGACACACCTATCGCTGCTTCCGCGGTCGTGGAGCCAAAATTTAAAGTTTGTGTAACAAGGGTAAGATTTAAAGAAAAAAAATTGCTAGCGTGTCACACATGCAAACTCCTCAGCCTCCTCCACCCCCACCGAGCAGCGCGCGTGCCAAATTGCCAGTGCGTTGACAAACGTGGAGTAGGATGACAACGGGGCTATTTCTTGTGGGGCAATACCCTACCATCCTCATTCCCTATTAAGCTATCAAGGCAACTTCTATCTTCTCTATTCTCACCGGGAATTTGGCTGGAAACATACCCTAATAAGAACTTAAATTCAAATAACAGTAAGATAATTTTATAAATTTGTCATATTGTTACATAGAAATATGTACATAAGATGGTATAATACTAGTAAATGAGTTGTATACTATAAATTATACAAAACTATATTATGTTAGAAATAAAATACTAATATTTTAGATATGTAACTGTATTTATATGAGTGTTTATCGGGAATAGCAAGGACAAGAAAATCATTTCCGTCCCCCATCCTCGTAAAGTTGCATGAACATAATCTCCCCGTACTCGTTTCCTAATAGGAGAATTCCCTACGAGTTGCCAGGAGCAGGGGCCATTGCCATCCCTATGTAGGTGTATTCACCTAACTCGCATCACCCGAACCAGGTGTGACCCCTGGATGGCAAGTCTGCAGCATTAGATAGCAAGCCGTGCACTGGAAGTGAACGAACCACGGCGTTGTTGGATGCCAGATAGTTGGCCCAGGAGATGGCCATGCTTGTTCCGGGTTACACTACACATAGCAGAGTCACTGCTGTTTTGGGTTGGTTGCGTGGCCACAGAATTACCGAGTAACAACAGTCATCCGTCGGATGCGCCCCCAATACCCCATATGGCCATACCCTGCCTCCCTTCGCACCGTACCTCCACAAACTGCTTGCCCAGCCGCACCACGCGCCGGATTGACCGTGCGCTAGTGATGCCACTAGACAACGTCACCGTCGCTTTGCACCGCTACCACGCGAAAGAGGGCACTACTTTTGCCCAACGGGAGGGTGGGGTGTCTACAACAAGGCCACCTTCGTGTACAATTAGGCACGGATTTTTATTAGAATGTGCCTAAAGAGACATACTTAGCAAATAAAAACTATCACGTAGGATAGAGATGTTTATTCTGTAGTATTGATGTTTAATTAGGTATGGATATTTACGTATATAACTATTTAATAAATAAGAAAAGTCTATTTTACCCCTGAATAATTAAGGCCCATCTACACTATGCATGAACACAACTGTCTAAATAACCTCGTAAACTATGTAAAACCTTCTAAATAACCCTTAGTCGTTTGGATCGGACGTTTGGTGAAAACCGATTTTCAGAGAAACGGTTTTAGGAAAACTCTGTTTGGGTAAGAAAAGAATTTGTGAATAACAAAAACCGGTTTCCCGTAAACCTAGTTTTCCGTGTTTTCACAAAATCGAGTGGATGTAGTTTGTCACAAAAAAACAATTTCTAGTATACTTGATCTAAGCATGCCAACAAAATCGCAATTTTCTTGCTCGCACGTGCACGGCTGTTTTTCGGTCTCCAGATCACCTGTAGCCATCACGGCATGGAGGACAGGGAGGAAGGCGATCCGGAGGTCGCCGGAGCAGCCGATGCTGCGGAGCCCGCCGCTGTCACATCCGCTCGTGGCTGCTACAGCATCCGCCTCTCCAGGCCGCCACACAGTCGGCTCGGCATAGAGCTCACTTTTGGCGACAGCGAATCAACAGGCATCGCGCTCGGTAGCATGAAGATAGGGAGGGAGGAATCGAGGCTCGCTCCAGCACGTCGTGGCTCTAGCTTGCCCAAGTCGGCGCCGTTGCGCCTTGCCTGCGGACACCGCCACTGCTGGGAGTGGTGATGGAAGGAGACTGCAGAGAGAGAGAGAGAGAGAGAGAGAGAGAGAGAGCAGGGGATCGATGTGCTCTGCTCATGTGGTGACGCGTGGATGCGTGAAGAGAATTCTATAATTATAGCCCATACCATATAATTTTATGAATCGGAGTATCTCCAGGGAAAAACAATGGGAGGAATGCAGCAAATCGCAAAATCAACAGCGCGTAAGCAATGCAACCAATAATTGCAAATACAAACTTATGCCATCAATTGGATGGCATTCCTCCAGATCCAGGACCAGGACTAAAAGATCCTCCCAAAATCCTTTCTTGCGAAGGAAGATGGCGGTCCGCTTGTTGCAAAAGTGTGACCAGCCCCTCCTCCTGCAAAGCAATGATTTATTTTCATCAGTATTATGCTTGAAAGACATAGATGTACACAAGCCCCTTTCTGCAATTCAAAATGCATGCCAATTGGAACAGTGACATAAATAATAGTAATAACTTTTAAGCTAGAATAGGGTAACAAAGGTAAGGCGTTTCTTGAAAAGAATATCCAATTACAAAGTAAACTGATCAATAGACCATCAGTCAGTATCTCATGAACTGTCACACAAGTCACAAGGTTTTGACATTTAACAGTACATTTTTGTTCATCCATGTTCATCGACAGACCTAGACAAAACCATATATTTGAGCATATTATTAAATGATATTTGTTAACAATTCAATCAATTATGTCTACTGCAATATCCCTATACTGAAAAATTAATAGCAAGACTGCAAGATATTGTAAGCTTGCAACAATGAGATCAGTTAAGATTGGACTCGAACAATATACTTGCCTAATATTAGACAAAGAAAAGGAGGGACTGCAAATGGCAGGAATATAATAGCCATGGAAATGTCAACAGCTACATCAACATCAATAAAACAAAACATAAGTGTATAGCAGTGTGGAAACATTACCCCAAGGCACATCACCCATAGTACCAGGTGGAGGTTCTGCCATGCTATAGTTAGGCCAGACAGACTGACCATTGTGGCGACTCCCCGTCGGGTGTATATAGCTGGAAGTCATGTGGTTGTACTGCTGAAATGGTTGTCCATGACGACTTGGAAAATTTCGCTGAGAATACTTTGCATGGTTGTAGCTATCATAGGAGATATGACCAGTAGAATGGCTACTCTCTCCGAGAGACGAGGCATCAAATAGGCGGCCACTTCTACAGCAAAAAACATGGACAATAATCAGCGAATGCATTTTAGAGAGGTGCAGCATCATCCAGAAAGTAATAAAAAAACTTCACCCGTGGTACCAATTATCTTTAATTGGCTGACAAATAAAAAAAACTAAAAAGGAAGAAGCATAAAATTGTTGGGGTCCATGGAATGCATTAAACCCAACGGTATCTGATAAACTAGAGCACAAAAGGTGTTTCCAAGTATGGATATTCACACACAACACAATCAACAAAACAATCTGAAGGATAGTGAGATGTGTAAGGTAAATGTGCATCTGTATACTTTCAACTCTGGGAGCATGCTGTCTAAAATAAGAGACGGGACAAATCGTATCCTTACATTCATATGTGAAGCATCAATCCTATTTGTTTCAATGATGATAGTTCCTTACAATTTCCTCATTTATAAGTGGAGCTTGTGGGAAAATGGTAAAGGCGTGTAAGGTGTGATGAAATGAAACAGAAACCAGCAGCACAGCACAAGGTGAAAAAAAGTGAATTATGCATTTTCCTATAGATGTGACAAACTATATAAATGTGGCATTATGTAACATCTAAAGGAAACCAATGCATCCCCAATGGTTGTTGATCGGGAGCAATCTATCAGACAAGGGGTATTTCTGCTATCTCATCACATCAAGAAAACACTACAATACCTTCGATTCATGGAGAAAGGGTTTGAGTTTCCAATAGCATGGCTTTGGATATGGGCCAGTCTGCTAGATCGGACTGTTCGACCACTTGCATCTCTCAGGTGAAGACTGCTTAACTCAGCTGACAGTGAATTATCCGCTTGCAGGAGTGACTCATCACTGCACATCAAAACAGAATGACAAAGTTAATTTATAAGCTACATTACAAATAAGCAACTTTAATATGAATCATTACATATAGATAGGATCCCAATCAGCTGGATCTGGTATCGATGAAGTGGAGGCCAATGTATTTGTTGACACATCGGAGTGCAAAGGGGGTAAATCATTGTAGCATGATGGTGGAAAAGAACCATGACTAGAAGAATGGTCTGCAGATAAACCACTGCCGATGCTTATTTGTGGCCTCCAATTAAAATGACCAGAATTAGGGAGTGCAGCATGTGGGTAGCCAGAATGTCCTCGAGCATAGGCATCAAAGTAACTAGCACTGCCGCCATCTCCATGATGACCCTGGATTGGCTGGGATGCGTATTCATGTGGTGGCATTGACATAGGTGGGTGAACCAGATTCCTTCTTCTATTGTATTGGCCTACCGCAGCAGCTTTTCCCGAGGAGCCATGACTGCCCCTTGCAGGAGAAGTGGGACCATACTTTCTAGTAGCAGTAGTTGGGATTTGCATCTGGGAATTTGGTGGAGTAAATTGTGATGGACTAGCCCCAAGAGACATAGGCCCCAGACCCCCAGGACTTAATCGAATGCCACCACCATGAGGGAGCTGAGGTCTTCGTCTAATATCTGGACTAGATCCTAGAAATGATCCTCCAGTTTGTGAATGCAAATTGAATCCAGAAGGACCTAGCGGTGAATGATACATTTTGACATTGTTGACATCGTAGCTTCCGTAGCCGCTCGCAAGACATACATTATCATTAAAGCTACCATTGCTACCCAAGCTGCCACAGCTGCTTCCATATGAAAAGGGCATCTTTGGTGGAAAAGCATTATTAAATGGTAGGCATCTGTTAATGCTTCCAACCTAGAAAAAGTTATAAACAAGATATTATGAGAATATCTTACAACTTGTCAACTTAATAGAAGTATAAGAGAACACACTTACAACCTGAGGGGAAAGGCCAGCAGCTAGCCAGTGGCCTCCACCAGGATTGTGATCAACTGCTGCAGCACGACCAACAGGCTAGAACACAAAAGGCATAAGCGCTTGACTCATAAACTAGAACTGTATGAACAACGCAGCTCTTAACTAGAACTGTATGAACAAGGCAGATCTTAGGGTCCAAATATTTTACGGTTTTCCCCGAACATTCTGGTATTACCCATTATTAAGTCTAAAAGTGTAAAAACATAAAATGCGACACATTTTTCAAGATACGTGGGAAGAAACACTGTTGCATGTATGTGTATTTATCATGAGAAAAGGAGATATCTAAATGTGTCCATCCAGTTGATGAGCCCATGGCAGCGAAGCCAAAGTTAATTGCTATGGCTAATAGTGGTTTCGCATCACCAGTAATCGAGGAGAAGAAAATATGCAGTAAGTTGTCTGCAAAAGACCATACTTACAATTCTTGGGGTCTCCTGGACAGGTTCATAAGGACCAGTGAAGGCTTCGCCAGTTATGAATGGATGATATGAAGCCTGAAGTAGGTTTTCATGGTTGTGAAGTACTTCCATTGATTCTTTACAAAGATAAATAGTGCCCATAGAAGATCAAGTTAAATGTTTTCCTAAATCGTAAGTACCAAGCTGGTATGTCTTAAGATCTTTTTAACTGTTGCAAAGTAAGTATACCCAACAAAATCCAGACGCGAGGATTCATATAACTTCCCAGTTCAAAATCAGAAGAGTAAAGCCAAATCAAAATCTAACGCTATCATCAGTGAATACCTGCAATGGTGACCACCGCTTATTAGGATCAAACTCAACAAGTCCTCTCAAGAAATCAACCAATGCTAAGCAATCTGCCTTTTCTGTTTCTGCATCAAAATTGCAAGTGAGAACATATTTTTGAACTTTAAAGTTCATTACAAGGACTATGATACTATCATTCAAGAAACTATTGCTCATCCATGCAATAAATTCAAGTGCTTCATCATTAAAGCACCGCATATTTTGCATGATTCCACTACATGCCAGGATTAGTAGTCTATAATCCAATTTTTTTTTCATTTAATGATGTATCAACTGCAACACGAAATATGGATAATAGTAAAGGAAACTGTTAACTATGTTTATCATTTTCCAAAGGGTAATGAACCCAAATCACCAACATTGCATCCAATGGTGGAAAGAATACAGCTTGTGAGATGCCTAGCTGGTTGTGGTACCAATTATATAACCAGTACTTGTTTGCGTGTGTTACAAGCTCCTCATCCAATCCACATTAGTGTGTACTTCACTGGTACATATAGACACCAGCTTGGGGATTGAAGCAAACAGTTCTGCTACAGTAAGATAGTTTTCTATATCAAGTGACTTCCAGATCATCCCTTACAAGTAACAAAGGCAAATACTTTTAGGAGTTAGGACATCACACAAGATTATGCATGCTTAAGGCAGCCACTTGATGTTCAAATAATATTAAATGAATCACAAATATAGCGATGCAGAAAAACTAACTACCGGGACCTTATTGAACCTTAGAAAAACATGATTGTGGTAGAACTACCCCAAATTTTATAAACAGGGGCAAAGCCCACATAGCTCCATCCTTAAACAGTAGTGTCACAGAACAAACCTGACAAACTATCCTCATTCAAATTCTTCCAAGGGTATGTAAATATGAGTCTGTCAAGCCTTCCACGAGGGAAATACCATCTCCCTACTTTTGGCTTTTTGGACTCCCTCTGTGTTGCAGGATACAGACAGGGTATAAATAATATAGTAAATGTACAAGACATAAAAGGAGCCTTTAGAATAACATCAAGTAAAAACCACCAAAACTTACTGCTTCAACCTCCTCTTCAGGTAATATTCTGTATGCACTGCCAAGACCATCCTGTGCTTCATTACCAGGATAACTACTTCCAACATGTTTAAAAAATCTCCCAGTGTTTTTAGCCTCCCGTAGCAGATCATCTGGTGGTTGCCCGCTGTACATTGTTGAATGTCCATAAAGCAACCATTTTAGCGTTTTTAAAAAACTATTAACTGAAGTGAAAGAGCTCAAACAGTTACCACCTAATACAATATAAGCAATTCACCGGCAAACTGCTGATTGAAATAAGAAGAAACAAGAGATAAAGTTTTCAATAAGCACTTACCCGAGAATCTCAATCATACGACAAAGGACATCGTATTCTGATGCTCCAGGAAATAAAGGTAACCCTATATACAGCTCAGCAACTATGCAGCCAAATGACCACATATCAATGGCAGTAGTATATCTAGCACTTGTAAAGTGTACAAACCCACAAGTTAAAATTCACAAAAGCTGCTGGTCCTACTGACGTGTTAACATAAAACTAACAAAGCAGAACAAATTATGTATTATAAGATGTTTGCGTGACTATTGTTTAGCATATGCTAGTAGAGATGTCACATAGGATACGGATAACCAAGAAGTACTTCCGGAGATCTGTAATAACGGCTCTGGAAAAGGAAAATATAGAAGCTTGAGTTTGAAACAAACCATATTACTAGAACATGAATTTCAGACTGATGAGCGAGTTCAAAGAAAACCTGAATATATGAGTAAATGGTTTTACCCTCCAAGCACGCTGATCCAAAATCAATTACTTTAACTCCAGCTGCTGTTTTTACACTGCAAAGGTCATCTCATAGTCATCAAACTAGAGCATGGATGACATTCATAACATAGAAAAGGTAAACAAAGAAAGTGCTTATTTTGAGAGGAAGCAACTCACTTTGGAGTTATGAGGATATTTTCCGGTTTTAGATCACAATGAATAATGCCAGCATCTTTCATGACAACCAATGCATCCAATATCTGAAAAGAAGAAAGCATAGATAACATGGTGACAAATACATGTAAAATTCATGCGACATATGAAAATGACACCTCACCTGTCTTGAGAAAGTTCGGACATATTTCAGTTGCAAACCTCTTAAGCTGTTCCTTCTCAACAGCTCATACCTATAAAAGTGGAGTTTACGTTACCACATGAATCAAAACTAGCACAGGGGACAGTGATATTATTGAAGGCAAGATCGATGAAAGTTATCTTACAGGTTATGACCAAGCATTTCAAATGCTATGCACAAATGATTTTGGCATAGAAAAAAATCCAGCATCCGGACAATGTGGTGTTGATCATCAGGGTCAAATTTCTCATTTAGCTGCAAGTTTATGTAATCACAGTTGTGATGCCAATTTTATATACATCCAGCCAAATAAATAAATGCTAGGTAGATTACTGTACCATGCTCAACAGTGAAACCTCCATGATAGCCTGCTGATAAAAGGCAGGCTGGTTTTTTATAACCTTCACTGCAACGTAACTGTTGGTTTCTGCATTCCAGCATTTAGCAACCTGTCCAAAGGTACCTTGGCCAAGCATTTCTTTGACAATGTACCTAATTATAACAAAATAAGCATAGTATAATCTAGTGCTGTCCATAGTTTAACAACCTGAATCCTGAAATGAAAAAATGTGGGAAAAAAGTTGAATTGGATAGCTTTATCAGATAAGGTCCGCAGATTAAAAGAAGAAATCGAAATCGTGATAGTACATTGGATCTATTTATTCTTCCCATACGTTGGTTTCTTAATTCGCATTAATAATTTCCTTCAAAGTATGCCTACATGTTTCTAACTTTTAATATAAAAATCAACTTTGCACAGAAGCGAATTTATCTGGTAAAAATGGCACAGTCATTAAGAAACCATCAAGAAACAAAAATGTTTAAGCTGGTACATGGGAAAACAAGTTAGAGAAGAAAACTAACCTCCGGTCTGACTTTTTATTAACCAATTCCAAGTTGACATACAAGATGAAGTCGTAAGTCGCATTATCAAGGCCATCATTGTGAACTGGAACTGCAGGATCGGTGAGAAAGCGCTTGGGGTTTAGTGACTCTGAGTACTTAAAGTCAGGGTTGCATTTTTCAAAAGTTTGGACGATGTCTGTGGTTAATCTTGCAACGCACTGCAGAAATAAACAGCTGAAATTCAGAGTGGAACATCACAGGTATATGAACATGAGGCGCGTATCATACACAAGAACAATGGTAACAATATGAATTATAGATATCCCCTCATTTCTTTGCAATGGAACATACAACTGGGGAGCAGCAACAAGGTTGAAGGATGTTCTTATCGCATTGCATTCCCCGTTGGATGGTATAGGCAGGGTTATGTTGTCAAGGATCCATAACAATTTAAAGAAACAACAACTAGGATCTATGCGTACTAGTGATGGATTGGAATAGCAAGTCAAGCAGACACAGCTAGTATATACTCAAGTCAACACTGCAAAAGAATTTTGCAGAAAACATGGAGGCACTTAGTGGTTGGTAATGCTGACGGCAGTCAGAAACGAAGTTGCATCCGAAGAATCAAAAGACAATTTAAGTAAATCCACTACTTCAACTGGTCAAACCATAGATGCTTGAACCGTGAGTGCAAGGAACGAGAAAAAATGGCAGCAGCAGCAGCAACGGTGTTGTTTCGAATAATTCAAGCCACCAAAGTTTAAGCTATATTGGTTTCTTACGAGCACTTCATTCTATTTACATTCCAGCTACGTCACCGTGTGCGAATTGCCATAGACAATTCGGCCCGGTGAGGCCGTACAGCAGATGCAGAAAGCAAGCATCTCTAGGTAGCCCCGTGAGAGGGGAAGGCGTAGGAAACGTACAGGTCTCTTCCTGACAGCGCGGAGGTTGCTTGAGCGGGTGGCAACCCCATTGCCTCGGGCGGACGACGACGCCTCCGCCCGGTCCCCCGCCGTCGCAGAGAACGAACAGAACGCCGTGGACTCGCTCGGCGCCCACGGCGGCCCCGACGCGTCCTCCCCCCTCCCAGACTCCTCCATACGCCTCAGGCAACCACCTCCCAGCACGCAGGCGCCGGCGCCCGCGGAGATCAAGTGCCACCACCACCACCTCAGCCCAATCCACTCCACCCCCAGCTCCTATCGGGACCACGGCAACGTAGTCCCAAGCAGCAGTGGCAACAGCAGCAGCTAAGCGGCCGCCGGCGGAGTCCAGCTGCATCCTAGGCGGCGGCCATCGCCCAATGCTCCTCCGGCCCACGAGCCCAGCCAATCCGATCTCCCCCGCCCTGCGCCTCCTCTCCCCCGCGGGGCTTCCGAGGCGAAGCCAACAGCTCGGAGCCGGGCGGATTGGGCGGGTAGGGTTTTGGGGAGAGGACGAGGAGAGCGGGTTGCTCTCGGTCGCCGGGTTTGCGGGGGCGGAGGCGAGGGATAGGTGGTGGTGGTGGTCGTGGAGTGGGCAATTTGGAAGGGGGGCGGCGAGTCCCAATCCCCTCCTCCCTCTTTCGTCTCTTTTCTACCTCGTCTCCGTCACCTCGCCTTCCTTCAGGGTGGCAATTTCCCCAGCGGGAACGGGCCCGCGAGCAATTTCCCCATCAGGAGTGAGGGCGCTCTACCTCCACGGGGAACAGGGGCAGGCCCGCTAGGCTAGTGGGTAGTAACAGGGTCATCCTCTCCCCCGCGAGATCTACGACCCGGTAAAAATTAAAAACATATTTTTTAAATGATATATTATAGTTTTAAAATATAGGATGTTGTATTTTTTTACATATTTAGGCTAAAATTTAATTCTATTTGTTAGAATATATATTTTGAAACTATATTTTATATAAAAAAAGTATATATAAATAATTATAAATTAATGAACAAAATCATTTTTTTATTTTAAAAAAATATTTTTACCTATTTTTTTGGGGTCGCCGTAGGGACAGGACCGGGGGCCGCATCCCGGGAAGGCTAACGGGGCTAGGACGGACTAGCAGGATCAGGGCGAGGCCACATGGGCGTTCCTTGTGACATCTCCCCGGTCCTGTTGCCATTCCTACTTCCTTCCAGCGAACTATATATATGGTCAGAATTTAATTTAAAGCCGTGCTTTCATGCTTAGCACTAATCTCAAAGTATATAAAAAGATAGGTAATATCTATATATCATTTATTATATTTTAAAAATTATATAATCATTATTGAGAAAAGCATAAAATCACTAAAAATTATAAAATCACTACTAAAGAAAGCATAGAATTACTAATTAGTCAGTGGAATGGTAAATTGGTAATATGGGCTCTCGGTGGCAACGGGCGCTAATTATCGGCAGCGTCGCGTGCTCCGGTCCACGCTAAGCGTGGCTGTTAAAGTGTGTCGAAGGCAATGGAGTCTATCCAAATGCTCGCGTGACCGTCTGATCTATAGATCATGCGGCTCTACGTCAAGATGATCAAAAATTAATCTGGATTTTATTGCCTTTGTGAAAAACGGGCTCTGAAAGTATAAGATTTAAAAGTTGCGCTACAAGATATATCGATGGTTACGCAGTGGCTCAGATTCTATGGGCTGCCGCTGACATAAATAAGTAAACGGCGGCGAACAAGGGCGGGCTATAGAGATGATCCATGGGTTGGGCTTAATGAATTATGAGATACAGAATGGTTGAGTCCTCTAGAAAGATAGTCACTAGAGTCCATTGATGATTGAGCTTCACGATATATTCATGCCATCACACGCTGCTCAGAGTTGAATTCTACATGTAACTCCACGACATAAATAAATAAATGACAAGTTGATGCAAGCAATACAAAGATTGATGGGTTGGATTAATGCATTACAAGTTATAGTTATGGTTGAATTTTCATGGTCAATAGTCGCTAATGTCCATTGATGACTAATGCTTCAAGATATATTCACATCCCCATACGATACTCAAAGTTGAACTCTGCCCACGACATAAATAAGTGAACAGGTGGATGCAAGCAACAGAAAAATTGATGGGTTTGAAGTTGGATAAATGCATTACAAGATATAGAATGGTTGAGTCTTCCCAAATAGATAGTCGCTAGTCTATGGATGACTGAGCTTCAAGATATATTCACGTCATCACACGGTGCTCATAGTTGAAGTCTGCACGCTGGCAACGACATAAACAAGTACATGACAAGTGAACGCAAGCAATATAAAGATTGATGGATTGGATTAATGCATTACAAAATACAATGGTTGAGTATTCTTGATCGATAGTCACTAATGACCATTGATGATTTCGGTATAAAATGCATTCACTTCATCACATGGACCCTCATGAATTCCTGTGTGTCTAAGAGATGGCCATCAAAACCATGGGCAGAGGCGGAACCAGGATCAGCCCAAGCCCCGGACTGGACCAACTGGTTTTTGGGTCGATATGGGTTTTCATTCCTAGCCTTTCACACTTAGGTCAATATTCTCCATGGGCTTTGGTTTCCAGGCCTCAGGCTATAGCCCACTAAGCTCGAGGCCTGATTCCACCCCTGGCTGTAGGGGAAGACGACTCAATGAAGGCAAAAGGATTACTGTTTGCCCTCCAAGGAATCACGCTGCCTTGGTTCTTCACCATCGCGTCTGGCTCCGTGTACGCATGAGAACAAGTCTGGGACCTCACGCACAATAATTGTGAAGATAACTACATGGAGTAGGTCGACGTCAATCAGCTCTTCGCAGGGAGAAGTTGTGGGAATATTTTAGGCGCTTTGCAAAGGTCTGCTGCCAAATAAAAGATGTCAATGAGATAACCATCATCAACACCGCCATTCGCGGCCTCTAGAAGGGGCTGCTTGTGAAATACAACACGCAGAAGCCCATAAGAATGGTGGCTAAGCCTTCATAAGATGGAGAAGTACGCAAAAATAGAGGAGGATGGGATGTGACGTGAGGCCGACACCACAGCACTCGCCTCCGAAGCTAAGTCCACCCTAGTGGCTCCGAAGGAAGGCTCCAACCTCAAGTAGCGAAAGGGACCCCAGGTTAGATACATCCTCGGCATCGAAGGGGGTGCCGAAGAAAACACTGTCCCTAGAGGTCGAGAAGACAGGCATCAACAAGGATCATGGTGTGAGGTGCACAGCCGGGAAGAGCACCTCACGCACGATTGCCCACCATGGTGCGAGGTGTACATGACTCTATTATTTGAGTTCCTCAAGGTCAAGGCGCTCGGAGTAAGAATGGTGCTGGTACACACCGACTCTCGCTTACTCATGGGACACATCGATAAATCCTATCAGGCCAAGGACCCCAACCTCACTAAATACCTCACTGCGGTCAAGGCGAGGGAGCAACACTTTTTGGGGGTTACTGTGAAATCAATAACAAAATCTAACAATACGAAAGCAAATGCCTTGGCAAAAGCCACTAGTAAAATACTCAAGCAACCCTCAGGTGCGTTTGTCGAAGTCCTCACCTCCGTCACGGTGTGATAAGAATACGCGAAGCCTACCCGTGTGCTACAAATCGGACAGGAGGACCATTGGAGGCAACCGATTGTCGCTTTCCTTTAGGGGACCAAAGAGCCGGATGATCCACACGAGCTCCAGAGACTAGTGCACCGAGTGAGAAACTTTGACATGGCTGAAGGGGTGCTCTACAAATGCAGTGCATGCACTTTCCTTCTACAGTGTCCCTCGCGTCGAGAAAGACAGATGCTCCTCGTGGAGATTCATGGTGGACTATGTGGTTCGCACATAGCCCCGTGAGCCCTTGTAGGGAAGGTCTTCAAACAAGAATTCTATTGGTCCACGATGGCTTAGATGCATAGGAGTTAGTCAAGCATTGCCAAAGATGCCAATAGATGAGGAGGTTCGTCCACACACCACACAACCCCCTCTAGCCAATTCCTCTGATTTGGCCATTGGCATGCTGGGGGGCTAGACATCATTGGTCCATTGCCTAACGCTCCCAGGGACATGCAGTTTGTCATCGTGGCCTATGACTACTCAAAGTGGGTGAGGCGAACCCTCTAGCCAACATCACCTCAGTGGCGACACAAAAATTCCTGTGATAGAGCATCATATGTTGTTTTGGGGTCCCCAAGGAGATCACTGTCAACAATTGTTTGCAGTTTGACACAACAGCCTTTAAGGCATTCTGTGAACGCATGGGCATCAAGGTGTGCTATGCCTCTGTAGGCCACCCACAGTCCAATGGAGCAGTTGAACATGCCAATAGCACCATCTTCGAGGGGATTAAGGATGATTTGTCGGCCTTCCCAAGAGAAAGTGACAAGAGAACTTGCTAGAGGTACCTTGGTCCATATGCATAGGGGTGACAACGCAGTCTGAGGGGTCCCAAGGGAGGCCCCTGCAGCCCTGCCCCGATCCCCACCAGCCAGCCCCAGCACCGTTAGCCTTCTCGAGGGGATGCGCCCCCCCCCCCCGGCGCCCCTGGTCCCTACAAGAACTCGACCCCCCACGGGGATCCCTCGCGGGGGATTAAAAATAGGTAAAAATATTTTTAAAAATAATAATATGACTTTGTTTATTAATTTATAATTATTTAGGTATACTTTAGTATAAAATATGGTTTCAAAATATATATTCTAGCATATAGATTCAAGTTTTAGTCTAAACATAAAGAAAATAATACAATATCCTATATTTTAAACTATAATATGTTATTTAAAAATATATTTTAATTTTTACTGGAGCCCCGCGGGGGAAGGACGACCCCCATCCCCACCCCGCTATCCTAGCGAGGCCCCGCCCCCATTCCCCTGTGGAGGGAGAGTGCCCCTCGCCCCTGTGGGGGAAATTGCCACCCCTATATGCGCATCACGATCATGCGCCCTACGACTTCACGAGCGCTCAAGCTACTCTTCAGGGATGATCCCATGATGTTCGAAGAGATCAAGGCCAAGTCCCACCAAGTGCTAGTTTGAGCGCCATCAAACGAACACAACCTGTCAGTCGATCTCGTCAACGAGGTTCGGGTCCAAACCACCCACAATATTGCCAAGTACCTACGGATGACCTCGGCCTCCTACAATAAGAAGATTAAGTCATGATAGCTTGCGGTGGAGGATCCCATCATCAAGAAGGACCTGCACGGTCCCACGACAGGGAAGCTGGAGTCCAAGTGGGAAGGACACTGCATAGTCACGGCCTCCTTTAGGCTGGGCTCATACCACATATCCACTTTGGACGACACAGACCTCAGACATACGTGGAATGGGGACCACCTTTATCGCTACTACGCGTAGCTGTCACGACGCTTGCAGGCCCACGCGCATCAATTGTACACATTACATGTAAAAGCATGCCCGCGCAAATAGGGTTAAATAAAGCATTTTGTGACCCAAACAAAAACGAGTATGTCCAAACTACTCTATGGAGTATAACATTGAACACGAAGTCCTCTAGGCTCCATGCCACTCTACAGAGTATAAATTTAGTGTCGGGACTCTCACGGGTCCTGATCCACTTTACGAAATCTAAAATCGAGCGCGGAGCCCTCCGGGCTCCATGCCACTCTACGGAGAATAAATTCAGCTTCAAGACCCTCGCGCGTCTCGACCCACTCTACTGAGTCTGAAATTGAGCGTGGAGCCTGGCTCTGTGCCACTCTACAGAGTCTAAATTCAGCACCAAGACCCTCGCGCATCCCGTCCCACTCTACGGAGTCTAAAATCGAGCATAGAGCCCTTTGAGCTCTGCGCCACTCTGCAGAGTCTAAATTAAGCTCCAGGACCCTCGCCCGTCCCAGCCCATTCTACAGAGTGTAAACTCAAAAGAGAAGCCCTCCAAGCTCCATCCACTCTACAAAGTCTAAATGAAGCGTTGGGACCCTTGTGCATCCCGACCCACTCTATGAAGTATATATTGCATGGATCCCTCACACGTCTTGGCCCAATTTACGGAGTATAAATTCGGGCATGGAGCCCATAGGGCTCTGTGCCACTCTATGAAGTAAAAATTAAACGTCGGGACCCTTGAGCTTTCTGGCCCACTATGCGGAGCCTAAAATCAAGTGCAGACACCTATGGGCTCCACACCACTCCACAGAGTATAAATTCAACGCCGGGACCCTCGCGTGTTCCAGTCCTCTCTACGGAGCCTAAAATCGAGCGTGAAGCCCTCCGGGATCCATGCCACTCCACGAAGTATAAATAAAGCACCTGGACCCTCACGCATTACGGCCTACTCTACGGAGTCTAAAATAAGCAGCGTAACCCTGGCATGTCCCACCCTAGCTTATGAAGTCTACAGCTGAGCATGAGGGCCACCGTGCCCCATGGCACTCCTCCCAAGAGAAAACTTGATGTCCTATGAAAAGAAGGACGAGGTGTCATATCAAGGCATTGTGCTATGTTGCCATGTCAGGACATCCTCCCTTCCATGCTCACGCATAGAAGGCACCAAGTGGACTAAAGCAACGGTTGGTTTTCCGAGTTGTGCTCTCCTCCACAATTGCGTGAACCTACTCGTTCTACCGTCGACCTCATTGGTGCCTGTTCGAAGGGTATTAAACAGAGCGCGTGCCACCCTAGCTCTCTCTATCATAATGAAGCTTCTGTGCTTTCAAAGAACAAGACCCTCATTGACTTTCCATAGTTCGCAATAGGCTTATACTGACCGTGTGAACCTACTCGCTCTAACTATCGTATTCGGTGACACTTGATGGAAGTGTGGGGGGCTTTCCTAGTCCCATCGCATGTTTGCACGTATGGGGGAACTTCTTTCAGAGTTCAAGGTCACATGAAAAAGGGATGTTTTTGGTGGGGGACGCTTGTTCGAAAAAGCCAATTTCATGGCCATAGCAACCATATGCAAAGAGAAGATAAGGTTACCGATGCTCTTGGTTACGAGGCCCTATCCTTTCTAGAAACTACAAGAGACTAAGATGGGCGTGCGAACCAGTTCACCATACCGCCGACTCCATCGACGCTTGTTCGAATTCGAAGGGTGAGAGACAGAGTGCGTGCGAATCCTACATTGCTCCACCACCGACTTTGTCGACACCCGTTAGAAGGGTAGAGCAATGGATGTAGGTTGCGGAAGGCAGAGCTGACGTGCAGGGAGGACGACGGTGTCTGGAGACAGGGATGCCAGCAAGGGGGTGAGCAGAGTTTGGGGGCGCAAACCCTTGCGGCGCTAGAGAAGAGAGCTGGTTTGGCCAAGAGGAGGGGTTTGAGGATTTTGGAGTTTATATATATGGATATTAGTGGGTAATTTTATTGCAGCTTTAGTGGCAAATACCTAGATTAAATCCGCAAAAGCAAAAAAAGAAAAACACCCCTGCCTCTTGGCTTAATAGTCCTGGGATGATTGGGCTTTTCCCAAAAAAAAAACCCGGTTAAAAAGCTATCTGTATGTTTAGACTTCAGTTTTGTTGCTATAAGTTGAAGCTTAAGCTTGTACTCGTCTGTAGGACACACTGAATGCTTACGTACGCTCATCATCTGCACCGTCCATCACAGGCCACACTTATGTTGTGCTCACATAGCTAGGCATCAACTGGTACCAGTTAGGCAAACTAAACAAGAACATCATGTTGCTTTGTCGATGCAATATCAGCATTTGGATCGCGATCGGCGAGATTCGACCAATGCCGCGGTTACAATACACCAACAGTTCGTCCCAACATACAGTACACTATTAGCAAGGTAAACTTATGTAGCGGGCACGCAGCCCTGCATCACCCTGTACAATAACCCCACTGCCAAAAACTTCACAACATCGATCGTTGCCAACACCCCGTCCTCACCACCGTAGCTGCTTCACCCCTTTCTTCTTCATAACCGTGTCAAAGCGCCCGTCGACCATGCTGATCTGGTCCATGAGGGACCGTCGGATGTGGCCAGGTGGCGTCTCGGTGATGCCCGCCACGTACACGTCGGATGAGAGGTCGAACTTCAGAGTAGCCATGGGAGTGTTGGGCTTCTTGATCAGGTCATCCTCTAGCAGAATCTCCGCTACCCGCGACAATATGCTGAATGCTACCCCAACAAGAACCCTTGAGTAGGCCTCCACAATGGCATGCCCCACGTCCTGCATACAGTAGTTGTTTCACACAACACAAAATTCAGCAGAGTCCAAACATCATAAGGATCCATTTAACGCTATGAAGTTATATTGTACCGTTGCTATGTGATGGCAAACTTACCACGTTGTATTGGACCTTCACAACATCTATAAAAGTTGGAGGGAGGTTGGGGAATCTGGATTTCAGAAGCTGCCTGAGTGTTTCAACCCTTTCTATGCACGCGGACATCTTCTCGAGTTCTGATGAATTATCCTTCATGAAATTCCAGGAATGCCGTCCTGGGGACCTCTTGCTTCTTTCCTCTAAGATCCTTTGATTCCAGGCAAACACCGCACCCTCCAACCGGTTCATAGTCTCAAGCACACTATGCTCGGTTTTTAAGCTGAGAGAAAGGAAGATTTCCTCTATAGGAATGTACTCTGTGGTTATAGCATGGTACAAGTCTTCACCCAAGCTAGCTCTGCCAGACTGAAAAGTTCAGCCAAAGATGGTAGTGTATTCAGTAAGAGCATCAAGTACAGCAAAAAATGAAGCATAAGGCTGACAGAAAGATTGTCACAAGGCATTAACAAATGAGTAAATCGAATTGGTACTTGCCTTTGGAAGGACATCCATAACAGCTGTGGGAATAGGCATCTGAAGCAGGACTTGTTCATTGATGGATTTTGCAGCTTTAAGGATTTGATGAATGAGCTTAGCCTGAAAAACAAGCCTTTTTCTCTGAAATTGAGAGAGCCCTAGCTCAGGGACACGAGGGGATGGGAGCCACCACTTTTTGGTCTGTCTTGGACCATTATTTTTGCCCCGGTCATCAGCTCGGCTGCCACTCTCCACGTACCAATACTCTGTGTCCACCATTGAGTCCAGCACTTCCTGCATATTTTGTTGCATACTCCATTAGTAAATCCAAACTATGGCATTATATAACTAAGAGAAATGATGTTATATGCACAATTTCTGAAATATACAACAAAATAACTGAACAGAGATGATAACTGTGTTAGAAATGCATATACATTTACTAACAAGAGTGACACAGTGACAATGAAACATACAATGAGCATGGAATCAAGCTTCTGAAGAGCGGGAAGGTTCACATGAACATCTGAACGGGCCTTTGGTGTCATAATCTGCATGAAACAATCGAACAGAAGAACCTGAGATGTTTGTACTTATCAACAATCTGTCATGCAAATGAAGAAAACTTAATTAAATGGCTCATTACCTCTAACATGCACCCATCTGCTCCATTTTGTTTTGTAGGAACCAGCTCGACCATGTAAGTTGTAGGAGAAAGCAACCAGTCCATTTCCTTCCGCCACCTGATCTTTTTCTCTTCACACAGTGGTTCCAGCTTCCACAGTTCTCCAAAAATAGTGGCTGTCATGGCACATAGTCGTTTTAGACATGATGATGGCACACAAGGAAACTACAATGGGCAACAAACATAGTTTGCTGGTAAATTGTAAAGTAAATATACCTGAGAGATTGGTTATGGCATTGGACAAGGCCAGAGCAGCACAAACGCCTCTGGCTCCTCCTGAAACATCATCACCAAGCAGTAGCTTTGCAAACTTTTCCCTCATGGTTTCAATATCTGAAGCACTCAAGGTATATGTGATTGTATTCTTCCCTTTGAAAGGAAGTAGATGGACAGCACTGAGTGTCCCCAACTCATAAAGTGAATGCCCCTCCTGCCTGCTCAATGAAAGGCACTGGGAAGTGAAGGAAGAACCATATACATCTTTACCAGAGGAGCAACTTGAGACTTCATCGTCAAGGGAATCAGTGGTAACACAACCATCTGCCCCAGTTGTTGCACTAACGCCACTGTCGTCATCATAGGAGGAATTGTTGAGAATGCAGCTCTCAAGGCCATTGTATGTCGTCACCCCTACATCAGTTAGTATTTTCTTCAGTTTATTCATTCCATGATGAACAGCTCAAAAAGATAATTCAGAGTATGTATGTATGTATGTATGTAGGTATGCACGCACGCACGCACGCACATACATACATACATACACACACACACATATATGTATATATTTATGTATGTATGTATGTTTGGTCAGATGTGATGGTACCTGAGCCTAGGACATTGCAAAGAATGAACTAGAAAAGGTTACAGTAGCCCATTTACAGATCACAGCCATGGCCCATGGAACTTTTTGGTTCACCGAGCTTATGCATACATGTACATGTGCTTCATTAGAGCAACAATTTATGAAAGCTATTGCAGTTCCAAGTGGTTTAAAGAGGAGCTCCAATTAACCAAAGAAGTACAGCAGCAATTATGCATTGTATACTGCCAGGTGGTAATTAATTTTTTCATGGTTTGACTAGAATGACAATATAATAGGCCATTGCACATGCTTTGCTGCTGAGATGCATAGGTACCCACCATCTCCGTGTGAACTTCCTAGGTGTATATAGGAATCTCACGTGTCACTCTATAATACTCCCTCCAATCACAAAAAAAGATGTTTTTGGCTTTTCAAAGCCAACAAGATCCTCCTTTGAATACTAAATTCTCTTACTGTATATTCAAAAAGTTGTAAAAGTGCAATACTATGAAAGTATTTTTTTATGACAAATTCACTCATATCATTTTCATACATCTGAACCATACATTTTAAATAATATCTTTGATCAAAATTAATAGTGTTTGACTGCACGCATTCTAGGACGTCACTCTATTGTGACTGGAGAAAGGTGCCACAAACTTAGCTCAAACATCTATAACTGTTCGAATAGTCCCACATTGGTTGTGGAAGGGCAAGAGACCTAACTTAAAAGTGGGGGAGTCCATCACCTCACTGGCTAGCTTTTGGGGTGAGAAGACCCTTACGATCCTACAATAACACATCTCTCTGCCACAATGGATAAGGTGCTAACTCATTCAACTTGTCTATAATTGTAGACCTGAAAATATAATTTGGCATACCACAAACTTAGCTCGGATTAAATCACCCTTCAATTCTAGTATCATCACAAAAGATGCAACAGGAAAAAAACAACTTCCACTAAAAACTAAGGCCCCATTTGGAACGTGAGATTTTCCTTCAAATTCTACGGGAATTGAACTGTTTCCTGAGAAAATCCTTCAAAATTTATGCGAAATTCGTGTGTTCCAAATGGGCCCTAAAACCAACAATGAAACAACTCAGACTAGGTCGAAACAATGTAGCCCAAGCCAAAAACCTAAATTGGGCCTGCTGATTTTACTGCACATTACTGTAGCAAGCTTGACCCGGTAGAAACAGTAGCATATCCGGTTTGAATAGTGAAAATCCATGATGAACAGTAAATACCTGTTACTGTTCATCCGTACCCCAAATTACAAAACATATCCATTTCAACTGTTTCGAGTTCATCTACCCTATTCCTAGCTTTGTTTTCCCATATTAGACACCGATAAAACCCAAACCACCAAAACATTGCTTCAAACCCTAAACCCATAACGATCTAAACTTTTACCGCTCGTCGAAACCTATACATATACTCACCTTAACCATTTTGAGCAGTAAACTCCACTCTCAATTATATTTTGCCTTAATATACTCTGATAAAACTTTAGTCAACCTAGATGCCATGACTAATACCGTTCCAACCGTTAGTATTCACCAAAACCCTAAAATCACACATATATCCATTTTGATCGTCTCGAGCTCGTCTACACCTTTCCCAGCTCCATTTCGTCATCCTAAACACTGATAGGGCTCTAAACCACCCAGAGGATATGCCGACTCCAAACCCAATACCTGTAGTCATTCGCAAAAATCCATATGACACATTCATACCTTTTCAAACCGTCTCAAAACCTGTCTAACCCAATTCCAACTCCGATGAGCCAAACCAAACACCGCCTATACCCTGACCACATAAACCTATTTTCTTTGTGTCTTTTGGCTATTTATTGTATTTTATTCCCAACACGCATTCTGCAAAGCAAGAACTCATTTGCACTCGTTTTCTATGCTAGTATTCGATTGAATATCTACAAAGGGTGGAGGAAGACTGAGGGAGTGTGTGGTATGAAAACGATAAAACCATACTTAACAACAGTAGATCCGGTTCGAATCAGGCGAGGCCGCGGTCCACCCGAGTTTGTTGGGAAACAGCACCTACTGAATAGAGACTATATAAAGGATTCAGCAGTGAAAAATCTTATTTTCTTAACTCTTTAACGAGAGTTAAGAGATCTTGTGAGTAAAGTTGGACAACTCTGCAGAGTCATGATTAATGGTATTCGAATACGCCGTGCTTCCGGGAAATGAAGCTGTGTTCAATGGGTGATTTCAACAGCAAAACATAAGTAGATTTGAAAATGATTTGGAGATGTTGAAAACTGATAATCAAGTTTTGAAACCCAATTCCTTAGGAAGTTATTGATCTTTTGTGATTAAAAATATTTACAAATAAAACTGCATCCACA
Source organism: Dendrocalamus latiflorus (assembly GCA_017311315.1). NCBI lineage: Eukaryota > Viridiplantae > Streptophyta > Magnoliopsida > Poales > Poaceae > Dendrocalamus > Dendrocalamus latiflorus. The sequence goes on from CM029633.1 coordinate 31,410,361, forward strand.
AATACTTAATAAAACCCATATATACCCATCTCTTGAAAATCCTGACAAGTAGTTATATAGCATCTCCTCATGTGACTTGTTGAGTACGGTTGGTTGTATTCAGTCTTACTTTATTTTCCACCCACATAAAGATCAAGTGAAGAAAGAATGTTACAAGTATTCGTATTAGAGTTACGACCGCACTCAAGTGTTCCTGTGGAGTTTTCTTCGATTCTTCTAATTGTAAATTAAGTTTTGGGTTTGGACTCTCTTATAATTGTTAAAGTTGACCGTTAGGTCATATTTTAATCAAATTAATCCTTTTAAATGTTTGTTAGCAAACATGATACTCTTTCTGTCCACAACTGAACTCCTGAACTGTTGCGAGATGTACGACGACCCTATTCCCAAAAACGGGGTTGTTGCAAACATTCTTAATGGCAAATGACCAGACCTAGTCCATATGGTAACATATTACCAGGGAGACTCGATATGCTCCATTCTAGACACTGCCAGTTTTTCAAAACTTTTTTTTACTCCGAATTAACTTCAATCCCTGATAGCCACATTTCCCTATAGGTCAGGAAAAAAAGCAATGCTGCATCTATCCGGTATCTACACACCCAAGAAGTCTGTGTGTAAAAAACGTTTGGTGCTCTGTCACGAGAAGTACACATGTTCAACAAGACGCCCACATGGACCTATCCCTGTTCCTCGCTATTCCTCTCCCCCTCTCTGCGCAGCCGTCTAAAAAGCAGATCTTTTGCCCCCAAAGTCAACGAGGGCACATATATGCTGCACTAGACCCTGCTGAACGAAAGTAGCCGGGGCCCACCCAACACGTGCCGCTCTACTGTGTAAATAACTCTATAGGAAGGCAGCTATAGAAAAAACAAATGAACACAAACGAAAAAGATCAAAAGGTAGCCCCCAAAAAAACTTCACAGGTTTGGTGATTGGATCCAGCGAGAGAAACGGAAAGGCGAACGCAAGCTTCGATGATTCAATCGAAAAGATGATTTGAAGCATAGTGAGTTGTACTGATAGGAGTACTAGTATTGACTGCATCAGTTGAGCCGTGGAACTGTAGATCAGCTGGGTGATGCGTGAATGCAGCCGGCGCCGGCCATCCTGTTCGTATTGTTTTCTAAAATAAGTTTTTTTTTTGGTAAATAGCTTTTCAACGAAGTATCCTTTCAAGATGATAACGATATTTACTAGTTGATTATAGCATACACTGCAGTAACTTCATTTATATCAGCTAAAATCGCATTCGAACGTCTCTATGCAAACTTCTCTATAATCTATTATTATTTACCCAAACCAAAAGACTGTATATGAACGGGACAGTCAGATCGCGGAGGCCATAACTGATTGCTCCCTTTTACTCCTTCAGTTCCCGTATCTTTCGTGACCCCCATTTACTCCCACTGCTGCAGCCTCTCCAAGCAAGCACGCAGGGAGGCCTATGAACAGTTGCCTTGGCCGTGAACTCTCGGTCGCTCTGAATCTACCACGAACGCTGGCTCCATCGCTCTATCCATCTAGCTAGTAGTACCTCCTATACTATCACTTGACATTTTCTTTCGTGTTTTCTATTCCCTTCCAGGTCGGATGGGTTTTGATCTTTTGATTCGAACATGTGAATTGTAGATGACAGTCGGTCGGCTCCTAATTTTGGCCAGATTTGGGTCTCTCGATGCAGCAAGATGTCCGGGGTTTGCAGGTGCCAGCAGCATCCAACAGCTAACAACTACTGGTGCATGTGCCAACTGCTAAACCACGGGAGAAATGGCAACCAAAGTAAGAACACACACTGCATAACCAATCAATGCGGTAGCAGCAGGCACAGGACCGGACCAAGAACATCACAAGAACAAATAATAATAACTTGAAACGAAAATGGCAGGGAGAGGGGGGGGGGGGGGATCTTAGGCTTACTGTCCGGCTCCTGATCCATGTCGATGCTGAAGTCCTGCGGCCGCCGCCGGCAGCACGCCAGCGTCTTCATCCTCATCGTCCTCTCCCTCTTCCTCTCCTAATCCTCTCCAAGAACGCACCGGCACCAGCAGCAGTGTCTGAAATCCCACAACATCACGAATTCACGATCTGAATGAAAAGGTTACGACGCAGACCACAACATATCTCTTGCAATAAATGCTGCTGCCAGTTCAAAGATAGCACAGATTACTACTACTACTCGCAATAAACACGGGGAGGCGTACACGGCGGCGATTGGAGGCGAGGCGAGCGGCGAAGGAAAAGAAAAAAGAGGTGGGTGTTTCTGTTTGCACGGACAAAAACTCTGATCACTTCTCTTCTCCTCTCCCCTTTTAATTTGTTCACCGCGACGCACCACCACACAGCCACAAGCACCCGCACTGTGATTTGCAACGGGCCTTTTCAGATGCTAATGATTGACCCATCAAGGCAAAAGGCGAAAGCAGGGGAGGAGCTAATCCAGCAACAGAGACGGCTAACACTGCCTTAATGGGGCGATTAGATTACTCCACTAAACTGGGTTAGACTAACCCGCTCGTCCGGACTGGGATTTATGGGCCTTACTACTACGGCTGCTACTGGGCGGTGACCCTGACCGCTCAGGGACTCGGTGGTCGAGGCCGCGCGGCCGTGCAGTGCGGTGCGGAGGCGCCTGAGCTTTGAATTTTGAACTAGACGATGGGAGCCGGAGGAGGACATGGACGTAGGCTTTCGTCGTTGGGTTGGGGTTGGTTGGGTGCTTTCAGTGCACTGCGACTTGCCGCTTTCCCAAAGGGAGAAGCGGAAAGTGATGACCTCCTCCTGAAAAAGATGGGGGTAAAGGTGAATCACTCTAGTCTGAAACTGCGAGGTGAAAAGTGCGGGGATTGTTCCTTCTTTCCTTTCAGCAAGCTTTGATGCAGCGTCGATGACGACGACCTCGCAAGGACGCCGTTTACTAGGCTGAGAGCGAGAGCTCCCTGGTCTACTCTACGCTGGATGGCGCCGGGGCACTTTTCTGCCTGGGAAATGCGTCTCGCTTTCCCTTTTGATTTTGGTTAGTGGTCAGAAAGGAGATGGAACGAGCAGGAGGGCTAGGGTCTGGAGGAGAAAGGACGGCGAGCACGAATCGCACCGGCATTTCACATTTCAGGGGGATTAAGTTCTCTGCGAAATGTAGAGGGGAGAAGAGCGGTAGTAGTACCTCTGCGTCGTCGGGGCCAAGAAGTCAGCGGCCGGAGCGCTCCGACATGGATCTGCGGCGAAGGAAACAAGATGCAAACCAGAGCGAAGAGAGCCTCAGCGAAGGAGCAAATCAAATCACCAGAGAAAACAAAATGGAGATAACGATGGCCATGGGCTTACCACTGTACTAGCAAGTGACTATGGAGAGGAGGCAGAGGCGGACGCTTGAGCGTGAGGACATGGGAGGAACAGAGGAGGCAGAGTATAGAAGAATTCAGAGGGACCGAGAGAGAGTGCGTGTGAATGGAGAGGGGCCTGGAACCGTCTCTCTGACTATGTCAAGTAATAAATGCTGCAGGGAAGGGAAGAACACAGATAGCAAGCGAAGGCAGAACGAGGAAGAAACGCATGTGAGCGTGGATAAAATACTCCTATACCGCACCATCAATCAACGGCCACCCTGGGATTTGATCCGTACCTTCAAGTCTAAGATGGTGTCCATTTGGTTTAAAAGATGTGGTTTATTATTTGTATGGTAGCTGTTGATAATATTTTAGTATAATTAAATTATAAAAAATAAAAAAAATATTATCATAGACAATGAAAACAAAAAAGCTATATCATCAAAAAAAAAAAAACGAAAGAAGCTCTATGGCTATTAACCTGACGGAGCCCCACTGCGATCCCGCATTAATCAACGGCGGCAGCGCAGATGGAGCGATCCATCTATCCCACCCCCACCACCATTCTTGCCATCTGATCTTGGAGCTCCACTACGACTCCATCGCTGCAGACGAGAGATAAAAGAACAAAAACTTTTCTGGTTTTTTTTGTACGGAGCTACGCTACACGCACAGGAGCACACGGCATCCGGCATCCAATGCTGCTGCAACCGTAACGCAGTCGCAGAGATCAGAATCGTTTGCTTCCCCTCCAACTCCATCCCCCTGACACCGCATTTTGTCATTGTCTCAGTTACTACTACTCAAATCTAACCTCTGCTTCCTTCCCTGACCGATCGTTTCACGCATGCTGGAATGATCTTTTGCAGTCAACTCTTACGCGTACATACATGATAGTCAGAGCTCTCTCGACCATGGGTCCAAGACGGGCCAGACTTCTGGTCCTAGATCGAGGGTATCCGAGGCTTAGGTAGATACACTCCCACATATACATGTCTCATGTCCAGCATTATCACGGTCAAATTCAGACTCACCGCTTCAGGTGGTTTCGATTTTTAGCTTCTGGCTTTAGAAGTTGTTTAGAACAGGCTATCTTTTTATTTTGATTTTTGGCTTTATTATTTTTTTCTCATATTTCTTTGTATTATTCATGAAGACATATAATATGTGTTTTTGGCTTTAGCTTTTCACTTATAGTATTTGAATTCTATCTGTTCATGAAAGACAATACGCACAGAAAATTATATATGATTTTTGTCAATATAGCTAACTTGGTACAGTGTTTATTACAATCTATCTGTAGACTATGCCTTAAAAGACGTACTGTTTAAAATCTAGTTACTGTAGCAGGAAGTGATCAGTCAAAGCCAAAGCCAAAAGAACCCAACTATAATGGTGTATTTTTTAATTTTTTTAATTGAATGACTTAAAAAAATGTTAACAACTGCTATAATGTAATTTCAATCAAAAGCCAACAGCGAAAGCCGGAAGCTAAAGCAAGTTGGAGCAACGCATCAGTGTAGTTGAAGTTACTTGTCCATTCTCATGGCATGGACTCATTCATGGTAGGGGTGCAAATGGGTCGAGTATTTCCCAACCGACCGGTATCGAATTTGGGGAGCAGAGTCGGATTCAGATTTGGTATCGGATGTTTGTGGTTGGATTTGGTAACGAATTCAGGATTGGTACTATCCGACCGAATAGCACCGGTAACTGATTATTCGGATACTTACCATTTGGATATTTTCATATGTTGCAGTAGGGTTTTTTCTCATCATTTTTCTGCTATTATTCTCTTTAATATTTTTTTATATCTTTCAACTAGTTGTCTTTGATTTGTTCTATTAATATTTTTCGTTCGTTCCACTAATAGTTTTTAAATTATTTCATTGATTTTTTTTAATTATTCTATGATCATGTTTGATTTGTTCCACTAATAATTTTTATTTCCTCTGAACGTCGATGAAACCTTCTTATTTGCGTACTGGATCACTAACTTTTTTTTTCAAGCATCATCTATATTCTCGCTAGTTGTGCTATATTCTCACAAAATATTTTTTTTGTATGTCTATGTTATCCGCTTATATTATCTGTTTCTGATTCGAAACCGTTATGTATCCGCCCCAACGATACCGTATCTGAAACTCCGAATTCATATTTTTATTCGTTCTTACTATACCCAGCTTCAAATCTTAAAAAAAAGATATATTATAATACAGTATAAACAATATTTGTCGGAGTCTCATCCGATTGCACACTTAATTCATGGAGTACTAGATTGCTGTGTGTGCCATGGACATCCTGGCTGGCTGGATAGCTCTACGCCTCTACCGAGTACTGAACGTACTGGTAGAAAAACAAGGGGCATTGATGAGCCCAGAAGAATGGGAGGGAGACAAAGCAAACAGCAGAAGAGCAGGGCCAGCAAACATGCATGCAATGGTCCACCCAACCCAACCGCATTTTCACGGAGTGAGCGATTTGCGGCAATTAAGCGCATATTGCTTCTCGGGCCCACACAGATTTACAGTCAGATACTCTAACGCCTCCGTTTTTGAGAACAGGGTTGTACGTCCTCCAACAGTCCAGAAGTTCAGTTATAGACAAAAAAAAGTATCATGCTTACTCACGAATATTTAAAAAAGGTTAATTTTATTAAAATAAGACCTAATGATCAACTTTAAAAATTTTAATAGGCATCTAAGCTCTAAATTTAACTTACATCCAGAAAATCCGAAGAAAACTCCCACGGAAACGCTTGAGTGCGGTCGTAACCCTAACACGAAAACCCGTAAGATCTTTCTTCTTCTGATCTCTGAGTTGGTGGAAAAATAAAATAAGACTAAGTACAACCTGTTGTTTTCTAGGGGCATTTCGGTAATTTCCCAATTGAAAAAGAGAAAAAGAGGGGGGGAAAGGAAGTGGGGCCCATCTGTCAATGGGCCGGTCGCAAGAGATAAGGGGAGGAGATCCCATGCGTGTGCGTGTGCGCTCGCATGCGGCCCGGAGTGGCTTTGACCGCTTCGCCCGAGGGAGGCCGAGTCTAGCGGCGGTGGCGATGGAGGCGTCACCGGTGCGGGCGCTTCGACACCAGCCGTGACTGCAGCCCGCCGGTTTCCGCCTCGCTCCCCTTTATATGGCGTCTCCTCTTCTCCATTTGCGGACTGGAAAAAGCAGTGAGCTCACGTTCCCCTCTCCAATCTCAAATTTCTCTTAGTAGTTCTTCGATCTTGAGTCTTGGGAGCCACCGGCCGGGTTCCTTCCTGTCGTCGTCGACTGAGGAGCTCAAATCGCCATTCTAGAGTTTTATATAGCATCTACCCAGTAGGTCTCCAGTTCCCAACAAACTCGAGTGGCTCATGACCTCACCTGGTTTGTTGTAGTCCTACCATTGTATGTTTAACCACCTCCCATATGAACTCTCCCTCGGTCTCCCCTACTCTTTGTAGATATTTAATCGAACTTGAGTAGTTACTAGGCCAAGTTTGACAAATCAACGCTTATTGTTGGGCGATCGCTATGTTCTTTACTTGGCATAAGGGTCTAGTCCTTAGTTTTCACTGAGACAGTTTCCTTGCACAAACTCATATTTCAGTGCCCACTGCACGGCCACCTTTCCAGTCTAAGCCTCCACCCTAGGATAAGGTCATGGGATCCGGCCAACTCACGGCCTCCCGCGATCCTTTCTTATCCTAGAACCACTTTTAAAATTTTTCAACAAAATGCCAAATCTCTTAGTAGTGGAAAATTTGTTGAGTTCCTAAACTACCATGATTACAATAATAATACATTTAATATTACTAAGTCTTGTTAAAGTAAATATAGCCATCAAATTAAACAGGTTTTTTTGGGTGGTAGGACATTAATTAATATCATGTCATTCTAAATAATTATTGTACAATAAATAGCAACTTGTAAATAACATAATGAAAGTACTAATAAATAAATAAATAAATAAATAAATAAGGGAATGTAAGTTCAATATGATCAAAAACATGTGACTTGCCTCTTTGTCCATAGTTTCTGTGGTCTTCAGGTTGGATACTGACTTCTTGAATTCTTCTTGTAGCTCTTTTATTTACCAGCTCGTGTGGTCCAAATACTAACGCAGAAAATGAATACAAATAAGTTCCTACTTTGCAGAATGCAAACTGGGAACAAAACATGACAAAATAATCAAAAGACAAAGAGAATAGGTTTTGGTGGTTAGGGTCTAGACAATGTTTGGTTTGGATGATCAGAGTTAGGAATTGGTTTGGAATGATCGAGATAATCGAAATGGCTATATAGGTGGATATGGGTTTCAGCGAGTGGTTGCAGGCATGGATGATATTAGGTTTTTGAGGTTGAACTATTATTTGGGTGGTTCAGAGCTTTATCAGAGTTTAGAATGATAGAACGGAGATGAGAATGGTGTAGATGGGTTCAAGACGATCAAAATGGGTGCATAAATATTTTTAGGGTTTCGGTGAATAGAAATGGCTTGAAAAGTATTTGAATTTGGGTTTGAAATGGTGTTTGAGCTAATTAGAATTTTATTGGTGTCTATTTTGACCAAATGGAGTAGAAATTAGATTTCGTGGGGGCCAAAACGTTCAAAATGACTATAAATATGTTTTTTAGATTTTTTTGGATGAACAGCAACGGGTGTCTACTATTCATCATGGGTTTGCACTGTTCATAGTGGTTTCTGGTACTGTTCACTATGAGTTTTTTGTTCACTACCGGGTCAGTTACTGTTCATACTGGGTCGATTGCTACAGTATTGGATTGCTATAGTACTAGGTTGGTTTTGGATGAACAGTGACCCGACAGCACTGTTCATCATCTTCCTCCTCGCGTTGCTACAATGCCGAGATACAGGGGAATCGAAAACCGGGAAAATATCGAGCTATGGTGCACTGAAATGAAAACCGAGTATATGGGTGGACTCCTGGGGACGACGGGGTTCTATTTTGAGGTTCTATGGTGGTCGACATGCTACGGTTGGCCGGCAGCAAGGTGGTTTCTTCTCAGAGTGTTTGGATGGCCCAGGAGCTACAGGGAGGTTCTTCCTTCTAATTGGCCACTGTTTAACCATATGGGAGTGGTCGCGGTGGCTCAAGTAGCTGTGGTTTGGGTCGTGGAGGTATGTGGTGAGTGGTCCACGGCGGGGTGGTTTCGGCTGGCGGGGAAATAGGTGTCCGATGAGTTGTGAGGTTTCACGGGCCATGGTGATGCTTCAGTGGTGTTTCTAAGGGCATGAGGATACTGCAAACACAAGTAATTGAAACAAAATTGACTCTACCAGAGGAATTGAATTTGAGGCTTACTTGGGGAATTTCGGTGATCGACAGAGATGCGACAGCCGACGAGGAGTATATGGGTGTCTGAAGCTCACCTAGGTGCCAATGCTACTCAATGGAGGGCTCGAGGCATTTTATAGGCGAGCTAGGGCGGTTCGGTACAGGAGAGGCGTCCACTTGGATTTCGGCGCGTGGCTAGGGCGGGAGAGCTCAAGAGGCTTCGGGGAGGCTCGACATTGGCGACAGGGAGGTCGGTAGGTTGAGCTGGTGCCTCTGGCGAAGGTTTGTGGCGGTCAGAGGAGCAGGAGTCACGTCAATTGAGAGAGAAGTGAGGCGATGGTGGTGAACTTGGGTTTGGCTTGGCCAGTAGCAGTCTGGGTGGTGATAATGGCTCTACAAACGAGGTGTACGATGGCTGACGCAAGGGTGGTGGCCTAGACCGAGTGAGGTGGTGAGATGGTGGTAGTGAGTTTTGTTGTATGGTGAATAGTATCTACAGCCAGGGTTGCGCACAGATGGATGGAGGAGATGGTGAGGCAGAGAAAAGGTGGTGCGAATGAGTGAGAAAGGTGCTAGATAGAGCCAAGAATCAAACTGAAACAAAATTCAAAGAAATCTGAACTGTCTTCAAATTTGGGTTGTTTCAAATACACACAATAGGGAATGAGTGGCGAGTCGCTGGGAAGGGTGTGACCACCACCGCACGCAAACTACTACCGGTCCTCTCGTCCCTCCCAACACAACCTTGGATAAAAACATGTACGCTTCATCAAAACTCGAAAGCTAGAAGAATCATGTAATAGTGCCCTGAAAGCCCGACCATTTCCAGACTAACCGAAATGATAACTAGTCAGTTAATGCTTTTAGCCAATGAGCCGGTAACAAAGGCAGAATCCATAGGACGGAGAATAGCGATCAGACAGGGCAGATATGAGCAACACAATTAGTGTTTTTTTGCAAATTTTTTCTTTAAAAGAGAAGATTACGGTTCTTGTACTTCAATGGTCATAAGGAGTAATGTAGAGCAAAATCTGACCATTCACAAAAATATCTACAAGAAAACCAAGTCAAATAAATCACAACGTGTTCAGGCGTTTAGATCGTAGTGCAAAGAGTGGTCTGACTAGCCTTGAGAGGTATGACTGCTCCTAGGGGTGGTGTGAATGGCACAGTGGCAGTGTGATCGCTCCCTCAGGGCAGAGTAGAAAATCAGCACAATTTTAAACATGAAAAACCGTGTAACTTGTAATCCATTGGTTCAAATGACTTGAAACTTTGCACATATTTTCCCTAGAATGTCAAAATTTTATTCCAATAAAATATCAAGAAGATCATCATCAAAGTTCTAACATTTATCCATTTAAAGAAAAGTTGCAGCAAGACTGGACAAAGCATAAGAACTTTGTTGATATTTTAGTATCGATCTTATATATAATTTATTTGGGTTCGGGAGAATTCTTGAAGACCTAACTACAATCACACCGAGAAAAGTCATAGTGATTTTATATAGATTCAGGCCTTCTCCTGAGAGAATGACAACCCTACTCCTATGTGGCTATTACTCAATGAACTGATTACAATGGAGAAAGTAATGCAAAATGTCTTGCTCTACTCCTATTCTCCTTCAGGTTTCTCCCAATTGTCCTTCTTCCCCCCTTCTCCCTGACATCTACCTTTATATAGCTTACAAGGTGACATCCATTTTTCCATGTCAAGAGACGCCTTAACATTTTGAATGATAACTGTCTGACGGAAGTTATTAGAGGCATGGTATCTTAGTCATTGTGTGGCGGTTACTGTCAGAGAGAAGTAATGCACACTTATTCCAAAGAATAAATACATATACTAACTATCTCGTCAGACAGGTCCACGATGCAATGTGCTATCATAGACAGGTCAGTCAAAGTTTGGCTTAGTCATAGGAGGATCTACAACCACAAGGTGATCGCAGGATAACTTGGTCGTATAAGAACTTACGATTATAAGATAGGCATAGGAAAGACTTACGACCAAAGAGTGGTTGTCATAGAAGAGCTTATGGCTAAGGAGTTATCAGAAAAGAGTTTACAACTAAAAGGCAGTCGTAGAAGAGCTTACGACTAGTTTGTGAAATCTCTCCCTTATAGATAAGAGGTATACTTGAGGAGTATAATGACGTAGCAATATCATTTACAGATAAATAACAATTTGAGGATTGTCACATCCTTGTCCAACTTGAACCAAGACTTGCTTGTGAGTAATTGATGGTTAAGATAACATTGGATATACCCCCCACATGTCCTATCAAGTCTAATCATAGTAAGAACACAAGCCAAAAGCCCTTAATCCAAAGAACCTTCTAAATAACCCTTTCTTGAACCAAACAGAACAAAAGCAAGAACTTGTAAGGAATAGTGCATAGATAGATATGATCTGGTCTCCAAGTGATATCTCCATCACTTATATATTCGTAACATAAAGCAATATCAATAGGAGAAGAGAATACACCAAAAATCAAGCCAAAATAAATATTTCAACATTTAGTAAGGAGGAAGAACACTTGGACGAATTTTGATGTCTATTGATACTTGGAGAAAATATTTACAGTAACTCTCTAACCAACCACAAAGACTAAGCATGACAAAAAGGACAAATAGCCACAACTCATGTCTCAAAGGTTCTTTCCAAGAATTATAATATCCTCCATTTGGCTTCCTTGAGAGCTCACCCTAACTCTCTCCACACACACCTCTTCATATAGTGGAGATTTACAAGAAACCATAACCAACCCTCTAGTTGGATTTCATCCACTTATATGGGCTAACCAATTAACCCAACATTATACTAGGTTTTATACTCACACATGCATGTATCTCAAAGCGCACACAACTATTAACCCATTAGTAAATCAACACTTTATCCACTTAATACTTTTAGCACATCCTTGATCTAAAGCACCTCTCTTGCGTCTCCTCAGACCGTGGTTTGATCAGGTATCAACTTTACGGTTTGGGGCAAAAGATCATTTTGCTCCCAAACCACATTCCACGAAGTTTCACGCTTTGTTTATCTTGAAGTAGCCACGTGATTCATCTTCAACTCCATATGGCCCCATTGACATGCCACCAAGCCTCTCAAACGTCCAAATCCCACCAAACTGTTCTTGCTTGCAAACGGGTCCAAGTCACTTGGCATGCCACAAGCGTCTCCCTACACCACGACGACACCTGACTTCTATGATTATTCTGGGTCTCAGCTCCTCTATGAGCTTAGCCCCGGTCAATTTTGTCATTGCATGTCATGTCCACAACCGGTAGCTCCTGCTTCGGTTCCTTCATATCCACAACCAGTAGCTCTCGCTTTGGTTCTTTGTATTGCCGGCTTGTAGCCACTCCACTAGCCGCAGTCATCTCTTGGTGGTACTTTGATCGTTTTGGATCTCAGCTCTCCTAACTTAATCTTGATTCTTTTCATCTCACAATGACCTAGCTTTGGAGTCCTAGAATCAACAATAATAAGCAAACCGTTATATAGTACCGCATGACATAAAATCATCAATTTTGTCAATTGATGAGCTAAGTATCATTACCTTACATCAAAGTGTCTTCACATGCTTTGACACGCATCCAGTAATAGCCAATGACTAGCCGTCACGTCTTCAAGTATTCGGATTCCCTTGAACCATCTCTACATGTATCAGTCTCGTCACCTAGCGCACTACATGCACCAACTCGTCTCTACATGATCCTTATCTTCTCTGTGCTTCCCACTTGAGCCACACAGCCTCACCCAAACTTCCATGTCCGCTCTGGATCTCAGCTTCTCCGTCTAGTCTTAGTCCATTGCCATTGACCGTTACAGCCTCTAAGTCACCTGCATATCTAAAGACCAAGCAACAATATCAAGCACAAGTTCCATGTACTTAACTCACATTTGTCAAAAACAATATATCATGCAACACACCATAACCAAGCAATGACACCCATGGACATTCATAAACTCAAACCACTCAATTCCAACTCTCACTTAACTCTAGCCATAGCCACTGGTCTGACCTCTCTTCCCACGCCTGTCGGACCGCCCTAGTCAGATCGCCAATCACCGGCCAATCTGACCAGCCACCCGGTGTGATCTTATTTTCAATACCAGTCACACCAACCAACTCACCCCGATTCGACCACCAACTACGGTTGGTCTGATTGTACATGACCAACACCAAAACACGCTCTCTGGAAAAAAAAACAACCGCCAAGTAAAAATCGATCACACTGGACTGGACTGCCGGTCGGATCGCCAACTAAATTCCAGTCACACTAGACTGACGCTTAGACCACCATCAACAAGCCGGTCTAACCGTAGCCTACAAGCCGGTCCGACAAGCTAGGGTAGATAGCAACTCCAAAAATGCAATTTTCAAAAACGAAATTTAAACTTCGATACTATTTACATAACAAAGTCAAATATTTATCAAATATCATAAAGTGATCTTCGCATGATCTCACAGAATCCAAGAATCTTAACGCATGGATGTAATCTGTAGGTGTGTTTTAGTTAAGAAACTTACCTACAATTTCAAAAGATAGCGTAGAAGCACCTTCCCACTCCAACATGTATGTACGAATGAATGAGCACTAACCCAGGCATTGCGTCCATCCAAAACATACGCTTCAAATCGAAGCCAGCACACCTGGAAGGACCGGAGTAATCAAGGGCAACATCGAGAGCAGCTAAGACCTTGCTCTTTTTCAGCTTTTAATTTTTATTTTTGACTTTAACTTCTGCTTTAAATGAAGTATTTTTTTAGATAGAGTCTACTAGTTAATTATAGTACATACTGTACCGACTTTATTTATATCGGTACAAACTGCACATGAGTTTCTATTACTCTGTAATCTCTCACACGAACAACACAAAAGTTACAAGTCGCAACCAAACGCCATAAGTCCCAGCCAAAAAGAACAGGCCCCAAACCATTCGACTCAAACGTGGCTACAATTTTCTGTTATATGCAGTTACGTGTATTGTAGGGGACACTCCGTTTGATAATAGTTTATAGTTTTTCACTATAGCAGTCTTATTTTTCTCTATAGCTGATATGTGTAATTAAATTTTAAAAAATTAAAAATAGAAAATACAGCTTAGCATATTACGGGCAATGCGAAGGAATACGGGAAAAAACAAATGGCAAAAAAATCCAAAAAAGTTAAAAAACCAAAAAAATAAAAAAATAAGAAATAGTAAATTAAAAGCTAGGAAAAAAACAAGTTAACACCGGCCTCAAGCATGCTGTCTGCGTGTGATGAGCGACAGTAAGATTGGCAACCTGCCTCGTAAAGCCTCCAGATGCTAGCAAAGTGAATCAGCTTTAGCCTAGGTTGTTATATGTGTGGCACGTACGAACACCAGTGCGGTCCGAGCTGCCGCTCTGGCCGCGCTGTCCAATATAGTGGAGAGGACACATCCAATGAAATGGTGTCTGCTGCTGTTTTCTCGCGGTGCAAAGCTTAGCGACCGGAGCTTTACCGCGCGGCGTACGAGCACTACCAGGATCGCCTGAGATCGAGCGAAAGGACAAGGCAACGAACTCGTACGATCAGACATAATTAAGACAGTGACGGCATTTAGGACGACTGTAACTGTTCCGTTTCGGGGAGCGGTAGTAATCATCGCAATTGTTGAGGAATAAGCATTAGTTTAACACATACCTATAAATAAAAACCAAACTTTATTATAAAAATAAGACTTAAGCAAACCTAAAGTTAACTTACAGTACAAAAGAAACTCCCACAAATATATTTGAGCGCGGCTAAGACCTAGAATCAGTTGTCTTCAACGAAGTAGGGTTTTTCTGGAACTTCATCAACAGCTTGTTCATCGCTGCCCTATTGATTTTTTTATTTGTTGTTTAGCAAGTAGTGAGTACAACCGTACCCAGCAAATTACAAGGATAAATCCTAACATATCTACTTGCAACGACATTCAAAGGATGGGAATATACTGGTTTTATTAATTAGAGTGGATACAATTTTATTTGTAAATATTTTTAAATAAGAAAACACAAAACAAAAACTTCTTAAGGCAATTTTCAATACATGATTACTTAGTTTACTCAGATTAAAACGCAATGAAATCTACTTATGCCACGTTGTTGGAATCACCTAATAAACATAGCTTACAGAAAGCACATCGTATTCGAATACCATTTATTTCACTTTGCAAAGTTGCCCAGATTTACTCACAAGATTCCTTAACCCTCATGGCTGAGTTAAGAAAATCAGGTCATTTCACTGCTTATCTCTTTATATAGCCTCTACCCGATATGTTCTTACCACACAACCTCGGGTATCCATTGGCCAACATGGAACACTTCCACCCGATTTGGGTGGACCTATCGTTGTTAAGTATGGTTTTACCATTTTCATACCACACCCTTCTGTAGATATTCAATTGAGTTGAGCAGCTACTAAACCAGGGTTGACATGTCAATGCTTGTGGTTGAGCGATTACTGTGTCCTTTGCTTAGTATAAAATTCTAGTCCTTATTTTTCACCTTGAGGCTACCATTCTCGGTGGCACTGTCACTCTTCTGCACAAGCCTCCGCCCTAGGATAAGGGAATTTTAGACACATCTAACACTGTTGCACGCAAAAATTTCAATTTTGGCCCCCTCGGCGAAAAAATTCCATAACTAGCCCCCTGCCCGACCACGGGATTGTGGCGTTGCGACACCTGGCCGGTCGTGCGGTCCGGGACCGCACGACCGCACTGTAGATGGGTCGTGCGCCGGCCGTGCACAGTCGAGTCGTGCGGTCTGGTACCGCACGACCCAGCTACAGTGCGGTCGTGCGGTCCTGGACCGCACGACCGGCCAGGTGTCGCAACGCCACAATCCCGCGGTCGGGCAGGGGGCTAGTTATGGAATTTTTTCGCTAAGGGGGCCAAAATTGGAATTTTCGCGTGCAACAGTGTTAGATGTGTCCAAAATTCAGGATAAGGTCGTGGACTCCAACCATCTAGTGGCTTTCCACGATTCATCCTTACCATAGAACTATTTTAAATAATTCTACTGACCAAATGCCACATCACTTAGTAGTATAAAAGTTTGAGTGAGCTATTCTACAGTTATTTACACAATAATTAAATATTACCAAGATTGTCAAGGTGAACACGGCCTCAAATTAAACATGGTATTTTTCAGTGGTAGGACATAACTAATTACATATCATTCTAAATATTTATTTTAATTAAATAGCATCTCACAAATAACATTTAATGCAAATATTGTAATTAAATAACTTAAATTTTATGGGTTTCAATTTGACCAAAAACTTATAACTTGCCTTGCTGCTCTACGAACTCAATTATCACATACACTTCGGTGCCCGATTCCGATCCTTGTACTATCGCCTCAGAATACTCGAGAAACACACAAAATAACATAAGGTCCGTGCTTGAAACTAATCAAGCTAGGAAAATAAATAAAACAAAAAGGAGTAAAATGTAATAAAACCAAATGGAGTTGGTTTGAATTTTTTTTTGAGCTTGATTTGGTAGAACGAAGGTCAAAAATGGGTTCGTGGCGTCGAGATGATCGAACCGGGGTATTTTTGGACTTTAGGGTTCGGATGAATGGTAGCTATTATTGTAGCTACAATGACTGACCTGCCTAAAGTGAACAGTGCAACCCACATAGAAATTCAAATTAAATGGGCGAGTGGGCCAGCTGTTTTGACCCAAATGCGTGCACGGCCTTCCAGCCTGGTTACGCGCACGCACGCCATCTCAGCTATCGGTCAATGGCGAGCAAATAGCTGAAGAGCGGCCACGTCACCCAGAGGGGTCGTTGTCTACCTCCCACCACCTCAGTAGCAGGAAAACAGGACATTGCCCCCCCGGTGTGATTCGACGCCAGCGAAGACCCTCGGAAGAAAAGGGCAGCATGGTTGGGCTCCTTGGAGGGTGAGGAACTCATTTTTGGGCTTTGGAAGGTGGAGGCATGAGTGGTGGTGGCCAATGGCAAGAGAGATGATTCCGAGCTTCCCGGCGGCGCTAGGGTTTCTCGGTGGTTCTCCGGTGAGGTGGAAAGTGTTTTTACCATTTATGGTTCACCAGAAACTTGGAATTAGCAGCTATTTGGTCTGAGGAACTCCCAGGAGAGCTGTCCATGGGAGGGATGTTTCGACCGGCAAAGGCCCATGGTGCCAGAGCTCTCAGGAAATGCTCATGTCCGAACAAGTTCTTAATTGTGTTTGGGATGTAAAAATGGTGATGTGGACAAAAGCAATTGAGTTTTAATCGAGGAAGGAAGGAGATTGCATTTAGGGTTTACCAGGCTCAAGGGAGGTCAGGGGAGGAGCTGCAACGAGAGAGAGCTCAATTAGGTCAATGAATGCAATCGAGCTATTGCAACAGCACAGGTTTTTTTATGAAAATAAAAATAAATAAATAATAAAAATTGAGTAAAATCAAATTTTAAATTAAAATAAGCATTTTTGTTGCCTAAATTTTATTTTTGGCTCTGCCCTGGATTTCTGTTTTTGAAAAAAAAGATTTAAAAAGTATTTTAAGTGAAAACCTAAAAATAATTATTAAATAAAAGGATATTTTGATTTTCTATAAAAAATCTTATGTCAAATTAATTATTTGGATTTATTTGGTTCTTCTGAGTTTTCTGGAGTTTAAAAATCTATTTTTGAAATTAAAAAGTATTTTAAGTATGAAAATTAAATACCAACATTAGTTGAAAATATTTTTATTAAGTCCAAAATGTCTCCAGGGAGTTCTCTGAATTTTTTTGGAAATTTTGGAGTTTATTTTATATTTTTCTGAGCCTTTTTGAATTTATTGGGCTTTTCTGAAAATCCTAAATCAAAAAATAAAAATTTAAACCACAACCTTCCCCTCCGGACGCCACGTGGACGGCTAGATACCGCCCATGTCGCCGCCCTCCCTGCCGTCCACCAGCCCCGTCTTCCCCTCCTGCCCACGCGACACGCGTCCGGCCCAAATCGGTCCACCCCCGCGCCTTGGCCCATCTCCCCCGTCCGCCATCGCTTCCTCTCGGCCGTCAGATCTGCCCAGCTAATCTCGCCCATCCGCCGCCACTTAACCGCACCCGCCGCCCGATCCGCCCCCCTAATGCGTGGCGCCATCTCGGCCGCCCGCTCCTCCCCTCTCCCTCTCTCTCGCTGCGCGTGGACCCCACTCGTCAGGTCTGTCCCCTTCCCCGCGTCATCTTCCAACCACGCCACCCCCAGCCGCAACTGCCGCCCGCAACCGCCGCCTCCGCCTTACCCGGTCGCCACCCCCGCTCCCCTCAGCCACGCCCCACTCCCGCGCGTGCGCCGCCCCCATTCCCCCACTCCGCGCCCCACTTCCCCTCTCTCCCACGCCGCACGGTCATCCGTAATCGCCGCCACCCCCGCACATCTCCGGTGAGAAATTCTCGCTGGCACCACCCCTCCACCCGCTATAAAAGCCCATCCCCGGCTTCGGTTCACCCCGCTCCACCTCCCCTCCGCCTCAATTTCCCCTCCTCACCGCCGAGCACCCCGCCCGTCAAAGCCCGAGCGCCTCCGCCGCCTCACCCTCGCCGACGGCCACCTCCGTCCGTCGCCGTGCTCCGCCAAGGTACCGAAGTCATCCTCTCGGCCTCCTCTCCCCGATGCCGCCCTCTCCGCCGGCCGCCGCCACCGTTGCCGTCCCCGAGCGCCTCTCGGCCGGCCTTCCACGTTGGCACACCCGTGCCTACGTGGCAGCTGACATGGCGCCACGCCAGTGCCCCCGCACCCCGTCCGTGCCAGCCCGTCACCCCGTGCCACCTCACTACTCCCTCTCCCCTGTGGGCTCGGTCCATGGATCTGGGCCTGCATGTCAGAGACTGCCCGAGTAAAATCTCAGGGCTGACGCCATAAATCGGATTTTTCTTTAGGGAAATAATTCCAATAATCCCTGCTGACGCCATAAATCTCTTTTTCAGTAGAAAAATAATTTCTAAAAATCCAGTTTTTCATTTTCTCTCTATTTAAATTTCCCGGAGCCCGTTCTCCTTCGTCCTAACTCCGATTTAGCCCATTCAAATTTCTAAATTTATCAAAAATTCCCCTCTACCCATTTCTGGCCTCAATTCAAATTTTTGAAGTCAATTTGAATTTATTTGAATTTGGTGGGTTATTTTCACATGTAGACTTCGACGATTCGGGAAAATTCGACGACGAAGGTTTGAACCAAGTTGAAGGGCAAGGCAAGCCACACTCCTTGATCATGTTGATCCTAGTTTTCAAAATAAAATTATGTTGATTTAAATTATTCTGCATGCATATTTTTATTCAATTATTTCAATTCAGTTTTGAATTTAGCTATTGCCTACTTGATATTATCTCCATTGACCTTGAATTACCTTGATACCTTGTCACCCTAGATTATAGTTGGTACACTAGTATTGGCTAGAGATTATTATATCAATTGCTTAGACCTGCGTAGTTGTAACATTAGCTTTGGGATACCTTTTCACATGAAATGATAAACCTTTCACATAAAATGATGTACTTTTGTTATGTACTCTTGACTTTGGTGAGTCAAGGAGTGTTATGAAATATTTTGAAAACAAAATATAAAACCTGGTTTAGACTTAGGCAATTGGTTAGATTGGTGGGTACAGGTATGCCCTGTTGGTTGGAGCTGCAGTGGTTGATTGTCGTGCACAGGGGTATGTGGTTGGGCCTAAGTCAGATTAAGGACCGGTCTATGAACTACTGTTGCAAAGCCCTATCGTACTACCACATGGCTGGTATGGGACGACCCTGGCTGAATAATTTGCAAAGTCTCAATCTGAGTCAAGTCGTAGGTTGAAGGTGGGCGTTGTTGGTGCCATGTGAAGTCCCACTTGGGTGAGCGTGGTTGTAGCCATGAGAAGTCTCACTCAGGCTCAAGAGGGGGTCCCGGTCTGGTGGATTCCTTACTGGGGTGAAACCTTAGAGTTGACTTGGCCAGGTTGAAGGCTTTGCATTGTAAAGACCTTGTCATGACTCCCCACCACACACCTACGGAAGTGTGTAATCTAGTGGTACAAAGGGATGATCGTGTCTTGTGGGTAAAGCTGTACAATCTCTGCAGAGTGTATAATCTATCCTGGATAGCCATGCCCACGGTCATGGGCATGCTGAGTAAAAGTTTTTCATGGATTAAATTTTGTTTTTCAAAAATGGTTTTCGAAACCTTATGGATGGATGGATTCCATGAGAGAATGAAAACCTTGTGGGTGGATAGAACCCATGAGAGAGATTGGTGGCTTGTGGATGGATGGAATCCATGAGTGTTTGGAAACGTGTGGATGGATGGAATCCATACGCGATCTTTTGGAAAAGATGGTCCGGGTGGGATGCCCGTGAATAGGTTGGTGTTTGGTTGAAGCCCGCACTGGCGGTATTATTTTCAATTACAAGTATTGTTTTTACTTACTGTATTAAATTCAGCAATTTCAATCTATCTATTGTATTTCATTAAATGTTGTTTTATGCAAACTAACCCTATAAGCCTTCCATTGAAGCCTTTATCATTATGTTACGTTTCTCCGTGTGATTTGCGGAGTACAAGTTTGTACTCACCTTGCAATTCCCATACAAAGGAAGACGTCGACAACAACGGTGAAGATCTGGACGAATAGGCCGCGTCTTACTGTCGTTTGCCTATGGGCAGGCTTGGGCTTCGCTATTTATCAGTTTGCTTTCGCAGTTATTTCCTTTATTTACTTTGCCAATGGGCGTTGATGTAAGACTTGGCCATAAGGCCGTACTCTTTTATTTAATATAAGAAGTCTTTTGTGCTTGGTATTTATCTTTGTTGTACTGTGTGCACTAGCTGATCCTGGACTAGTGCGATTTACACAGAGGATCCAGGAGTCGTTACTCCGGGTTCCGACAGCTATAAAGGCGAAGGGAGACGGTGGGAGCAATAGATCGGTTTCGACGTCGCCTATGCGTGGAAGGAGAGAGAGCAGAGCTCTGCCGAGGGAGAAGGGCGCGTAGGGGGGTAGCGTACGGTGTCTGCAAGAGTTGGCGAGGCATGATGCAGTTAGGACGGCTTGGGCACGTGCATCGGTCGGGGTGGCAATGTGCCGCGGCGGGAGAGGCGCGGGTCAACTAGCACGCTGCGCAAGGGGAGAGGGGTGAGGTTGGCAAAAGGCAAGCAACTGGCTGGTAGGGCCACGACGTCAGCCCATGGCAAGCTCGGCCACAATTCTAGGCGAGAGGAAGCGGCCATGTGGAGCAGTGAAGAGAGCAGCGGTGGAGGGAGGTGGGTTGGCCAGAGGTGCCAACGAAAGAAGAATAAGGAAAGCAAAAAGGGAAAGCACAATTTCAAGAAGATTTGCCAAATTGAGGAAAGATTTGAGAATTCAGACAAAAACCAAAAAGCATTCAAAATGGGTTTGAAATTTTGAGGTGTTTCAACGATGATGATAACAAGCCAGCCTCAGGAATGGAGAATGCGATAGGCGACTGACTAGACCAACACACGGCTAAACAATGATAACACACAACTAAACAATGATGGTTTCTGGTTACACATGGCTAGTACAATTATTTGGAGATGGAGGCAGGAGATTATGCTGTGGGAGAACATGTGAGGTCATCCCATAGCTATAACCAGTAACTGAATTTTGGTTCAGAGTAATTTAAGTTTGGTTTGTGAGAGTTTGTGATTTTTTAGTTGTATACTATTGCCGACGGTCTGATCGGCGTTGGGGATGTGGTCAGATCAGCCAGGAGCGATCTGATCAGTCTAAGGTTGGCGGTTAGCTGAGGTGCCGACGGTCTGATCGGTTGTGGTTGGCTGTCAAATCAATCTTGGAGGTTTAAAGCGTGAGTTGATTTGAGCTAAGTTGATCGAGTGTGGGCACAACATGGGTGCCGTTGCTTAGGTGCATATTATTAGACGGAATCCATGCATGCATCTAGCCATCTCCAGCTGACTAGGCCTCATGGGCTGATCCACTTTTCTAGTTATGCTTGTTACTTTGTATTTAAACTCTTGTAATCAACGATGTACTTGATTCATTCTGATTAATGAAAAGAGGTGTGTGTGTGCTGCCATTACCAAAACTATCACATACATTTTGCACGGTGTATTGTTTAAATTAATTGTCTCAATTGATGATTTTATGTATTGTGCGGTGCTACATGATGCTTGCTTGTTGTTGTTGGTTGTAGGACTCTAGAGCTATATCATGGTGAGGCGAATGGGACCAGGACTAAGTTATGAGAGTTTAGGTCCAAAGCAGTTAAGGGGTCAAAACTATGCTTAGGAGTATGCTATAAGCGGTCAAGGGTTAAGCCGATGTCCAAACGATCAAGGAACCGCTAGAAGATGGCCGAGGCTAGCAGAGTGATTACAAGCTGGAACAATGAGAAATTGGAATGGGAGATACCGATGGTGGACATGACAGACAACAACAAGGTGGATTAGGACTAAACTTAAGGAGGAGTTGAGGTTTAGAATGGTCAGAGAAGCCAGGTGTCATCATGATGCGAGGAAACATATGTGACACAGTAAGTGATTTAGGTCCGTTTGCAAGCGATGACGGTTCGGTGAAATCCGGATGCGTAAGAGGCTTAGAGACAATTCATTGGAGCCACATAGACTTGAAGGTGAAGCATGGTGTTGATTCAAGGCGAATAAATTGCCCAATACTAGAAAAGTGGCGGTGTGTGAAAACCACGGTATTGGCCTAGTGGTTTAGGTCAAGAATGTCTTGAAAATTCTAAATGAGTCAATGTTAATTCACTAATAGGTTATTGGGTGTGTACGCTTTGAGAAATGTGCATGTGTAAGTGTAAAACCCTGTATGTGGTTGGGTTAACGGGTTAGTCTATATAAGAGTGATTGAAACCCAACTAGAGGTGTTGGTTAGGGTTTCCCTTATGAGCCTTCATATCTAAGGAGGGAGAGAGGTGGCTAGAATTAAAGTTTTGAAAGTTTTTATGTTTAGCCTTGAGAGGAGCTAGGGTTATTAGAGAAAACTTATGGAAAATGTGAGAGATTCTTGTGGCTTAAATTTTTACCATCTTTAGACTTTATGTGTGGCTAGGGAGTGACTATAAACATTCATATCTAAGTATCATAGAGATCAACATTCGTTCAAGTCTTCCTCGCTTTGCTCAAGTGATAAAATATTGATTTGGCTTGTTTTTTTATACTTCATCTTCTCCTCTTGATTTTATTTTGTATCAGGGATATGTAGGTGATGAAGATATCTCTTGAAGACCAGATCTCATCGATCTGGATATTTGTTATATGCAAGTCATTGTGTTTGTGCAGTTTTGGCTGAAGAGATGGTGATTTTTGGGTTTTGATCTTGTGAGCGTTTTGGCTTGAGTTCGTGCTGTGATCTAGCTTGTTATGATATGTGATAACCCATTTAAAGTCATCTAGATCATCAAGAACTCACGAGTAAAAGCATATTAAGATTTTCTTTTTTTGTCCAGTTTTAGTGCAATATTCCTTCAATTTTAGTGCAGCATTTCTTCAAACGAAAAAGTCAAAACTTTAGCAACAATTTTCTTAATTGTTGAATAAAATAGATTTCTGACATCCTATAGAAGATGCATACCAAAGTTCATGTGATTTGGAGCTTTGACTTAAGAGTTGGTTTAATTTATGGTTTTAGCCTGATTTTGGTGCAATAGGACTTCAAGATGCAAAAGATCATGATCTAGCCTCAGTTCAAGTTTTAAGTCATTTGGAGTTGTGGATTAAAAGTTTCCTCGATTTTTAGATTTAAAATAGTGTTAAAAAATTTATTCTGTCCTGATAGATGTCAGACCATCCTTAAGAAAGATCCAACTGCTCTAGGCCGGTCCGACCGTCTTATACACTATGGCCAGGCCTTCTGGACAAATTTTAGTCTATTTAACTTGTTTTTTTAATGTTTTCTTACTGATAATTGGTCTCTAATTTCTCATATTTGCGTTGTAGTACATCAAGAGTGTCCGGAAGTTAAACGGGGCCAAGACAACGGCGAACTAACGCAACTATTTCCCTGCTTTACTCTTCAGTCATCACGCAATCATTCGCTCATCTGCGTATTCCAATCATTTGCGGGGCGCCGGCGGTGGCTGTTCCGGTGCTCTTTTGGCAGCGCTGCACGCGGGCGTCCCCCCGCCGGGCCGGACAGAACGCGGCGCAGGACGACTCTCCGCGGAACACGGGCTTGGTCCACCGCCGCGCGGGTCACCAGCACACGTCCGCACCTTCTTATTATTTTTGAAGAAATCACACGTCCACACCTTCGGCGCCTGCTCGCCGCACAGGCCTAGTACATTTTCGGAAGAACCCTCAAATCGGGCCAGTGCAATTGACAATAGATTCGCTTCTGTGCCTCCAAAATTTGAGAGGAAACGGGTACTTTCTTCGCAGTATGCTGACCGCTGACACTGCTCTCTCAAATATTGCTCCTTCCGCACCTGGTCAGATAATTTATGGCCTTTTGATTATATAAAAGAATTTTCAAGGCAGCTTTTCAAGACGACGGAAAGCAAGTTTAAGACTGAAGAATCAGTGCTTTGTTTTATTCACTGGAAATACTTACAGAATGTCAAGTTTCTCACTCAAGCAAACAACCTTCGAAGGAGCAAAAAGCATCAATGTTCACTCAAGGCAAGCCATGACAAAGAGACGCACGCATTACATCAGAACATGCACTCACAATTCACAAAACCTAAAAGAAACAAGAAACTCTTGCAATTCTGTCGTGGACAGCTTTCGGCACACAGCGAGAAGCTTAGATGAAGGCCTTCCATAGATGCAGATTAGTCTTCCATGCGTTACTTGGCGAAATCTCAAACTCATCCGAATGCACAGCTAAGACTATAAATGTTCGTGTCTCAACTCTCAAGTTGCCAAAACTATTATCACCATAAGCAACACAACTCCAAAGATTACCAGAAGCAAGCAAAGCTGAACACGAAATTATTTGTTACGATAGAGAAATAGCTAGAACAACGAAGCTTCAGTAATTTGTATTAGTAAACATACCAGGGATGAATTTGATTTCTGAGTGTTGGACGCTTTCACAATTTCTGTCTTGGCCTCTTTGGTCGCTGCTGCAGAATTATCAATGTTGGTATCGATTTCCTCAGTAACAAAAGATGTACACGTTAGCTAGGAAGCCAAACTACTGCCAAAGTACAGGACTACGTAAAATGCACTGTAGAACTTGCCAATTATAACTCCATGGGCATGCACGAGTGTAGCAAGATCCTTAACACAACCAATCTGCTGTTGGATATCTTCAACCTGCTCCCTTTCCTCGATAAGAGCCTGCAGAGTAACACGACACGACAGATCATTAGAATTTAGTTCAGTTCAAAGTCCTGCATGACATATTTCAATACAACGTGTGGCGTCAGATGCAATTTTCATCTTTACTCCATTCTCATCAAAGATGTTGCTAGTCTAAAATCTGTCTCTATCTATCTCTAACACAGCAAAGCTCTCAACTCATATGGCAATCTACTTGTACAAACTAGCAAGATTGAAACCACGATAGTTACCACACAATCTGAATTCTGGAGTAAAAAGGAGTGCAATTCACGTAGTTGAATATTTTCTGATGTGAAAAGTGAAAACATAGTGCTAACAGCTAAGCAACTAAAGCTGACTTCCGTAAGGCACCATACAATATCAAATCATAAAGTTGAAAGAAAAAAACAAAAATGAACCATGACAACACAAACCTCTTTGACTCTGCAAGCAATGCACACTGTTCAGGCATTTTACCAGAATCAGCACTTCTATCATCTGTAGTATAGCTGCATCACAACAACCACAACAACATTCAGGGGTATTAGAACATAACCGAGTCAAATCTGCACAACTAACAGCTTGAGTTTTCAGAGAAACTGTGTCACTAACTGAAGCGATCAAGTAAATTACAAGTAAAAAAGTACCGTTATTACAATGAAAAGAAAAGAATACGCACCTATTTAGATTAGTTAACTGGGACGTTTCTTCAATGTAACACAATAAGCATCAGGCATTTTCTCCACACACACACCAAAAGGAAGAAGAGTTGCTCTACTTAAATAATTGCTTGATTATATATGCAAAGCTACATCACCTAGTCAGAGAAAAACTGTCAATATAAACCAGACAGAATCCTTGGAGGATGTAGTAGCATGAGGAATGGTTTGTGTTGAACATTGTGACAAAGAATTCTCAAGTTATAGTTGAATGAAGTAAAAGTGTTCTCAGTGGTCTGGCCTGGTGAGAATGGTTCACATACACAACTTAATACGATTATTCCAAATTTGACCTCGCTCTTTTCTCCAATAATGGGACAAAGTAATTGATCATCCGGTAAATACTAGCAATCATAATTGTTAGAATTTGTATATATCCCAGTAATACGTAAACTGTGCATCTAATTTAACTTGGCATCAACCGCCGCACTCGTACTCACACCGCAAATGATTTTATTGGGTTGGTTGGCCCAGCAGAATCCGGCGTCCAAGCAGGTCGGGCCGAAACGCCGAAAGTCGAGCCTGAATTATTTGCCACCATTGGATTTTTTTTTTTATCTCTTTCTCCTGCTTCCGGGCTGTCCGTAACGGCTGCTACTGATGTTTTTTTCTATGACCGACGAATTTTAACTGAAAATAAATAGTTATAGCTGATAAATTTTAATTGGGAATGAATAGTAGTGACTGAAAGAAGTAGTTTTTTAAAAGAAGTGCATGAGCAGTGGAAAAAGTGAGGGAGAGATACGTGTACGTGACAGAAACGAGAGATGTGGGGTGCGTGATACTCCTGTGATCTTCTGTCTTATCTCCGGAGTAAAACGGGAATGAGTAAAGTAGAGAGGACTCTTCAATAAGACAGATGTTCATATTCTTTTAGCTTTTTTAAACAGAAGCTAATACAAATGAGACTCAGTTCGTGCTATCTTGGCAAGGACATAGCAGAAACCTGGTAGTCGGGTGTCCGTTCTCACACATAAGTTACAATTTTTAACTAGTTTAGGCAATTCATTAATAACTGATACAAAGATTATCTTTAATCCTTAAAAGTTTGAGTTGGTGGTAGTAGGTCCATTCTCCCTTGACTCTCAATAGCCGTCTATTTTTCCTCGACTCTCTACAGCTGTTGGATCTCACAATCTCCCTTTTCCACACGTATGCGGCTCCCCAACTGCTCCCCACGACCAGAGAACATCCCCCGTCTCAACTCCTCTCCCTCTCAGGCACGCTCCTCTTTCCCCAAAAATCCTAATCCCCTCTCTCTCTCTGATGTGACAACTCCTTGCCAAGTGATGCTTCCATGACGGTGCCGCGTCACCGCAAGAAGCGCAACCACGGCGAGTCGCCGCTGGAGCCCTCACCTCAGCACGACGGCCTCCATTGCTCCACCCTCCCATTCCCCGCGTGGCGCGACCATGGCAAGTCACCACTGGAGTCGTGAGCTCGGCTCACTCCTACCCCTCGCTACTGTCGTCTTCCTCCTCCTCACCGCCGCCGCAGCGACCGCCTCTAGTGCTCCCACTCATGCTCTCTTACCCCAACGCCAGCCAGCTCGTCTCAATATTGGCAATGATAGCTTCCTGTTAAGCGAATATTGCTACGCATGATGATGACATGATGTTTGTTTGTGTCATAATATGCTGAGCACCTTCAGTTCCGTTGACTCTTTTGGTGCTGCTGTTATTACTATCTATATTTGTTTTGTTTCTTCTGGAGTATGCTGTGAACTGGCATTTTTAGAGTAAGGTATACATGTTAAAAGAGTTAGGACGAACATACTGAAATGATGACTTACCTCTATCTTCTTTTTATAAAAAATTGGGAGGCTACAATAATGTTTTTTTCGTTTCTTAAAAATCGGTCTATCATCAAATATTTTTCTTTGTTAATATTTCATGAACTATCAGGCATATATTTTCCCTACATATACATATCTGTTGGATGTTTTTGTTCCGTAGCAGCACACAGACACATAACTAGTAAGAGAAGAATGGACGGTCGGCTGAGCACCACCCCCGCCTCGCGTACTCGTTGTAAATTAAAGGTTGCGTGGCGATATCCAACTTATCACATTGTAGGATCCCCCTAGAATTATATAAAAAGTGCATTTGTATACAATTTCCATGTCAAATAGGGCAATATATACTCTTGTTCTTTTGTAATCATATTGTTTTCCATTTCCTTCTGCAAATTGTTTGCGCGGACGTGGAATAAAGGTTTAAGATTCCATTCGCGCCAGAAAGAATACCAGAAAGGGCATCACTAGCCAAGTAGACAAGAGTAGTTTACAAATGCTTTGCTTCGCCGAATAAGCCTCAAACTTACATAAACTTTTGGTACAGCGTTTCTTAAAAAAAAAAGCTATACCAGGATACGCCGAGACGTGTCACGGCATGATTCCCCCCATCTTAAAAATCATGAAATAGACCGCCGCTACGGCGACCAAACGCAGTCGGAAACAAAACAGCTCAACTAAACCCGCAGCGGCGCAGCCTCGCCGGAATCCTCCGGACGAACCAGGCTTTCAACCCGGTGCGTGATTGGCGCCGACTATTCAACCGGGTCTCCGGTCCAATCTCGGACTATGGCCCCGTTTGGCAGAGCTCTATCTCTAGAAAATCTGTAGATTTTTTAGAGCTCTAAGAAATTCTAGATCTAGGGTTGCAGGCATGTTAAGTGCATTTACATGACTCATTTTATTTATATTATATATTAAATAAAAATATTTAAATCACTTTAATTTAGTCAACAAACTACAGATTTAGCATAGATCTCGGAGCTAGAGCTGTGCTAAACGGGACCATGTGTGTGTTGCGAATACATGTACACAACAACGACAGGCGGCGGACCACGGTTTTGCTGATGGGCTACGGATGTTGGTAGGGATAAGCCGTCCATGTCGGATTGCGTCTTCGGCTTTCATGGCTGCCTGCATGATTAGCCAGTCAAAGATTACAGGCTACGCTCGGGAGGAACTTGCTCCATGGAAGCATGATCCATCAACGACGTAGATCTTCCTCCCATCCCATGTCATTCATTGTCAATTCGTCACGCGCGTGGTGCGACGGTTTGCCTTTTTCTTCTTCTTCTTCTTCTTCTTTATGTATTCTGGTTCTTCGACGCGTGAGTCGGATTCGCCGTCTTTATACACACTGCGTGAACGTGAGATCTTTGGGTCAACTCCCTCCCCCGATGAAGAGGGTACTATTTACTGATCAACTTGCTGGAACGCAATCAGTCTGCATGCAACTAACCAAAAAAGCCAGTGTGCTTACGGAAGCTTACCTTGCACATAAACGAGCAGCAAACGAAGCAGTTGTACTAATTGAGCAAAGTTTAAACTCAATGAAATCCCTGCTCAGCCCCTCTCTAGCCAATAGGTGGGTGTGTTCTTTTCAGTTACGGCTGATGGTTTATGACTATGGTTTTTTGCTCTAGTACTCGCATTTGTGCGAATGCCGAATACCGACAAGCCGCTTCGAAAAAGCTGTACTAATAAGACATTCCACAAAACAACAAAGAAATTATTCAACTCATTTATTCGAAGAAAGCCACAAGTTAAAATGGACAGGGCCGTAAGCTTTGGATCAACAGTTGAAGCACAGGGAACTACAGTAATAGCACTATTGGATAATTTCGTCCGTTTGTGGGCCGGTGAGGTAGGTCTCGTCCATGGTTGATAGATAGGGTGTGTTCTTTTCGATTACGGTTGATGGTTTATGGCTACGACTTTTTTGCTCCAGCACGATCATTTGTATTAACATTGAATACCAACAAGTCATTTTGAAAAGACTATTTTAATAAGATGCTTTAAAAAGACAACAAAGAAATTATTCCGCTTATTTATTCGGGGAAACCATAAGTTAAAATCAACAGGGCCGTAAGCTTTAGATCAACAGTTGAAGCACAAGGGACTACAGTAATAGCACTATTGGATAACTTCGTCCGTTTTGTGGTCCGGTGAGCTAAATCTCATTTTTTAGGATATGACTAGCTGAATGCCCGTACGTTGCTACGGATTTTTAAAATTTATCACATTACATGTTTTAAAACTTACAGATGGTAAAAAAGTTTAGTTCTAAAAGTTTTTAAATCCGTCAAGTAAGTCGGAAACCGTCGATCACACCTCGTAGTCATACGGTGCATCAAAGTTTAAAGGCAACTACATAACCTTGTCATCCCTCTTGAGTGGCTTGATCTCTTTGCAGCTTAACAGGATTTCTTCAACTTTTGAAATGCTATCAATTGAACTGAAATCGAAATCCTTATGTGAGCCATTAAGCATTTGAACTTTACTGATTCCAAGAAGTTTGGAACCTATAGATGGCGCTTTGGCATCAACAGCATTCATTGGAGGGTTTAATAATTTAAGAAGAAAATGGATACAAGATTCCGAATCCAAAAAATGATTGTCTTGGACCTGCATAACAACAAGAAAAGGGGAGATTGAAAATAAGCAAAATTGAAACTGCAGGAATATAACATCGAAGGTATTAAAAGAATAGCAACTGTTCGCCAATTAAATGGCATTCAACAAGCGAGATATATATAAGCTAATGAAAAGCTGAATATCAACACTACCTGAAAATTCACACTTAAATTCTAATTCAACTTTCAATGAAAATGATGAAAATAAATGCATGACGTTGCTTAATTAATCTTCTTTATCACACGTCAATCTTTTGAAAGAAGGTGGATACTTCTACAAAGAAAAAAGTAACAATATAGTATATATGAATAACTTTGTCACAACATGGTTATCTTTGTGACTTGTGAGATAGATATATTTAATATGCATAAAACAATGCAGGATGCACAGAAGCATATCAATTGGGATTAAGAGGTACTCACATCAACTGCCAAAACAAATAAAAGAGCTGCTGCAGCAATAGCGCAGGGAGGATCATCAATGTTTAGAACCAAAACAGCATCGATAATTTGTTGAACCAATCTACATGATATAAGAAAAGAAGGCACTTGTGGCTTGTGAGTAATAAAATGGAAATAGGTGTAAGATTTTCAGAAAAAATGAAATGGAATATTGTGTTTTAGCAATTGAAGATGTCCTGAAATTCAATAGAAAAATGAAGATTACATGATGCCTGATCATACGTTGCAATAATTATGTTTGATGAGAACTTACTTTCAGCAATCTTATCCATCTACACAAGTAGAAATGGGTAAAAATATTGCAAGAATCTAGTGTGGTGATTCTATAGTCAAGGAACCAAAACTGCACTTCTTTCAGCATAATAACCGGCGAACTAAAGAATTGAAGCCCAATTCAGACAGAAACAGAGATATCATACGTCTTCAACTTATGCAAATCAAGACAGTATATCTTCAACTAAAAATGCTCGTAAAGTGTCAAAACGTCAGTATAGAACTGAGTTTAGTAGTAAAGCTTGTCTTGCACTTTATTGATGCGGAGGGGAGGGGGAGGAGGATGCGGCGGCGCGGGGGTGGGGAGGAGGAGGATGCGGCGGCGGCGCGGGGTGGGGGGAGGAGGAGGCGGCGGCGGAGTGGAGGGGTGGGGGAGGAGGAGGAGGCGGCGGCGCGGGATGGGGAGGAGGAGGCGGCGCTGCAGCGGACGGGTGGGGGGAGGAGGAGGAGGCGGCGGAGCAAAGGAGCGGGGGATGAGGCGGCGGCGGAACGGAGGGCGGGGGAGGAGGCGGCGGCGCGGAGTGACATGCGTCATATTTACATATATTTGCCATCATTTTACCCTCATATTTTTCATATTTTGGGACCATTTATCATCATTTACACACCTTTCTATAATTAATTGCTCAATTTGGATTATTTTACATTTTTTGTGCTTTTTCCGCACGTCGGCGCGATCGAGGCGCATAAACGACAAATTGACATTCCAGGACTGCTCTGTACAAATGTGCGCATCGTCACGGACGCGTAGGACCTTTTCGCGAAGAAATCAGAGTTTCCGAGGGCCAAAACAGAAGAAAATACTATTGGGGAAGGACCTCCTTGTAAACCCTAGAATCTTTGAGGGCTATTCTGCAATATGCCAAAATCCCCCAACTACCTCAAATCCCTAGCGCCGCCGCCTGTGGAATCTTCGAGCCGGCCATTGCTTCTCCCCTGGCCCCCTTTGCTTTCTCTTCCCCCTTCCTCTTCTCCGACGCTGGCGAGGGTCGGCCAACTCGCCGGCGACCACCAATGCCATCCACCCACAGTCCACCACCGAATCCACCTCCACTGCTCCGCCCAACCACAGCTCCTCCATTTCCTTCTGCAGCGGCCAACCGTCTCCACCTTCCGGTGCGCCCCCACTGCTTCTCCGCCATCACCACTCCATCGCGCGCCACCAAATTTCGCCGCCCCTACCACTCTCCGCCACCAGCTCTAGATCCCGCGCGCCTCCCTTCTTTGCTCTCCTTCACCGCCACTACTCCGTCGCGCCATCCCGTAGCACCCGCGCATCTCGGCCGCCTCCATTCCCCTCCTCCTCCGCCTTCATCCGTCGCCTACTCCCGTGCGCCCAGCCTCTCTTCTCCACCCGTGCGCCGCCACCTCCCTTTTCTCTCCTTCTCCACTCGCCGTGCCCCACTCCTCCACTTAGTCCAGCGCCGCCACCAAGCGCCGCCGCCCTCATCTCCTCCAGATCCACCGGCGCGCAACCTCACCACCTCCGGCCGTCGACAGCACCGCCACCTCTTCCGACCGCAGCTCTACGGTCACCACCGCACCGACACCGACGGCGTCTTCATCTTCCCCGTCTTCGGCTCCTTCCTCTACATCGAGCGTCGTCGCCTACATCGCCCCTCTCCCTCAAGCACGGAGGGCGGGGGAGGAGGCGAGGGAGAAATCTGAAATCAGGGGAGAAGCGCACGGGTTCGTGGGGGAGGCAGGGAGGCAGGCTCACGGGCGGTTGGAGGGGTGGGTGGGCCCACACGTCAGACTAAAGAAAGGAAGTGTAGGATGCACCATCACCTTGAACTCTTCTTTTAAGGAGTAGAGATTGATATACCTTATTGATAAATATTATCGATTGCTAGAAATTAAAACTAAGAATCAACAAAAAAAAACAGAAAAGAACGTAGCCATAGCCTCCAAACCCGCGCCCTTCAAGTGCTCAAATCGACGGCATGGCGGAGACCATAAAGCGGGGGGAAAGGCGACCGTAAAGCAAATCGGGACGCGACGCGCATCCCGTTCGTGGATGGGCGGCCGAGAGGAAGAGAAGAGGCCACAGTGCCACACCCACACTTGGGCGAACGGCCGCGAGTCCAACGAGGAGGCTGGAGCCGGACGCACGCGACCGAGCGAGGGACGGTCACAGCCTAGATGGGTCCCCGTCACGCTGGAGCCCAGCCCAAATGGCCCGGAAGAGCCACTACGCCAACGTCCCCGTCGCCGCTGCCTCCCAGCGAACGCAAAGGCGACGGCGGAAAAGGAGTTGAAAGGCGCGCGGCACCACGGGGGAAAGGGTGGAGGCGTGATTCCGCGCAATCCTGCCCTCACGTCCCCGTCTTTCTCAACTTCTTTTTCTCCACTTTTTGGGTTTCGGCACGCACAAGCAGCACAGCACCGGTCATTGACTCGGGTGCTACCCGGGCCATTTGGGTGGCTTGATCATGACACGGCTGGCTCAGGTTCAGAGCTGAGGAGAGTGGCCGTTTGGTTCGCGGGATGGACCATTCATCGATGGGATGTGGGATTGAATGGTTTTATTCCGAGTAAGATGGTTCTATTTTGTTGATTTGGTGGAGAATATTTTATCTAGATGTTGTACTGTGTTGTTCAATAAAATCGAGTGAACTACGCCGTTTCGAATCGGACCGTTCCATCTAATTTGGTAGCTCGAACCAAACGCCCCCGGTATAAACAATTATTAGATGGGAGATTAGATCATATACCCTCCCTTTAGTTGGGAAATTGAGGATTTACCCTCCATATCTCAATGACACGTGGGGTCATTATAAGTCACTGACACGTGGGTCAGGAGGGTAAATCCTCAATTTCCATCTAAATGGAGGGTATATGATCAATTTTTTCTTATTAGATAGTGTTTGGTGCAGGGTGATTAGGGTGGTGATCAACTCGGCTTCGGCTTCTGGCTTATTTTGCACTATTCATAAATTTCGTCTTTTTCTGAACTTTTGGCTTTTTGTTGAGCTTTTTTGCCGGTTCTTTTTTCCCGTATTTGTTTGTATTATACGTAATGGGCTAACATATTTTTTATATTTTTTAATTTTTTTTAAATTTAATTATGCTAAATAAGTCTCTGTCAGCTACAGTGCGTTTTTCAGCCAGCTACAGTGTTTTCAGCCATAAGCCATGAACTTTTCAGCCGAACCGATCACCAACTAGGATTAGCCACGATGGTGGATCATGATTCTTTCCTTGCAGGCTTTCCTAGCCCTCACCTTCCCCAAGCAGGGCCTATCCGGTTGACCAAACCAAGCCGCCAACCAGTCAATTCGTCGATTCAACGAACATGGGATCAAGGCCTCTCCTTTCGCCTCCCCCCCTTCTAGTACGCGCGCATGAAATAGCTAAACTAGTCTGTTGAGTGGACGAGGCCATGTGATTTGTTTACCATCCATCCAGTCTCCCTCCCCTGCTGTTTCTGAGTAGTATTATCTTCCACGCCCACCAACCCTCCTTGGTTCAGTTCAAAGCACCCAATTTGTCTCTCCAGTGACCTGTTCGCGGAATTCCTTCATTTATATGCGCAGGTAGACTAGATAGATATATAGATGACACGAATTATTGTGCTTGCACTCCCAAGAAGCAAAGCGAGACAGGAGTAGAGGAGAGTTAGTCGAATTAGGTAGCCACAGATAAAGTGTTTCAGATTTCAGCTCAGGCTCAGCTCGAGAGAAAAAAATGGAGAAGGGGGGCGGGGGGTTGTCCTGCCGGGCCGCCATCTGCGGCATTGTCGTCCTGCTCAGCGCCACCGCCTTCTCCTGCTCCCTCGCCGCCGAATTCCACAAAGTCAAGGTACCCCTCACTCCTCGTCTTGCAATTGGCAAGAAACCCCAGTTCCCGGATCTGAATCTTCTGTCGGTGGCGCAGGAGAAGGACATGAAGCTGGACGGCAGCCTCTGCTCCCTGCCCAAGAGCAATGCCTTCGAATTGGGCGTCGCGGCCATCGCCTTCCTCTCCGTGGCACAGCTCGTCGGCACCACCGCGGCGGCGACCACCATGTGCGCCTCCAAGCACAACAAGTCCGCCACCGCAAGAGGCCGCGTCACGTCCGTTGCCCTCCTGGTCCTCTCATGGTACGTATAATATGACCATGGCGCGCGGCAAATACGTATACAAATACGTACATCTGTGCGAGCGGACTAATTTGCTGACGAGACCATGGCATTGGTTGCGCAGGGTGAGCTTCGCGCTGGCCGTCATCCTGCTGGCGACCGCGGCGAGCATGAACCACGGGCAGCGCTACGGCCGGGGGTGGATGGACGGCGACTGCTACGTCGCCAAGAACGGCGTGTTCGGCGGCGCCGCCGCGCTGGTCGTCGTCACGGCGCTCCTCGTCCTCGGCCTGACCTTCGCCACCAAATCTGCGGCGGCCACGATGGCCGCGCCGACGTCATGCACCGCAGCTGCCTGCACAACCACAATACGTCTCGACGCGGCAACAACCGCGGACGCGGAACAACCAGGCGGCCGATCCAAGCAATGATGCAGGCCGCGTCGCGCACACGGCCACACGGGGACGGGACGGACCAACCGGAGAGAGATGGACGCTGCGCTGTTTCTCCCGCAAAGGCCAAGCCGCGTGGGACATCTTCGTAGGCTGGCAAAGGCAGCGGAAAGAGAGGCGAGCGGCCGGGGCCGGTTGGACGATGGATATACCGGTAAATTAGATATTTAGCTGGGACAGAGGTACATACATTACTGACACGACCGTGCAAACTGTAAATGACACCAAATCGATTCAAGTTAAAAACAAAAGATGATATATAGTTTACAGAGGTTTGAGGTATTATTACTGTGTAGTGCGATTTTTGTGTGCGCCAACCTTTCTTGGTAACATGTTCTCTTTCTTTGGATACTCGTATTTCAGCCTGTTGCCTTGTACTGCCAAGGAGTCTGCACAGACAGAATGATGAGAATGTAAAAGAACGTTCTTTTGGGGAATCCAACAACTTTTGAACCGTGTACCTGGACTAATCCGTACTTGTGACTTTGTGAGCTGTGGCCTTCCATTCTCACCATAAATCTCATTGCTTGTTCTTAGTGATCACTGAAAGACTGACAGTAACCGGACAGGAGTTCCAAGAGGAATAGAAGACCCAAGAACCAGTAAAACCAACGTCATATCACCATTTCTATGATTCTTCAATGACAAGGATGATATGCGAAAGAACAGTAAATTCTACCTCAAGTTTAGATCTTTTCAAAAAGAGCGTACCCTCGAAAGGGGACAGTTTTGGAAGAAATGCGCCAACTGCCAAGTCAGAAGCAGACGCTTCCCAGGTCCAGTCCAACAAAGCGGGCGAACAATGCGACGCAGATAAATCCAAGACCAACTCGTTGCGCACTTTGGCCGGTTTGTGAAGCTGCAACGACGAAAGGGGCTACCAAAAACGATGCAGCAGTTACATGCCATTGCCACACAACAAGGTAATGGAATCAATAGTTTTATGGTACTTAAATCATGGAACATTCTCCATGTTCCTGCTGGAAACAAAAGGAAAACGTGGTACAGGTTGTTGTTGTTGTCGTCTGTTGCAGTACATGTTTTCTTCCACGTTGGCGTCAGCACTCAGCCGCAGGTGCCTTGCCTTTGACGGTTAGGTTTTCTTTGAGAGAGAGAGGCGGACGGTTAGTCACTGTGTAACAGGAGTCTAAAGTGCCCAACAGTGAAAAATTTAAGCTGAAAGCAGAGTCAACAGTGGGACTGAAATTAGAAAAGGCCCTTGCATCTGAGCTTACGGCCCAACTCGCTACTTTCTAGCCGAGCGCGGATACGCCCATGCCTAACTTCATGGAATCACGGCCACACGGGCGAGGCCCAAAGCCCCCTCATCTAGCCCATTATAATTGGATGGGGGCAAGAAAACTCTAGTACTAAAGAGAATCCATCACACAAATATCACTCTAACCAATTTTATTATTAAATTTGACCTTTGAACATTTGTTTTATAAATCTACCACCTCTCCCGGACCAACCGCTTGCGTCAGCACTGTAGCAGCCCTGACGAGCTACAGTAGCTCGACGGCACTAAAGCTATAGTAGCACCGTCGAGCTGTTGTCGCGCACGATAGGTCCGAGAAAGGGGCTAGGTTTATAAAAATGAGTGTTTGAAGGTCAAATTTTAAAAAAAATACTGGCTAGAGTGATATTTTCAAACTCGATTCTATTAAAGAAGACCTACCGGGCCGTACAACAATTTTTAGCAGCCCGTCGCCTCCGGTCCACTTGCCCCACCCTCCTGAAACCGAAACGTAAGAAACTCTGTAATGTTTAGCCCACGATGGTGACGTGCGGTGATCACGGGCCGGTTCACGGACTATGAGGCCTTCGATGGTGGCATTTATCTCTTGCTTCAGATGACGGCCCATGGCATTTCCCCTTCTCCCCTAAATGTAGCATCTCCTTCACTATCGCAATGTCAATAATCTCTATGCGACGAGAGGATCTCTATGTTATTGTAGTGCTCTGGTAAATTGCTCATTAAATATAAACATAAGGTTCACAGTCCTTGTTTCAAGAACCTCGATCTGTACAGATGCATCGTAGATCATTGCACCGCTATGAGAAATTGAGAATCAAACTCGTGACGTCCCCTCATGGCAATGCGGTGTCTAAACTACCGAGATATCACACGACTCTCATGCAAAGCTTTCTGAATTTGTATGGAAACATAGTCCTCAAATAAAGCCGAAAAGGCTCTAGTTTATCAATCGTCCTGATGATCTGTAGTCGCCTTTTGGTGTGTTTTGATATCTCGATCGGCGACTGTCAGACAGGCACACAAAAGTGCGCTGTAAAGCAGATCATGCCACGTACCCTTGGTGATCGCTAGTGGAGCGAAACCGTAGTTCATGATGACTGTGATCTCAAAATCACAAGGCGCCTTTATGTCACTTGATCCCCTTAAAATAATGCTAAGCCAGCTGCAATTTTGTTTCTGGGTGCTCATCGTGTCTCTTTTAAGTGAAAGTAAAAGTTCAGCTCGACCAAACTGGTCGATCGACTTGGCAATGTAAGTGCACGAATTAAAAAGTACGACAATAGAAAGTACCGACACGTTGGCTTGGATCTTTGCTCCCTGATAGTATCTTCCTCGAGCAATGGGATGTATGCACATATCTTTAAAGGGAAAATTCATTGTATATCGTTGAGAGATGACTCCATCCCAAATTTGTCACTAAAAAAAGTTTAGTTCCTTGCATGTCACTGAGTTTCGTCCTTAATCTCCTTTGTGCCATTTCCGTCAGTCCCTTGTGACTGTGTTGTTAGGTGGTATCAAAAAGACTATTTTGCCCTTTTTTCTCCCCCTTCCTATCTCGCACTTTCTCTTCTCCTTCTCACTCGTTGGATCCACACCCTCGCAAACCAGCCACCACCCAAGCCCTCCAACCGTTGACCACCTCTTGCTAGCAACGGATTTGCTGCCCCTAGACGCCCATCCATCCCTTCCTCGCCCCTCCCATCACTGATCGCCGGCCGACGTACATGTGAGGTGAGGTGGCTGCGAATTGAAGAGGAGTGGATCCAACCCCGATGGTGACAAAGACGAGCCGGTAACAATGAGATCGAGTGGATTCAGCTCTGGTTGCTGCCAGCAATGAAGGGGAGGCCCAGATCCAATGTAAACAAGGGGCGACAATGATGTTTTCGGCCGAGATTGAAGTCAATGGCGATGGGGGAGCTCATATCTAGTGCTGCTATTGCTTGATGATGAGGCCAAGATCAAGCGTTGGTGTCGTCGATGGCTAACGCATGGTAGTGATCCTCAGCGACGAAGCTGCTCGGAAGATGGACAACGATGGGAACATGGGTGCAGTGATGGGGTTGAATTCGGTCAAAGTAGGGAGGTAGGATTGGAGCCTTGGTTTGCTATGGTGGACTCCCGTCGTCCTTGCCGCTATGGTGAGTCACCACCTGAGTTGTGCGTGCACCACCTCCGTCCTATCTCATCCAGGGGCGGAACCAGGCTCAGCCCAAGCCTCGGGGCTAGGCCATCTTGGGCTTCCGTTTCTAGGCTTTCACACCTAAGTCACTATTTTCTATGTGCTTTAGTTTCCAGGCCTCGGGCTATAGCCCACCTAGCCCGAGGTCTGGTTCCGCCCCTGATCTCATCGACGGTTGGCAGGAGCTGCTGGTGTCCTATCTTGTCGCCTGAGCTACGCGTCGTCTTGAGGAGCTTCTTGGTATGGAGGTTAACAAGGTGGAAGGCAGCGTAAGGGCGCGAGAGAGGGGGAGAGGGTAGGAGGATAGGGTGGAGAAAAAGGTAGAGGGTAAGATGGTCATTTCTATAAAAAAAATCCAAGAGGCATGTGGGCTCGAACGGCAACTCTGGCTAACAGATTCGACGAAAATAGCACACAAGGATCAAAGAAGAAAGTCAGTGACATCTAGGGAATCGAACTTTTTAGTGGCAAATCCATGATCGGATGCCTATCTTAAATTATGATGTCTGACGATTACGCTGTAGTGCTCTGTGATAAGGGAGGTATCCGAAAATTAAGAAGGACAATTCAATGGAGTTTATTGAGGATTCTGAATGAAAGAAAAGTAGATGGCGCATGGGTGGTCTCTGCACTCTGCCTGAAGTCCACCCTAACAACTGGCTTAGCACAGCAGCATATACCCTCACTTTCGCCTCAGCTAAAATAATGAAAGACCTGATTGCTTAACTAGGCAGAGTGAGTGCTTGTGGGACATGAGAAGGAAAAGAAGATCAGAACAAGGATGACCTGTTACCAAAGGCGGTAGTATATACTATTCCCTAATGAGTCTTGAGACCAGCAGCTGTATCCCAATCTAACCAGATTGCCACTAAAGAAATAGCATGATGCAAAGCTATCCCGGTCCAATCGCTGGCCCTTTTCGCCTATCATTATGGAGTAAAATACAACGTGAGGAAGCAACCGAGGATGGAGGCAGCACCAGGAAGCAAGCATAAGGCCTCCGCTTAAAATGGCTAAGGCTTCTGGTTTACTTTTCAGTATTTAACAATTTTGTCTTTTTTAATGGTTTTTTTTGACTATTTTTGAGTTTTTTTGTCTGTTCTTTTTTCTCGTATTCGTTTGTACTGTCTGTGATGGACTAACCTGTTTTTTCTATTTTAATTTTTTTTAAAATTTAATTACACCAAATAAGCTATCATCAGCTATAATACAATTTTTAATCAGCTACAGTACTTTTCAGCCATAAGCCATTCAAAAAAGCCATTTTGAGCACCCTAAATCAGACCAGTGGTGATGAGATGAGATTACGCAGCTAGCAGCTAGCTTAGCTAGAAAGGATTGGGAGGGAGACAAAAGAGTCCAACTGTAGGTTCAGTGCACGGCGCGCGAGTCCACCCGAGTGACAGGGGAGCAAAGTAACGGCGGAAGAGGCAACCGAGCAAGGGAGGAAAGAAAAAGAGGAGGATCCCTGGGCGAGACGGAAAGCTAAAGCGACGGCACGGCACACGCGTAGGCTGCAACAACCAAACAACCAACACGGCAGCTGCAGGGAAACCAGCCCTGTTTCAGCCTTGTTTACGCGGTTCTTGTGCGCGCTAATCAAATCAATCACGCGCTCGGTCGCTCGGTGGTTCCTTTCATCATGCGAGCCTTGAACCTGCCCGAGCTGGGTCATGCACGCGCGGCCAGTCGGCGCTGTCTCTCGCGGTCTCGCGCTGCTGGCCTCTCGTCCCGTTCCGGTTGCTCCGCTTCGCGGCGCGTGCTGCGGGGGGGCCCGCGCCCGCCCGGCGCCGGATACCGGCACGACGCGACGCCTGAAGAAGTCAGCCGTCGAGCTCTCGCTCGCCGCGCTCCGATGGGGAAGGCAACGAAAGCGCATGCGCACGTCGGGTTAAACCATCATCAACAGCGATGACCACCCGTATGCTAGGCTGTCTTCTTGACCGAGCTCGCTGATGGTGTGGGTGGCGTCATTTTCTGGCGATGAGATGCGAGGAGCTCTGCGGCAACTGAAAACTGATGGATGGATGGACGGATGCATGGATGGAACCTTTTTTGTTTGCCCATGCTGCCGCGGTTTACAGCCGGTCACTTTTGGCCATGGCAAAAGTACATGTGCACTGTGTAGGAGAGGAAGATGGAAAATTAATAATGCAAACGCAGTTGTTTTCTGCTCACTGTGTAGGAGAGGAAGATGAAAAATTAATAATGCAAACGCAGTTGGTTTCTGCTCACTGTGTAGGAGAGTGAACCGGGTTACGTGCTTTTCTGCCCGCATCAGATTGGTGCGAGTGTGCTACGTTTCGCGAAACAGGACAGAAAACGACGAAGAACAATTGCCTCTGTGAAAAAAAAGGGACAAGGAAGAATTTTGCAAAATCTAGTGATTTGGAAACCCTAGAATGTACCTTGTCCATTCTTCCTTCTGAATTTTGATTGTGTTTGTGCGCATATCATCAATCAGAGTCTAAGATTGCTAGTCGGCACGGCTTATATGCTTAAATTGAGTCAGCTACGTTCTCACATCATGACTTTGGAGAACCGGGACTAAAGATCGATTCAGGGTCCTGTATAAAAACAACCAAGTAATTATCACCGTATATAGTCGGCATTGAACTTAAGTACGAAAGAGATCAGGTCAAGAATTCTGTTTGAGATCGGAGCCAAATCATTATTATGCCACCAAAATACCAAATCATTAGTCTTGGGACCAGATCATATTGTTGACAGCAATACAAAATGGAAGTGTCTGAAATTACCCATCTCTTGCAGCTTTTGCAAAATTTTCATATATCTCATACTACTCGCCCATACATAAGAATTTTAGGAAAGCCATAAGCATTTGAGAAAACGGGTGTCTAGTCCAACCGCAGTTGTAGTACTCATGTCACGTGGCTAAAGGTTACGCTTCAAGTCCTACTATTATTTGTTAAACTGATTTGTTTAAGAATTTTCCGTAATAAAATATAACCCTTTGTTACCTTATTAATGATTGATTGTGGGTTAATCTATAATATTCCTAATATAATGGTGGACACAAACTATGAGAATGCTCTTAATAGTCGGCTAGCTTGTCCGCTGATAACGGGGTCAACCACGACTTTGACATATACGCATAACTTTGGCGACCAGAGACTGGCTGATTTCGAGTCATATACCACAACAACCTAGCTATCATCGCCACATATAGTCGGCATTGGCTCTGTGCTCGATCGGTAGGGACGTCGGAATCATACTACTTGTGGATGTCGGAATCATACTACTTATTGGACCAGATGACAATAGCGAGAGTGAAAAGTACTAACTTAAATTTTCCCTCAATTATTCAAGATTTCATTCTCACACAACTACAAAGTTACAGAAAATAGATTTTTCATCTAAAAACTCAAGACAAATGACTCAAGAACACAAAATCTTGAAGCAATCACTTCCCGACGGTCTAACCAGCATAGAAATGACGGTCTAACCGGTGCCGGGCGGTTTGGCCGCTACGTCAATGGCGGTTTGACCGCTGCTACAGTAAAATCAAGCAAATGAATAGCCCGATTTCAAAAACTAAAATCGAATTTTTTTTATCTGTAGATCCAAATGATATGAAATTTTATAGGATCTTATCTAAGGTATTTTGAACCTATTCCAATAAATGATAATGAAAATCATGGCCAAAATTAAGACATTTTTCTATTTGTTAAAAGGTTGCACTAAAATCGAGTTAAAACCAAAATCAATGAATACAATTTGCTTGCAGTTAAATGATAACCAAGATGGGTTTAGATGTATTCCCACATGTCACAGTAAGTTAGAACACCGAAGAAATCAAATTAAAAACCCTCCGATCAATAAATCGCTCGAGAAGGCTAAAATTAAGCAAAAACCGGGTTTCCTTAAGAACTTACTCTAGATCATGCCTAAATGGATGAGATCTTATCTCCAAGAGACATCTCCACCTCTTATACGTACTTGGCACCAAAAAAGCTTAAGAGAAGAGAAATTCAAATAAGAAAGCCAAGAAAATCAAAAGCATATGAGGGCATTCATAGAAAACTCCCATGTGCAAAGTTTGGATGTCAATTTCACTTGGAAAGGAATGTTTTACATCCAATCCCTCAGAATAGTAAAGCTATAAGCCTAGAGCACATACACACAAGGCTCCAACTTAAAGAACCCTAACTTCACATTCGAGAGAGGAAGAGCTAGCCACCACAATAACAAGCAAACCGTCACGTAGCGCCGCACAATACACAAAGTCATCAATTAGCACAATTAATCCATACAATGCATCATGCAAAAAGTATGCAACCAAAATACTGATCCTAAACTTAGAACCAAACAATAAACCCATGTGCACACAAACAACAACAACAACCATACCATGA
This sequence comes from Dendrocalamus latiflorus, assembly GCA_017311315.1. Lineage (NCBI taxonomy): Eukaryota > Viridiplantae > Streptophyta > Magnoliopsida > Poales > Poaceae > Dendrocalamus > Dendrocalamus latiflorus. The sequence goes on from CM029633.1 coordinate 31,453,458, forward strand.
CCACATGGTCACACCAACTCAAAGCCTAAAATCCTATTTTTCTGCGAAAGCCGGTAGTACCGCACGTAACATGCCGGTACTACCACACTACGGCACTGTCACTCCTCAAAGTGGTACTACCACACCCAGCAAACCTAAATAGACATCTCTAGAAAAAATGTACCACAACTCAGATCGAAACTACCGTTCGTGCGGTATGACTGCGCTCACACATAAATACCTACGGTACTTTTGATTTTCCTGACACTTTTAAAAAATAGTCCAACGAAAATACAATCTTTATAAAATCACTTAACCACGTTATAAAACTTATAATAGTTTATCATAATAATATCCTGTAATTTCTCATGGTCCTTCACTACACAACTAGCATGCGACAGCGTACGATGCACTGTCTATCGATATGGCTATATCCATTAGTCTGTTGCTATTCATATGGCAAATAATGTGTGGCCACTAAGGTGCCCCATACGTATACCGATATAGTACATGCATGGTCTACACTCAGCAGTGCACCAGATCAGCCAGCAAGTGAGGCATATCAATCAATCATGCACTGATGCACACCGTTAATCATGCACTGATGCACACCGTTGGGATATAGGCTGTACTAACATAAATTAAAATTTATCTACTGCGTAAACCATGAAGTTATATAAGTAAGAGATCATAAATCATTACCACCAGATGTGCAGTGCAACAGAAAAAGAGTCAAATCAAATTGGTACAATGTAACGTGCATCGGTATAGTAAAAGTAGTTGATTGCCCAATATCCTCAGAAGGCGATTCTCGAAAGTCAAACGTTCTCTAGTGGTAGTCGATCTATATGAGCCAATTGCCTTTTTCTCGGATTGTCCCGATCAGCGACGTAGTTATATCAGCGTCCCTACCAAAGTCTATATGTCTAGGGATATAACGTCGTACATCAGTGTGCTAGAACCAACGCGCATAGCAAGACCTTTGGAAGGAGGCGGCCAGGGTTTTGATTGGTGGTGCGATGTCTCTCTTCCAAAATCCTATGCACCCCTTTATATAGAGTCTCTAACTGGATTCGTATCCAACATGAGTAGAGATTGTATCTTACTCAGAGAGCCTCAGATCAAATCCTTATCCAATACGAGTAGAGATCATATTTGACTCAGATTTTATCATCCGAACCCTTATTATTCTAACCCGTTAAATGTGTGACCCTGTAGATTCATGTATACTTAGTTGTAACTCGAAAACAACTTTTCAATCACTGGTCGGTAGCTGGCCCTAGCAGAACATATCGGTCTCTAAATATACAAAAAGATCAATTTAGACGAACCTTATGCAATATGATCTGCAACCAGGTCTTAGTTATTCATGATCAGTTCGTAACTAGTTACGACCAATCTGTATCTTCATACGACCAATTTACAAACTAGTTTACGATATGTCTGACCAGCTCACGACCAGTCAATATACCTATATGATCAGTTAGTATATGGTCGAACTAAACGACCTATTTGTGTATTCTCATTTTGGCTCACGATATCCGATCGAACTCTATGTGAGAAATGTATCATCTATGGATTGTTTAATCTTTTCCCGATTTAGTGACGTATAACTTTATGCAGTCGATTCTTTGATCACTCATGGTATGTCCATACACTTCCTTTATCCGACCACATCGAGGAACCTTGAGATATATTTTCTTTTATGTAGGAGGGACAAATCCTATATCCGCCCAGTCATATTCCTCTGTATATTTTATAGCACATCCGAAAGTTGCCTTTATAACTGCCTAGTTACGAAATAGTGTTTGATAACCCCTAAATGAACTATTACACATGTAGAAAAGTATGTTGATCTCAGATATAAGGATTATACATCATCATTACTTGAGACCAACTGATAACACATAGAAACATAGCAATCTCAATAGTGTCCCAGGTAGGTCAATCTAACACCATGTTTTCTAACACGTATCTACATTATTGATTGATATAGCTATATCAATCAATAATGTGGAATATGATCTGTGGAATATGATTATCAATCAATACATATGTTGATTTATAAATTATATTTGTCATACATAATGATATAAGATCAGAAATAATTTAGAATTATATCAAAATATGAATAAAGAGTTACGTGAACAAGTCATATACTTATTAATTAATACATAAGATATTTATTCAATAGATAAATAACATATTATTAAAAGATCGTAAACATAGGTGAAATAATTATCTTTAGAATTACGTATAGGGCATGTCACTTAGCACGTAGCTGTCCAGCTGCCGATCGATCTGCGTCCGCGAGTACATCCGAATCATGCGGTGACCCGCGCGGCTGGTTGCGGCAGGCGCATGTAGGCCAGTGCGTACGTACATGGATGTGCGGCCGGGGCAGGATCCCATGCATGCCGGGTGTCTGCCCGCCGGCGAGCACGCGGACACGGCCGGGCACGAGAAGGGACCAGGCCCAGCCTCTCAACTCGCATGCGCCCAACCGTCTCCGGCGTGCAACCCGACCGGCCGGCCAGGCCGCCTCCACGTCCATCCGTTTTGATGCGTCCTTCCTGGCTAGCTGCACGCGCCTCGTCGTGCTGCTGCGTATGTGTCTTAACCAGCTGATGAAGCAGACACGAGATCGAGAGTTAGAGATCATGTGGCTGTGCGCTCCAAGTCCGTACGTTGGCCGGGTACTGTGCACGGTCACGAGGCGCGGCCGTTCAGGAGTTTTGGTTGATTCCCAGGGCCCGCTTGTGTGTGTGTGTGTGTGTGTGTTTTTGAAGGACTCTTGTGTTTGCTGTGTGTGTAGCTGAGTAGCTCAGACATATGGTCCTGCTACCAACAGCTTAACTGTACGTACGCGATGTGCGTATACGTGTATGCGCGATTATTTGAATTCGGAACAGGACACATATACGTACGGCTGGGGTGCATGCATAATGCTTACGGCAGTTCAGGATGGAATAATTAGCGATGCCTGGCGTGATGTTGACTATATGCCAAGCTAATTAGCATTGCCTGGCTTAATGTTGACTATATGCCAATTTAATTCACAAGGCCATGTATTTAATTTGTTTTTCGAATTTCTGTACATCCGCCGACTAAAGATGCACTCAGCTCGTAATTGATTGTCTTGTAGATAGTCCGATTTTGTTTTCTGTTTCTTTAATCTAAACTGTCATGTAGATAGTGCGCGCGAACTGACTTGTATCAGCGGTTCGTGCGTAACAGGATCGCCAGTAATTTTTCTAGCATTGTATTGTGAAAGTTACCACTGGACAAAAGCAAAAGTTATTAGCTCACTGTGATTCATGTGTAACCGAAGCTTTCCTAGTTTGTAAAACGTTATTAGCTTGCCCTCTTCAAACATTATTAGCTATTGACAGTAACTATACGTATATTTGGAAGTAACTTCACTAACAAACGCAAATAACTTATATACAAAAAGTTATCACTCGAGTAATTAGAGTACTCGAAGGCGCAAGTGTTTGTAGTTGAAGTCTCAAGTACTCGTAAGATTTCGAGTTCGACTAACGAAGCCGGGTGACACATGCGATAACTGTAAGTAACTTCATATATTGTATATGATAACTTGTCATGCAAGAGACAGTAACATTACCGTATGGATGATAACTTTATCCTGCGGATGGTAACTTCATTGCATATAGAAGATAACTTTATGTGTAACCGTAAGTAATGTTTCGAGTTTGACAAACGAAGCCAAGTGGATGGTTGAAGTTCGACTTCGAGTGAGAAGTCGAAGAGTATCGGACGGTGTTCGAGTAGCAAAGGAGAATCAGACGGCGTTCGAGTAGTAACGGAGATCGGGCGACGTTCGAGGAGCAGCAGAGTATTGGACGGTGTTCAAGCAGCTTCAGATCATTGGACGGCGTTCGAGTAGTAACTTTCTGCCATAGCTATAGTGGTCATATATAAAGTAGTCGTAGGTACCGTAGTAGTTGAAAGCACTGTAGCAGTCGTGGCTGTAGCGGGTACTGTAGCAGTCGAAAGTACTATAGCAGTTGTGGTACTGTAGCAATCGTGGGTACTGTTGCTCGACTATGGAACTTCGACCACAGCTGCTTGACCACGGCGGCTCGACCACGGCTCGAGAGTGATCTTCAAATCATTCCGGCTATCCACAATTGTGATTTTGCTTGCCTTGGATGGTGCTTTCCCTATCATCTTCATTTGATCTCCTAAACCAGAATTTTATGGTGATCATGGAGATTACATATAAAATACAAGAACAACATCACAATGACAAATTGGCCACACTACAGCCATAATATAAGAAACATCTAATCAAATCGCTAACCCTAGATAAAGCCGGGTGAGGTCAACGACGATGACTAATGGCGCGTGGTTGAAGCGATGAGTGACAACGCTCGATTGGCAACGACGAGTGAAGATACCGGGTTAGGACGCGCGACTGATGACGAGGCAGTGAGGTCATCGGATTAGGGAGGCACAGAAGCAACCGAGATGGAGAGAGGGAGAGAGATCAAATCGGGGGATGGGAAAGAGAGATATTCCCGTGTGGCTTAAAACCTGTTCGTTTTCCATAACCCACTCAATCCCGGAAAAAGGGGGGCATGCAACCGCTTGGGATGCGGGGCGCGGGGGTTACGCATGTGAAACTGTAAGTAACTTTATGCATTGTAGATGATAACTTTTTGTGCATGATATAGTAATTTTGCCAATGTACAAACTGCTAAATCATGCGTGGGGTGAATTGAAAGGGGGTAGCACGATTGGTTGATTGGGTCGTCGTGTCGCGTCGCTAGGGGGGTCGCATGCTTGTTCTATGCGTAGCCATTAAATAGTGTGTGTGTCTACTATATATATATATATATATATTGTAAATACCTTCATATACACATATAAAAGGAGTATATTGAAAAAACATATACAAACCATCTCTAAAAAATTGTTCATATCACTTAGATGGTCTTAAATATTCATATACTATACGTATATACCCTCCGTTACGCGAGATACTTGCTACGTTGTGAGATACGACATAAGGTGTAATTACACCTAGGAGTAGAAAAGAGGTTTCCTATATATATAAGAGGTTTTTTGGGGCTGTGACTTATAGCTTTTGAATTCTGACTGTTTGTGAGAGAGTACAAAGAGAGAGATAGTTGTGTGAATTTTTGCTGGTATAGACTTGAAACATACGCTCCATCCCCCACTGCTCGGATGAGCGTCGACGAAGTCACGACCATGAGGTGATTGGACGTCAATGAAGTCTCGACCCTGAGACGGTCGAACGAGTGTCAACGAAGTCGCGACTATGAGGTGGTCGTAGAATGCCTCATGACTACGTCAATTTTGACATGCACCACAATGCCACCGTGACATGAGCTGTGGCACTGGTGGACGGCCTGCACCGCCGGTCGTCGAGATGCCCATCCTCCTCTTCATGTCTACCTTGCTCTCCTACCTAATTGGGCCGCAGCACGGCCAGACCCTTAACCAAACACTGTAATGGTAATCAATACCATCCTCCATTGAAACCAGACAAATCAAGCAATCATACATTCCACCCCAAACCCCCCTGCAATCCAATTCCCTTTACGTTTGCGTTAACAATACTTGAACCAAACACCACCGTAGTTAGTCTAGCTTAATTATATATAAAAATTAAATTGCTACGTTTTGACTTCGATCAGTTTGTTAATTTCTGGTTCGACTTAGAAAATGCATACTAACCGGTAACCATCTAGTTCAAGGGTTTAAAAAGCCAGGAGAAACAAACCGGGGGGATCTCCTCTTTTGTCCGGAAAAGGGAAATTAGGGAGATAAAGGGGGGCGAATTTTTCAGGGTTGCCTTGTACCGTCACAAAAGAGTGATGCTTTAAATTGCCGTGATCTTAATTGCCCAATTTAAATGGGCACACATTTAATGTGCAGGTGTTTGAGTTATTGCTTAGCATTCCTCATTTTATTTTTGAGAAGTGCTACTTGAATATATTTTAGACTCAGAGCACTTAATTGCCGTGATCTTGATTGCCCAATTAAAATAGGCACACATTTAACGTGCAAGTGTTTGAGTTATTGCTTAACATTCCTCATTTTATTTTTGGAAAGTGCTAAACAACACTCAAATATTTTTTAGACTCAGAGCACTCAGATTTTTCTCCTATATATGCATCCAAAAAAAATGTAAATTCTCCAAACTACAAAAAAAATACTCGAACCTCCTTCTCCTATATATATACCATCTCAAAAAAATGAGTGCTTCAAACCATAAAAAAAATATTCGAATCCCCTTCTTCCATATATATACCTTTCTAAAAAACCTAAGTGTTTTAAACCACAAAAACATATAAATACCCTCTAGACACCACCTTTATTTTTAGCCAACTCAGAGTAGGCCTGGGCGTTCGGGTTACCCGATTTTTTCGGGTTGGGTAGTTCGGGTAATTCAAAATTCGGGTAATGAAAACTGCTACCCGATATTAGCCCCCAAAAAAACACTACCCGCAATTTCGGGTACCCGATAATTCGGGTTCGGGTATGCCCGATATACCCGAATTTACAGAAAACCAGCAAACTGCACAGAATTTGCACATAATTTCAGCAGCAATTTGCATAGAATTTCAGCAAATATATCACAGGCAGCTGTTCAAACAGATAGAATCATATACTAATAAAGTGATAAGTTCAAGTGTTCAACCGACAACACATCACAAACACAAAGACAATTCGGGTAGTTCGGGTACCGGGGGATATTACCCGAACTACCCAAACTAATTTCGGGTAATCAGAATCGCTATCCGAATTTGCGATCGGGTACCTCGGGTTCGGGTATTTCAGGTTCGGATCCGGGTAATTTGGGTACGGGTAACGGGTATTTTGCCCAGGCCTAACTCAGAGCATGCATGCATGTCAGCAACCCCCATTGTCACCAACCAACCAACTGCCCGCTCCCAGCGATACTTCGCGGCAGCGCCAAGGACCCCGATCACACGTCGAGACTCTCTGGCCGAGACCCGACGCACCATCATTGATCTTTTTGCATGCATGCATGCATGCATGCATGCGCTCACTGTTGGAAACCACAATGATCGATCCGCTATTCCACTCACCGTTCGTCAAAAAAAAAAATCGTTCGAAAAAGAAAAGCGATTCCACTCAGTCAGTCACGGTTGGGTGACCGCAGCGCGCGCCCCGGCCGGCCACGTCGCAGGCGCCGAATCGTCGATCGACGGGTTTAGGGCCTGTTTGGATCCACCCAGATTTTAAGAATCTGGTTTTTGGAAACTGGGTGGGATCCAAACAGACCAGTTTTTGAGGCAGTTTTTAAAATCTACCTACCCAGATTCTTAAAAACCAAGAAGTTGTTGATACCCAGCTTTTGCCAGTTTTTTTTTTGCACAAATACCCATTTACCCTCATTAAAGACCATGCATGGCTGTTTAATGTGCTGTTCAAGAGCAATAAATGTAAAGGTATAATAGTCTATTAGCACCAATCATAAATGAAATCAGCTTTTAAAAACTAGGGGATCCAAACACCCCACCAGTTTTTGCTTAGAAATCAGCTTTTAAAAACTAAAAGTAATAGCTGGTTTTTAAGGCCCTGTTTGGATCAGTTTCAGATTCTTAAAAACCAGCTATTACTTCTAGTTTTTAAAAACTGGTTTCTAAGTAAAAACTGGTGGGGTGTTTGGATCCCCTAGTTTTTAAAAGCTGGTTTCATTTATGATTGGTGCTAATAGACTATTATACCCTTGCATTTATTGCTCTTGAACAACACATTAAACAGCCATGCGTGGTCTTTAATGAGGGTAAATGGGTATTTGTGCAAAAAAAAACTGGCAAAAGCTGGGTATCAACAGCTTCTTGGTTTTTAAGAATCTGGGTAGGTAGATTTTAAAAACTGCTCCAAAAACTGGCCTGTTTGGATCCCACCCAGTTTCCAAAAGCCAGATTCTTAAAATCTGGGTGGATCCAAACAGGCCCTAAGAATCTGAAACTGATCCAAATATGACCTTATCAGATGCTATGGTCCTGCATGCAGTCCCCTCCGCCGCCAGGGCGACTTCGACGGCGCCACGCATGCCGGTCGTCTTGATTGATCGTACTAGTTTATCGCTCGCCTGCTGGACACGCGCGACGTCACGAAGGGGTGGTTCGGTGCGCGCACGTTCCGACTCCCATCGACCGATGATTAATTGCCCAAACTAGCAACGGGGAAATCCGTCGCGCCGATCGAAACGTGTGCCAAAAGGGAAGGGGACGTACCGCTGCATGCCCCGGGACCGGCATGCAGTGGACCGGAACTCGCCGGAACCATGCACCAGTCCACGCCGTCCGCACTAGCGCATGCGCGGTGGCTGGCGGCGCGGCAGATCGATCTGCAGTCAAGTGGGATCGGAGGGGAAGATGGACAAGCGCGCGACGGAAACGCCCGTGCGTAAACAGCTCGCGCAGGCGCAATCATTGAAGACACGTATGGTCCTGCGGCCGCTGTAACGTGGCCCGCCCGCGCGCGCGCGCGTCCGTCCGGCGCCGCAACGAGCGCCTCCGCGCGCGCGCGCGCTACCTAGCTCGCTCCGGCTCTGATATTTTCCTCCCTACCTGCCGGGTGGGGCTACCCCCTGCGACGACCGACGCGCGCGGCAATGGGCAAGCAGCAGGTGTACGGCTCCGAGGACCGTTACGTCCGCGTCCATCCAAACCGAGCGCCCAATGGTTCAAAACGGTATCATGCACTGCAGGAGGAAATGCCTGATCGATCTCTCGTCACCGAAACTCCGCACCGTCTCATCGGGGAGGAGAATCGGCGTGAGGCCCTACCCCGTAAAAAATCGCTTCCCATCAGGGACAAACGCAGGAGGCCCTACCCCATAAAAAATCGCTTCCCATCGGGAACAAACGCAGCACACAGGTGTCAGTACGAAGTGGCCAGAGGCCATTCGACAAGCCCAATGGGGGGGTCAGAGACGACGGGTGGCATATATACGGACGGACAACAACCAGCGAGTCGGTCAATCCATCGATCATCGCGCGGTTGATTGGTTTGCGGGGCAGCTAGCTACCTCTGCGGGGAAGAAGCGGCTGCAAGCGGCCGTCCTGGCGCCCTTCACGCCTAGTTGGGTCGACGCACGCTCGCGACCGCTACGTACGCGCACACAGCGCGCGCGTCGAGTCTACGTGCAGTGCAGGTACCTGCACGCGTGCCCCGGCCGGCGGCTTGGCCGGTCTCCTGTAGCTACATATATTCAACCTTCTAGCTAGCTCCCCTCTTCCGTCGTGCATATCGTAACACGAATGGCATGTATGTGCAACTAGGATACTACCAGTCTACCACACCCCTTTCGCCCCCCAAGAATCTATCCGAATCGCGCACACATGCTGTGCTAGCTTCCACCACTTTCCCAATCAAAATTGGGCTGCTCCTACACGCGTGGGACCTGACCCGACTACCGCGACAAATATTCCCGGCAGACAAACTTTTTTAGCTATATAAAGATTAATTACTTAGCTAGCATATATACACGCACAAGATGGAACACATGGATAAGGGAATTGCTAGCTCTCGGACACTCGCTCGCAACATTTTGTCATCATGTTTGCAACATTTCTCATCTATATATGCAACAAAAAACAAAGAACGATGGAAATGTTCCACTGCAATATTCGTAGACAGTGATGCAACAAATTTAACCACCGTATGCAACAAAATATGTACTTGTTGTTACTGACAAAATGCGCACTTGTTGTTACTGATTGTTGCACATATGAAATCAAATGTTGCACAAACAAACACGTATCTCTATGGCAGGATTTTTATCAAATAATTTTTGTTGCATACGGTGATTAAAAATGTTGTCACATTATGTAAAAATATTACATCGGACCGTACGATAGCAATACTTAGGTCATTCTAGCAATACTTAGGTCATTCTTTGTTTTTGTTGCATACATAAATTAAAATATTGCAAACATAAGGAAAAATGTTACAAAAGAGCGTCCGGGAGCGTATGTTCGGACGCTAGCAAATTCCATTTTAATATGGTGTATTTCACATAGCAACAGAATGCTACAAACGGCCAGGCTTCATTTGTTCTCTTACGTGAAGCATGCGTCCCTTTTCTGAATTCGGATTTTTTTTCCTTTTCTGAATTCGGATTTTTTTTCTTTCTAGTTAGTACATACCTGTAGCATGTTGGTAGCTTGGGCGGGCGAACTGATAATGCCGAACTGTCGTATGCTATCTCCCTGCAGTATGGCGCTTGCAACATCTAGAAGGCCATGGCCTCAGCAATGACTAAAGAAAAATAGGTTGAGCATACGTTTATGTTGTAAGGTATTCAAAGGATATGTGAATTCAGATTTTAGTAGTATCAATCTTTTCCGTTATACTCCTCCTTTTCATAATATAATATAAAGCCCCTTTACCTTTGATCTTAGCAACGAAAGAAAATACGTAGCAGGTTTAAGAACGAACACAAAACGATGGCTGCTTGCCACTTGTCCTTTTGCTTGCAGGGAGTCAGAAAGAGATTGGGAAGGAGAGGGGTACACTCGAAGAACACGTAGCAAGAAAGCAAGGCAGATATTTTGTTAGATTACTACTCCTACTACTACTACTACACTTCCTCGGCATACATCCCCAGAAAAATTCAGACTAAGATTTGAGTTTGGGTCAGAAGAAGAAGAAGAAATGGTCTAACTACGTCGCACAAAATCGGTTGAATTGAATTACACCCTCACAGCTGTCCCGTGTCATGCATAGGTCAACTCATCTGACTGCATATATATACCCTTTTGAATTTCTGATTGGGATGTTAACCTACTACTAACATCCTATTTTTCTGCATCGAAAGAAAAAATCCTAGTTTTTGCTGGACATTCCAAAGGGAGAGAGAAACAAAATATGTATTTTTTTTGTCAAAACATAAAGATGCAGAGCTGCATGCGTACGACTATTCCCATGATGAACTAACGATCAGTTCAACACCTGTCATTCCCATCATAAAACAGGTTCAGCATTTTCGGCATGCATTCCTACTTACCAGCGGCATCAACCGGTCAGTGATACCGGCAAGCCGTCTGTATTACTGTCTACTCCAATAATTGCATAGATCATGATTCAATGACTGCTCAACATAGTCCTTAGACGGACTCAAGAAAAAAAAATAAAACCGGACCAATCAATAGATATGTTTGCCAATAAATAACGCTGGAAATAAACACCAACTAAGCAGAGGGGTAGCTAGCTGAAGCTGATGCAGTGCCAGGCCAGGAGGATGGGATGCAGATAAGCAGAGCAAGCGGCCAAATAGAGCAGCATCATAGGAGTGGCAGCGAAGGTAGTACGAGAGCGTGTACAGCCGCTGCTAGTGTGGAGACGCGCGGAAAGAGAGAGAGGTGAGCTGGAGAAAGGGATTCCCTCGCGCGCTGGGTGGCCAAGCTGTATTTAGCCCTCCTCATGGATTGGTTAATTGATTAATTAATCCGCCTTGCTTTCTTAATTATACAAGCACCTCCCCGAGTTAATTGTGCAATAATTCGTTCTCTCTCTCTCTCTCACACGGAGACATCATGAGCTCTCCTATTCATTCTAGCGCGTAGTGGGAGTGGTAGATTTTGGGGGGGCCAAGCCGAAGACGGAGGGCGGAGGGGAGCCTCACGGCCAATCCATGGGTTATTAGTACGATGATTTTTGACTGTGATCCATGATATTTGATTAAAAATAAATTATAGTGACTAAAAAAGTTGCGTTTGTGATTTCTACTTTATCATCGAAATGAGATAGAAACAAAAAGGATAAAAAATTATTTTAAAATATTAAATATTTATATTAACTTTTAGCTCCTACAAATAGAAAAAAATGAAAAGCAATACGAAAAGCCCTATAAATAGCTGCCATCTCCCTCCTTTCCCTCCACACCCCAACACCACCGCGGCACCGCCTATCTCCTCCTCCGCCTCTTCCTCTGCAATTCATAAACCGAAGCAAGCGATGGGTGCTTTCCTCCTCTTCCTCTGCCTGCTCGCGCCTTTCATCCTCGCTTGCGCCGTCCGCGGCAGAAGGCGGCCGGGGAGGGCCTCTCCGTCGGCGTGCGGCGGGGGCAGCCTGCCTCTGCCGCCGGGATCGATGGGGTGGCCGTACGTCGGCGAGACGTTCCAGCTCTACTCGTCCAAGAACCCGAACGTGTTCTTCGCCCGGAAGAGGAACAAGTACGGGCCCATCTTCAAGACGCACATCCTGGGCTGCCCCTGCGTGATGGTGTCGAGTCCGGAGGCGGCGCGGTTCGTGCTGGTGACGCAGGCGCACCTCTTCAAGCCCACCTTCCCGGCGAGCAAGGAGCGGATGCTGGGGCCTCAGGCCATCTTCTTTCAGCAGGGGGACTACCACGCCCACCTCCGCCGCCTCGTCTCCCGCGCCTTCTCCCCCGAGGCCATCCGCGCCTCCACCCCCGCCATCGAGGCCATCGCCCTCCGCTCGCTCGGATCCTGGGACGGCCGCTTCGTCAACACCTTCCAAGAGATGAAGACCGTGAGTTCTTCCTTCTCCTCCTCCTCTTCCTCTGCCTCTGTTCTGTTCCAAATGTTTCGCTGATCGGTTTGTTGATGTCATGGCAGTACGCGCTGAATGTGGCATTGCTGTCCATCTTCGGGGAGGAGGAGATGCGCTACATCGAGGAGCTGAAGCAGTGCTACCTGACGCTGGAGAAGGGGTACAACTCGATGCCGGTGAACCTGCCGGGCACGCTGTTCCACAAGGCCATGAAGGCCCGGAAGCGGCTGGGCGCCATTGTGGCCCACATCATCTCGGCCCGGCGCGAGCGGCAGCGCGGGAGCGACCTCCTGGGCTCCTTCATGGACGGCCGCGAGGCCCTCACCGACGCCCAGATCGCCGACAACGTCATCGGCGTCATCTTCGCCGCCCGCGACACCACCGCCAGCGTCCTCACCTGGATGGTCAAGTTCCTCGGCGACCACCCCTCCGTCCTCAAAGCCGTCACCGTAAGCACCCATTAATCGATCCATCTTTGACCTCCCAGCCCGCTCCCAACACTCAACAGCCACTGACCCGTCGATTGGATTGAATTGACCGAAACAGGAGGAGCAGGCGGAGATCGCGAGGGAGAAGGAGTCGTCGGGGCAGCCACTGTCGTGGGCGGACACGAGGCGGATGCGGATGACGAGCCGGGTGATCCAGGAGACCATGCGGGTGGCGTCCATCCTCTCCTTCACCTTCCGGGAGGCCGTGGAGGACGTGGAGTACCAAGGTGAGCGGAGGCATCACATCCCCTGTTCCGTTTCATCGTCCGTGGCAGCGCCGTCCCTTTCGGGACAGCAGCGCGCTGCTGCGAATGAACTGGACGGAATGGACGCGTTCCTAACCTGGCAAAAAAAGGTTACTCCTCGAATAGACTAACTCAGCTCGACTCCTCCGTGCAGGGTACCTGATCCCCAAGGGCTGGAAAGTGCTTCCCCTGTTCCGCAACATCCACCACAACCCCGACCACTTCCCCTGCCCGGACAAGTTCGACCCTTCCCGATTCGAGGTCAGCATCACAGCTCCACCCAAAAACCTAAAACTACTTTCCCTCCCTGTATGTGTGCGGCTGCCGAGTCCGCGGTTTGGCAGCAGTGGCTGATTGCCCTCGGTTCTCTGTCCCAGGTGGCGCCCAAGCCCAACACGTTCATGCCCTTCGGGAACGGGACCCACTCGTGCCCCGGCAACGAGCTCGCCAAGCTGGAGATGCTCGTCCTCTTCCACCACCTCGCCACCAAGTACAGGTGGTCCACCTCCAAATCCGAGAGCGGCGTGCAGTTCGGCCCCTTCGCGCTGCCGCTCAACGGCCTGCCCATGAGCTTCACCCGCAAGGCCGACGACTGAGCCATGCGCTGCGCCTACTACAGTACAGTTGTTGCTGCTGATCAAGAACGACGGCAGCGGGTAACAACGCGCGGTATACGCGAAACCGCGGCGGTCGCCATCGCAGGGGACACCTGTAGGCGCCGCAGTGGGAGCAGGAGACCAATAGTCCTTGTACAGTTCTTCAGCTAGGACCATGACGGGCAAGAGAAGAGGAGAGGGAAAGAAAAAAAGACTACGTAGACATTTAAGCTAGGGAACGCCACAAAGAAGTGGCGATTAATTGTAAAACATTTTCCTTCCAATTTTTGCCAACACCTACAGGAGAAGAGAAGAGAAGATAAATGAGAGGGGAAAAAAAGAGCGATAGAGGACCCTGATTGGGATGTAAGCTAGCTAGGTTGCCCGCCTGAAAGCAGGCTGGCAGCTAGGCCGAATGAACGGCCGATGGATTGATCCATCGATCGCAAGAGCCAAAAGGGAAGAACGTCGTGATCCTGCAGCTAAGGCCACGGGAGAGCGACTCCTTTGTATTGTTTCGACCAACGCAAGAGAAAATGGCCTTCTTAAAAAAAGAATTGAATTGTCTATACATGCACATACAATTAATCTCTACCTCGATCGCCCCGCTCGTTTCGATTTAAGCTTCTGGCTTATTTTGCACTATTCATAAATTTCATCTTTTTCCATATTTTTTGTTTTTTTTGAGTTTTTTACCGGTTATTTTTTCCTCGTATTTACTTGCATTATACGTGATGGGCTAACATATTTTTTTTCTATTTTCTAAGTTTAATTATACTAAATAAGTCTTCGTCAGCTATATTATTTTTTAACCAGTTACATTGCTTTTCAGCCATAAGGCACTCAGAAAAGCTTTTTTGAGCAGAGCCTCGCGGATGAGTAAGCAATATTCTCGATCGCCTCGTGTGTGTCCGTGGATGCTTTGAGGAAACAAAGTTCACACTACACTACATCTCCATGAAAACATTTGTTGGACTTTGGGAGATGGGATACTCCTCCCTGGGTCAAACTCAAGAAACCATCATGCATATCGTGGGGTCGAGATCAATGCATTGGAAACTGAGACACACCCTTACCTGTATGGGCATCTGTAGTGTATGAAAAGAGGAGGTCTTAAACTACCTTAAGGTCAACCTTATACATTACAGGGGTGACCTTAAGCAGACCCTAAGCAAAAAAAGCTTAAGGCTGGTCCTCAAGCTAAAGACCTGGCCATAAGCATTAAAATACAATTTTTGTTTATCCGCCAAGTGGGACCGTCTTAAGGCCCCTTGGGTTATATACACTAGGGAGTTGGTCTTAAGGTTTAGATGGGACCCACCTTAAGACTCTTTGGGTTATATACACTACAGATGCCCTAACACCGGAAGGGCTAGCTCTTCAGGCCCCATGGCCGAGCTCTAGCTCCATTTTGAGGGCTCTGTAAGCCAGTGGCGTATCCAGGAAAAATTTTTGGAGGGGTTGAAGTACCTTCAGCTCGACCTCAACCCCTTCTACATTATACATCTATGGCTAAGAATTTAGGGGGGGCTTCAGGGGGTTCCAAGGGTCCGCCGCTGCTGTAAGCTAATAATTTTGGAAGAAGCGGGTTCTAGGAGAAGCTCGAGTCCAAGAAAATTGGTGTCTGACCTAATTTCGGCTTCAAAACAACAAAAATACACATTTACGGTTTTAGCCCCTAGAAGAGTCTTTATTATTCCCTCCGCTGATTTTATTAGGGCGTACATGTATTTTTAGATTCAAACTTTGTAATGTTTGGCTAGCAATTAGCCCAACAATACATAGGTTTAGTATAACAAAAATGTCACCATTAGATTCGTGTTCAAAAGTTCTTCCATATGATGATTATTTTATAGTTCTTAACACAATATCGTGAAAGAAATTTACTATAAAGTTTGCAAATTTTGGAATGCAAGGTGTCGATGACGACCAAACCGGGGAATTTTTTGTACGGATAATCCGATTTTTATTCGAAAATACATAAATATACCCGCGACAAATTTTTTTACAAAAATAGTCTCCAGTCGCCCCCCCCATTGGGCGACTTCTGCCTTTCGCCCAACCGGGAGGCGACACAATGGGAATGTCTGAACCGTTGGGCGATATATGTAGTCGCTGTACGGTTGAGCGACTGCAATTTCAGTCGCTTAATGGTAGGGCGACAGGGGTGGATATCCACCGACTGCCGCCCACTACCCCTCATTCTGCCCAGAGAACCACATTTCCCTCATTCTGCGCAGAGAGCCAGAGAGAAGAAGAAGAGAGGAGGAAGGGGAAGAAAAGAAGGGGAGAAGAGAGGGAGGGGAGAAGACAAGGAGAGGAGGACAGGGTTGAAGGAGGAGGTGAAGGAGGAAGAAGGAGTCCAAGCTATTCCATCGATTTGGATCCAGGTATTTTCGTTAATTAGGTTGTATTTACACTATTATTTAGATGAAATATTGGTGTTAGTAAAAATTGTAGATGTAGTATACATTTTGTAGTATGGAACATTTTGTAGTATAGAAATTTTACTACCATTTTTAGTATAGAAAGTTTAGTTTAGTGTTGAACGATGATATTTGACATGTCGTAAATTTCAATCATACATGTAGGCCTACATCATTAATGGCCAGTACTACATTGAGAGTGTATTATGGTGCTGGAATGATTCGTGAAGGTCCGAATGGTGTGGATTTGAGCGATTTTCCGCAAGTCACTCTCGTACTTCCGGATGACGAGAATGCTCGAATGACAGATGTGCAGCATTGGCTGACCTAGAGTTTTTCATTGGACCCCGAGGTGTGCAGCGTCGTTGTGCAAGGCCTTTGGAGTCGGTCTCCCACTGACATCAGATGAGAGTTGAAGACATTAGTGCGCTCTGCTTCGTGGAAGGGCTTTGTGCAAGGGTGCCGGCGCCGTGGATACGAGTGTGTCCTGCTTGTGCAATCGTGCTCACTACAAACAGCTGCGCAAGCTCGTGCGTCCGCCTATGCTTCGGGAGGTGCTAGCAGCTCGGGCGGGCAGCACGATGGCGGAGCTGATGAAGTTGCTCGTGATAAAGGCAATGCGGTACATGGAGGAGAGTTACAGCCGTCAAGCTATAGAGGGGGGAACTGGGCAAGCCAATGCGGTATATGGAGGAGAGTTACATCCGTCAAGCTCCAGAGAGGGAACTGGGCAAGCTGATGAAGGAGAGTATAATGAGTATATCGTGCAGCAGATGGAATCTGATGACCAGAGGGCATGGGATGAAGAGCGAGCTGTAGAGGACGACGAGGAGGACAGTTCCGATGATGAAGAAGTTCCTATCCCCCAGGAATGAAACCGGTTTAATGCGGAGGGTGTTTCCGCACATGATGAGCATGAATCACCATGGGAGTATCATGAGACAGAGGTTCGGGTGCATGCTATGTTTGCTGAC
Source organism: Dendrocalamus latiflorus (assembly GCA_017311315.1). Taxonomy (NCBI): domain Eukaryota; kingdom Viridiplantae; phylum Streptophyta; class Magnoliopsida; order Poales; family Poaceae; genus Dendrocalamus; species Dendrocalamus latiflorus. The sequence goes on from CM029633.1 coordinate 31,470,712, forward strand.
AAGGAAGCGCTGCAGGATGCCATCAAGTTTTGGGCCCTTTCAATGCAACGGACATTTCGCGTCATCAAATCAAGCCAGGAGCAGTACACTGTTAAGTGCGAGCAGGCTGGTTGTCCTTGGAGGGTGCACGCACGTAGACCCAAGTATGACACTCACTGGATTGTGTCCAAGGTGGAGCCGCACTCCTGCATTCTGAACACTGTCTTGGCGAGGCATCGTAACCTAACGTCTGGATTTATAGCCAATTTGATGTATGGGGAGATAGTGGAGAAGAAAGATGTTGCGGCAACACATATTGTACTAGCTATTGAGAATAAATTCAAGTATAAAATTAGCTACGCGAAGGCGTGGCGTGCCAAGCAAAAGGCGTTGGAAAAACGTTTTGGCACTTTCGAGGCGGCGTACGACAACCTTCCTCGTATGCTTAAGGTGTTGCAACAAAGGAACCCGGGCACGTACATCGCCGTGCACGAGAAGCCATCCGTAAGTCCACCGGGATTTGCAGTGTTGCAGAGAGCATTGTTTGCATTTGGTGGTAGCATTGAAGCATTCAAGCACATGCTGCCAGTGATCTCAGTAGATAGGACCTTCTTGACAGGCAAATACAAAGGGCAGCTCCTGACGGCCATAGGCGTTGACGGTAACAATCAAATATTGCTGCTGGCTATTGCATTTGTGGAGAATGAGAATTATGAGAGCTGGCTGTGGTTTCTAAGACATGTGAAGGCTGGAGTTGTAGGCACCCGTCCTGGTGTGTGCGTAATCCATGATCGCCACGCCGGTATTATAAAGGCGATACGAAAACTTCAAGAAGATCCTGAGGAGAGCGTTCCTTGGCCGGACATGAGGAACCGGTGGTGCAGTCGTCACTTAGGGGCAAACTTTTTCAAGCAATTCCCGAAACAATCTTTGATGAAGCTATTCAAGAGGCTTGCTAGGCAGAACCAGCAGAGAAAATTTGATGTTTTATGGGGGTTGCTGGATGAGCACACCAGGAAGAACGTCGACGAGAGGAGCAAGGGGCCGGTCACTCCTGGGGCGGCACAACCGCAATGCTTGCAGCAATCGATGAGTCTAACCCAAGTGGTCCAAGAAGGAGGAGCGCGCGAAACATCAAGTGCTTCTCGCAGTGGATCGAGGGGGAACCATTGGAGAAGTGGTCGCTGTTACATGACACGGATGGCGCAAGGTACGGAATAATGACAACTAACCTTGCCGAGGTGTACAATTGGGTTCTCAGGGGTCTCCGTTCTCAGCCCCTTGTCGCCATCGTGGAAGGTGTTCTTCACAGCACAATCCGCTACTTCAGGGAGAGGCACGCGAGTGCCGCACTTCATGCGGCCAATCCCGGAGCCCTGTATTCGTCAAAAATTACTGCGTACATGGAGACGAAGACACAGAAGGGTCAATTGCACACAGTGCATTGCATGGGCAACAGGGAGCATCGTTTCGAGGTGATACTCCATGACAGAGCCGGATTTGGGACATCTCGTTCACTTATTACTCACGAGGTATGCCTTGGAGATCATGCAAACGAACCTAGCTGCACATGCAACAAGCTTAAGTTGTTACACAGGCCATGCTCTCATGTCCTCGCTGCATGCGGAACCGTGGGCATGGATCCTTCCAACTTCATGTCCGAGTACTTTTTCAAGGAGAGAATACTGCAAGCTTGGTGTGGGGAGCTCCGGGGGTTCAGGGCGGTGGGAAACTTCACCACTTTGGATATTTCAGCAAGGACCTGGGTTCCGGATATTAACATGCTGAAGGGTGGGAAGGGTCGGCGACAGAGCCGACGTATTAGAAATGACATGGACGAATCCCAAGCTGGAACATCTGGTGCACGTTGTGGGCGATGCGGTCAGGAGGGGCACACAGCTAGACGATGCAATGCATGTCCTGATCAGTAATTGGTGTTGTAATGCATGCTAAATTTCAGCTTTTGCTCAGTGAGATGACAAAAGAGGCCAGCTTTTGCTCAGAGAGATGACAAAAGAGGCCAGCTTTGCTCAGTGAGATGTCAATAGAGTGCAGCTTTTGCTCAGTGAGATGACAAAAGAGGTCAGCTTTTGCTCAGTGAGATGTCAATAGAGTGCAGCTTTTGCTCAGTGACATAACAACACGGCCCAGCTTTGCTCAGTGACATGACAAAAGAGGTCAGTTTTTGCTCATGGAGATGACAAAAGAGGGCAGCTTTGCTCAGTGACATGACAAAACGGGGCAGCTTTGCTCAGTGACACAACAAAACGGGCCAGCTTTTGCTCAGTGACATGACAAAACGGGGCAGCTTTGCGCAGTGAGATGACAAAATATGCCAGCTTTGCGCAGTGAAAAGCCTTCATACGGACTGTTTCCTGCTATGAATTTATTACGAGACTACAGGCTCTGAAAATTCTTCATAGGGTCATTTATTGCTACACTGGAATCCTGAACAGATTCCCATGTCGTCCTCTCCATGGACTATGCCCACTGCACCAGATAACCTGCCTACATAAAGGCCTCCCTCCTATGTCTTCCATACCTCATCTCCTCCTCAAGGCATCACAATACTACTACACAACAATGTCTTCCTGGAGGTCCGACCCATTTGGAGTGCCGGAGTGGCATGAGCGCCCGAAGTGCCATTGCGGCTTTAGGACGATGTTGGGAGTCTGGACTGATCGAGTACAACGAGCCAAATACGGCCGTAGGTTCTTCAAGTGTCCTGACCTGGATGACGACTTCGTGGTAACGACCATAACTAAATCATTTCTTTTTCCGTTATCGTTTTTCAACTTGATCCATGACATCTACCACGCCACACATAGGCTTGCGGGTTCATGGAATGGGTGGATCGGGTGCCGCCGGCATGGCCAAATAACCGGGCAGTGGAGGTGGAAAACAAAGGACAATACTTTGTCAAGATGACTCAGGCTCGCGAGGTGGAACGACAGATGCGGCTTGAGCAAGAGCGCCGCGTGAGGGTGGACCAAATCCGTCTGAAGGGCAAGGACGATGAGCTGCAAAGGAGGCGGGAGCAGCTAAGTCTGCGTGAAGCAGCCATCAAGCGTCAGGAGGAAGAGCTTCAAGCTCGTGAGGCAGCCCTCAAGTCCAAGAGTGACAGGAAGAAGGATGCAGCGGAGCCATCTTCAAGGCGCGACAAAAAGGGGAAACAACCACGCTACACCCAGTAGACAAAATGTGGCGAGGAAAGTGGCCCCGGTCCACACAGTAGGTGGTACGAGCAGTTGGGTGGGTTAGTCGCATATCATGCTATATGTTATGCATGTAATAAAACTGTAAGCGGCATGTTACTCCCAACTGTATTATGAAGTTTATTTCAATTCACATAAGATTATTATCTTGTGTGTTCGCATTCAATGATTCAGATAGCAAATCATGTAACAATATTAACATACCAGTATTCTTCGTACACTAATTCTTAGTAACATAAAAATATCACTTACCAATGTATATATCAAACGTTCTACAGTCAATTGTTCTTAAAAAAATTTCTCACAATTTTTAATGCACGTACAACATACAATAAACATAACCTTTTATTACAACTACACCATATTTTTTTCCAGTTTTAAACTACAAAATTGACAAAACTCTACAAAATCACGGGGACTGAGTAAAGTCGCCCTTCCATTGGGCGACTGCGTTATAAGTCGCCCATCAGTCGCCCAATGGGAAAGCGACTACTTGCAGTCGCTCGAAGAACCAGCGACAGATATTGTGTCGCCTCCCGGTTGGGCGAAAGGCAGAAGTCGCCCAATGGGGGGGCGACTGGAGACTATTTTTGTAAAAAATTTTGTCGCGGGTATATTTATGTATTTTCGAATAAAAAACGGATTATCCGTACAAAAAATTCCCAAACCGGGCAGCATCGGCTGATCGGCTCCCATCAGTAGTGGCGACACTTGTCAGACAATGGTGGCGTGTTTGGGCCAGCGGTGTGGCTGATTGGGCGATGGCGCAAAGGATTGGATCAGCAATGTGGCGCGACATAATCCAATGGTGGCGTCATGGCGAATGACGACGGTAATTTCTCGTTTTCCCCCCTTAGTTTTCCGGAGATTTCTCTCTCGAGATAAACTAAGCTCTAGTTTTGAGAAGCTCCCAGAAAACTGACCTCTAGAGCTCGACCGATTGGCCATGTAGCTTGGGCTTCTCCCTAGAAGCCTAGAACTGGAGCTCTTTCAAACTACAACTTAATTTTCTTGCGACAAAAAATGTGATTGGATGATTCCTCCATCTCCATTGGATCTCCTACCGGATCAAATTAAACTAGTCCTTGACATTTTTCTCGGGATGAACCGAGGAAGTGTCATGCTACCCCGTTTTTTTTACTTATCGTTTTAGATACCGATACGGTCACTAATACACCTTTAACAATTATTTTTTTGTAGTCATATGTTAGTAAAAATATTAAAAATATAATGATATGAAAGTATTTTTTTACGACCAATCTAGTGATATCATTTCTATGCAATAAATTCAAATAATTTTATCCATATTAATGATCAAAGTTTTAAAATAAAGATACACACATTCTAAAATGACATATAAAAATGTACAGATGGAGTAGGACCTAAAGACGATTTGATGAGGGATTGACTTTTTTAGATGGAACAAAAAAACTTTACTTAAATGGAGAGAGGACGATGCGTGCAGCTACTCCCGTGTACCTCACGGAGGAAGTGTCATACTACCTCCGTTCTTTTTTACTCGTGATTTTGGACATCAACATTGTCTCCAATACACAACTTTGATTATTACTTTTTCTAGTTATATATTAGTAAAAATTACTAAAAATATAATGATATGAAAGTACTTTTGGTGACCAATCTAGTAATACAATTTCTACATGACAAAATCAAAATAATTTTGTCCATATTAAATGTTAAAGTTTAAAAAATATGAATATACGTATTCTAAAACAACATCTAAAAAGTATGGATAGAGTAGCACCTACAGGCAACTTGACGAGGGATTTGACTTTTTTAGATGGAACAGAACACGACGCATGTAGTTTCTCTCGTGTACCTCACCAAGGAAGCGTCATACTACCTTACCTTTGTTCTTTTTTACTTGTTATTTGGGACGTTGATATAGTTTCCAATACATATATATTTGACCTTTACTTTTTCTTATTATATGTTAGTAAAATTAATAAAAATATAATGATGTGAAAGTATTTTTTGACCAATATAGTGATATCATTTCTATGTGACAAATCCAAATAATTTTGTCCATATTAAGGGTCAAAATTTTTAAAAAATGACTGTACAAATTCTAAAACGATATCTAAAAAAGTAGAGTAGTACCTACAGGCGATTTGATGAGGGATTGACTTTTTTAGATGGAATAGAAAACTTTACTTAAATGGAGAGAAGTCGACGCATGCAGCTGCTCCCATGTACCTCAGTGAGGAAGTGTCATACTACCTTCGTTTTTTTACTTGTTGTTTAAGACATCGATAGGGTTTTTAGTACATATATTTGATAATTACCTTTTCTAGTTATATGTTAGTAAAAATTATTAAAAATATAATGATTTAAAAGTAATTTTGATGATCAATCTAGTGCTTTGATAGCAACATGATAAATCTATGATAGCCCGCTCGGTTGGGCTGAACAGCTGTGGCATGGCTGAAATTGCACTGTAGCGGCTGAAATTTCACTGTAGTTGAATGTGGCTTATTTAGCGAAATTTAATTAAAAAATTTTAAAATAGAAAAAATATATTAGCTCATTACGGACAACACGAACGAATATGGGAAAAAAAAAGAACCGGCAAAAAGCTCAAAAAAGCCAAAAGTTCAGAAAAAGACGAAATTTATGAATAGTAAAAAATAAGCCAGAAGTTAGAAGCTGAAATGAGCGGGGCCATGTGGTCAAAGTTTTAGAAATATAAGTTCGATAGTATTTAAAAAAAGTACGGATAGAGTAGTACCTGCAGCCGATTTGATGAGGGATTGACTTTTTTATAGTTGGAACAGAAAACTTTACTTAAATGGAGAGAAGACGACGCATGCAGCTGTTCCCGTCTACCCCCAGTACGTAAGGTACCGTGGAGAGGTAGGCCAAAGGAAAGCGAAGCTTCGTGGAAGCGGAGGCAGCCAGGAAGTCACCTCTCCTCAGTGTCCGTGCCAACTATTCAGCCAGGCGGGCAGGCAGTCACGAGCCGGCATTATTCAGAGCCGACGGACGCGCCAACGAACAGGGCCAATTAGTGCCAGACAGGAGGCGAGCAGCCGCGTGCGATCGAGCGCGCGCACGGGGTTTTTTTAAGGTCCCCTGCGTGCGTGCGTCCACCGGTGATTCATCTGGATATGCTAGTATACTACCTAGGCATGTCTCCCGGCTTTGAGTGCTCGTGCCTGACTGAATCATGCAGCGACGGCCTTGCTGCTGATTGGCCTCCCGATTCTGCCGTGTTCTTCTCACCCCCATCCCCCATGTCCCCATCCATTCTCGGGTTGACTCGTGGCTTAGGCTTAGGCTTAGGCTTAGCTAGCGTTACTGGTTGTCAACGCACGCATGTACTTGCCATATCTCACGAACGGTTACATGTGTTGAAAGCTTCTTTGCAATTAATGCTGTACTGTATGGAAAGCTTGAGTGTCCACACGAAGAAAATCAGACAGGGAGAAAGACCACACGAAGAGGAGAGGGGAAATTGTAGGGTCTGTTTGGCAACGGCTATGGCTTATGATTTTGACTAAATTTTTTGAATTTTAGTTATTTACGGTACAGATTACGGAGAGAGTACAGATGTTGGATTTTTACCGTATACATCGTTTAACTTGTAGACCCCGTCTTGAGAAAATATTCTATTTGAAAGTTAGGTACTATAGCAAAAGTTAAAAGCCGCCAGCTTCGGAGGAAAAGAACAAGCCCTACTCCTATCTTATAAACGGGTGAAATCAAAACACGTGGCGTTGTATGACTCGTTGGGTGATGGCTCACCCAATTGTGTCGCGTGAAAATCTCGTAAAAGCTCATCTTTCACGGAGATATTGCAATAAGAACTATTGCCACTCGTCCCCTTTTGTTTTAACTAGCACATAGCCAACCTCTTTGAGGGTTATTTCTCGCCTGTCGATCTATATACAAAAGGCAAATCGTCAAATTGAATCTAAATGTCATTCCATTGAAGTCTCTCTATTAATGTGTATAAGAATTTATAAAGTCCACATGAAGAAAAAGATGAGGAAGGGAGACCACACGAAGATATGGAAAAGGAAGGGCAAATTGTAGCTCTTGCCCTACGTGCTGGTTAATTAAATCAAAGAATTATTTTATTTAGTACAATGGTAAAGATTACCAATTTGAAAAATACCATTTTTGCAAGAATGACATATGGGGCTTGAGACCATCTATGAGTGACACATTGGATGATATTTTTTAATTCCATAATCTTTGCGATGGTATTAAGAAATATTTGCCGAAAATCAAAATATGTGACGGTACGACTTCTTGGATGATGGCTCAACTAATTGTGTCACGTGAAAATTACAGATGGCCAGTGGGGAGGAAAGTTTAGGATGCGAGGAGGACATCGGCGACGGCGAGGAGCTCGTCGGCGCTAGGAGGAGTGGGTCCACCTCCACCACACACTTGGCAAAGCTTTGCAGTTGATGAGGTGCAGCGTGGCGGTGGCCAGAACTGGAGGCAAGCTGGTGGCTAGCCGGCGTAGAGGAGTAGCAGCAGCGAACAGCCGGTGGCGTGGGCCGAGACCGAGCTGGCGCCGACGATGGTCGGCAGTGGAGACAGGAAATGGAGAAAAAGAAGTGGAGGAAAAGAAGGAAGAGAGGTGCTGGAGTGGGAGTAGCCGGTAGGATAAGGGAAGAAAAATGGGTAGCTGTGAAGGCGTCCAATTTTTATCTCTAACTCAGTACATCCGTACAGTAGCAATTTCCTTTGTTTTAACCAACACAAAGTCAACCATTTTAGGATGTGTTTACTGTTTGTTAATATCTCTAAAAAAGGTAAATCTTTAAACCAAATCTATAATATATAACTAGTCCCCTCGTCGCAAAAAGAAGGAAAAACTAGTCCCCTGAAGCGTAATGGTTATTTGGGTTCTAATGAAGTTTTTGGAAAACAATGTTACATATTTGATAATAGTTAAAGCATTTGTGTGTTTTTCGTTGATTTGTGTAATTGAAACAAAAAAAATATAGCAAAACCAACTTGTCACGGAACTTTAAGAGCGGGTGCTACGAACAATAACTCTACAAATCAAGGTTTTCTTCCAAAATACTTCGGAAAAAAATTAAAGAATTTAGCTCCAAAAAATTAAAGAAATGCTTTCTCTAAACTAGTTTGTTTTAACTTTTAACACTAAGTTGCACTGTTGGCATCTCAACAGCTTCATTTTTAAGAGAATTGACATTGCAAATTTTTATCAAAATAGAATTCAAGGAGCGACGTGGTCAAATTGGGAGGTTAGGTCTCAATGAGCTAGCATGCATATATCATACCTATAAAAATGAGTTGACTCTATCATATATAATTAATAGTCTAGCTCTAGCTTTTCTCGTGGGGTTTTGAATTCCGATAGGGTTGAAGAGTTCCCGTTTCCCTGTACGATTGTCGGCTGTATGCAATTAACGTGGCCTCTAAAATGCAATTTTCAACTCTGTATTATATTCACAATGCTACTAGATTATTTTTCTTCGCATACATCCATGCTGACGATCGAGCGGCCTTCATTGCTTGGGGAATTCTCCTCTGCATGCTAGTAATTTATATCCACGTTTGGTTTTCTAACAAGCAAAGGCCATTGAGGAGGATATAATAATCCTCTAAATTATAATGTTATTATATTCTTCGAGTATACCTCTTATCAATAAGGGACAAATTTCACAAGGTAATTGTAAGTTTTTCTACGACCACTCCTTAGTCATAAATCTTTATGTGACCATCTAGTCGTAAGTTTTTCTATGACCTTTTGTAGATGTAAGTTCTCCTACAACCATGTAGTCGTAAGCCGTCCTACGACCATCTTATAGTCGCGAGCCTTCTTGTGACAAGTTTATTTCCGACTAGCTTGTCTACGACCATCAACTACATAGTAGGTCTAACTGACAAGGCGGTTAGAACATGCGTTTATTTATAATAACTGCACACGATCTTTCTCTGACAACAACCGCTACACGATGAATGAGCCACTATGTCTCTCTGACAATAACTTCCACCAGACAGTTATCTCCCAAAGCGTTGAGACATTTTTTGGCGCAAGACAATGGCCGCTGCTTCGTTAATTATATAAAGATTGATGTGTGAGAAGAGAAGGATTCAGAACGAGATCGTAAGATATCAGATCAAGAGATAGTGCTAGATATTTTCACATTACTTTTTGTTGCAATCAATTTCTCTGAGCAATAGCCACACAGGATGTAGGGTTATTATTCTCCTGGAAAAAGGCCCGAACCTGTATAAAAATTCTCGTGTCTCTAGTCTGTATATTCATAGTCCGAGTCTTCTAGAGTTTCTCCGACTCCAAATAAATCATATGTAAGATCGATATTAAAATATCGACAGCCATATTTTTTGGGTTGTAGGTCATAATTTATTACTATGTTTTTTGAGACAGTAACAGAGTAAGGAGATCTTGACTTGAACGACACACAGGCCGATAGACTTAGAAAGCCATTTGAAGAAGTGTCATTCTATCTGTTTCATTTTTCGGGGAAACTGAAGCCAAAAGATAAAAAGGTCCACAAGATCACATACATCTATATAACTTTAAGCGTTACACAATTGTTCATTATTGTGGCTAGCTTGCTGGTTGTGAAACAAACGGGACGACCCTTACGTCTGCTTCAGATCGATCGTTTTCCATTAAAAATTTGGCTGAAAAGCCATGCCAATAGCGTCCTCATGCATGCACGCACGCACGCATGCACTCGATCCATCCCTGGCTTGTGCGTGCTGGGCGACGATTTCCACTTGTTTCTATATTTTTCCCCCAGGTGGTGGAGAATACGCAAACCTAGAGCACCATCGTTTTTTATTATTATTGGAGCATCAAGCCATCGGAGTCAAACTTAACTGTTTCTTTGACCTGTATTTAACAGTTTCTTTGACCTGCATTTATTTTGGGCTGGAATTTCGCGCTTGATTAATTGTGGAGCTAGGTCAACTCAACTTGTGCAACCCTTATGAATGCCAATATGGTTCGGTTTTTTCCTGAACTTCGAAAAAAGAAGTGTGTGGAAAACTATAACATGGTATTCTGAAACAGCGATTTCTCACATGACAATAGTGAAGTAAGCAGTATTAACTCGTTAACTATCCGGTTAATTATAACATGATATCAGTCAACTTGTACAGTATTGCAATTACTAGTATATATCTTTTCTTCGAACACATATATATACCCTAAAGCATACAAAACTAAGTGATCCAAAATTGACTTTTTTTTTAGGAACAATAACTGACTACTAGTTTTGAATTAGCAGTGAAAAGATGGGAGAGATTACACAGTGGGACACTGTTAGTTTGACAATAAGCAGGACAGGTGGCATCTTATGATCGAATTGCTTCCATAAGCTTCCTATGCCCGCCTGGATAGATACATTGCTCAGCTGAATTGTTTTTTATTACAGCATCGCGTGTAACAGTTATTCTATAATTCATTTGGCGATTTAGAACTCTTTGGAGTCAAGCAAAACAGCCACCGAAAATGAGGTAAAAGCTCGTTTTAAAAATCTGGGCCGCTTTCCGAACCAGAAAAGGCCTTGAAAAACTTAACCGATGGACAGACAACCTACTAACCCTACTCGGTTGGGCTGAAAAGCTGTAGCTTATGTCTGAAACTAGTTAGAGATCTGTGTGTTGCAACAGAGTTATAAAAATAATGAGACGGAACTTACTGCCTGGCCAACTTCACACATCAAACATTGGAGAGCAAGCGATAGAGAGAGAAAGGTGGCCAGAATGCGCGAGATGGGGAAAGTGGAGGGGTGGGCGATTATATTCTGAGAGAGAGAGAGAGAGAGAGGAGAAGAGAGATGAATAGTCCAGATCAAATCGAATGGCTGAGAAGAGGGGTGGGAGAATGGACCAACCACCAACTCACACTTTTATAATAGTAAAGATTGCACTGTAGAGGCTGAAATTTTACTGTAGCTGAAGGTGGCTTATTTAGCGTAATTAAATTTAAAAATAGAAAAAAATATGTTAGCTTATTACGGACAACGCGAACGAATACGAGAAAAAAGACCGGCAAAAAAGCTCAAAAAAATCAAAAATCAGAAAAAGACAAAATTTATGAATAATAGAAAATAAATCAGAAACTGAAGCTAGAGCCTAAGGTGCCGAAGCACAGGGGTGTGTTTGGTTGAGCTGTGGCTTCTGAAAAAGCTGCTGTGAGCTGTGGGCTGTGGAAAAGTTGCTGTAGGTTGTGGGTTGTGGAAAAGCTGTAAGTTGTTTGGTTCAAACAAGTATAAAACTTACCTCCTATCTCTATTTTCCTTGAAACAACTGTGAAACATGTCTCTATTTTCACCATTTCAAAAGGCAGAAAGCCAAAAAACCAAAAGCAGGGTCCAATGTGCTTTCAAAACTGTACTACCCAAAAGTAGCTGCTTATGAAAAAGCAGCTTCTGATTTCCACCCCTTTGGTTGGCTTTTGGCTTTTTGAATACAAAAGAAGCTCTCAAAAGCTCAACTAAAGGCACCCTCGGGCCACCGAAGTAAACTGCAAACTTGCGCCCGGTGCCCACTATAGCGAGACAACGGCACGGCAGCGCGGCCTGCCCGTTTCGGCTAATTATAACGGCCCGTGCCGAGGGTAGAATTTTTGCGAAGTGATTTGAGGCCTTGGGCCGAGTAGTTGCTTCCTCTGCTTCTTTGACCTCAGAAAAGTTCCCTTCGCCGAATTTCCATGCATGCTACGCATGCGATCAACATGCAGCCAAGGCGATCAGCAACACGAACAAGCATGGTGATTTGGCAATTGGCATACACGAACAGCTAAACGGGCGAGTATACTAGTACTGTACTGCATATGGCACATGCATGATCTCTTGCATATGCATATATAGCAATTGTCCTTGATGCCTGTCGGAACAGCCACGCCACGGGGAGCCTTTCAGTGGCCGCACTGACGTCTTCAGGAACGACTGCGACCGCCGTGTCCTCATGTCGTAGATGCTGCAATAGAGCGGCACCCTCTTCCGGTACCCGCCGCCGTAGCCGTGGGCCTCACGACCATCCAAGTAGAAGATACAGTCCCCCGTAATATATTCCTTGCACTGGTCGGGGACACGAGCAGGGTAAGAGCATCTCCAGCAGGAGCTCTCAAATCAAGGCCCCTATTTTTGATTTGAGGGCTCTCCTAACATTTGAGAGCTTGATTTTTTTTGCATCTACTCCAGCAGCAGCTCTTAAATCAGAGCTCTTAAATTCATCCTAATAGACACTGCCATGTGGGACCCATTCATCATCCTAAACCAAAATTTGAGGGCTGAGGACAAAAACACAGGTCCAGCAGGGCCCCTACTCAGGCCCTCAAAAGTAGGGGCCTCCTCCAGGGTCCCCAGGAATGAGGGCTTGAGGGGTGAATTTGAGGGCCTGAGTAGGGGCCCTGCTAGACTTGTGTTTTTATCCTCAGCCCTCAAATTTTGGTTTAGGGGCTTATTTGAGGGCTCTGTTGGAGTTGCTTTAACAGCCCTATTTTTAGAAGTAGAGTCGTTGTATCTCCAGTAATAGTCTAGTAGTTTAATTATAGATAAAAAGAGTATTATATCTACTCAAGGGGTTCTTATGCGATGCATATCGCAGAAAGAAGGATTACTTCTCTTTAATGACATACATAGGGGTATCTGTGGAGCACACGCCTTTTACAGAACGCTGATTGGAAAGGCCTTTCGATAAGGTTTCTATTGACCAACAACCCTCAATGATGCCAAAGAGTTGGTTAAGAAGTGTATACAATGCCAGTTTCATAGCAGGCAAATATACTAACTGGCTCAGGCTCTTCAAACAATCCCTCTCTCGTGGTCTTTTGCGCCCTGGGGGCTTGACATCCTAGGATCGTTCCTATGAGCTCTAGGGGGTTTCGAGTTCCTTTTCGTAGCTATTGACATATTCACGAAATAGATCGAGGTTGAACCTGTGACGGGGATCACAACGGAAGCTGTAAAAAGGTTCATGACGAGAAGCGTGATTACTCGATTTGGTCCACTTTGCAATAAGCAGAGAGAGGGAGGAGAGTGGAGGTCGTGGCTGCCCCGCGTGTTCTTGGTTTGTATGGCTCGGTTATTCTTCTTCTATACACGAAGCGGAGAAAGGGAGAGAGGGAGGAGAGCGGACGTCGTGGCCGCCGCGGGTTCTTGGTTTCTTGGTAATGGTTTTTGAGAGACGGAGGGGGGGGGGGGGGGGGGGGCAATGCAAGCGTTTTAAAACTATGTAGGAACACGATCCTTAAAGCATGATGATATGCTATCAGTAACTGCCCTCTGCCAAGCTGCCGCTATCGCAGCAGGGCGGCAGCGCCGTCGAACGGTTGCGCCGCCGGCCCATGCCAGTCGTACCACTGCTACTGAGCCTTCCATTCCCGCCACGCCGCCACCATTGCTGCGCGTACTCTAGCACGGCCCTCTATGAGAGGCCGCGCGCCTTTGTAGTGAAGGCAGTGCACGAGGATGTGCAGCCGCGGCGGCGGGCGGCTGCTGCGCGGCGCGGCGAGTACACATGATGGCTAAGGCGGCATGGCTCGGCGGTGTGACGCGGTCAGCATGGTGCATGCGGTAGGCTGCGGGGGACAAGGCCGGGGAGTTCCACCGGGAGGTCCGAACAATATCTGGAGCTGTGCAGTGTTGGCGCCATTTTGCAGACGACGGCGAGACGGCGAGCATGTGTGCGTCAAGACTTCAAGTATGAGCGTGTCTTCCCGAACTACGATATGTAATGTAACCCCTTGCATTCGAATTTTAGCGCGAACATCCCAATTCCTAGGCCAGGCCAGGCCAGCCCAACCCAGCCCATTAGATCTGTTTCAAGTAAAGAAGGAGCCCAGCACATTGAGTGAGAATGGGGGAAAGCTGTCTTTACCAAGACGACGTCCGGTGGCGGAAGGAAGATCGGAATTGGCAGGGATGGCTGCGCGGGACGGTGAGGGCAGGCGGGCGCACGCGACGATGGTGGGCGTGCAGCTTGTCAACGCGGGGTACCACGTCATCGCGAAGCAGGCGCTCAACGTCGGCGTTAACCGCGTCGTCTTCTGCGTCTTCCGCGACCTCCTCGCCCTCTCCGTCCTCGCCCCCCTCGCCCTCTTCCGCCACCATGGATCTCCCGCCCAGGCCCGCCCCCTGCTCACGTGTCGCCTCCTCGCCTCCTTCTTCCTCCTCGGTCTCACAGGGTCAGCCCACTCACTCACTCTCTCGGAGTCAAGACACTAATCGGTTAAAGCACTGCTGCTGTTATGCCTGCAAATTCGTGCTTTGACTCCTCTGTGTGTTTGTCCTGCAGCATCTTTGCCAACCAGCTGCTGTTCTTGGTCGGCCTCAGCTACACCAACCCCACCTACGCCGCCGCCACTCAGCCGTCCATACCCGTTTTCACCTTCATCTTGGCCCTCATCATGGGGTCGGTCTCACTCTTTCACTCACTCATGGCAATCTTCAGAAATTCACGCTTCTCTTTGTTCATGAATCTAAGCATTGTGTTTGTTCCAGCACTGAAACGGCGAGCTTGGTCACACATGAGGGCCGGGCCAAGATTGGTGGCACAATTGTCTGCGTGTTTGGTGCTGTTCTCATGGTGCTGTACAGGGGGCCGTCTGTGTTCGGTAGCGGCGAGCTCATCCTTGATGTTCATAGTAATGATGTCATCACTGCCATGTCGCAGCCTGAACCAGTATCATCTTGGTTCATTGCGTTTGGGCTGCAAAAGTGGCACGCTGGAGTGCTGTGCTTGATAGGGAATTGCCTCTGTATGGCAACTTATCTTGCTTTGCAGGTATTAGTGATTTTCAGGCTGTTGATATACTCTATTGCTTATGCACTTTGATGTTTGTCAATTAACACACCTGGGAGCTTTAATTTCTGATCAAGCATATGTGCAGCGCAAGTTATGAAAGCCTCTGTAAGTTAGGTCAGTAATTTAATAGGACGACTTCAGATGGCATCAAATCTATTGATAACATTTTGTTTTCATAAAAATTTCAATCTTAAAGAGTTCCCCTATACTTTTTTGCCCTCTCGGCACTCTTGAAGTAGCATGATATGAAACTTGGTTGTCTTTACTTCTCTTCCTAGAAAGGGCACATCCGATATGTTGTGTGACCAACTGGCCATTACAGCATTCAGGATTAAATTTTGTCTGAGATTTGGCGAATTATTACAACTTACAAGATGATTTGTCATGGGCCGAGCAAAATTATACTTCACTGTAAGGATGAAGATTAGTCATTTATAGATCTGACAATCCTTGAATAACTTTATGCTTGTGTTCTATTTGACTTTACTTTAGTATCTTGCCTTTAAGTACTGAATCTTATGGTAGAAGATTAATGTGCTATAATTCCTTTTGCAGAAAGTTCTTCTTATTTTTTATACTTATCCTGTTCATGTGTTGTTATTTCAGGCTCAGATTTTGCTGAAGTATCCTTCTAGCTTGTCATTGACAGCATACTCATACTTTTTTGGAGCCATTTTTATGGTCATTTCAGGAGTTTTTGCAACAAATGAGAGAGAAGATTGGATTTTGACTCAATCTGAGTTCGCTGCTGTTGTATATGCTGTAAGCTTCATGCTAAATTTATTGTTCTCATGTGTATGTTATAAGTGTTGGCATTTTGCATGGCTTGCAATATTACATCATTATATACATATGCCCTCGTACGTATGTGATAATTTTTCTGTTGGCGCTGATGGAGTATTGAGCTGCTGCATCCCATTCATGGGACCATGAATTGAGATTCTGCATCTATGTGTGGTGCTATGGATGAGATATTCGTTGCAAATTACACTTGTCTGTGTAGGCCATAACACAAAGATGCTTGTCATCATAAATATTTTATACTCAACTCAGTTGTTCTACCTTATTCCAGGGAGTCGTTGCTTCTGCTCTTAATTATGGTTTATTGACATGGTGCAACAAAATTCTGGGCCCTGCTATGGTGGCACTGTATAACCCTCTCCAGCCAGTGCTCTCTGCTCTGCTGTCAATGCTTTTTCTGGGAAGCCCAATTTACTTTGGAAGGTAAGAATAAGTTTATCACTTGTTCTACTCTTTAATTTACTTAACCTTTTCTTTTATATCTTCTCTTCAATATGAAAAATACTGTTCCAGAGCCTCTCCTACTTACATGTAAATATGTACTGTAATATAATAAGTTTCCTATTCTATTTGACTCTGATATCTCAATAATCCAAGAACATTGATCAATAAACTACAACTGTTTTTTCCCCCAGCAAACCGTGTCTCATCTCTTTTGATCTGAAGTATATTCTGCTTTGTTTGCTTGCAGTATTATTGGAGGGCTTCTAATCATCTCTGGCTTATACCTTGTCACGTGGGCCCGGCATAGAGAAAAGCTGACTGGCATTGGAGTATCATATGCAAAATGTGCATTGGAATCGCGTGACAGTGCCTCCCAAGTCGCAAAAAGCGGAAACCTGACCTCCGGTCCCCTCATATCTCTTTCTGGGCTGTGGAATGTGCCACATGAATCTTGAGAAGTTGGTGGCCTGAGTTATCCAACTTCTTTTTGGTATCTCCCTTATACTGAGAATACAGATACAGAAAGCATCCATTAGAAAGAGTGGAGTGCTGCAGAGAAGATTCTATTTAAGATACGTAGATAGGCTTCTCTGGTAACAATGTTGTCTATTTGTGTCCTCTCCGGCTATAAATTAGCATCCTTGTATGGTTTCCTCTGCAGAAAATCTTTTCCTTATTCCTTCCCTAGGAGCGGAGGATGAACATTGTTAGGATTGACCATCCTAGGATGTTGAGTTCATTCGGTTTTGTGAGATTAACAGCACTTAAGATGCTGAATTGATTATCTGGTACCAAATGCAAAGCCAGCTCCACCGGCTTAGTGAACTCAAAACAGTATGTGTCGTGTTAAATCCCTACTTATGTATGAACTTTGTAACCATTGCGGTGATACATGTACGAGTCAGGAGAAATAACTCTGAGTATCTGTGAACTGAAAAGTGGTTGATTCATCCGTTTACAATAATCTTGAGACGAGAACAGTGATCGAGGACTCCCGTGTCGCTCCTGTGGGTGACCCGGGAGGTGACGCCGACACATCCCGGCGGCAGCGGTGGCTGCCCCTCCTCCCTAGCCTCCCTCCTCCTCCTTTCTTTTTCAGATTTTTTTTCTTGGTGCCGCTCGTGTCCTTCTTCGCCTCTGGTGTAGCACCCGAAAAAATTAGGAAAAGTATCTCAACCATTCAAATCCGAAAATCTCTTAATTACCAACCAAATCAGCTAATTACCTCTCAAATCTGGTTGAAGGGATATATTCCCATCTACCTCTCTCTATCTCTCTCCATTGCTTCCAATCTATTCTCTCTCTCTCTCTCTCTCCCCCCGTGTTTTTCTCTCCCATCCAATCTCTCTCCCTCTCCCGTCAGGAGCTAGCAGTGGCGGCAAGCGTGGCCAGGCCGGGCGACACACGGGTAGGCGGCGGCAGTGGCTGCGGCACCACGGCGGCGGCGCGGTATGCGACAGCACAGGCCGGCAGCGGCGCAGCAGCCTGGGCGGAAGGCGCGCAGCTAGCGGGGGGTGGTTCGTGCGGCTAGCGGCGCGGTAGGAACTCGGGTGGCGGCAGCATTGAGGCGGCCATGTGGCGGCGACGGCATGGCTGAGGTGGTAGCGTGGCTGGCGCACTGACTGAGGCGGCGTCGGCAGCTAGACGGCCAGCTGGTGGTGGTGAGGCAGCGCCAACGCCCGACCGGCGACGGCCGAAGTGGCCAGCGGTTATGACACAGTGGCCACACGGCCCGGCTAGCCGAGGCTCAGCCAAACTCAGATCGCGCGGAGGTTTTGCCGACTTTTGCAGCGGGTCGTTTTCGCGTTGCCTCACATGGCCGAACGACAATTCACATGGCAAATCTTACCAAACGCAATCTTTTCAGCCAAACAACCTCCTGCCGTCCTTTTCACAATCTTACCACGACCCTCATCTGATTCGCTCTCGTTCCATCATGTAGGTTCACGCAGCGATTGAGGGAATGTTCGGGCATTTACGGTTTCCAGATACTTCTTACAGCGAGTCTGGCAAGTGTGCTCAAAGTAAGTACCTCGCGGCTATGACCTTTCTGTTTTGCATATTACGTGTTTTCATATTACTTATCTCCTTGTCATTAAGTACAATTATCATATCATTCATGTTTGCCTAGCTATTATCATATCATTAAAGTTACCTAGCTAATATCGTATCACCAAAGTTAACTGGTTAATATCATATCATTAAAGTTACCTGGCTAATATCGTATCACCAAAGTTAACTGGCTAATATCATATCACTAAAGTTACCTGGCTATTATCGTACCTTACCTAGTTATTATCACATCACCAATACTTGCCTGGTCGCTATCATATTACTAATACTTATTTGGTTATAGATTTCTAACATTGTTTATCTTGTTTCACATGCTCTTAGGTTTATTAGGATACTTAGTTAATTATGTGCTAGAATTTATGCTTTTAGTTAGTGATTTAGAAGTAATGCTTCAATCATTAATGGGGAGTAACATATGAACATATTTAATTTAGGTTTAAAATTGTTAGCACTCTTTTTACATTAGGGTTGCTATGTTTTAGTTCTTGATACCATGATTCATTATATGCTTGATGTTGTGTGTGGGCCATGACAGATTTATATATACGTGATACCTGTTAATCTGACTAATAATCACTTGTCACCTAATAAAACTTAGATGGATGACAACCCTTGCGTGAGCTATGTTATAATACCCCTTTGAGATTAATTTCTAAATCTCTACCACCTTATTATCATTTCATATCGCCCTCATATCGGGAGTTATGCTTTCTGTTTTCAGCTTCAATAAACCCTACCACTTATCATAGCCTTAACCTCGCCAACTCTTAGTTTCCTTAAATTCATAGTATATAATATGTCTATAATGTAACAATTACTCTTATCACCGTATTATTATTTCACATTGCCCTATCGGGTTTTAGGCCTTTTATTTTCAACCCTAGCAAATCTTTTCACTTCTCATAACCTTATCTTAGCCTTCTCTAAGTTCTCTTAAATTCACACCATATAACATGTTAATAATATAATAGTTACCTGGCTTGAGGTTACCCACATATATAGGAGATTTTCACCCACCTGATAACGTATGGGGGGTCGTACACTTTCGTTACTTAGGATATTATACTCCGTCTGCGGTTATACAGTTGATGACAGAGTTTTGCCCGACTATTCTCGTATAATCGGGTATGTGGGAAGTAATCGCTGGTGCCATTGCCATAACTTGCTAAATAATAATTATCCTTAATTTCACGGTTCCTGTTACCTCTATCTCCGATCGGTATCAGTGTTTTCAATAACCTAGTTTCATTGCAATTAAACCGTGTCAATTACTTGCTTGCATTACTTGTCATTTAATCACCGTGTTGTGACCGTTGTTAGGTACTTGCTGAGATTTTCAAATCTCACGCTTGCTCTTTCCATTCTCAGGTAAAAGGCCAGTGGAGTGATAGCATCATGTATGGGTGGGAGCACTCGAGTTTTCAGCACCGTTGCTTGCCACTATTTATGACATTTTATTTATTCCTCTTTTGGTTAGAAGTGGACCGGTCCCATGTTTCAAACATTTATTTTAGCTTCTGCTTGTTCTCTAACAAAGTACTATTAAAGTTTTAATTTCCTTGCGATTTCTATTGCTGCTTTTACTGTTTATTCTTTACTTTGGCGATGACATTCCATAGTAGTATCTCATATTGTTATATGAGGTGCTACATCTGGTCACCACCAACCTCGGATCCTGGCGGATCTAGAGACTCGCCATCATCCTTGACCTTCTCCCTCTCCAAATTCATCACCATTCTCGTTGTCATCCTCTCAAGCGACTTTGGAGCTTGCCAGATCTGGTTGGTTGTTGCTGCTTGGTCGCCCTCCAACCACCTATGGGACCCAGGGATGGCAATTTCCCCCGTGAGGGCGGCCCCCGCGGGAATAATCCCCATGGGGCGGGGGCGGGGGAAACTCCCCCCACCGGGTCACGGGGGCGGGGCCCCATTAATTGACGGGGCGGGGGCCAAAAAACCCCATGGGGACATATCAAAAATTTAAAATATATTATTTTTATTTATATAATATAGATTTTTAATATAGAATATGTATTCTTTTTTATATATTTGGACAAAATGTGTATTTATATATTATGGTTTATGTTTTGAAGGTATATTTTCATAAAAATATATAATAATTAATAAAGCCACTTTAATATATTTAAATATATATAATACTTTTTTTAATCCCCGCCGGGATCCCCACGTGGGATGGGGACGAGGCGCGTTGCCCCCCGTCAAGCTTCGCGGGGTGGGGCGGGGGAAGCTTCGCGGGGATTGGGGTGGGGCGCGGAGTTACCCCCCACCCCACCCCGCCCCGATGCCATCCCTACTGAGACCCGTCACCTCCTCGGTGTGGCTTCCCGGGCCTAGCCTCGGCCTCGCATGGTGTGCGGGTGGTTGGCCAAGCCTAGCCTTGGCCACGCGGGGTGAGTGGCTCGGCGGGCAGAACATTGGTGGCTACGGCGGCAAGGTCCTCCTCCTCGGCATGGCTAGCCAGGCTTGGTTGTGGCTGCGGGTGGGTGTGCGCGTGGTAGGCCAAACCTGGCCTCAGCCGCACGGGGGTGAGCGACTGGGTGGGTAGCGCTACGGCATGAACGCCCTTCTCCTTGGTGTGGCTGGCTAAGCCTAGCCTCAACGGGCAGAACATCGGTGTCTATGGCAGCAAGGTCATCCTCCTCCTCGATGTGGCTCGCTAGGCCTGGTCGTGGCCGTGCGTGGTTGTGGCTGGCCGGGCCTGTCCTCGGCCACACTGGAGGTGAGCGACTAAGCCGACATGGATGTCCTTCTTCTCAGTGTGGCTAGCTGGGCCTAGCCTCGATCATGCATAGGTGTGCGCATGGCTCTAGCCTTGGCAACATGGGGGTGAAGGGCTCGGCAGGCGGAACGTCGGTAGATGCAGTGGCAAGGTCATCCTCCTCCTCGACGTGGCTGGCCAGGCCTGGTCGTGGGCATGTAAGGGTGAGAGGCCCAACGTTGGCGGCGGCGAGTGGCGTGGTGTCTTCCTCGGTATCTCGTGTGGTGCTAGTTGACTTTCACCTCTAGCGTGGTGTTTGCGGTGCTTTTGGTGTTTCCGGTGGGGACTTCCCTGTTGATAGTGTATAACCTTTGGCTTCGATGTTGTATTCTTCTCTCTTTGAAATGAATGGCAGAGCTCCTCCCTTGGTTTTAAAAAAAAGTATCTCTGAACTTACAATTCATATTGTCCACAGTTCATTCCATATCTAGTATGAGTTTGCAATTCTGGGAATCTCGAATCCTTTTCTCAGAGTTTGCAATTCTGAAAATCTCGAATCCTTTTCTCAGATCGTTTTCTGCTACGTTTTCGCAATAATTCGTAGTCGTGCGTGTAAATGCTATACATGACCTATTCTCCTGTCATCCTGTGTAGCGTCGTGGAATCCTATGCTCGCATCATTGTGTTGGCGTATTGTACAGCACCTAAGCTAAGGCACGGCTATGATCATTGGTGCTGTGACCGGAGCTCGGCCTGCGTGGCGAACAGGCCGTGGAAGCCGTAGGGGACGCGGCCAGGCAGCTGCACCTCCGCGACGATGTCCAGCGCCCGTGACCGCGCGTCCATTACCACGAACCGGTTATCGCCGGTGCCTTCGTCGTGGACGTAGCACACCACGTAGCCGTCGTCCTCGTTGCCATTGCCCTCGACGTCGTCGGGGACAAAGAATGGCTCCCCGGCGAAGCACCCTGGTCCGAAGTCGCGCCGCGCCACGGTGCAGTCGCCCTCGCCGGCGCGGTCGAAGTCGAGCATGGCCACCCCGCCGATTTTGGGCATGGGGTCGCCCACGCCGAAGTAGCCGTATTGGTTGCGCCGGCCGAGGCAGCCCGGGTGGATCACGCCGAAGTCGATGTTGGAACCGCCCAAGGATCGATCAGCTCGACGCAGCAACTCACCCGAACTAACACACACAGGAGCTGATTTAGTAATGGATAGACACAAGAAGATTTTGCGGCGACGAACACCTCTTTTCTGTGTATTCAACTCAACAAATAAGATGGTTTAAATAGCCTCTCACACACACATGCACTTCCTGGACTCCACTACCAAGTCATGCGCATGCATGCAGCTAACAACTTCTGGAGACTCACTCCACTAACCACTACCACACACGATACATGCATGGCTTAACTTCTTGACTTGGCTCTCCAGGATTCTAGCCATCAATTTCTTGCATGCATGCATAGCTAGACTGATTCTTGCTCCGTGACGTGCGCACACACATCGACGACTCAACCTTACACAGCACCCACGCAGCTACCTCGCCGATCAATACGCGCACGAACGCTTCGTGCTGGTGACTCCGAACTCCTCGCCACGAGCCGCTGCTCTCCACAGGAATCGGTCTCCAGCTTGACCGCAGACTTAGCGCGCACTGCATCCCCCCCGCCTTCATCGCCGAACGTTGAAGACCTGGCCAACACCGACTCGACCTCTACGACGGACACCAGCGCATGCACACATACATGCAGCATCTACACTTGAAACTCGAACATGCTCATGCCACGACCAAACATGGCGTGGTTTATTCCCAACAAACTCCCCCTAAACCACGACATTGCCGCACGTCCCGCCCTACAGGAGTGTCGGCTCATCGGCGGCGTCGGCAAACAACGCCTCCTCCTTCCTTGGCTTCGGGATCTCTGTCGTGCCGCTGATGATGCGCTCCACCATGACCGTACATGGTGCGCCATCGCCGGGGCTGCCGGTGCCCGAGTCTCCGACCTTCTTCGGCGTCGACATCTTCAGCTCCCTCTCCTCTCCCTAACCTAGGCTCTGATACCAATTGTTGGAACCGCCCAAGGATCGATCAGCTCGACGCAGCAACGAACTCACCCGAACTAACACACACAGGAGCTGATTTAGTAATGGATAGACACAAGAAGATTTTGCGGCGATGAACACCTCTTTTCTGTGTATTCAACTCAACAAATAAGATGGTTTAAATAGCCTCTCACACACACATGCACTTCCTGGACTCCACTACCAAGTCATGCGCATGCATGCAGCTAACAACTTCTGGAGACTCACTCCACTAACCACTACCACACACGTACATGCATGGCTTAACTTCTTGACTTGGCTCTCCAGGATTCTAGCCATCAATTTCTTGCATGCATGCATAGCTAGACTGATTCTTGCTCCGTGACGTGCGCACACACATCGACGACTCAACCTTACACAGCACCCACGCAGCTACCTCGCCGATCAATATGCGCATGAACGCTTCGTGCTGGTGACTCCGAACTCCTCGCCACGAGCCGCTGCTCTCCACAGGAATCGGTCTCCAGCTTGACCGCAGACTTAGCGCGCACTGCATCCCCCCGCCTTCATCGCCGAACGTTGAAGACCTGGCCAACACCGACTCGACCTCTACGACGGACACCAGCGCATGCACACAAACATGCAGCATCTACACTTGAAACTCGAACATGCTCATGCCACGACCAAACATGGCGTGGTTTATTCCCAACAGTCGAGGTTCCCCGCCGAGAACGGAGTGCGCGAGACGGCGCCGGCGCGGAGGTTGATGCGTACCTTCTCGACGCAGGCGTGCACCATCTCCATGCGCTCCAGCGCGTACTCGATGGACAGGATGTTGGGCGCCACCAGCACAAGCTCCTCGCCGCCGGCCTCCTCCCACGCGTTCACCGAGTGCATCATGTTGACCCCGGCACCTCGAACCACCGCATCTCCGACTCGTCCGTGGCGTACCAGGGAGCACGCCGAGCCGGCGCCGGCTGGGGCCTAGGTCACCATCTTAGTGGCGTACCAGGCAGACTTGGAGCATCTCTCATAGACTTTAATCTACAAGGTCACAGCCAGCAAGGTCACATATGCGCTACCACCAGCGGCGGCGGCACCTGAAAGGGACGAAGGGGTGGAGCTGTGTTTGAGGATGCCATCGCTGCACATCACCCCAACAAGAAGTGCGCTAAAAGGTAGGGCACACAGAGTGGTGTCAAAGGGGCACAGGCTGTGGAGGGACAATGTGAGAGGATGGGCCGAAGCGGTGGCAATGTTTGATGCCTACACCGGAGTGGCAAGCAGCAGCGGTGGAGGTGGACGTTGGCAAGGAATGGCAAAGATGGTGTGGAACAGATCTAATGGTTTGGAAGGCTTAGATCTGGCGGCTAGAAGTTAGGGTAAAAAAGACATTGGAGAGCTAGAAGACTGTGTCATAGGAGGTCGCCGGCACCAGCGGGGGCCTAGGTCACCATCTTTATGCCTTGGTTCGTGAATGGGGGAGGGTGTGAGCAATGGTGGGGTGGCGGCGGTGGAGAAGGGGTGAGGCAGGAGGGCTGGCCATTGGTGGCGGGGGAGGGAAATCACCCTAGGCAACAGTACTACTCACGGTCGAAAAATCCGAGACGTCGGACTGGTTATCTCCCAGGATCCATCGACTTCACCCGTATGTGCCTCTCTTCCCCCCCCCCCCCCCCCCCCCACCAAATGACAAAAAGATAAGTAAACATCATTCCAACATGATAAAACACGGCAACTGAGACCATGTAGCCGTTAATCCAGTGCCACGAAATCACCAGGGCGAGGGGACGATCACCAACCATTTGGCCTCAGCTGAGTGGCCGGCAATCCTGTAAGAAAAGTTTTCCGTGCGATACAGTGGTGCAAAGTTATATTATCACACTGTCACAGTGGCATCGTCAACTCACAACCAGCCATGTTCGCAGTCCTAAAGAACAGGACCTATCTTTCAGTACACATGCCGGTTCCAGCTTATGTACTCACCTCTGTAAGCTCCATATATATACGATCGAAACAAAAGTACGGAAAAGTAGACACACGAAATGCACATACCTGTATAGTATATACTACATGTTCATTCTTGTGTTATTGTAGGGAATGCGCTTCAGCTGGTTTACCCCCAGGGTTAGAAAGCACATTGCTTTCATGTGGAGATTCAGAAATCAACAAAATATAGGTAAGCTGCAGTTGCATTATTGCATACGAAAGAGTTGTAAAAGACAAGTCCATTTACGTAGGCGAAGATGGTTTCATCCTTGTTTTCCCAAGACAAAAGACTTATACGTACGTTCATCAAATTATATGATTTGAAGTTGCAACAGCGTTAAAATTCAACAGCCATGACAAGGGAAAGACAGAAGTGGATACTCACGTGATACAAAATCAAACGAGTGATATCTTATAACTTCGATAATGTGACATGTAGCTGAAATTTCCAAGTGAAATTCGACAGCCACAAAAATGGAAAGATATCAAGACTGAATAATTATGGGACACAAAATCAAATAATTTTTTAGAGGACGGAATAGAATAGTTAATCCCTTTGTAATAATGTTGATAATGTCACACGTAGCTCAAAAGCCTGGAATTTCAAAATGTATTTTTTCAACTCAATTTTGAGTTGTCAATTTACTATACATGTCTGTACTGGGGTATCCTTGTCGACGGTATTTGAATTTACAGGAACAGGAGCATCGTACCAGGCAAGCAACAGGTTAGAGATGCCCAGGGCAGTTGAAGTCTTCCTGCTGTTGAATCAATCCTTTGCATCACCAATTCCAAAATGCAGGACCGACTAGCCTCCAATTAAGTTCAACATCAGATCGATTGGTCACGCATCATGTCAACCACACCTTGCCAAGCTCTTCCATGTCTATCCACGAATCACTGTTTCTATCCTCTTCACAGATAGATAATCGGCCGGGCCTTGTGGTTGCTCAGCCTTCAGTTTTTGTGTATATATATACAGCCTTTAGCACTTTGCATATATACATGCTCAGATGGGCATGTGTGATTTCACAAAAAGAATGATTTTTGGTGAATGCTAACTGATGGACGGGAGAGTGGGTTGATTGAAGCCAAGGCCAGAAACCCCGTCTAAGGAACCAGGAGCAACATGTTTTACTTGCCCGTACCGCCTGATATGACGGAGGAGCCTGGCTAGGAAGGTGCTGTGACAAATAGTAGAGGTGTCACATACCACGGTGACATGCCGGCATGCCCTTGTAATAGCCACATTCATGCGCCTGCTGTCGCCCAGGAACCCTACAGCTCCCAGTGGATTTGACCGAACCTAGAAGCAAACAGAAAAATACACATCACTGGAAGTAGGTTAAAAATCCATGGGAGTTGGAAATGGACGACGAAATGATTGTTTCTGATCGGTGCTGCCCTTGTAAATGCCATTTGCTTCAGTATTGTATTTGCACGACGTATCAATCAGAAAGAGAGTAGGTATGCTACTGTGCTTACCATTGATATGACCACTGCATCTGCCTCCCTCCCCTGAAAGCTGTCTGTGGTTGAAACCTCAACCCCAGAAAGCCCTGGATATTCTTCTAATCTCTCTCTTAACAATTGCACTTGAGCAATGTAGGGCGACTGAACGGCTATTGCACTTGGACACACTCCTGCAATCATGATTTTGATATGCCTATAAGTTCAAGAATCTAAGCATAAAAAATCCAGGCAAGTTTAATCAATGAATGAGTATGCTGACCGATTATCCTAATGTGTGTAAAATTAAATAAAATGAATAAGGATAGAAGGAGTACTTAAAATAGCATAAAAATATTGATGTGGTATTCAATTAAAGAAGTAAAATATATGTATATACCACAATGCACAAGATTGAGAACATGTTGTGTAACTATATCTGCTTCTCCATCATTATAAAATGAGCCTGTGCCAGCAGGGTCTAAATACTCCTTGCAGCCAATGTTTAGGGTTCCATATGGCATTCGGGTATCAAGTACGAGCATTGGGCACCGTGTTATCCAAGTAGCCTGAAATCAAAAGGTACAATTTAGATCAAACTTACAAAGTAGCAATACAAAAGAAGATCATATAGATGCATTCATGGTCAAAAATCCTAAACACAGAATGCACAAAT
Organism: Dendrocalamus latiflorus; assembly: GCA_017311315.1. NCBI lineage: Eukaryota > Viridiplantae > Streptophyta > Magnoliopsida > Poales > Poaceae > Dendrocalamus > Dendrocalamus latiflorus. The sequence continues at coordinate 31,497,886 of CM029633.1, forward strand.
TTCAAACGAATAGGCACAACAATTAGAAGAAGGCATTATGGGTTGGTCCCAGATGGAGTTCAGATCGTACCATCTGTTTCACATATAACACTGAACACTCCAAATAAACAATTACCCCAACATCTAAATGCAATATATAAGATTTAACCCCATCTCATTTTGAGTGCTGGGTTGGAAACTAGCTGGTGGATCAGCATAATCATTAGAATATGGGAGACTGAACTCCAGGCTATCCCAATCTGCTTTCTACCCATGGATCTGGTGAAAAGAGATCTCATCATGGCTCTGTATGGTTGGATCCAAGGTTCCAAAACCCAGTACCAGCCTAGATCCCGACGGGGGCCGGTATCGGTTCCCGGCCGGTAACCAGAAAAACCAGGAAAAACCCGGTCAAATTTCAAGTTTTGAAATTTGAATTTGAAACCAGTAACCAGAAGAACTGGCCAGTTACCATCCAAAAAAACCGGAGAAACCGCTAAAAAAAAGGAAAACCCCTAAAAAACTGAGAAACACAAGAAAAAGTTGAATTTGGGATGTTTCGAAGCATATTTAGTTCATACAATAGGTAATCTAGTACAAAAAGAGTTTAAATCAACCTAGGAGGTGCATTACGCAGTCACAAAGACTCACAAATATAAATGCACTTCGGAAAAACTCGACTGATTTTTTATTTTCTGGTACCCACCGGGAAATCCGGTTACCGGCGGTTACCGGCCGGTAATTGCCGGTTTTCCGAACCCTGGTTGGATCATCCATCATGAAAAGTGAGTGTGTGTGGTTCCAAACTGTAAGATTTGGTGACTGGATGGATATGACCAAAATTTCAACAGGGAGACTGGATGGATATGGTCAAATTTCCTTGGAAGTTGGAAATGTAGCATAAAATTGAATTCAAAACCATGCATGAGCCTATTTGAATAAAATAATATCATGATTCTTCTTTGAAAGAAATATCATGATTCTTACCCTCCAATGTTGTGCAGCTACACAACATCCAAGTTGAGTAAAACCATGATGATTGGTAAAAGAAGGCATAAGTAGGTCTTTTCTAATCCCCCAGAATAGATTTGTACCCATATATCATTGTGGATTTTGTTCCTTTGTGGATTTTTTTTTCCAAAATTGCCAAACACAGCTTGAATGGAAAAATAAAATTGATAAAAACGGTTTGTACCTGTAACCCTTATCTTGAATAGGTGCAAGCACTAAGCACAAGAAGAAAAAATGTAGGTAAATTATCTCAGGAAACGCATGTTCACATGATATTGTAAGACAACAACGTTTAAAATTCCAATGATGCATCTAAAATGTGCTGCAATGGAAATAAGCATCAGAAAGTGCTTAAAGAAACCGCGGGGGGAAAAGATGCTTCTAATAGCAATTTAAAAAATCTACTTTTTCGAAACTCACCATACTGCTAAATGCAGTCTAAATTATCTACAACTACTGTGCAGGAAAAAGTTAGTCTTAGAAAGGTAGTGAACAGATGGGTTAGAAAAGGGTTAAAGACCAAATGGCATGGGATTCAGATTCCCTGGAACAACGGGGGTAAATTCATTCAGTGGAGTCCAATCTCAACATTCTAATTTAGATCCAATGCTAAGTGGATTTCATGAATTTTTAAATAAAAGATTGCCCAAATGGTAGTCAAGTTCGATCTTGAGCACTGAATCAAAAACTAACAGACATGATCATACAGACTTGACACCTGAAACTGAAAGCATGTATATATACCTTCACAACTGGAGAGTCAGCAAGAAGATGCGAAGCAACTGATCGAGAAGATTTGAGCAACCCATGATACATCTCTTTAGATGCCCAACTGGCTATTGAATCATGCATTCTATGCTGGACTGTCAGTGTTGTAGTCAGTAATCCATCGTGCAACGATGAAGCCCTTTCCAACAAAGATTTACCAAGCCCGCCTTCCAAGGCCTTTCTCGACAATATTACAGGTGCAAGCTGGCAATGATCACCAGCAATAATACAACGCTTGCCCTGCAATATGGGAATCCAGCAAGAGGGTTCAATCGCTTGCCCTGCTTCATCTATAATCACCAAGTCAAAGTAACCAGTTCCCCTGATAAGTGGATCGGCTGCCCCTGTGTTAGTAGAAAGCACAACCTGTGCATCAGAGAGCACTTCCCTGATTGTTTCCTTCTCTTTCTTTTCGAGATCCCTTCCAAGTTGCTTCAGCAGTTGACGGATGCCAGCAGCTAAAGAATCGTCCTCTATGCAAAGCCTCAGGTCCTTTCGTAAGTCAGTTCTCTTTCTCTCAAGCTCCTTCCTATACTGCCCAAGCCTTCCATTCACAATCTCTGCCAAGGACTTTGAAGCAACAAATGGTGATATCCGAGCAGGGTTGCCAACTCGCACGATGTTCAAGCCAGTAGTTGACAACCTTTCAACCATGTTATCAACTGCTGCATTGCTTGGAGCTGTCACAAGGACATTCTCACCCTGTCGGACAGCACGTACAATGAGCTCTGTGAGCAAGACAGTCTTGCCCGTACCAGGAGGTCCCTGGATAATTAGAACAGGCCTCTTCTTGTTCAAGCCTAATGAGAGAGCCCTTAACTGGGAGGCATCAAATGCATACCTCTCTGATAGCCTCGGATCAGGTACACTCGATTCGCCCCAGTCAGTTTGGTGATTCTGCTCCATCTTCATCACATCTTTGCTGTCCCCGAACAGAGTGGCTACCACGCCAATGGAAGCATTACTTTTCTGTAAACCGTTCCTTTGAAGAAGCATCAATGCTTCAAGATTGCGCTGCCAATTAAAATGCTTGGATGAATTAGATGAACTTCTCAATCATGTTGTAAGCTAAGAATAATATTGTCATAGAAGGAATGGGAATTCCCCAGTTCACTGCTCTTTCTTAAAGCTGGAATTTCCTTTGTTCTGGTTTTGTCCATTTCTTACTACTCTAATATAGGATATATACCAGAAATAGCACATGGATGCAGATCATCAAAGGGAAATATTATGGTTAACTAATTATGTAATAGCCAGAAGCTACAGTTGCTCCTGGCAAAGTTGCAGGCCAACATACCATCATCTATTACAATAAGATTCTTATCATATCACTGTCAAGTTTCAAAGAACCTTCATTCCTGTGACAATATTTAACGTAGTTCATGTGCAGAATTAGAATACCTCATAAGTAAGTGCATCAGCCAATCCCTGTATCCGGTCAATGCGCACGCTTTTCCCAAATAACCTGGAGAAGGTAGGATCACCATGGCGGGATTCCAGAGCCACAGTTATGCTGCAACCATCTGCCCCGAGATTATAAACAAAGCCTTGCATGCAAGAAGTGGCTCCCTCGCCACGGCTATTACATGTTCTCACACAAACCATGTCCCCAGGAGATAGTGTGGTTGGAGGCAGCTTGTGTCCACCTTCAATTCTGAATAGAACCAAATGTAGGCCTCCCAACCCTACATGCATGGCGATTTGGAATAACAGCAAACAGTGTCTTATTCAATTTTCCAAAGTAACTGTGGATGAAATCTGAACATACATAGAAAAGAAAGTAGCCAAGTTTTTCTCTCTCACCAGTTGAACTGCTGATTACATTCAAGTTGCAAATGGTATCACACTGCTCCTGCTGAGCCAGCCCATGGCTCACCAAGTACTCAACTGGCTTGGGTGGCTCAGAATTGTCGTCGAGCATAGGTGTGGCATTCAGCTCCTCCTGTGTAAACTCCAGCTCCACATCTCGCTCGATGCGCAGCAAGTCTGACATATGCCTCACAAAGTCTTCAATTCTGTCCTGCATCATTCTCACCTTGTTGAGGCTTACGCCGATGCTACTGTGCACAGATTTAGGCCGTGGTGCTTTCCTGCGTACAGCCGCTCGGTGCTGCACAGAATTGGCCATTTCTTTTAAAAGCTTCCATGACTGTGTGGAGCGCCAGTCGGAGATGAGCCCCTGGTTCTGGCAAATCAGCAGGACATCACGGAGCTCACGCTGGAAATGGTCGAAGAGGGTGGGGTAGTGTGTGCAGGCCTTGAGGCAGAGTGCCTCCAGACCCTTGGGCATGGGGATGGCTGAGAGGTAAGGTTGTGCCTGGATCACAAACCCAAGCTGGCCTTCCGCTGATCCCCAATCGAGAGTCAATGCCGCCAGGTTGAGTTCCGCCATGTCGCCCTGCAGCTCAGCCGAAGCGAATTTGGATGCCATGCACCGCATGCCCTGCCGTAACCACTCCACCACACACCGGCCGAGCTCCTTCCTCCCCAGTGGATCACCGTTCTGGTACAGCGTCCCCACCCTTATGGACGCCTCCTCCATCGACGGCACGCACCCCTCTTCTTCTTGCTCTTCCTCAACCTTCCTCCTCCGCCTCCCCTTCGTCCGGCCATTGTTACCGACAGGTCGGGACGCCTGCTTGCTGGGAACCGATGGCACAGCTCGTACACGCCTTTGCCTGAAAGAAGAGATATCCGGCGACCTTGACTGTGACGACGACGGACCAGCCGCAAACAGCGTGATCCTTCTCTTGCTGGGGGGCTTCGCCGCGGCGCAGGAGGAGAACAAGAACCTACACGAGAGGAGATCAAGAGACATCGCTGCTCGCCCCACACGGCCCCAGCTGCCGGCGGAGGCAGTCGCGCAGGCAGCCGGGGGAGGAGGCGAGCGCGGGAAGGAAGCAAGAAACGAACCAACGACCGACCGGCGCCTCAACTCGGCAGGTGAATCCTTCCAAGCCAGCTGATATTTTCGGCGATCCCATGGCTCGAGAGCGGCGCGCGGTGACTGGTGGCGCAGGGCGCGGCTACGTTAGCGTCCATACACACACGGTAAGTAAAGTGCCGTCTCCCGCTTTGGTTTCGCGCGGCTGGCCCACGTCGTCGGCAGCGCGCCGTTTCCATGGTCCCAAGAGCCCCTGATAGCGTCCATTACACGTACTTGCTCTCCGACCAACGCATCGCCCCGCGATTCCCGCATCCACGCAGACGCCGGCGCGGCCAGATGCTGCGCGGGTGCAGATTCACTGATTCAGCTGGAAGCTTCTCAAGATAAGAGATCCAAAATTCGAAGAAGCGTCCATGAAGTGCTACCGACCACAATAAAAAAGACGCAAGAATCGCGAGAATGGATGGCCAGTTTTTCCTCGCAGGCATTAGAACGAACACCTTACCGGCGTCACGGTCGGGGGTGGAAACGCCGAGCGGCACTTCCCACGCTATCTGGACCTGTGACGAGGACACGTTTCGGTAGGCTGCTGCTCCGAGGCTCAGCACCGTCCGGGACGCGCTCCGAGGAGTTTTTGGGAGGCAGTCGCAGCGGTCCAGGGTGGCCGACTGCTGCTGCTGCGCCGCGCTCCAGGAGTTGCCCGCGAACGAATGGTTCGGCGCCGCCGCGTCGATCCCCGGCGTAGCGATCATGGACGCGCTCGCGCGCGCCGCCGCGGAACATGATCGGAGCATCCCGTGATCAAACAGTTTCGTAAGTAGTAAAAGCTATGCATGTCGTTGCAAAAGATGAGGTTGTGATCAAAATGGCTGAAAAGCCCGTGGCTTATGGCTGAAAACACTGTAGCTGGCTGAAAAAAGCACTGTATCTGACAGAGGCTTATTTACCATAATTAAATTTAAAAAATTTTAAAAATAGAAAAAACATGTTAGCCCATTACGTATAATACAAACAAATACGAGGAAAAAAAGAACCGGTAAAAAAACTCAAAAAAAAGCTAAAAGTTCAGAAAAAGACGAAATTTATGAATAGTGCAAAAATAAGCTGAAGCCAAAAGCTCAAACCTCAAAGGCTCTCGGACGTCCGAACCAGTGCTACTCCGTACACTGCTTCGATTGTTGGATTTTCGTGGAGTGCAACAACAATTTGTTCGATTTCCTTCTGGTGATGCCTCTACGAGGCTGCTCCTGAAGGGGGGGAGTTCCGCGTGAACTCCGGCCGTGGCTGATGGCTCCTCGAGCATGCGCTGTGGTGAGCTCGTACTGGTGGCATATGATGTAGCTTGTGATGTAAAGTAGAAGAAAAAGCAAGGCAAAAGTTGGAACTCCTCGACCACGAAGGTGACTCATATGAACTCGCTCTTCGGTGAGAGACTAGGGAAATGCATACAAATTCATCTCGTAAGACTTTATCTCATCAAGCTGCTGCTCCTCATCCAAGAGTGTGTTCTCTCTCGCTTCAAAATCTATTACAAAAATCCACACAATGGCTCATCCTATCCCAAAAATCTATTGCAACATTATGATTTTGCATGCGTAACAACAATTGCAACATCAGTGAAACGTAAAAGGAAAATCTAGTTCTCTCGATAAAACATTATTGCAACAGTGAAAAATAATAGTATCAATATTTAAATAGAAAGCATGTAACATTTTGGATGGCAAAGATCAACATTTTGAAATATTTGTAACTGCACCATTCAAAGCAAATTGTTCTCAACATTTTGGATGACAAACTACAACATCTCAAAAGATTTGTTAAGCCTCAACATATCAAATCATCTTGTTGTAGCAGGGGTGGCCCAACCCCTTATGAATAGGTCTTGCAATTGGTCTAATATGTAATAGACACAATAGTATAGAGGAATATACCAATGTGTCTTCATATTTTGTAATTATTAAGGGATACGATAGGAATTTTTCATCCTACCCTACTCATATATATAAACTCCCAAGAGGGGGTATGAAGAGGCCAGATGCACTCATTTTTACTCACCAGCTCTCTCTAACTCTCTTGGTGCTATGTCTCCTATGATGAAGGGTACCTTGTACCCACTATTGTAGTTATGCTACAACAATGTACGCCGTCCGCGGGGACCGCACAAAAAGTTGCGCAAGGGAAGGCGCTAGAGAAAACTACCACTAGAGTGCTCGTGCTGCGAGCACCCCAGATGCTGCCATATCCAGGGCTACTTCCGGTGGCTGCCCCATCGCACCTGCAGAAGTGGAGCGGTGTTTCTCGTTGCTGGACACCAGGGAGTCGACCTCCGTGCATCGCAAAGATAGGCTCCGACCATCGCCATAGCTTGTTGAGCCTCCGCAACTCTATCCGACCACCTCATGGTCATAGACGCCTGTCCGACCACTCCGTAGTTGTAGACGCTTAAGGTTTCATCTACGACCACGTCATGATCAACTCTTCACTGACAGCTGCGACCTTCTCGTGGTTTGTGACTTCGTCGGTGCTCATCCGAGCCATGACTTCGTCGGCTCTCAATCGACACCTCGTGGTCGTGTCCTAATCAGCTGGACTTCGCGTGGCCTCCACTGGCCTCTGTCGGACCTCGTGTGGCCTCTGCTAGCCTCCGTCGAACTTTACATGGCCTCCACCGGCCTTCGCGCCCTCCAACCTTTGTCGGTCTTAGCTCCGCACCTTCGACTTCATCAGCCTCGGCTCCGCTAGGCTCTGTGTGGCCTCAACTAGCCTTCGTCGGACCTCGCGTGGCCTCCGCCAGCCTTCGCGCCCTCCAGCCTCCGTCGATCTTGGCTCCGCACCTCCGACTTCGTCAGCCTCGGCTCCACTGGATTTCATGTGGCCTCCGTTGAACCTCGTGTGGTCTCTGCTAGCCTCCACCGGATATTGCGTTGCCTTCGCTGGCCTCCACGCCCTCCGATCTCCATCGGCCTAGGCTTCGCGCCTCCAACTTCATCAGTCTCGGTTCCGCTGGGTATTCTACGACCACTTCCTCATCGTGACTTCGTTGTTAACGACCGCCTAACCACCTATTGGTCGTGGGATTGTAGACCCTTTCTTTGGCCATTATCTAGTCCTGGGCTTCGCCATGACCACTTCATGACCGTAGCATATCTCTCCACCATTTCCAGCTCGTCTGAGTCCAACGCTGGGATCCTCTCGTCGACCGCGAGTCTAAAGGGTAGGGGACGGGCCATGGGTGTTAAAGGTTTGTCTCACCGTCAACCCTAAGTCCAAAGGGTGCGGGATAAAACACATGCCTGAGAGTGTCAGGGTTCCGTCTCACCGCCGACTTCATCGACACCAAGTCCAAAGGGTGGGGGATGGACCGCTTGTTGCAGTTTTGTCTCACCACCACCTTCGTCGACCGCGAGTTCGAAAGGGGGACGAAACGCCCGCCTCAGAGCATCGTCGCGCTCAGAACTTCATCTCGCAGTTAAGACTTTATCTGACCACCCCGTGATCGTAGACGTTTCGTCCGACCACTTAGTGGTCATTGACGCTCTGTTCGACCACCTCGTGGTCATTGACATTTTATCCAACTGTCTCGCGGTCGTGATCTTGTCCGACCACTTCGTGGTCGTTGATGTTTCATCTAACCGCCTTGCGGTCGTGACCTCGTCCGACCACCTCGTGGCTGTAGACACTCCGTTCGACCACCTCGCGGTTGTAGATACTTTGTCCGACCACCTCGTGGGCGTGACTTCGTCCAACCACTTCGCGGTCGAGATTTTGATGACTCCACTTCAAAAGCGCCACCTCAGTGGGGCGGCTCCGGCTGCATTGCGGATCTTTGATGCTCTCCTTGTAGCTATCGCCTTGGAGGGGTGGCCCAACCCACAACTCCGCCTCGACAGGGCGCCTTCGGCTGCGTCACGGGACTTCGCCGCCTTCCTCGAAGGCACTGCCTCGGAGGGCAGCACAACCAATGACTACGCCTTTGTGTGCCGCCCAGGTCAGAATACGACCTCGATGGCATGGCCACAGCCTCAGCGTTGGAGGGGCTGGAGCTACTAATTGCATTAGCTTACTCATTAGGATTCTTGCTTGCTAACGGAGGACGGGGGTTGGAATAGTTGATTACATCAGCTCGCCCATTGGGATCTCCGTGCTCATTGTCGAGGGTGTATTGTTGTAGTAAGGGTGGCCCAATTTCCGTGACTAGACCTTGCAACTGTCACAATATATAATAAGTCCAATAGTATAGAAGAATGTACCAATGTACCCTTATATTTTGTAATTATTAAGGGGTATGATGAGAATTTTTTATCCTACCCTACTCATATATGTAAACACCTAAGAGAGTTATGAAGAGACCAGATCCACTCAATATTACTCACTAGCTTTCTGTAGCTTATGCTTGACCTCAGGCTATGTATAGGATAGCGCTGCCCATCTCTCCCACATCGGTGCGTGGATAAGGTAAGGCAGAAACGACACCCATCTGGAAGATTGAGGAGGCAGCCACTTGTGAACTCGAAGGAGTCGGGGCTAGCGCTCCTTGCCTCTACTGCTGTCGCGCGGGGTGGAGTACGAGCGTGAGCCGTGTCTACACCACAAGAGAACATCAGCCGAGGGCGTGAGCGAAGTAAGCGAACGTGATTTGAGAAAAGCAGAGTAATACTGTAGTGAGGAAAGAGACTCATGGGCAATGGCATCGGTCATAGAGTAAGAAAAGCAAAGCAACGTGCAAATGCGATGAAGGAAATAAAGGAGTAGATGGATACGAAATGAGTGGTGGAGAGATGTCCGAGGCGATTGAGGCGTATGATACGAACAATTCGTGCCGGACATATTGGCTAAATCAATTCCTTTTTTTATTTACAAGGAAAGCACATGCATAAGTCTTGAGATAAAAGATTCTAGACGTACTTATGTGTACTTAAAAATAGGTATCATTGCCCTACTCAATTGGGCTTCAGTTTTTAGTTTCTACTTTTTTTAATTTTGTTTTTTCTGGCATTTTGGTTTTTGGGTTTTTTTGCCTTTTCTTTTTCATATTACTCTGTATTGTCTATGATAAAATAATATTTTTTATTTTTTAAATTTAATTACGTTGAAAAGGTTAACAACAACTACAGAGCCGGAAAATCTTAAACAATAAAAAGCTAAAAACTCATAGCAAAAGTTGAAATAAACACTACCTTAAATTTTAGTGGGTAGACTCGTGTGCCTACAGAAGAGATGGTTCCACTTGTTTTCTTCGAACTCCTAACACGTGACATTGTTTTAACTCCTGAAGTCCTAACACGTGACGTTGATAACACACAGCACACGAAACCTATCCCCATTATATTGGGCAATACTAAAATCTTTGAAATATTGAAAAATGGTAATACATGCGTGCATCATGAAAAATGGAATGTGACCATTTGATCGCATTGCACCCAATTTTCCTTTTGAGATTTCGATGATAGCTACGGTTTCAAATTTTACACAAACAAAATTGTTTCACGCTTTCATTGATACGAAGATTTTTCATTGAGATCAATTGCATTCTCAAGGGGGCAAAACACTGCTCCAATTGCTGCAACTTACGATGACATATCTTGAACAGCTATACTAGGCAAGACGTATCAAATTCGAACCGAATCCTTCAAATTTTCTAGAGCAATCCTATCTTCCTAACAGATCCTAAAGGGTTTTAAATGCGGAAATCGTATTGTGCATCCAATACACCCGTACAATACATCCCGCTATTATTGTACCATCAACTTCCATCACCTAGTACCACAATTTTAAGAGCTATTTTGAAGAGAAGTTCTAAGAGCTATGTATTACTCCATAACACGCACAGATATTCGCATTAAACAATATACATCACACTCTAACGCCTGGTTTGGATGCAATTTTTCTTCTTCTCAATCTCTATAGAAAAATTCCTTCATTTCAAACACACCCTAAATAAGAAATTAGGAATCACAGTGTGATACATCTCCAGATCGGCACAGCTCCCCTTGGCACGAATTACAGAGTCACCAACCCTATCATCCTTGCCCAGCAATGGCAAACCGGCAACGAGGAGGCATCACAGCACCGCCCTCCCTCGCTGGCGGCCAGCACCCCAAGAACCATGCTCTTGTCGCCTCCAACCCCATGGCCGCGCGTCCAGCAGCCCGTCCGCCTGAATCGACTCCCGGAGTGCAAGGGTCGGTTCTTGCTGCCCCGTAGGCGGCCGAGAACACTGCGGGTTGGCGTGTGCATGGCGGAGATGGCCAGGGTCGGGAGGTCGGGGTTTCTGGGGAGGGGATGCGATCCTGGGAGGCGAGAAGCTGCCCGGCCCGAGGCGGGCGGCGGCGGCCGGGTGGGCGCCCGTCGAGGCGGCGCTGAATCGGATGGTTAGTGCTTGTTGGTATGCAACTATATATGGATTTTCTTGATAAGTTTAGTTTTGAGTTGTGACTCAATGTGTATCCTAGTGGCTACAAGCTTAGTATATTTTGTGCATTTCAGTTCGAGAAACATGAGCTTAGCTATAGACTTGTAGTTCTAGTTGGTCCGCTCCTGTTAATGCCATTCAAGTGAGCTCTCATGCTTGAAATTTGCATGCCTAGCTGAAAAAAAAGTTGATGTAAATGTTACGGTTACAGGTCAAATAGTAAATAAAGGGGGCTGAGGGAAAGCCACAAAGGGGCTACCCGGAGCCTTAGGCCCCGTTTGGTAGAGCTCTAGGAAATCTGTAGATTTCCTAGAGCTGGTCATCTGTAGCTCTAGGAAATCCTGGATCTAGAGTTGCAGGCATGTTAAGTGCATTTACATGACTCATTTCATTTATATTATATATTAAATAAAAATATTTAAATCACTTTAATTTAGTCAACAAACTACAGATCCAGCATAGATCTCGGAGCTAGAGCTGTGCCAAACGGGGCCTTACACAGGGATAGAAGTCTGTGCCACCTAGATTTGTCTTAAAAAGAGAGCTTTGCCTTCATGGCACCCTAAAGCATATATTTATAGCTATAAGAAGGCTTGCTATACAAATGTTCATATCTGGAACTACGATTGTAGGGGCAATACCGTTTTTTCCTTTGCTATAGTTCTCTTGGGCTAGTCATGTGGCCTTACAGCTATTGGGCTTCCTGAAGCAATGGCCGGTTGGACCAAGGTGTAGGTCACTCTCCCAACAGTAGCCTCTTATGGCTAAAGGGTCTCGATCTTTGTGGGCTGAGGCCATACCTGATTTTACTTGGTTCCCTCGGTCCCTCGGCCCATTGAATAGTAGTACACCAGGATTTCCCGCCAAAAAGGCGGTAAGCTTGGGCAAGCGTGCGGTTGCCTAGGGGAGGTGACGTGTGACAACGGTTGATCTCTCGGTCGTGGGACACGAGCCGCCATGCCATTTACGACGTGGCGCGTGCCTAGGGGGTGCAAATGGAGCGGATATTTCCCGACCGTCCGTCCGTCTGTTTTAATTCGGATACAATTCAGAGCAAATTTTCGGATATCTGAAGGTTTTGTTAGATACGGAAACAGATTTGGATATTTTTTGTCGGACACAGAAACGGATTCGGAAAAAGCATTATCCGACGGATACGGAACTATCCGGATAGTTACCCGGATACGGAAACAGAGTTGGATACCTGGCCTCTCCGCCGGCCAGGTGGGTCTCTGACTCTTCTTGAAATGTAGCATCATTTATTTATATAAGATTGCTTGTTTCGGTGGCTGTTGCAACGTCGGTACACTCGTATTAGATCTCAGTTTGCTTAATTTATCTCTATCACCATGTAAAATTTGCTTTCACGTATTATCCGATTAAATATTCATGACCAAAACTAACTGTATTCAGAGCGACATGTATTCGCTCCGTATTCGTGACCGAGAATATCCGCATTTGTATTCGTATCCGGCATTATCCGTGTCTGACTCCGACTTTGACAAAAAAAATATGGAAAATGATACAGGATGAGCAATATCCGTCCATATCCACTCCGTTTGCACCCCTATGCGTGCCCCCTCAATCCTCACGCCCACTACATGGGCATTAAATGCCGCTGCCGTGCGTTGTACTTATACGCCGAGCGACGCCCCATTTACAGAACCATTTGCTTGTTTCGTTTTGTCACTTTCATCTTCTACGCTCTCCTCCACGGTCGCTCCATCCGTCATTGAGCTTTCCGCCTTCTTCGTGCCACCGATCTGCTCTCGTTTGCCATGGTGCGTGGGAGTGACTGTCGTGGCTACAGTAGCATCTCCGTCGTGTCAAGCAGCCGCAGCGTTCAAGAGGATCGCTACGAGGCGTTGGCTGGCAAGCGCTGGAAGGCTTCCAAGCTCAACGGTGTGTTTGTGAACTCACTTGGCCCGTCCATCGCAACGAAGGAGTTGGTGTAGTCACTCGTGCGTGACGGTAAGGTCTCGTCCCGTGAGCTCGTCCGCCTCAAGTGAGCTCTCATGCTTGAAATTTGCATGCTTAACTGAAAAAAGTTGATGTAAACATTTGGCTTACCAAAAGGCACTAAAGCAAGCACCAGGATATTCTGGTTTGATGTGTAAGAAATATCCATTGCTTTAGTATATCATCGTAGATGTCTAGTTGCAATATACTGTTATGAGCTAGACCGTTTTCATTTGGGCATTCAGTTTTGGTTAAATGTGGAATCTATCCATATCTAATGCCTGATTTTGTACAGTTATATCTGGAAAGTTTTGAACACTCGAACTTGAGCTAAAGTCTGTGCTATCAACTTGGAACTCTGGACCTTGTACTGAAATTGTTATATTGTGCGCCAGAGCAAATGGCTGGCGGCTGGTTCTTTTGCTTTTGCAGCTCCCTTGAAGCATGGTGCCGAAATTATGTGGGCTTTGATGGGTGCTGTTGTGAACACAATGCTTTCGTCGGTTCTTAAACAGATGTTCTACCATGAAAGGTCTGCCCCGGCTTTACAATTTGATCCTGGAATGCTATCATCCCATCCGCAATCCATTTTCTATGCTGCAATGTTTCTAGTTCTTTCATGTAAGCACTTTCAAATGTACTTCAATCATGAGACAATATGTTTACTTACTCTCCTGCCAACATTAAAAGCATAAATTCTGGTTATAGCTCCTTAGTTGTTTTCAGTGTAATTAATGTTTGGTAGGGTATACAAGCTAGTACAATTGAACTCAATTAAATGTCGGATTTCTTTTTTATTAAATTATATTGTTTTGCTATATGGCTTTTCTATTCTAATAAGCAAAATGATGAATAATAAATTAGGCATATTATGTTTATTTTGTGCTCTAGATTTTTAGGACAAGGAAATTTAAGAGAGAGAAACTTATCACTTTAAAACATTGGGGTATAACAGTACCTCTATGTACATTAGCAATCAAATACTAGCTTCTCCAGTGAAATGGAATGTGTGACTTCTTATGTGGCACCTTTGCAATGCAGTTTTCTACTGGCTTGGGACAATTATCTGGCGATGATTCTTGGTGCTGCAACTCTAGCATTGGCCTCCTATCTAGTAAGAAATCTACCTGACCAAGTAAATTTCACCATATCATAGTTGCTCAATTGGTGAGCGTTTCCTGGCAAACCTTTGCTTACATCTTTAGTCATCTTTACTGTAGAAGCACTATACTTTTTTCGAGAGCAGAAGCACCGTACTTTTTTCATTAGGTTGCAATTTCAAGTTCTTCAGTCAGTGCAATCTAACTATAACCCTACATATGTGCGGTCATGGTTACGAGTGTCACAACGTCTCCATAACCCTGAACCAGATTCTTGTGGGCGGTACTGTAGGATTAGCCTTTGGTGCTCTATGGTTTTTGCTCTGGCATCTGCTCGTGCAGGAAGCATTCGCTTCTTCACTGGGGTTCCGAATTATAGTCATCCTTGGTTCAGTAGTATTTTGTGTCGGCTGTCATCTACATCATTTATCACTGGCACAAGGGTGAATAGCGATGCATAGAGCTGCAATTGGAGATTGGTAAGACACTAATGGTTTCTTTTCAGCTGCGGTTCATGGATTTTGTCCTTAGCACGAGCACTTGTGCGAACGAACCGAATGCCAATAAGCTAATTTGAAAAGGCTATCCTGATAAATCACTTCTAAAAGATAGCGGAGAAGTTGTCATATTTGTTTGTTCGGAGAAAATCATAAGTTGAAGCTAACTGGCCACGTAAGATTTTCTCTAGATTTTGTGAGATTATTCAACTAAAAATTATTTGGAAGGGAACTCGCGTGAAGCCTACTGAACAGACAGCAACTTCAGTTGCAACCTGGCAATTTTGCTTTTGCTTTACCCCTGCAGGGTAGTTACAGCATCGGTTCATTTAAGAAATCACGTGATATGCTGCCCTTCTTTGCTTGCCGTTACAAATTTCTTTTTCATTCTTTTTCACGATGTATAGTGACTTCAGAGTAATGCTTTGTTGCTTCCATGCTAATCTGAATACAAGATGGTAAAAGAAAACATTGAATATTGTTGTGCCTTACAAATCTGTGAATTGCGATACATGTAAGATGTAGCGCATTTAGTCAGGTATCCTGAAAAAAGTACACAAAGCTAAAGCTGTGAATTGCGATACATGTAAGATCTAGCGCATTTAGTCAGGTATCCTGAAGAAGAATCTTTACAAAGCTGTGAAATGATACGCGAGATCTCTCCTGTAACTATTTGATGTGCCTAGACTAAAAACTAGCATCACCTGCCCAATTGCCCACTTGAAAGAACAAGAACAATATTAAGGGATTGTATGTGCCTTACAATGTTTTTCGGACGAAAGAATATCACGGTGAAACACAGCAAAATTTCCGTCATAGTCCGACAACACAGAAGACAGATCAAAACTGCGATTATCAAAATCAACTCCAGTTTAAGTTGGGCATGGATTGCTACTAATCCACATTCCTCGTATTATTTGCTCAACCAACTATGCAAAGAGGGATTTACGGTAGGGGAATGGAGCCAATCCTAAACGGAGATGGTCCATTCGACATTTTTACAGAGGAAGCGGCAAATGAGCATTTGTAGTGATCACAGCCGATCACCAAAACAGAAAACTTATACAACCTTTTTTCTCTAGGAAGTATAGTTAGAGCTTGTTAGGACTTGTGGAAGGCGGAGAAGCTTCATCTTCATCTAGCTCTAATCGTTGTTGGTGCTATCCGAGTCTAGACTATCCTGGGGCTGCGCTGCAGGTAGGTAGGACCAGGCAATGGCCGCTGCGCCAAGGGTGACTGCAAGCCCAACTGAACCCCAGAACCACTTCTGTCTCTTCTTACGATTGTTCCGCTGCTGCCTGGACATCTCTGCAAGACATACCAAAAAAGAATTCAAGGATCAATCTACAGCGCATGCTCATTTGCAATCTTCTATTGAATGTTTCAGATACAAAGAAGCCAATAGCAAGATGTTCAAATATCAAGACAACTATAATCATATTTCATGTTAGTTTCAATTTAGACATTTCACACCTGATAGCCAGGAGATATATAATTTTTCTGCACAAATAACATGGAGGTTTGTAATTGTTTTTATCCTGGTTCTGAATATGTTATTATTCTCACCTAATGTAGGCACCAGAAACTACTATGCAATAAGCATGGTCTATCCTAGATTAAGGTTGACACCAGCAAAACATATCATCTTGCAAATAATATATCATCGGAGAAAAATATATCGAGTTCAGCATGAGTACCGATAGCTTCTTGGTTTCTTTGCGACATCTCCCTGTTTGCAGCTTCATAGTACTGGACCCTATCTGATAGCCTTGCAATCTCAAAGTTCTTCGCTGCAATCACAGTTTCCATCTCTGATTCAACTTCAGCACGGACAAATCCCCGTGCAATAGCAGCAGCTACAAGTTGTGAAACAGTTATTTGCTGGCACAACTCAGCTCCAGGATCGGTACTTGAATCATCAGTCTTCTCAGCTACACTTGGAGATGGAAGTGTCAAGGCAACAAGTGATAGGTGATGACTCAGCTGCTTCCACTCCTCCTGCCATTTCTCAAGTGCTTCCTCAGCTTGTTTCCTCCTGTCAATTTCCATCAACAGACTTAACCTCATTTCACGGAGGTCGTCATCAATGCATCGCGAAGATCGAGTTGCACCATCACTGGATATTTCTACATTTGAAGCAAATTGGACTTAGTGTGAAATCAGAAGCATTACCGCTAGCCAGTAAATAAAACGAGCATCCAAAATTTGATCCTCGATAAAAGGAGGGCAGAGATGATCTCTTCACTAACAGAATGAAACTGAGCAATTAGCAAAAATCTTGATGCAGCATGGTACAAGTATACAACATTAAACACGTCTTTGAGATATCACTGTGAAAACAACTCGCTCGTAGCCATACTAATTAGTTACCACAATGCAATAGATGATTGGTTCACATGGTTCAAATATAAAAGACAGATTACAATCAACCAAAATAAGGATGAGTAGATGACAAATTGACAATAAGGCCTCAACTAAATATCAGAAGCCTTATAGGAGATCATGCCTGATAGGAGCACAAAGTGATCATACTTCGAAGTTCAAACACAAGAAGAGATTACACACAATAAACCTACAATCCTACATAGCCAGTTTAGGAACCAAGTCATCACCTGAAACCTAGGAATGCCCATCTAACTAAACTAAGCTGCGAGGACCATTGTTCTGCACCAAAACAAAGGATGAAAACATGTCCCTTAAAACTGTAGAACAGAACTGACCTACTAGAAAGTCAGTAATATGTTACATACTAAACTGCTATGATAAATTCCATTTGGAAGTACAGAGTAATACTATGTAGAACATGGCTAAGGATATTCCATCCTATGGAGTTTCTTCTTTGCTTCACTGGTTATGTTTCACTCTTTCCCAATTTTTTTAGTGATGAACTATTACTATGGGCCTTTAGGAACAGTGCAACCACGGAAATCAGTTGAAAGAAAGATGCGATGTATATTACACTAATTAATTGGTCATCTTCCATATTATTGCAACAATCTAAGATATCCCGACAAGGAGTCTATCCAGATATAAAAACAAATAAGAAAAACGCAGCATTAGTACAAACTGATTGATACCTTCGAATGCATCATAAAATTCTGCACCAGGTGTGCCAACAGACGTCCCAAGAGGGGGACTGGGCTTCCACCACCGCTCATGCCCACCAGCATCCTCAGCCTCGGAGTTACTAGCCACGCTCAGTGAATCCTGAAGCTCAAAGAAGGCATCATTCTCGCCATTTCTTGGTGTTCCATCGTTGAGAGGTCTTCCAACATTGACAGGCCTCACTAACGCATCAAGACTTCCACGCTGAAACTCAAACTCGGGCTGATCCGGCTCACCTTCGCCAAAAACAGTGCCCTTTCCCTTATGGAGCATTTCATTCTGCCTGTCCAAGGTATCCTCCGCACCATTGGCACCTTCAGCCACGCCATTGAACTCTTGCTGAAACGCAAACTCAGGCTCATGCACTTCCAAGGCTTCACTCCTTTTCGGCAAAGCAGGCAGAGTCACGGGGAGCCTCGGCCGGCTACCCTCACTCTTAACATCACCCTGGGAAAGTGTCTTGACCAGGCAGGGCCCCCGCCGTTTATGGTTGATGAGGTACGGTGACCAGGTTCCGGGGAACGACGAAGGCGAGTCCGGCAGTGGCGTGCTCTCAGGCGTGGTGTAGAGCGCCGGCAACGTGTGCCCCCTG
Organism: Dendrocalamus latiflorus; assembly: GCA_017311315.1. Classification (NCBI taxonomy): domain Eukaryota; kingdom Viridiplantae; phylum Streptophyta; class Magnoliopsida; order Poales; family Poaceae; genus Dendrocalamus; species Dendrocalamus latiflorus. The sequence continues at coordinate 31,516,196 of CM029633.1, forward strand.
GCAGGAGCCGCCGGCACAGGTATCGGCTTCTTGGTGGCCTTCTCCTGAGGCAGCGGAGGCGCCGGCGGCGGCTTGGAAACAGCCTTCTGGGTCTGTGTAGGCGACCCGGTCTCCAGGAAGGGGTCCAGCACGTAGTGCGTGATGGTCGGCATGGGGATGCGGCTGCCGGAATCGGAGGGGAATCACCGGAGATTGCACCTTCCCGGCATCAACGAGGCCCTGAATCGCAATTGACAAAATCAAGGAGGTTAGGATGGATCAAACTCCCTATTCGTTCTTTGAGAGAAGAGATAGACCACCAAGATTAGGAGATTCCGATTCCAAATTATTCGGAAACATCCCCAACGGAACACGTAGGCACCCTATCCTTCGAAAAAGACGGAAGCGTAAGATGCCAACGATAAGCAGCTCAAATCATCCAGGGAAAAAAAAGGGAGAAACGCACAATATTCTTCCATCAAACAAATTAACAAGAACCACAGAGAAGGAATCGCGCAAACGAACGAATTGGCCAACTAGACGACACCCAAATCGAACAGTTCCATTTCAAAATTTTGGCCAAAAACCCCGACCAAATCCGCCGCGCAAAAAAACAAACCCCTCCAAATCCACCTCCGGATCAGGTGACACACCATCCCCAAAACCCGCAGCTCGACCGCTCGAATCGAAGCCCTCCTCCGGGAGCAAGATTCCCCCACCACCACCCAAACACGGCCGGCGAAAAAAGAATCTGTCGGAAGTAGTCACCTGTGTCCGGCCGGGGCCGCGCCTCCACCTCGCGCTGGGTCCGAGGAAACCCTAGCCGGCTCCTCCGCCTCTCGAGGGACGCGCACGGCGCTGGCCTCTTTCTCCAAGGCCCTTCCCCGCAGCCCGCCCACGCTTCGAGTTTATTGCAGCGCGAGTCCCGGGGGGGCAAAATAATTAATATAGCGGCGCGAGACGAACCAGCCAGCCCAGACACGACGCAACACAACCTGAGGAACCGAAACCCAATAAAAAATACTTGCTCGCGGAGAAGGAAAGAGAAGGGGGTGAGGAGAAAGGGAAATTTAACTTTTTGCCATCCTTATCGTTGCCACCTATCCAAATGCCATCATTATCGTTGCATTCAACAATTTGCCACTCTTAACATGTGCTTGACTCATTTTTTGCCACTTTTGAGCCCAGCAGGCGCCAAGTCCACTGCCATGTCAGCGCCCGCGCCATGTCAGCAAGCCGCGCCGCCGCCCGTGCGCGCCCGCGCCGCCGCCGGCCTCCCCGCGCGCGCCTGCGCCGCCGCCGGCCTCCGCGCGCGCGCCCGCGCCGCCGCCGGCCTCCCCGCGCGCGCCCGCGCCGCCGCCCGGCCTCCCCGCGAGCAGGCTGCGCCGCCGCCGGCCTCCCCGCGCGCGCGCCCGCGCCGCCGCCGGCCTCCCCGCGCGCGCCCGCGCCGCCGCCGGCCTCCCTCCCCGCGCCCGCGCCTGCTCGCGGGGAGGCCGGGCGGCGGCGCGGGCGCGCGCGGGGAGGCCGGGCGGCGGCGCGGGCGCGCGCGGGGAGGCCGGCGGCGGCGCAGCCTGCTCGCGGGGAGGCCGGGCGGCGGCGCGGGCGCGCGCGGGGAGGCCGGCGGCGGCGCGGGCGCGCGCGCGGAGGCCGGCGGCGGCGCGGGCGCGCGCGCGGGGAGGCCGGCGGCGGCGCAGCCTGCTCGCGGGGAGGCCGGGCGGCGGCGCGGGCGCGCGCGGGGAGGCCGGCGGCGGCGCGGGCGCGCGCGCGGAGGCCGGCGGCGGCGCGGGCGCGCGCGCGGGGAGGCCGGCGGCGGCGCGGCCTGCTCGCGGGGAGGCCGGGCGGCGGCGCGGGCGCGCGCGGGGAGGCCGGCGGCGGCGCGGCTTGCTGACATGGCGCGGGCGCTGACATGGCAGTGGACTTGGCGCCTGCTGGGCTCAAAAGTGGCAAAAAATGAGTCAAGCACATGTTAAGAGTGGCAAATTGTTGAATGCAACGATAAGGATGGCATTTGGATAGGTGGCAACGATAAGGATGGCAAAAAGTTAAATTTCCCGAGGAGAAAAGAGAGAGCGCGCCGCGGTTTTTTTACTGGGGGATTTTACTGCCTGGAGAACACGAAAGAAAAATAGAGAGAGAAAAGGCTGCCGCTTCGAACCCAATCCCTTGCGTACCCACCACGGAGCGGGCGTGCTGGGCCCCGCGTGGGGCCTCGGCGCCAGCGATGGTGGGACGTGGGTGCGCGCCGACTCCTCTATTCTTGGAAGGGAAGAAAGGGCGGGGTGGAGTGGGTGCTCGTCAAAGGAAAAGGAAGAGGCGGTCGGGTCCGGGTGGGTGGATGCCCTGTTCTAAAGGATAGCTTTATCAATATTTTTTTAAAAAAAAACATAGAGACGTGCAAGATCCATATAGTTTTATATTTTTAAAAGTCATTTAAAGAATATATATTTAAAAAATTATCTATTTACATTTAGAAGCTATTGTTTGGGAAGAAATCAGATCATTTGCCTTTTTTCGTAGTTCGAACGAAATGTTCTCGAGACTACTGTGCTTGCTATTGCCAGTTAGGCCCATCGGCTGCTCACTGATCGCTTGTTTTAATAATGGATAAGGCACCATGAGAAGGGGGGGGGGGGGGGGGGGGCTCAATTCGGCGCTGCAAACGTCAGGTGGAAGGAGAGGCCCAAGGTCCAATAGGAGGGGTGGGCCGAGAAACCTAGGTGGCCGGCAGAGACCTGGTCACATGGGTGAGCTGACCAGGTTTACAATAAGGGATTTTCCTTAAAAAAAATGGTTTACGCTAAGGGACAAGCAGCTCCCCTATCATTCCCTTAAGGGCCTGTTTGGAACAGAGAAATTTCACAGAAATTTTGCAGGAAACAGTTCAATTCCCGCAGGAATCGGGAAAAATTCCCGCATTCCAAACAGGGCCTAAAATAAAGCAATTCTCTTAGCATGATAAGATAAGCAATTTATCTTGGCGAGAAAGAACAATTAATGAGGAACCTAACTAATAATCCGAAAGATGTCATGAACCTGTAACTCAGCAGCCATACATCGTGGTATTATATACAAGACCGTGAGCACCTTTCCTTCTCTCGAAGATATGGCATCCATCCGAGCAAGGACTTGTTGAACAAGAAGCCCACACACGATCTTCCATCTTCTCGGATAAAATTAAACAAAACCCTCATCACGTCATCCGTTGCATCATCAGCGGCAGGAAACACCGGGAAGGCCCAAGACTTGTCCAGAAAGACGAGAGATATTTCCACACGAGAGAAGAGAGGCAACCCATGCATCCATCCGTGCTGTCCAGTCCAGGCCGCTGCGTGCGTCAGGTGGTCAGCCGAGCAGAGCTCGCCCACGCGGTGCCGTGCCGTGCCGTGCGTGCGCGGGAGCCGGATCCAACGACCAAACCCAACCGATGCACCCAAGCACCGCGCCCGCCAATCACAAAATCTGCGCGAAGCCGCGAGGATTCGGGGCTCTCAGAAGTACAGTGGCTTTTAATTTTCAGTTGTGAATTTTAGCTTTTAATTAATTACGAAAAATTAAAAGAATAAGAGACACTCGTATTGAAAAAACTACTTAGTTCAAAGTAGCCTCTATTGTGACTCATACAAATAACTTATAGAAACCACTTTTAAAAGTCACTTCTTCAAAAAAAACTTTTGCTGCTTTTAGCTTTTGATTGTGAATTTTGGTTTTTACCTGATTATGAGAAATATTAAGAGAGTAAATAACATTCATATTGAGAAAACAAACTCCGTTAAAAATAACTTCTACAATAACTCATATAAATAATTTATAGAAACTATGTTAAAAAAAAATTATTTCAAAGACCTTTCTTTGAAAGTGAAAAGTCAGAACCTGTTTTGAGGGGAGCCTTCAAGTTCCCAACAGCTTATCGGGCGGATAACTGAACATCTCGGTGTAAATTGCGCTGCTACTTCTCTAGAGTTCAACTAAGGCCCCGTTTGGCAGAGCTCTAGCTCTAGAAAATCTGTAGATTTCCTAGAGCTGGTCATTTGTAGCTCTAGGAAATCCTGGATCTAGAGTTACAGGCATGTTAAGTGCATTTACATGACTCATTTCATTTATATTATATATTAAATAAAAGTATTTAAATCACTTTAATTTAGTCAACAAACTACAGATCTGTGCCAAACAGGGCCTAATATATGGCTGACAGATGGGAACCAATGTCGTGGGTACTATCGTTGAAAGTGAAATAGGAGATCACAGCCTGTACCCGGTATCCGAGTTTCCACTCACCCACCCATTCCTCCCTCCTCCACTTGAGCATCCCAATCACACGCTCAGTTGCTCACCGCGATGGCGGCGGCGGCGATCTCCGGCGGCCACCTAGTGCTCTCCTCCCGCCGTCTCCGGCAGCCTCTCCCCCTCCCTCCGCCCACGGTGCGACCAATCGCCACCGCTTCCTCTGGTGCCCTCCGCGGGGTCGCGGCCGCCGCGGTGTCCAGCCCCGCCGTGGCCTCCTCCGCGGGGAAAGATGGTTAGGGCTTCTAGCGCCGCATTGAAGTATTTTTTTTCCGATTGTGGTGCGAGTTAGGACAGTAAAATATGGATGGTTTTTTTAGTTCTCTTTTAGATGCCAATGTTGTGTATCCTCGCTTCCTCAGGAGCTAGTAACCGATAGTGCTCAAGACTTGATGTCTCAGGTGGGTCTTGAAATAGAATTAAAGGGCGGCGCGAAACGTCGACAGAACTATGATGCATCGTAACTTCGTAAGCTATGGCGAATTTCGGGCGATCATTTTCCTTTTGATGTGCCTACAGGGTGAGCAATGATCTGCCGTGAGATTCCATATCGAGGGACCACACTGAATTTGTGGGTGATCAAGAAAGAATAGGAGTATAGGACTGAATATTATTGTTTGATAATGCAAAACAAAGCTTGCCTTTTTCCTTGACCTCCTCGTCACTGTGATATTTAGCTTAATTGGATTTTGTTTCTCATCACCATTGAGCTAGAAGTTAAATTTAGAATGTGATCAGCGAAACTAAGATCTGCAATTTAACTGTTTTGGGCATTCATCACTGAATGTGTAAATTTCATTTATTTACTGTTATTCATGTCTTGCAGCCAAACAGTTTCCTAAGGATTTTCTTCATATCAATGATTTTGACAAGGATACAATCATGAAGATCCTTAATCGAGCGATTGAGGTGAAGGCAATGATAAAGTCAGGAGACAGGAGCTTCCAACCATTCAAAGGGAAGTCAATGGCAATGATCTTTGCCAAGCCATCGATGAGGACCCGTGTTTCATTTGAGACAGGATTCTTCTTGCTTGGTGGGCATGCCATTTATTTGGGCCCTGATGATATCCAGATGGGCAAGCGTGAGGAGACTCGTGATGTCGCTCGAGTACTTTCTGGCTATAATGACATCATAATGGCCAGGGTTTTCGCTCACCAGGTATGATCATGAGTTAGATGATTATGAATTTTCTGTTTGACCTGTTTACCAGCATAATCTGAATGTACACATATTCTGAATCAAATTCCTACATATTCAATCTGTCTGCTCCATGCTGCTTAATGGTTACAATCAACAAAAAATATTTTTTTCTCATTTCTTCCTAACATCTTGCATGATTTTGGCAGGATATTTTGGACTTGGCAAAATATGCATCTGTGCCTATCATAAATGGCCTGACGGACTATAACCATCCATGCCAGATAATGGCCGATGCACTCACTATGATTGAACACATTGGTCATATTGAAAACACCAAGGTAGGTCGTTCGGAGCACCCTGAAAGTAACAGCATATGGTTGTTTTGTTATACTGCGACCAGCTCTCTCATTTTCTTTTATTTTTATGTAGGTTGTCTATATTGGAGATGGGAACAATATTGTGCACTCCTGGCTTCTATTGGCTGCTGTACTTCCTTTACACTTTGTATGTGCTTGTCCTAAGGGCTTTGAGCCAGATGCGAAGACTGTGGAGATTGCAAGGAGAGCTGGGATCAGTAAGATTGAAATAACAAATGATCCCAAGGAAGCAGTTAAGGGAGCAGATGTTGTGTATACAGATGTTTGGGCCAGCATGGGCCAAAAGGAGGAAGCTGAATATAGAAAACAAGTATTCCAAGAATTCACGGTTGGTCTACGTCTTGTTTTACACTATAATTTCAATCTGTGCACATGTCATCTACACTTAGATACCTATTATTTCTCATTCTTGTTTTGCTAGATGTTAATTACATCTACTTGGCAAGATTTGCATGGCAATTTACTAGAAACCAAAGAACCTGTTTTTTATGTTCTGACATTTAGAAGATTCAAGAATAATACTGTAATTTAGCTCATAATAATTCATTAGGATTACTTAGTAATAATGAAAACTGAAAACGTACAAGTGTCTGAATACTTGCTCAGTATGTCTTGTTTTCTAGTTTTTCTCAGTAGTCTACACATGGGATGGCCCTAAGCTAATACTCCTGTGATTCTTTGTTCTTCCAGGTGGATGAAGCCCTGATGGAGATGGCTGGCCCAAAAGCCTTCCTTATGCATTGTTTGCCTGCGGAGAGAGGAGTGGAGGTGACAGACAGTGTTATTGAGGCTCCCAACTCAATCGTATTCCCACAGGCAGAGAACAGACTGCATGCTCAGAATGCAATCATGCTTCATGTGCTTGGGGCATGATTACCCTGTTGCATGCCAGTGTTACACCGATATTAAAATCTGAAGAGCGCTGCTGAAGAATTGAGGTTCTTTCCGTTTTCGCACTGTAATCCTGGAGTTTTCATTGGAGGCGTGAGGTTAGAGATTTTGGAACATCTCAATGTATTCAGATGCTTTGCATTGTCTAATAACTATAGTAGTTTGTACTTCGGAGGCAGCATGTAGTACTGTGACAGGTTGGTAGTCCTGAATAAATAACGCACCTTTATTGTCCTTATCCAAGTTGTGTCTAGTGTTAACTCTGTCTTGTTCAGAGCTGGATGTTCTCTCTTTGAAAGCGTAACTCATCGCATATCTGACTTCAGCCATACTTGAAGCTTTTTCGTTGGCTCATTCATGCGTTGATCAAGAAAGTAGTTCTGTGCAAGAAAGTCCGAATGGCACATTATCTGAATCAAACAATCTTCACCACGCTGTTTGAGCTACACTGAACTTCTATAGCTCCGGTGGCAATACAACGGACTAACCATGAGAGCGATGCGAGCCTCTGCAAGCCGAGCAGCAACCATGGATGGTGGCGGAGGATGCTCACAGAAACCATCTGCGTCGGTTACCAGCCAACTAGCCCAGCGTCATAACAGACAACACAGTATTACAGCATAGCTCCTGGCACACACACACCACCAACACCACAACAATACAGACAGATAATAGGCTCACGGTTAAACGGGCACGTAGGAATCAGGATGTGCAATAGAGGAAAGCTAATGAGCCTTGATGTAATGGTGATTTTCTATTAGGCAACCGTTCTGTCAAGTGTCGGTTTGGCGACAAAGATTTCTGCAAGTGGTCAGGTACTTGGCCTGACATAGCATATATGGAAGGAAAAGTAATGCTTCTTGTCTCAACATGAACAGAAGGTATATCCCTGAGTCATGGTTTTCGATCATGTAGTATGTCAACATATGTCGTCGTGCTATTGATAAGCTGTTGAGTGAACCATGTAGCATCTGCAATTGAGCAGCTGGGGATTACTTACTTCCTCAAGCCCTCAATGATGTAAGCGCCATAAAGGTCCCTGTGCTATAACAGTTGAAATGGTTTAGTGAATGGACCAGTCCGTGCAACAGCAAGCTAGCACAGAGTAATATCATGTTTTGCACAAGTGTGAACAAGGAAAACTCACATCGGGTACTTGATTGCGTTGATGGCATCTTCTGCTGGGAGGAACTCATTCACTGCAACGTCTTTGTTTTCATTCTTCTTATCTGTTAACACAGGAGAAGTTCAATTATTGGAATCCAGTCACTGAGTCGATGATCTGAATCTAACATTTGGAAAGGAAAGCTATGGATATAGTGCAAGAATATACAATCTTCAAAGATGCGACGGATCTCTTGAAGGAGATGCCGGGGAAGGTCCTTGATGTCTGTGTAGTGACGGAGTTCAGGGTCATCAGCACAGACTGCTATGATCTTGTCATCTTTCTCACCCTAGTGGCATCAAATGATTAACTAGATGTAAGAACTCAGCATTCAGATAGAACATTGATTAACTACGTGAGATTTAACTGTACAGAACATAAAGTATCTAGAACAAGGTTCTAAAATCGGTAACCGGTACTCAACTGGTCACCTAATCTAGTAGTGATTATACAACATAATCGAATAACCAGCCCGATTATGCAGATAACCGGCTAACAGGTAGAGGCACCTGTTACTTGTATATGGCTGAGTATACTCGTTTTTAGAACATTGATCTAGAATCAAATATCTCACGGAACTTTTCACTGACCTCATGTCATCTCGTTCTTAAGATGTTGCAGTTTTCAGACAAACGAAATGTGTAGTGCAAATTCTGAATCAAATAACTAAACAAATCAAAGATGAATCAGGAAAGTTGTTACCTGAAGGACCAAGAGCAGTATGACATTCTTCCAACATCCACAGTTGGAAGGACAAAAGGAGGACAAAAGCAAGAGCTGTAAAGAAACAAAAAAGAGGAAAAAGACAAGAAACACAGATTTTCCTTGGCTGTGTTGGCATTCTTGTCCTCTTCTTCCACTCCACCAAGGAGAGAAGAAACCAAAGCAGAAGAGAGGAAGCAGCCACTCTTCTCCATTCCCTAGGCTGCTTATTCTAAAAATCATTATCTATTCCTAGGAACACTAAACATATCCCTAAAAGGAGGCAGCATATCTGCGCAACAGCTGGAGAATATTGCATTATGGCTCCCATATGACAAAATACTGATGTTGTTCCTTTCTCAACATTTTTGAATTATGCGAATCTTACTGACTTGATAAGCAGAGTATGAGATATCTGCTAAATCCTCACAAACTTCCATTTGTACGGAACTTATTTGTTGGGTGGAGTATGGGTATTTACTGATTTACACGTGCAAAAAAAATCATATCATGTGTGCAAGATCAACTTTTATCGCATCATCAGCACATTCTAGAGTAGATTTGATACCAACAGAATTTTGTTGGCTGATTAGTAACTTTCGGTAAAGACTTCCAGTAGTTGCCAACTTGAAGAGGCGAATTGACAGGTTGCTCATTTGGGCTGAAAAAATGTGGCTTATGGCTAAAATTACACTATAGTTGACTGAAATTACACTGTAACAGATGATGGCTTATTTGGCAAAAGCTAGCAGTGATGCTTTACAAGATTAGATAAAAGGATCAGTAATGAATAGACTAAGAGCCAGTTAATTAACAGACAGAACAGGAAAAGAATAAGAACATCCCCTTTTTTCTAGAATACGCGGGAGTACTGCATATCATTTGCATCAGATAGAAGAACATCTTATTAACTGAGCATACAGAATACGATACATATGCATCACTTTCCACTTCTTTCAAAATTCCATTTGAAACAAAAGGTTGTTTATGAGCAATATACAAATCAAGCAAATCTTCTAAACTAGTGTATCCAAATACTCATTCACTGTGGTATAATTTACATGAGGATACAGTTGAGTTCCTTCAATTCTCGAGTCAATTTCAAAATATGTGTGGTCACCCTTAACAAATGCTGAATATATAAATACTAATTCCATCTTCAAGGGAAATGGTGCATCTGCAAATTAAAAACAAAAATAGAATGAGATACATAACAAATACAATTATACAAGAATAGCAACAGGGAAGGCTTCACGATTTTTTTTCCTATTTCATCAACCAAATTCTATTTACGAAGTACTTATAAACACAGCGGCACACTTCTACTTCCTGGTCAAACATATAGGTCCACATTTGTAACTATTTATGTGAAGGTGCAGAAAAACAAAATGCCAGGGCTTGAACTTGTAGAACAAGATGAAAATAAACTTATTAAGCATCTCAGATCAGGAAATTGAATCAGAAACTTTCTCAAACTTGGATTAGATTAAACCTGACACTGGTAGCTAAAAGGAAAAATGGTAGACTTAATTTGAAAGGAATAGCCCTGATAACAGGGCTCTTACAAAAAGCAACAGAAAAAATTCCACCTAAGAGGTATTTGAAAAAACTGATAGATCAAGGAAACCTAAAACCTAGAGCACTTTTACTTACCATCGATGTTTTTAAGGAGTTGCTCTTCTGTTATATATATCTTTTTTAGGCACTTATTTATTTTTGTCTCCCAGAGGCCAACCAATTCATTCATTGAGTAGACATTTCCCGGAGGTCTCAGATACAATGTCTTGTTTAATGTCCTGGGGTCCTCTATGGTACATATTGTAAATTTAGCTACATCAGTCTCTTTAACAAAGACACCTGCAAAGACAGATTCTTCCTTGAGGGGGAAAACAGAACGTGGAAGGAACTTCTCACATTTCAGGAATCATATAGCAGATTGGAAGGAGTAATATCACCAGACCTTTAGTGTTTCCTTCACCAAATATATTAACTTCATCTCTTGGAGGAGCATCTAGACCCGGCTGCACCAGTGAAGGAAGCAAATAGCGCATGAAGAAGTTGCAGCAGATGTAGGTGTGAGGAATACCTTCGCTCTCTATTAAACGGCGAATTTCAGCTTTCTTATCATAGAAGCCATGGTCCATGTCACAAATTTGAACCTTTGTGGGATCAACTCCGAATTCCGCCGGAATAAATCTCTGCACGGACACACTGCTTCATATATTTTTTTCATAATGCAAGGATTACCACCATAAATGTTCTGGTGCACAAAATCAAAAAATAAACAAATATCCAAAATGCTGTGAAAATGTTGTGAAAAACTAACGTCTTAGCTAGCGGTACCACCATAGAGCGGCCTCCTATCGGGTAACACCTCTTAGGCTGTGGAGGTTTTTTTAGCTTAGTTTCATTCATCAGTGTTTACAGAGCTAAAATCAAATTGAATACAACTCCTAAGACACTCCGGAGTGTTTATAAGCCACACACATCGGTTACATGTAGGACTAAAGGCCTGTTCATATTAGCTTTGGCTTTTGGTTTCTGCTTCCAGAAACCAAAGCCAATATGAACACCTCAGTTTCTATAAACCGCTTCTATCAGCCATTACTTTGCGCTTTCACATGTTGTAACATACTTTGTATTTTATTATGTCACAATTCCGTAAGTTACATAGTGGTCCGAATATTATAGTGCCTTTTGTTGCACCGTCTTTTTCACATAATGCACTACTATTCATCAACTACAGCTAAAATCCGTCAGTAAAAGCCAATATAAACAAGCCCTAAGCTGCTGAGCACACACATGAGCCACAAATTTTGCTTCTCTAGGCACATACCTCACCGCAAAGTCGTGCATACAAGCACTTAGCCTGTGGAGGTTGTGCAGCTAACATGAGTAGAGGTAGCTATGGAAAAGTAAAGTCAAAACTCAAAAGTCAGACCAAAGGAGGGAGATTTTTTTTTAAAAAAATGTTTGTTTAGACTTATTTTGTTTTCTTGATTATTTGACAGTAGTCTAAACCTATCTTTTTTTTGGGGGGGGGGGGGGGGTTCCTTCCAGTTTTTCTAATGACCAAGTAAAATTTAATCCACCCAGCACAACACCAGATTTAATTTCCCTCTTGTTGTGGTTACTAGACAAATAGTAAATAAGAGAACTAGTAGAGTGAGTATAGCAAATGAACTGCCCTGCCGCTTTTCTTTGCCCAAGCCCTATATACATGGCCATAAGGCTCGTGGCGGCGACCAACGTTCTCGATGCAGCACCGCCGACGCTTCCTCTAGTCGCGGCGGGTCGTCCGGTTGTAGGAGTTCGTCAACGATCGAGGTAGAGTACGAGCTGGTGGAGCGCGATGCGTCGACCGCCAACAAGCGGTGAAAGGCAACGAAGAAGGTGAACGACGTCTGCACGAATGTGCTGGGGCTGACTTTTGGCAACCGAAGAGCTAATTCGGTCACTGGTGCACAACGAGAAGATTTCAAGACACGAAGCGGTTCGCCTACCCTTTGCTGGCGAGACGGAGCCCCGGCCGACAAAGTCAGAGACCATTGTCTTCATCGCGTACTTCGACAGCGAGCTTCGCATCCCTACGATAGCTTTCGTTAGGGAGGTCCTTCAACTGTATGGGCTGGAGCTTGCACAGCTGATCCCCATCGCGATCGTCCGACTGGCTGTCTATAGCTGGGCCTCCCAAGCGGAGACGGTATGGCTGAGGTCGGCGCTATTCGACTTCCTTCATGACGCCCGGTGCCAGCCAAAGAAACTCGCCGAGGGCGAATACTCCAACCTGGGGAGCGTCAACTGTGCTTTGGTTTGGATGTACGAAGCTCTTCCCGACAAACTCCACGAGGACCAAGTGGGAGTAAAGCTGGATGCGGCTGTGGTTCTACCATCGGGTGGAGGAAGGCAGTTGTCTGAGGTGGTCAAGTCGCCTGATGGACTTCAATATGTCTCCGTCGGTGACACTCGACTGCGAAGACGAGCAGCGCGCACAGAGGCTATTTGGGGTCGCCCTTTGGTTCAATATGCGGGACCTTGCGGAGGAGTACTGCATGTTCGGCGTGTCCCCGGTGGCCCGTCTGTGGCATATTCAGTCCAGTTCAGCCCGCGACGACCGCCTGTGGCCTAGCATTGCACCACTGTCTAAGCCAACCGATCCAGGTACGAACTTTGTACTATCACTGTTGCGGTTGTTATGCGGTAGGTGGTTGGTGACCCCATTGGCTACTCATGGTAGCGCTCACCCTCGAGGACGTTGAGCGTGCTGAGGCCGTCTTCCTTGGGCCGTATATCGCGAAGGAGCACAGCCTTCAGGCATCGTTGACTAGTTATTCGTATCTGCATCCCGACCGGCGTCTCCCAATCGAGATGCAGGTACGAATAACTATTTCTCTCGCGACTTCACGAGGCTCTCTCCGATTTGCTCCCTCACACTGCCCCCGGTGTCAGTGCCTCGATCTCCGGGGCACGTGCAGGGCTCTAGTGACGACATGAACGTGTCATCAAGTCCAAGTATCCCTGAGGCCGCCGGTTCGGAGTCCTAGCGGCTCTCTGCGGTGGACTTTGTCCCTCATCCAGAGGTGTTGAAGGCGTTCCAAGGGGTTGCAGACTGCGCGGACGCGGCTGTGGATCGCTGCATGCTTTCTTCCTGTGGGTCGAAGCTCCTAGAGAGCGCACTTGAGGCGACGGGGATGAAGGTACGTGCATAACAACATGCTGACTACGTGACTGGTCCGGTTGCTAACCGCGGGGTGCCTTGCAGGCCCTCACACTTGCCCGTGCTGTGCAGGCGATGAGGTATCGCGAACTGAGTGGGCTGCAGGAGCAAGTAACCGCTGCGGAGGTGGAGCTCATTGCCGCCCAGCAATCCGCCAAGGATGCCATTGCGACAATCGCGGTGAAAGATGAACGCATCCGCTTCCTGGAGACAGAAGGCGCGAAGGCCATCGCCGACGTGCACGCCTTGGTAGAGCAGATCTGGTGTGCGTCCACTAAGGAGCATGAGGGGCTGTTGCGGCAGATTGTTGGGTTGGAAGAGAAGGCTCCACTATCATCCGAGGTGGCGGCAAGGGATGGCGTATTGGGCGACGTCTCCTTGTCGGTGTGGAGTTCGGTTGAGGTCCTGGAGGGTACTCTGGCCGAGCTCGCAGTCGAGGTCCCTCCTCGAGCGTTTGGGCCAGAAGACCTTCTGTGCAGCCTTCGGAGGATCGGAGAGGCATCGTCACTCACGCTAAATGCCGCGCGAGCATATGGCAACCATTGCTCGCTTGTGACAACACAGATGGTTCTTGGGCTACTTCATCTTCGGGGCTGCCTGCACGTGAGTGAACTGGCCGATCCCCACCTGGACTTGCATGCGGGGAGCGGAACAATGTCAAGGGCGCTACACGATACACCAGTCCGCCCACGCCTTCCACCAGCGGATATGGGAGTACATCGGCGAGGCTGTAACGAAGATCGCTATGAGGCATACTCTGCGTGGGAGTGTGGACCTCAGCACTTGGCTAGACGATGTGCCTCGACGGCACGCAGAAATCGAACCTAGCTCCAACACCCCGGTCGATCGGCAGGTGTGACGCCGAGGCCCTTTGCTTTCTGTGGTCGTTTTGCATGTGTCTAGCCTTCGGCGCCTGTGTACCGGCATTGGGTGCCCACGTGACATGTAACTATCCTTTTGCAATGAAAAGTACAGAGTGCATGTGTTAGGTCCTCATGTTGATGTTTGTCTGGCAAGCAAGTACTTGAGAAAGACCATCCCCTAATTCCAAACGTCTTGTTCGGTGTCGACTGCGACGTTGGGATGGGCGGAGGAGTCGTTACGATTTTGGGAGGAGCGGCACGCAACGAGCGACGCCTCCGTGAAAGAGTATATAAAGATAGAGAGCCCGGACGGAGAGTAGCCTAAGTGACGGCCTCCCTCCGCAATTGTATACTTCGAACGTTGAATTACTGTACCAACTAATCCATACGACAATAGTAAAGTATTGTTTACTATGGCAACCCCGCCCCATCGGCTTAGCACAAATAGGACACATGCTCAGAGACATCCCTGTCGTCGTGCGCCCCGAGGTAGCAGAGCAACAATTTGGTGGACCAGGGTGGGGTCACGATGATCCTATACGATGGTCGTGACGCCTAGGGTCTCAACGAATGCCCCCGCCGGTGGCTGGAGATGCTGACTCGCGGACATAGCAAGGGCGTCGGCCTTTTCATTATCAGCCCGCGGGACAGCCTTAACTGTGATGCCCAAGAAGTGGCGCTCCTTCGCTCTGACAGCGGCTAGAAACTTTGCGAGGTCAGGGTCTTTGGCCTGGTAGGAATTGTCGACGTGTCCCGCGAGTAAGCGGGAGTCGGTATGTACCAACACCCTTCGTGCACCCAAGGCCTTGAGCTTGCCGAGGCCGAAAAGCAAGGCCCCATATTCGGCTGTGTTGTTGGTTCCAGGCACGCGGAGTAGAGTAGGCGACACCCTTCTGGTGTGGTGATGACCGCTCCGCCTCCTGCCCCCGAGGCGCCGTAGGCTCCGTCGGTATGGAGATTCCACACCGCCTCAACGGGCGGTTGGGTCTACGATTGAGCTGGCGGGGTCCATTCGGCCACGAAGTTTGTGAGAATCTACGACTTGATTGCCGTGCGGGAGGCATAGGTCAGGGAGAAAGGCGCGAGCTCGGTTGCCCACTTGCCGATGCAACCCGTTGACTCCCTGTTCTGTAGCATCTCTGCTAAGGGTAACGATGAGGGCACAATGATGTGATGGGCCTGAAAGTAATGTCGGAGCTTGCGTGAGGCCATGAGGAGCGCGTAGGCCAGCTTCTCCAATTCGGTGTATCTTGTCTTGGCTCCCTGAAGAGCCTCCGAGATGAGGTACACCGCCCGTTGGATAGATCCCTCCTTGAGGACAAGGATGGCACTTACTGCTGTTGGGGCGGCCGCCAAATAAAGCAAAAGCGGAGCCTCTGCTGCCAGGGACACCAGCGTTGGGAGCCTGGCGAGATGCTTTTTTTAACTCATCGAAGGCCACGACGCAAACATCGTTCCAAACTTCCAATGAAATCCGTCACATCCGCGGAGCGTTTTGAAAAACAGGAGACCTCGCTTGACCGCTCTGGAGAGGAAGCAGCTCAGAGATGCTAGGCGGCCCATGAGTCTTTAGACCTCCCTTGTTGTCTTCGACGGCCCCATGGAGAGGATTGCATCAATCTTCTCAGGGTTCGCCTATATTCCTCGACCCGACACCAGGAATCCAAGCAACTTCCCCGCTTGCACCCCGAAGACGCATTTATCCGGATTCAGCTTGATGCTGTCGAAGGTTTCTTGGAGGTCTTGGACATGGGACATGGCTCGCCTACTCTTGACCACTATGTCATCAACGTATGCTTCGACGTTCCTCCCAAGCTGGGCGACGAGGGCAAGGGCTACCAGCGGGGTGAATGTGGCTCCCGCATTTTTCAGACTAAAGGGCATTCTAGTAAAATAGTACGTGCCCTCCGAGATTATAAAGCTTGTCTTGGCCTCATCCTCTTTAGCCATATGAATTTGGTGGTAGCCGGAGTATGCGTCCAGGAAGCTCATTAGCTCGCATCCCGCCGTGGCGTCCACCAGCTGGTCGATCCGCGGGAGGGTAATTGTCATTTGGGCACTCTTTGTTGAGATTCGTGAAGTCGACACACATGCGCCATGTGCCGCTGGCCTTTTTGACCAACACCAAATTGGCGAGCCATTCTGGGTGGTGTACCTCACGTATGACGTCAGATTGGAGTAACTTCGCGACCTCAGTCTTGGTAGCTTGCTGGCACTCAAGGGACATGCATCTTAGCTTCTGCTTAATTGGCTTGGCGTCGGGGCGTACCGCAAGGCTGTGCTAGATGATGGAGCGGTCCACCCCCACGATGTCGGTCGTTGACCACGCAAAGATGTTCGTGTTGCTACGAAGGACCCGAAGGAGCTCCTGCTCGACCTCTGGGGCGAGGCCCTTGCTGATGGAGACTTGCTGCGAGCCATCTGTGCCCTGCAGAGTGACCTTTTTGACCCCGCCGTCTGGCTTGGGCTTAGGCGTCCAACCCGGAGCTGATGGCAACAGCGGCGTGGGTGTGTCAAGGGAGTCCCTAACGGCGTGCACCTTGCAGAGGGGACCTCGCGCGCCGAGTTCTATCTGGCGGGCGAGGTCCTAGTCTCCGAACACGGTGACGATCCCCTATGGGCCTAGTAGCTTCATACATAGGAAGTTATGATGCAAGACTACTCCAAAGGTGTTAAGTGTCGCCCTTCCCAGGATGGCGTTGTAAGGGTAGCGAAGATCGATGACGTCGAAGGTTACGTCTTGGCTTCTCGCTTGGTCGCCCTGACCGAAAGACACTTGAAGTTGCAGCTGGCCTAGGGCCCGCAAAGGTTGGCCCCTGAAGCCTTGGAGTGGGACCCCTGGAGGCTCGAGTCTGCTCCGAGACATCCCCATCTAATTGAAGGCACTGGCGAACAAGCTGTCTACGGAGCTACCTCCATTGACAAGGACGTGCTTGACGTTGCATCCTGCGATGCGGGCCTGGACCACCAAGGGATCCTGGTGAGGGAAGTCGACCCTAGACGCATCTGCCATCGTGAAGGTGATGTCGGCCTATGCCCATCTCGAGGGCATTTGGGCGGGGTATGCAGCGACTGGTGCAGCCGACGGGGGTAGGCCTTTCGCTGTCGTTCGAATGAAAACACCGAGTAAGGTGGTTGCCACGTTCGTGCACCTCGCATTACAGCCCTTGCTGTTGTTCGTCTCCGTGGCCCTGCCCCCGTCTTTGCGGCCTCGTCCGCGGCCACGTCCTCTATGGCCGCGCCCCCGGCTAGTCAAGGTGTTGTTGCTATCACCCCCGCCCGCAATGTTGAGGACGTATTTGTGCCGTTGATTATTCCGCTGATTGCGACTGAAGCCAACCTTCAAAGGGTCGGGCATGTGCTTTGACTCGGAGGCATCGCCCCGACGCTGCTACATGTCCTCTTCCGCTCTTGCATATTGTTCCATCTTATCGAAGAGTTTATCGACCGACTTTATAGGCTTGCGCACATTGTATTCGGACAATGGCCCCGGTCGAAGACCTCGCACTGCTGCATTGATGACGGTGGTCTCATTTACATCCTTCATTTGGCAACAGACCTTGGCGAAGCGCTAGAAGTACCCCCAGAGCTTCTCCGAAGGTTTTTGCCTGATGGCGAAGAGTTGGTCCGCATCCACCCACTCGATGTAGTTTCCCTGGAAGTTGTTGTACATACGGTCCTGGATCTGCTCCCACACATATATGGAGTTTGGCACGATGGTGAAGAACCAGGAGAGCGCAATCCCTTGAAGGGTGAGAGGCAATCCCTTCACCTTCGTTGAGTCGTTGCCTTCGGCCGTTTTGATAGTCATCTTGTAGACACGTACGAACTCCCGAAGGTCTGTATCGCCCTTGTATGGTTCGATAGTGGGCATTTTGAAATCTTTTGGCCATGCGGACTACTGCAGACCGACTGACAGAGGAGACTCTAGGTCCACGCGCAAGGGTACGCTGCAAGTGGCGGTAGGGACCTCGCGGCTGTCTACCCTTTTGGCGGCGACCTCCTCAACCATCGCCGTGGGTGCTTGTTGGCTCCGAGCCTCTTGCATCTCTCATATCGCGCTCCGAAGGTCTCCTAGCTTGCGCTGCAGCGTTCCGGGGGCCGCCACCTGAGCAGCGGGGTCTACTGGCGCGGAGGCCTGTGCAACGAGGTTGTTGGCAATGACAGCTTGAGCGCCCGAATCGCTAAGCATGTTGGTGCGGTAAACATGGCGGTTGGCGACAGGTCCAGTGCACGCGTCAAAGTCGACGGTCGTCTCAGCGCAGGCTTGGGGTCTCTTGGTGTACCGGCGCGGGTATCGCAGTCGACAGATGCGCCAACGCGGGTGCCGAGGTCGACGATCGTGCCAACGTGGGTGCCGAGGTCGACAGACGTGTACGCAGACTCCGAGGTCAATGAACGTGCCGGGGTGGGCGCCGAGGCCGATGGACGTGTCAGTGCGAACTCCAGGTCGGTGGACGTGCCGACGCGAGCGTCGAGGCCGATGGTTGCGCTGGTGTTGGCATCCGAGCTGGCTCCTTGCGTCAGCGCTAACTGCTCGCCGTCCGCGACCCCGGGGTGTCGCTGCCATGGGGGTTAGTGAGCCTCGCCCACCAGCCCCTGCGCGCTGGCCTCGGCGATTGCCACCACCGTGCTTCTCTTTCGTTTAGATGCCGTCACTGATTCCTTGAGCGTTATTGCTTCTCTAAGCTCGTAGCTTGCTCGTCGTCCTTACGGATGGCGGCAACTGTTGTGATTACTGACCAAACAGTATATAAGGGGACTAATAGAGTAAGTATAGCAAATGAATTGGCCTAGCACTTTCCTTTGCCAAGGCCCTATATATACATGGCCGTATTGCTTGATTACAATAATGCCTCCTACAATGGCGTACTATTTCGTGGATATAGATGTCTTTTTACATGCTTTATTGGGCCTTTTGGCCCAGCAGGCTGAATGAATTTAGGTGGAGACCACCCCTACAACACCTCCATTTAACACTTATTATGGCATTTCTGCCATTGGATGTTTCCAACTTCTAATCATTTATTTTCGAGACTAAACCTTTAACACCACGTGATTCTCAAACTCATAGAACAAAAGTAACCTATTAACGCAATTAACTAGAGATTCATTGAGACTAGTGAGTTCACCTTCACGCACCCAGCTTCCTTGATAGCCCGAATCAGAGCCTTCTGCTCGAGAGCGTGCTTCGTGGGCACTGCGCAGATGACAACATCCACCTGCCGCACAGCATCGATCAAGCTCGGGTAATCTTCCAGCGAACCCTAAACCACACGGAAGACATTGGCACGGTGAACAGGCAGAACGCAGGTTTTGGCACAGGAAACTACGGGAAGGACTCGGAATGACGCGCATTTACCTTGAGGAGCGTGGCGCCGGCGGCGGCGAGCGGCTTGAGGGGGGCGGAGTCGGGGAGGGCAAGGTGGTGAGGGCGGACGAGCGCGAAGGTGGGGTGGCCGGCGGAGAGGCTAGCCCGTACGAGGCTGCCGCCGAGGCGGCCGGTGGCGCCGACCACTAGGACCCTGCTCCTCCTTGCCTCCTCGGACATCGCCCGCGCCGCCGGCCTGCCGCTCGACCAAGATCCAGATGTGTGCGGCAAGAACAGCGAACTGAACCGCAGCCCCTCACGGGGTCAGATCGAAACAAACATTACATCGCCGTTGATTGGTTCTGATTCACATGGTAATCAGTAATCAGACGGCTCCGACTCCCCCAATGGGGGATGACAACATGTGAACTGCAAAGCCGCCACGTTTCTTCGAGGCGCTATACTTCAGGCTCCAGTCTCTGATTTATTTTAACTTTTAGTTTGTTTATATTAGAAGCTGCGTAGAACATGTTAATTTCTAATTTTAATTTATTTTAGTTTATAGAATTTTTTTACTTTTTTGTCTTTTTTTGTATTGTCCACAATGATATAACGGTTTTTCATTTTTTTTCTTTTTTTTAAAAGTTAACAATCGGTATAGACGTATAGTACAATTTCAGTTATAAATCAAAAATCACAGTAAAAAATTTAAGCCGTATGTTAGTTAGAGCAGGACCTTCGTCAGTCCTGATTTACACCTTTTTAAAATATAATTAATAGTAGATAAATATTAATTATATGCTTCGCTCTTTTATTGATAAAAAGCATAGAGTTGTAAATGCACAACTTCCATTCCTAAGTAGAAAATGTCTGTATATAATTAAGCTGACACGTTCGAGAAGGGAAACTGATTTCACATACTCGAAAAATTGCTAAGGATAGGCAAGCAACACCATAGGAAGACTGTTGCTACGGTACACCATACAATACCGATTGTTACGCAAGAGCTACCACTTTTAAATCTTTTGATTCTTTCATGTGTTACGTCAAAATTTCTCCCTCGCTTAATCAAACCGAGAATATGGAAGCTGTGGAACGTGAATCACGCTTGGAGAATGTCTCCAGGAACGCCAGCCACTGGAGTAGCCCTGCTTCAGCGTCTCCTCGGACGGGCTCCGGGGCAGTGGCTGGCTGGCTGGCCTGCAGGATGAAGATGGTTGTCGGGACCCATTCCTTCGTGTGTTAATGGAGTTACGGGTGTATAATTTAGCTCACTAAGATTTAATTTATAATGTTTATCTTTATGTATATGTAAGTATATTTTAATAAAAATTTTATGTAGTCGTGAATTTACCTTTGACCTCTGTTGTCTAGGCTATGGTAAGAAAGCGCACTTGTATATGTATGTATGTCATGTCTATTCGTAGTGGTATGTGTGCGCGTATGTCTTTTTTTTTGTAATCGCAAAAGAAAAAAAAGACGGTTGTGTTGGAGATGGAAGTAGACTCCCTAATCCAAGCTGCCTTTGTTGGTCTGACCCTAAAGTTATTTTTGAAAACTGAAGGCATACTGAGCTTTCGTAACAAAGAAATGCCATTTAGAGTTAAATCTTCTAGGGTCTAGATATTTAGTTGTTAAGGCCTAGGATCAATGACAGATGTCCAATGACCCTAAAACTTATTAGAAATAAGTCCATATAATACTATAAACTTTGCTTAGAAGTTCGTCCAATACTCCGAACTATAAAACCAGATATTTAGCCCCTGAAATTTGCAATTTAGTTCAAATAACACTCTGACCCGATTTTGTATAGTGGTATTGTCCGCATGACATAATGAGTGGTTTTTCCATGTAGGATAACACGCTAGTAAGTTAGGTCAATAATATGTAGAGCCCACAGAGCCTTCTTCCCTACCGAGCTTCTAGGCGTGCTTTCATGGCCACTGCCTCCTATAGTTCTCTCTATATCTGTTTCCATTTGGTGAAGATCTCGTGGGTCTCTCCTATCATTCACCTAAACTTGACCATCGTATCATCTTACATGGTAAAATTGCTCACTTATCGCACCATACAGGCAATATCACCATATAAAACCGGGTCAGGGTGTCATTTAAATTGTATTGCAACGTAGTTTGGGCTGTTAAATAGATTTTCGAGCAAAATTTGTGATGTTATATAGGCTTTTTTCCAAGTTTTGAAGACACATTTACAACACTTTTCTTAGATGGACGCTATAATACTATAAATAGGGGAACCCTCCGCCCATTCCGAAGAGCCACTAGTGAAGCCATAGAAGAGAGATGAAAATATGACTATACGACAGGCACATAAAGAAGGATAAATTAGTGTTGCATCAACTTTGTATTTGTGTTCTAACTTAAATATTGTCGTTTCTAATGTTAGGTTTCTAAATTGTTGTCTAGCCCATCAAGGTGAATTATACATTTATTTTGTGATTGTTGAACTGTATATTGGCCCCATTAATGCTGAGCTTGAACCTGTCTGTGCTTGTAATTTGAATGTGTCGTCGAAGCCAAAAAAATCCCAATACCATTTACAATAAGAATTATGATGAAGTGAAAATAAAAGGAATAAAGAAGAAAAGAAAGAAGGACTAGAGAAATAGAAGAAAGAACAACAAAAGATGATATGCAAACATTTGAAGTAGTGATGAAGATGGAAAAGAAAAAAAAAGAGAAGGAATAAGAAGATAAAGAAGAAAGGGAGGAGAAGAGCCGTACCAATCAGTGATTGGTACGTACCTTGAGCAGAGCCGTTAGAGGAGGAGAGCAGCGAGCAGCAGACGGAGGATGTGATCCCCTTGATCATGATGTCCCTCCTCTGCATCATCACAAGCTTGCCTCCTACCAAGAATCGAAAGTATCACAAAGAACCCCATCCATCCATCCATGTATGTATGACAATGCATGAGTTAAGTAAAGAACAGGCCAGGCTACTGTCACGATCCCAGCTTGAGAAACACAAATCAACACCGAGGGCAAGTTTAAGGTAACCAATCAAACGCAAGATACAAATGTTTGAGGGTGCAAACTGAGCGAGATAGGAAGCAAAGATTGGGAGGAGCAAGTCTGGACTGGGGGTCGAAAGAAGATGGGCTAAGAATTAGAGAAGGAATTAGGGGAAAGAGGAACAACAGTACGGAGGAAGAAGAGCCAGATAAAGCCTTCGGTTCTTTCTTCTTCGATACCTCGTGCTGTTGCAGCTACTCTACTTCTTGTATCATTTTCTCCCCAGCCGAGTGGGCCAAGAGCAAGCCCATTTGTTGTCCAGCCCAATAGACAAGAGTCTGGTCCGAAACATTCCTCCCCCGTTGAATTTCGACTTGTCCCTAAGGCGACTCCATGTGTCAAAGGCCGTCGGGATCTCACAGTATCTTGCGACTCTTCCACCACTTGTCCATTCCAATCACGAGTCCACTACCACACTTCCGCTGCTCTGATATGGGAAGGTAAAGAAGTTGCATACATGATACCAGGTTGGGTGGGGTAGGCGTGTGAACTTGCTGATCAGTAATTGTGATGAACCACTGGAAGGATTCTGCTGTGTAGATGCTTGAGATAATAAAGAATGCTGATTTGCATTTGCCTGGTTATTTCGTTGTGCCTGGGCTTGCATCTATGCAAAAACTTTATGGGCTGCCTGATCAACTCGTTGCTCAACTACCACCTGATTTCCATCAATCACACATGTCCAGTAAGAGAAACTAATAGAATTCACATTGTTGAGGTCTAGTAGAGGTTAAGACTGTAATTTAGACATTTCACTTAGTAACACCAGTAGTTTAGTCACAAGGCAGTCCCTTCCGGGAACCAATTTCACCATCACACCTCCGCTGCTTGAATAGCTAGTGTACTCAGGCTCCCATGGCTCCCCGAATGACTCGAGCATGCAACATCTCTCCTCCATGTCACCTTCAAACCTGGCATTCCAGCAGCCAAGTATGTTGAATGTATCCAGTAGAGAGCATTTGGTGAGAATGGCATCAAGGCCAAGATCACCGAACAAGCCATAGGCAAGCTCAAGCTGTTCAAGCATGGGCATGGTGCTTGCGACTGCCAAGGCCTTCTCTTCAACCACCATAGCCATTGCATTGCTATGGTGGCATGTTCCTCTTTAGCTGAACAAGCGACTTGTAGTTGCCGCCTAATGCTTCAATGTCTCTCGATGTGATCTTCAGGCAATTACTAATGTCCAACACTCCAAACACAGGAAGGCATTATGCATACTGCTCCCCAGCCTGATCAGGAATCTTACTCATTGGGATTTGGAGGACATTGAGCAACTTTCCAGAGTTCTGAATACTGAGGATAAAATCTTCCATTACACCTGTGTCATCTCCCCATAGCTTCATTCCACAGCACGGTAGAATGGTTGATACTATTAGACATCCAGCTCTGTCATTCGCTTGCTCAGCACTAAGAGAAGATCATATACCAGATCGCTTGGAACAACATCAAATATGCACAAATAATAGAACAATAAGGTAAGATTTCTCATAGATAGACCATCTACTTTTGAGTACTCATCCTCAAATGATTTTGTAAGAGAAATAAGGATCTTAGCACTGAAGTCCATACCAACCAAGCATATCATACCTGCAACAAGGGCTACAAATATAGGAGCACACTGTTCACTGCCACGAGGTCCTCGGGAACAACTTGCCAAAACTTCATCACCAATTATCTAACAGCCAACACTTCGCGGAACTGAGTGAAAAAGTGCAATAATTTCTTAAGTAACAGTCTCCACATTTGACTCTGAGAGCCTATTGAGAAGTCCTCTCACTCTCTGATGCATCCGAAAGATCCCTTCTAATTCTGAATTGGAAGTAGCACGCAGACTTAGAGGTACATACTTCGCTTTTGATTCCGTGGGTAGTTCAACCATGTCAGGATCTCCATCCTCAGACTCATGAACTACTCCATCATTCTCTTCAGCCATTTCCACACCTCCATCAGTTCCCACATCGGTGACCAAGGAGGATGTCGGCATGGTCACCAGTAGGGGTGCAAATGGAACGGATATTTCCCGACTGACCGTTCGTCCGTTTTAATTCGGATACAATTCGGAGCAAATTTTCGGATATTCGAAGGTTTTGTAAGATATAGAAACAGAGTCGGATATTTTTTGTCGGATACAGAAACAGATTCGGAAAAAAGCATTATCCGACAGACACAATACTATTCGGGTATTTTTTCAGATAGTTACCGGATACGAAAACGAAGTCGGATACCTGGCCTCTCCAGGTACCAAATACCGGATATGAAGGCCTTGTGAAATCATTTGCTAAATGTAATGAAGTTAAATGAACTAGTGATGTACTTGACTACTTGGCTATAGGCAATTCGTACTTTTGAACCATGTGACAAGTAGCTAGTTAGCTACTACTTGTTTAACTAGCCTCTATCATTTACTTGCTACTTTGCTAGCTAGAATTTACTAGTTGCTTAATTTGTCCCTGTCACAATGTGAAATTTGCTTTTGAGCATTATCCGATTAAATATTCGTGACCAAAACTAACCGTATTCGGAACGGCATGTATTCGCTCCGTATTCGTGACCGAGAATATCCACATTCGTATTCGTATCCGGCACTATCCGTGTTTGACTCCAACAAAAAATATGGAAAAGGATACAAGATGAGCAATATCCGTTCGTATCTGCTCCGTCTGCACCTCTAATCACCAGTGGTGGCTTGTCTTCTGATAGAGTGTGCGTCTTCATTGGCGTTTCATCAAACATCTGCCATGCATGAAGTTGCTGCGTCTCCACTCGCAGGAGAGGAGCGGTAGTGGCCGTGCCCACGGTGGGCTAGTCCACCTCGATGGTGGTCGCATTTTCTCTCAATTATTTCAATTTGTGAGTTAGGGTTTCAATGTGATGATTGTTGATTGATTTTTATCGAATTATAGGGTTAAGACTTAGGGTTTCAATTTTCATTTTTGAAATACTAGCCTAGCTCGTTGTAAATCGAAGGCAAAATTGTAGTATTTAATAGCAATGTCAAGTAGGTAAGCTATTAGACATATATTTCTATTATATTATTTTTAAACTATTGAATATACAAATATCAACTGACTTTTCAATTAATTGATGATAATTTCATGAATAATATACTTATTTGCTATGTGGAGAAATAAGAATTGATGAAAATTACTAATGATGTTATGGTTCATTGCTTTATGAACTCGAAAGAACGTAAATACTAAAAGATAATGCATTAACTTACATTTGATCATTCTACTATTTTTTACTTGAAAACTTTAAGTGATTTTGTTATCTTTTAACATGTCATTGAGGTCGAATTATATATTTTACCTATACCGACTAATTTTTGTTTGCGGTTTCGCCCTTAGTTCTTTTAGTTTGCTGCAACCAATCGATGTTATTATTGGGTTTTTTTATTTTGGTATGAATTTCTACTGCTATTTCTTTATCATCATAACTATCGTCGATTATGTTGGAGTATTGATGCTAAAAATTAATAAACACATTACTATTTAGCACGGTATTGTTTAAAAACTATATATGTTGTTATATATATGGTGAAGTGGTGTCGGAACCCGGAGCAATGACTCCTGGATCCTCTGTGTAAATCGCACTAGTTCAGGATCAGCTAGTGCCCACAGCGTACAACAAAGATAAATATCAACCATAATGACATTTATTAACTGAATATGGGCATGAATGCCAAAGTTTACATCAACAGCACATAAGCCAAAATTAAGTAATAAGCAGCGGAAAAAAACCGAAGCGGAAGAAGCCCATTGAGCCTGCCCTACAGGCAAACGATAGTAAGACGCGGCCTATTCGTCCAGATCTTCACCGTAGTTGACGTCTTCCTTCTCTGTGTGGAAAAGCAACGTGAGTACAAACTTGTACTCCGCAAGTCACACGGAAAATGCACCATAATGATAAAGGCTTCAAAGGAAAACTTATAGGGTTAGTTTGCAAAAATAGCATTTAAGAAATACAGTAATAGATTGAAATTGCTGAATTTAATACAGTAAGTAAAAACAGTACTGGTATTAGAAAATATTACCGTCAGTGCAGGCTCCGACCATACACCAACCTATCCACGGGCATCCCACCCGGACCATCTTTTCCAAAAGCTCACGTATGGATTCCATCCATCCACACGCTTTCACTGCGCAACTCTGATGAATTCCATCCATTCACCAGATTTCAATCTCTCACGGATTCCATCCATCCGCAAGGTTTTCATCTCTCGTGGATTCCATCCATCCACAAGGTTTTCGAAAACGTTTTGAAAAACAAAGTCTAATCCATGAAAAACTTTTACTCAGCATGCCCATGACCGTGGGCACGGCTATCCAGGATAGATTATACACTCTGCAGAGGTTGTACAGCTTTACCCACAAGACACGATCATCCCGTTGTACCACTAGATTACACACTTCCTTAGGTGTGCGGTGGGGAGTCGTGACAAGGCCTTTACAATGCAAAGCCTTCAAACTGGTCGAGCCAACTTTAAGGTTTCACCCCAGTAAGGAATCCACCAGACCGGGACCCCCTCTTGAGCCTAGACGAGACTTCTCATGGCTTAAACACGCTCGCCCAAGTGAGACTTCACATGGCACCAACCACGCTCACTTTCAACCTACAACTTGACTCAGGTTGGGACTTCGCAAATTATTCAGCCAGGGCTGTCCCATACCAGCCATGTGGTAGTACGATTAGGGCTTTGCAACAGTAGCTCACAGACCGGTCCTTAATCTGACTTAGGCCCAACCACATACCCCCGTGCACGACAATCAACCACTGCGGCTCCAACCAACAGGGCATGCCTGTACCCACCACTCTAACCAATTGCCTAAGTATAAACCAATTTTATATTTGTTTTCAAAATAATTCATAAACCTACTTGACTCACCAAAGTCAAGAGCATATCATTTTATGTAAAAAGGGTTATCATTTTATGTGAAAAGGTATCCCCAAAACAAATAATATGACTAAGCAGGGCTAAGCATTTGATTAAACTCTCTAGCCAACACTAATGTATTAACTAGAGTTTGATTCTAGGGTGACAATGTATTGAGGATTTCAAATTCAAAGGAGGGATTAACAAGTAGGCAATAACTAAATTTAAAACTGAATTGAAATACGTTGAGTAAAAATATGCATGCAATATAATTTAAATCAACATAATTTTATTTTGAAAACTGGGATCAACATGATCTAGGAGTGTGACTTGCCTTGCCCTTGAACTTGGTTTGAATCTTCGTCGAAGAAATTTCCCGAATCGTCGAAGTCTACACGTGAAAATAACCCACCAAATTCAAATAAATTCAAAATAAATTAAAAATTGAACTCAAATATTTGAATTGAGGCTAGAAATGGATAGAGGAGAATTTTTGATGAATTTAGAAATTTGAATGGGCTAAATCGGAGCTAGAACAAAGGAGAACAGGCTCCGGAAAAATTAAATTCAGAGAAAATGGAAAAGGGATTTTCTGGAATTATTTTTCTAAAGGAAATTAGATTTATGATGCCAGCCTTGCGTCAGCCCTGAGATTTTATTTTTCGGCCGAATTATTTTTGTACGGGAAAATGCGGGGAGGGGCTGACATGCGGGCCCGGTCCATGTGGACCGAGTCCACGGTCTACGGGTGGGGCTGAGGTGGTGGTGGGGTGACGTGGCAGCCGGGTGCCCGCGTGGCGCCTGCGGGGCCGACGCGGCCGGAGACGTGGCGCCCACGTTAGCTCCGGCTGCTGACGTGGCCAAGCCGGCCAGGGCAACGCTCGGGCCCGGGGGAACTCGCCGGCGAACGATGGCTCGGCTGCCGGCGGCGAGGGGCCGAGGAGAGAGAGGATGAGACGGGGAGTGCGGTAGTGGGGCGGAGACTACCGGGGATGACCGGAGGTGGTCGACGACGAGGGAGGAGGCGGCGGCGCTCAGGTCACCGGCGAAGTCGGCCTTCGGGCGACGCTCGAGCCGGGCGAAGGGGCGGACGGGGTTGAGGGCGGCACGCCGAAGTTGAAGGCGGCGTCGGCTGGGTGCGGGCGCGAGCGGAGAGGCGGCGATTGCTCGCCGAAGGTGGAGGCGGCGGCGGAGGTGATGGCGCACGGTGCGGCGGCAGTGGAGTGCGCGGGAGGGGAAGGGAGAAGTGGAGAGAGGTGGGGCGAAGTGAGGCGGCACCGGGGGTGCCTTTTATAGGGGGCGGAGGGCAACGGGGCGGAGCGAATTGCTCGCCGGGGTGGGGAAGGTGGCGGCGGCCGTTGCGGGAGAAGTGGGGGAGATGGGGTGCGGAGAAGGCGGGGAGGTGGGCGCATGGGCGCGGGGCGGTTAGAGAGAGGACGGCGCACGCGGGAGGTGGGGGGAGAGGCCGGGAAGGGCGGGGCGGCCAACGGCCTGGCGGCGGCGCTCGCACGGGGAAGAAGGGGGCGGAAGGAGGAAGACGGCCTGACAGGCCGGGTCCGCGGCGCAGCGAGAGGCGGGAGGGGGAGGCGCTGTCGGGCGGGGCCCGGGGCGCAGAGAGAGGAAAGGGAAGGGAGGCGCAGGCGGCGGCGATTCGGCCGCGTGGCCAAGGGGGAATCGGGTGGCCCGGGGGAGAGGAGGGGCGGATGGGCCGATGGAGGGCGATGTGGCTGGATTGGGCCCGTACGCGTGGCGAGCGGGGAGGTGGTGAGGGCAGGATGGCGGTGGCGACGTGGGCGGCAATCTGGCCGTCCACGTGGCGGCCGGAGGGGTGGGTCGGGGATTTATTTTTGGAAATTGATTTTGGATTTTCAGAAAAGCCTAGAAATTCCATTAAGCCTCAGAAAAATATCAAATAACCTTCAAAAATTCCATAAAAATTTCTAGAACCTCCTGGAGACATTTGGAACTTAATAAATATTTTCCAACTAATTTTGGTATTTCATTTTCATATTTAAAATACTTTTTTAATTTCAAAAATACATTTTCAAGCTCAGAAAAAATCCAGGAAACCAAATAAGAGCCAAGTAAATCCAAATGATTAATTTGACATAAGATTTTTATAGAAAATCAAAATATCATATTATTTAATAATAATTTTTAGGTTTTTCTTAAAATACTTTTCAAATTCAGCTTTTTTCAAAAACAGAAATTCAGGGCAAATCCAAATTTAAACTTTAGGCACAAAAATACTTATTTTAATTAGTTTTTATTTATTTATTTATTTATTTATTTATTTTACTAAAAATTTGGGATGTTAGCTCCGGTCATTTTCATTCTAGTTCGGCCCCTGCAGCGAGCAAAGCCTCATGGAGAAGAAGAGCTAGCTCCTCTTCAAGTCCAACAATGTCCGCAAGAAGGTTTCCGTCTCATATATCAAGTCTTGGAGGCTTCCTGGCTTTGTTCTTTTCAACTTATTGTTTATAGCTTCTTCCGAATAAATAAATAGGATGTCTTCTTTATCGTTTGGCTTATCACTACAGTTTTTTCAAAGCAGCTTATCAGTTTTCAGTTCATTCATATAAACACTCACGTTAAGACCAAAAGCCATCAACTATAACAAAAAAAGACGCAACCCTTGTGAGAGCCCTTTTGTAACCTCTTTAGACTAAACAAAAGAAAAGCATAGACCAGATGGTGTGATTAAAGTATGACAACTTTTTCTTTGAAGGATTTGGTGGTGCTCATTTGAGCTTATAAGACTTGGCTTATGGTTTATTTTGCACTGTAACGGTTGAAAATACACTGTACCTGCTGATAGTTTTTAGTGTAATTAAATTTAAAAAATTTAAAAATAAAAAAGTTATATTATCATAGATAATGCAAAGATTTAAGAGGAAAAAGGAAAAGAAAAAAGGGCAAAAAGTAAAAAAATAAAATTAAGAAGCTATAAGTTCTAATAAGCAGGAACAAATTATGGCAACTTGGTTGACTTCGTCCTCCTAAAGAGGATTTGGTGGTCGTCATCGTGAGCTAAATCAAACATCTCAAATTGTAATGGAATTAAGGGGCCAACGGTCCTCACTTAATTTGGCCCACTGCTAAATGGATTAGCTCCTGATGATTAACCATCGCTAAATTACGTAAATCGTCCCATCAACTGCAAACTGATAATTAATACGGCTTTTATTGTAGATCTTGAAGCAGGTGAACCTGTACTCCATTATTCGAGAAGTGCAACTCAATCTCTCCTCGGGACCACTCAGTTTGATTAAAATAAGTTAGTTTATGTTTTATTTTGTATTGTAATTAGTTTATTTAGCACTGTAGTTGATAATGACTTATTTAGCGTAATTAAATTTAAAAATAAAAAACATATTA
This sequence comes from Dendrocalamus latiflorus, assembly GCA_017311315.1. Classification (NCBI taxonomy): domain Eukaryota; kingdom Viridiplantae; phylum Streptophyta; class Magnoliopsida; order Poales; family Poaceae; genus Dendrocalamus; species Dendrocalamus latiflorus. The sequence continues at coordinate 31,546,905 of CM029633.1, forward strand.
ACACATCATAAACAATACAAACAAATACCCAAAAAGGCAAAAAAGTTTAAAAAATCAGAAAAAAATGAATCGAGGAATAGTGAACTAGAAGTTAAAAGCTCAAACCGAAACTAATATATTTATCGCCATATGAATGGGATCCATTGATCAATATACGCCATACTGTGCATTGTCACACTTAGGTAAGTTTGGTTTTTACGATCACCTGTGTGATAGCTGTCTGAGCATGCCCTAAGAGTTGCATGCGTGAAACTAAAACGTGATTAAGCAAGGTGGCGAAATGATGCCGACTGATGGAATATCAAGGACAGTATAGTCACGATCCGAGCGACAGAAACAACATGTACAAGAATAATGGCCGTTAGGGGATGAAGACAATGAGAAGGGAAGAAGTTTCCAAAAGGGAAAAAGCCAGCAGCATGTAATGTGATATGAAATTAAGCATTCGACCGTTGAATTTTTTGTACGGATAATCCATTTTTTATTCAAAATTACAGAAATATACCCGTAGAATTTTTTTTACAAAAATAGGCTTCAGTCGCCCAACCATTGGGTGACTGGAGCCTTTCGCCCAACCCAGCAGCGACAACTGGAAAATCTCCCAACCGTTGGGCGATTAATTGCAGTCGCCCCACCGTTGGGCGACTTTCATCCAGTCGCCCTCCCATTGGGCGACTGCATGAAAGTCGCCCAATGGTTGGGCGACTGCACTCAAGTCCCTGAGAGAAAAAAGAGAGGAAAGAGTCTATTTTGCCGAAATTTGGAAAGTGCATCAAACCTTCGCCAAAAATAGTGAAAATTGGTGGAGTTGTTCTTCATACATCCAAAAGCCTCCAGAAAAACATTTGAGCAATTTCGGCCATGGGATCAAAAGTTATAGCAGTTTAAATTGAGGCCGAAACGAATTCGAGTCTGTTTCCGACACACCTTTAGTAAAACGGGCATAACTTTTGCATACGGTGTCCGTTTTCGACGTTCTTGTACTCGTTGGAAAGCTAACGACGAGCCCGATCCAAAAATAATGACTCGCTTGCGCTAGTCGCCCTCCAAGACCCCGAAAATCGGCTATCTTTAGACCTAAACCTGCGTCACAAGTTTTTTCTTTCTGTTTTTGCCCTTTTTCTTATTTTTCCCTTCGGAATTTGGATTTTTCTTCAACTGAAAAGTTGTAGATCTCGTCGAAACCTTTCAAATGAGTATATATAAGCCATATAGAACTTTGCCATTTTATCTTTTCAGACTAGTTGTTTATATTACATCGGTATATAAAACGATCGGTACATACGGTTTTGGCGGCCCCTGAGTGTAGTTGCCCAACCATTGGGCGACTGCATGAAAGTCGCCCAATGGGAGGGCGACTAGATGCAGTCGCCCGAGGGTAGAGCGACAGCTATTGTGTCGTCCGCTGGTTGGGCGAAAGGCTCCAGTCGCTCAATCATTGGGCGACTGGAGCCTATTTTTGTAAAAAATTTTCCCGTGGGTATATTTCCGTAATTTCGAATAAAAAATGGATTATTTGTACCAAAAATTCTTCGACCGTTCTAGGTGATTTGATGCTTTGATGTGTGTTCCTTTTTTCTGACAGTAATTGATTTATGTTTCTAATGTGTAGTTATGATATAGAAATTTCATTGCTGGTGTAACATCCATTTGATGTTCCATCCTTTTGGGAATGGTGCTTGTGTATAACCCATTTTACCACTTTATACAAATTTGAAGTTTTCAAAGTAATACTCCACGCTTTCTTGATGAACTGTGACGACATACGAGTAAAAAAGGTCTTCATTGGAGAAACTGGAAATAATCGCTCGTTTTTTAAGGACTTGTTTGTGAAAATCTTCTCATTGAATCTGTGTTCCCCGAATTCCAGAACAACTACCATCACCGAAAAATTCTAGATGAAAATGTTCACGTGGTGCAAACCTCTCATGTACGTTGGTCGTCAAAAAGGGCAGGAAAAAAAAGAAGCTCGCGTTGCGCAGGCCATGATTGAGAGCCTCATGAGCCATGATGTGCAAACTCCAAAATATATTTTGAGATCATGGACCATGATGGATTTCGTAAAAAAATGACGGTAACTGGGGTCCTTTTGGCGAACTTTCCTGGTCATACTGCCCCTGCAGTTGTCCAGTTGATGATTAGATTAACACCAGCACCATATACTACTACATATCGTTGTCTTTTGCAAAAACATTTTCACAGAGATGATGCCTGAACATGGAGAGTTGTCCCCCTGGCGTCCAGACGGAGGCATGCAAGGAAATGGTGGTGTGGTCTGATCCACGCCCATGAACGAAATGAGATGAAATGAATGCTCTCCAATCTCTTCTCAGCCATGCATGTTGATGCCTCGAATGCATGGCAAGCGATGCAATGATGCCAATGTGCCAATGGCAACCAACAAGCTGTCATCCTCATGAAGGGTGCAAGTATATATCTGCCATTATGTGTAGGATCTGTGTTGCTTATCGTTTGATTTTGTGCAGTGTAGAAGAAAATCCCTCTTGTATTGACCATTCCCATTGTTTATTTGCCATAAATCTGAGAAAGTTTGGTCACATGTGTATGTATGTACCTTGCTCAATCTATGAAGTGATACTAGTGCTACAGCAGAATCTATCATGATTTAAGAGGAATTTTTGTAGGAGCAAAAATTATTTTATGGGCAGGGTAGTTTCACTGGACCTCCTCCCATTTTTTTTAAAAATAAATTCGTTGAACATAGCTATATCTAAAGTTCCAAGTGACTTGAGCCACCAAGCCCGTCAAGCATGCATGGGTTCATCAGTTCATGGATTTGTTATGGTGTGGAAGTGCTAGGAAGTTTCTTTGTCCAGGATACACTAGAGCACTCCATGTTTGGAAATTTGTATTGCGCTTTAAGGCCATATATGCCTTTGCTAAGTGCTAACCCACAAGTTTTCCTTTTTCTGAAACTTACCCATCACCAACTTATGATGCATGTTCTTTCAGTGAAGAGGAGTTTTGTACAGTTCCCATAAGAAGACAAATGATAAGACACCTGTGGCTGTGGTCACTGTGCAATCTGCCTATACTTTTCAGTATACTTTGGAATCTACACAATTTCCTTTCTAAGAGCATGTGACTTATGAGCTAGCTCTAAGCATATTATTTCATATTTTAATAGAAGAGAGAGAAAAGCTATCTCTTGATCAAGAGCTAGTCTCATACACACATTCCAAGATTATGTGAGAGTGTCATGTGAGGCTATTTATGTTATGAGCTATGTGCTAAAGTTAGTACTATTGGAGAAGTTGTCTTAGAGCTAGTAACTAGCTCATACTGTTGGAGATGCCCTAAGAGCATCTCCAACAGTAACTTATGAGCTAGCTCTAAGCATATTATTTCATATTTTAATAGAAGAGAGAGAAAAGCTATCTCTTGATCAAGAGTAGTCTCATACACACATTCCAAGATTATGTGAGAGTGTTATGTGAGGCTATTTATGTTATGAGCTATGTGCTAAAGTTAGTACTATTGGAGAAGTTGTCTTAGAGCTAGTAACTAGCTCATACTGTTGGAGATGCCCTAACGGAGAGAGGACTATTTTCCACAACATAAACTGGCAAGCTCCGATTCCCTAAAATAAATCCCTTGACACCTTTTCATTCCTTGTATTTTGGTCATCCATGCAATCTTTCTAGCATAAAGTGCCTTCACCATGCACTAACTTGGCCAGCAACCTCGCCGGAGCACCTCAACAAGAACAGAACAACCACTGGCAGAAATAAACACCTTGAAAATCCAATCTTGTTGGGCAGTTGTGAGTTTAGGGAGTAGCAAGTAGTAGTACCGCACTGGAGAGTTAAATACCTTGAAAAGTGAAAAGAGAGAGAGAGCCAAAAAGCTGCCCCCACCGTGCTTAAAAAAAATGGCCTCCGCTTTTTTCCCAATCCTTTTTATCCTATGCCTAATACAAACCCACACACACGAACACATAGAATTCACAGGAGCTGCAGTGTGTAGAGAGAGAGAGAGAGAGAGAGAGAGAGAGAGAGAGAGAGTAAAGCACTGAAGAGGTTGGATGGTGTGAAGAAATCCATAGCTTAAGAGGGAGGCTGGGAGGGTGATTCTCTGATCTGGAACTCTTGGGGGAAAGGAGCTGGGGGAAATTCCATGTAAGCGGTGAAGAAATGGGGGAAGAAGAGGTTCCTTGATGTTTTTGAGCCGAAATTTTTTATCTTTTGAGCCGTGGACGCTGGAAAATTTTGGATCTTGAAGCCACCAAGTGAAAAGCCTCGAGTTTTCTTGTGCCCATATTGCTGCATTGCCTCCTCCCCCAGATCCAGGCTGCCGTGCTGGGAAAAATCGGATCTTTGCTCGCCATCTTCTCAAATCCGCCCAAAATTTGTGTCCTTGAGGTATTCCTGGTAGCCCTGTGCTTCAAATCTTTTCAGAAAGTCCATTTTTTAGTTGGGGGTAGTGGGAGTGATGCTGACTACTTTATGAGCTGTCTCCTGCCATTTTTTAGGGTAGATTCGTCAGTAATGGCGGATCTTGCCATGGAGCAGTAGGGGTCCCTTTCCGCGTGAGCGAAAGGAACTGGCCATAGCCTAGGTTGCAATGTCTCTGAAGAGCATTGTGCGGGAGCTGAGGGAGATGAGGGACGGCATCGGGAGCATGTCGAGGCGCGCCGGCGGCTCCGACGGCCGCGGAGGGTCGCGGCATTCGTGGCCAGGCCTGTGGCCGCAGCCGCAGCAGCAGGTGTTGCAGGGCCAGGAGACGCAGCAGCAGGGGCGGTGGGCGAACCTGCCGCCGGAGCTGCTGCTGGACGTGATACAGAGGGTGGAGGCCAGCGAGGCGACGTGGCCGGCGCGGCGCCAGGTCGTGGCGTGCGCCGCCGTCTGCCGCTCGTGGCGCGAGGTCACCAAGGAGGTGGTGAAGACGCTCGAGGAGTGCGGCAGGATCACCTTTCCCATCTCCCTCAAGCAGGTATCTGATCCCCACATCAATGCCTTCTGCCACCATGATTTGTTTGCTCATTAAGATGTGAGAATTTGGATGCTTAACTTGCTGGTTTGGCGCAGCCGGGGCCTCGGGAGCCACCGGTGCAGTGCTTTGTGAGGAGGGACAGGGCGACGTCCACCTATCTCCTCTACCTGGGGCTCAGCCCATGTAAGTTAATCATGTTCTGTTGACGAAATACACGGTTTAGCGTTTTTGTTCTAATGCCATTTATCATCAGTTCATCTGCATCAAGATGTATTGTTTCAGTCATAGCTTTCTTGTTCTAGTACCATTTGCAAGAATGAAATCCCAGAATAAGCGGTTCCCTTACGAGTTACGATTTCGCATCCTTGTATGCAAGGGAAATCAGTTCCATGATTAATTCTACTTTAGTGGAATCTTGTGTCATAATGAGATTGCATCCAAGATACTTGCTTCAGGTTAGGGGGAATGACATTCTGGTTCAGTTGTTTTATATGTATCACAAATTTTTGTTCTTTACACAAGAGCGTCCAAATTGCAGTGCACACATGGATAGTTTGTTTATCCTGCCCGTCTGTTCTGTACAATTGTACATGATGCAACATTTGGAACAACAAAAAACAGCTAAACAAAGATTTTTTCACTGCGATAGTTGAACTGATTGCTAGTACAGATCGAGAAAGAAGCCAACTGTAACTGGAGTTACCTCGGAGCATCATTTATAGACTATTGGAGCACAGCTGTCTTACTACATCCCGTTCATATTGGCTTCTAAAAACGCTTTTCTACAGTATCTAACTTTCAAACGGAGTATTTTTTTCTTACTTGTCGATTGTAGGAGACATTGTAGCGACTTCATTTATATCGGCTAAAATCGCACGTAAGTCTCTCTCCATACTCTTTCTTGTGAACAGCCAAAAGCTGTTACTATTTATAAACCAAAGCTAAAAGCCATCGGTAAAAGACAATATCAACGGATCCAAACTTGTGGTACCTTATAGCATAGCGAACGTATCAGGACCCAAAGCTGAATACAACCGTTGAAAGTGTGGTGCATTAATTTTTACCGGAATAGGCTAGACTTTGGGTAGAACTGCATACTATCCATGGTATGCATACCTTTTTTTTGAATATGCCCTATCCACTCTAGATGCACAAGGGTGAGTTCTTTTAGGCTGATGACTTATGGCTTAAATATTTGAATTTTAACTGTTTGTGAGAGGTAGTATGCACAGGAAAATAGTCACATGCGATTTTAGCCGGTACAGCTGAACTCAATTCACTTTTTACTACAATCTTCTTATTGACCCCGCCTTGAAAAAATACACCGTTTAAAAGTTAGTTACTGTAGACAGTACGAGCATAAGCCAGCTTTAAACTTGAAAGAACCTAGCCTAAATATCTACACCCTGCCTCCCTTATCAACCAGGATGTCGTGCAGTCCACAATAAACTTGGTATGCCCTTGAGTATGAATGTATGATGCATTCAGAATGGTTAAGCACCCCATCTCCTATTTAATATTTGTACATTTATGGAAATTTAAAACAGAGAGTTAATACTGCAGATTAGATGTGCTCAATTAATGTTGACCACCACGTCACTAACTGTTGTCTGTTTATACATGCAGCTCTGCATGGGGAAAACGACAAGCTTTTGCTTGCAGCCCGCAAGATCAGACGTGCGACCAGGACTTCTTTTGTGATCTCGCTGGTCTCTGATGATTTCTCTCATTCTAGTAGCACCTATGTTGGCAAACTGAAGTAAGCCTCTTTTCTTATTGACTTAAGTTATTTTGTGTCTTACAGTCTTAGTAATCTCATTAAATCTCTACCTTGTCTTTAGTGAGCTCACTGGAATTTTATTTCCTTGAATCAGACCAAACTTCCTTGGCACAAAGTTCACAATCTTTGACAGCCAGCCTCCTTGTGATGTTGCGGTTTTGCGGAACAACCGACCAAGCAAAAGACATTCCAAGCAAGTATCACCAAGGTTGCCGCTAGGCAATTACAACGTTGCTACCGTCTCATATGAGCTCACTGTCCTACGCAATCGAGGACCAAGGAGAATGCAATGTACCATGCACTCAATACCAGCCTTATGTATTCAGGAAGGTGGGAAGGCCCCAACCCCTACTGGCATCATCCACACACTTGATGAACAAATCTCCACGTTATCAACTAGCAAAGGAAAGGAACCAGCCATAGAATTTTCGTCAACAAGCCTCAGTGCTGATTTATCTGGACCGGTTTTTACTAATGAAGTACCTCTGGTTTTGAAGAACAAAGCTCCACGCTGGCATGAGCAGCTGCAGTGCTGGTGCCTCAACTTCCGAGGGCGTGTCACCGTAGCGTCAGTCAAGAACTTCCAGCTTGTTGCTTCTGTTGATCCTTCCCTTGGTATCCCTGCAGCGGAGCAGGAGAAAGTCATCCTCCAGTTTGGGAAAATCGGGAAGGATATATTTACAATGGATTACAGTTACCCACTCTCGGCGTTCCAGGCATTTGCAATCTGCCTGACTAGCTTTGACACCAAACCAGCCTGCGAATAACGGAAAAAGTTATCAACTGGGTCTTGTGTCTATTTAGCTCACAGTACCCTTGGATGCTGTAAATTCTCAGTCTTGCTATGTCGGGACGCTACCTGGGGAAATGGTAGTTTTGTCAGAACAAGGTGGGCAATGACATCTGTATCTTGGCAAATCCCAGGAAGATTTGAGTGACCTGTTGTAATCAACTGCTATGTATTATGGTTATTGGAATGTTTAGCGGTGAAATATCACTGCCTTATGGATAATATGGACATTGCTCATCTTGCCTGCTCTCCTTTGGATTGCCCCATGCTATGGTTGCAAGCCCTTCATTCCTTTCGCCTGCAGGTTGTTCATGCTAGCTAGTGAGGTTGGCGAGTATGCTGCCCATTTCCATGTCCTATGATCCTATGCATGCTTAACCAGGAATCCAATTTCACCTTCTGATGCATAAGGTGATAAATTTTATAGGATTCATGTTGAATCTGCTAAGCAAGTTATTGTAAAATATTGCAGAAAAGGAAGATTTTATCTGTTCTTTCCTGGTGGCTAGTACCAACCTCCAATCATCAGGACCAGTGTTGTGGCATGCGGCGCATGCATTGCTTCCGACTACTCTGAGCATCGTGCATATCTGACTTTCTTGATGATCACAGTAATCGCTTGCATACATGGTCTCTGATATTCAGTGATGGAACTAGAATTTTTTAGAGCCTAAGCAAGTCAAACTATGACGAGCATTTGTCTGAAATAATACTATCTTTAACTTCACTAATTATAGAGAAGTTTCACTGCATATTCGCGAGCCCGGACGGTCGCTGTGCCACTGTCGATATTTGAGAGGAGTTGAGTTCACTTTGGGCATCCACTGTACTGGAAGCGGGTACGCAATGACGATGCCGATGGCCGGAAAGCAGCGGTGCTCCGACGACCGGCGGCGGCGGGGCATGCTGGGCGACTGTCGAGTGTCGACTGGGATGAGCCGGTTTTGTTGATCGCAGCGTAAACGTCCCCACGGGTTCCTCTCCGCCGTCCGATTAAATTTCCGCGGTCCAGATAAAGGGCGGTAAGTGGTAGACGGTAGATATGATGCCAAGTTCGGCCCCCTCGAGTTTGGTTTTCGCGCAAACGGCGCGGCCCATGTCAGCCCACCCGAATTTGGATCGCGAATAAAATTCACGACCCAACTCAGCCCACCTGAATTTGGATCGGCTGCCCGTTGCCGTTCGATTCGAGGGGAATGAATGGGCGTGCGGAGGAAGCAGGCTACTTAGAGCATCTTCAACAAATTTTTTAAAGTGATTATATCTCCTATATTTTAGAAGAAAAGGTAAAAAAAGGCTCCAACAGATCCCCTAAATGGCACCCAAAAATATAGAGGACTTCATCCCTAATTTTTCGTCCCCCATATATAGAGGATGCACTCACGCACACCATCCCCTAAATCGGTCCCAACGCTTCTGTGCCGTCCGATCCCCTAAATTCTTTGGTTGGTAGTTTTTGTGGACCCAGATTTTAATTTAGAGGACCATATTTAGAGGACTTGTTGGAGGTTACATATTTTTAGTCTTCTATATTCTAGATTGTGTCCTCTAAAAAGTGATTTAGGGGATAAGATTTAGTGGACATTGTTGGAGATGCTCTTAGGGGTGTTTGGGACTGCTCCACAAACTCTGCTCCATGAATTCTACCGTGGAGCAGCTCCACAAAAAACCTAGAGTTTGTGGAGCACCCCTTTAGGTGCTCTCACAACTCCACCTTTTTTTCCTCGAACAGAGTGCGTAGAGCTGAACCTGTTTGGCTAAAAAACATAGAGCGGAGCTGAAAAACATGGAGTGGAGCAGTCCCAAACACTAGCATCTTCTTTTCGCTCATGGCTTCACACCTAATAGTATTTTTGCTTCTAGACACACTGTTTATATGGTTGAATAAAATATCAATAAATGGCTTAAAAATTGTTTTAATAAATTGTTTCAGAAAGTTAATGGAGAAACCATCCTATTTACTTGATCAGCGAAAGCCATAAGCTGCAAAGAGATCTGTGTGTTGTGTTATGTGCATCGCGTCTGTGGATCTAGTACTTGTGACGTTCAGTTTAGGCACCGTTTCAAATGGATTTAGTTTCTGATTTATTTAAGCTAGAAGCCATTTGAAATATATCGGGTTCTAATTTTGGTTTATTTTGGTTTTTTAAGGGTTTGACATTTTTACCTTTATTTTTTATATTATTCATAATGACATAACGAGTTTTTTTATTTTCATTTATAAAAAATACTAATATCCACTACCGTATAATTTCAGACATAAAAGCGGGGCCTTAACCTTTTGACCATGTATCTAGCAGCACGGATCGACACAGTGACACCGACTGACGCTTACGTCTACTGCACCAGCATGGACAAATCTTGGAAATGAAATTCATGTCGTCACAGGGCAACGAAAAATCGCTGCACCAACCAAGCCTTCTAGAAGGTAAGCTGAATTCAGAGGCTCCTAGTCCTGGCGCACACATATATCTTCTAATCCTGATTACTCATTTCTACGGGAGACGTGTCACATCTTAGAAATCTTGTATACCACGTTGCGATTAGTCGGTGATAGCTTAATCCTAACGACAGAAACCCCGGACTTAGGAGGTGTTTGGTTGCCAGTCATAATTTACCACGCCTAAGGTTAGGTAAGTTTGATCAACTTTAGGAGCTGTTTGGTTGCAGCCACAGTTGTGGCAAGATTCCCTTCCAGCAAACTAGATCACACGCGTTAATAACTCAAAAAAGTATGACAAGATTCTCTTAGATTTGCTAAGGTGTGGCAAAGAATTTGAGCACCTCAACTTAGGTTTTTGTTGGTAAAGTGTGGCTAATAACCAAACAGCCTAATGCATCGTCTACTAGTACTGTATACTACCACTAACACAAAAATAGATTAAAAATAGATTAGAATTGCCTCTCCTCGTTGGGCACGAATTTGGGAATATTCAAACGAGGAATAAGATCATGGCCCTATTTTCTTTGCTTTTTTTTAGCGATTTTTAATTTTTAGCTTTTGCCCAAGAAACACGCTATATACCATGCGTCCATACGAGGCGTCGAGAACTCGTGATTAGCACTGCCAGCTGCGACAGAAACAAAGGTGCTCTTCGACGTCTTCGTCCGTCAGCGCAGTTAGATTGTTTGGGAGGAGGAGGGAGTGGGGCGATCGATGGAGACGGTGGTGGACGAGTACAGCTGGAGGGAGGTGCTGCTGCCGCACCTCATCCCGGTGGTGCCGGACCCGCCGCCGGAGCTCGAGCGGGAGACGGGCGAGCGCCGCCGGGGACGGGACCTCCTCGTCGCCGTCGACTTCCGGCCCAACTCCAAGCACGCCTTCGACTGGGCGCTCGCGCACTTCGCCCGCATCGCCGACACCCTCCACCTCGTCCACGCCGTCTCCAGTTGAGTAGCCCACCCCATCGCCTCGCCTCCGAAACCTAGCTTTCTATATATCTGCGTTAGTCAGCTTCGCGGAGATTTTAAATCATGTCCTAGCCTGGTTATTGATTGTTGGAGCAAATTAACAACTCGATCTGTATGGATTAATTAAAATATTTGCCTACCATTTGGCGGCTTGTTCGTGTACGTCACCCGATTATGAATCGTCATACTACTATACATTTGTAATGGATGTGACAGTATTAGCCCAGCCAGTAAGCCTATATAATTTTCAGTAGGCCAGCTAATTGTGACACAAGCTGTCATCACTCATCACCATGTTGTGTTCTTGTCTGCTGTTAGATGAGCTTGAGTGGACTGTCCGAACACGGTACATTATACAAGTTCTATGCTGGTCCTAGTAATGGACTTCGAACAGTCCACAAGGGAGCACAATCTACATTCTAGTATTCTACAAGCGCATGGTACTACTTTTGGAAGAAAATCTACAAGTGTGTAATGTTGTATGATATGTCTCATGCCTGAAGTCATTGAACGGAATAGTAGTGCTGGGGGTACCATCACGGTGAATACACCGGTCCCCATCAGTTTAATTCTTTACGGGAAAAAACAAAGATTGCCTATGTGGTCATTGTACTCATATTACCATCTTTGTGGGGGGGGGGGGGGGGGGGGTTACAACTAGGAAGATTGTGGGTTTATATTCTGGCCACGATGGATTGATTTTGCTATAGAATGATGGAAAAGACAGGATACTATAACAGAACCAGTTCAAGACCTGAATAATCTAGGGGCATTTAGTCATAATTTGAATATGTTTTGAGAGCATATGAATTGTATAAGATGAACAGGCAGAGGATTGGTCTACATTTTTAAAAAGAAATTGAAAATTTACTTACCGAAACACGTTTCCCCTTCAAATTTTGTGGTCAACTGAAAATGGGGCTGAATGTGATGTTCAATTTGTGTAGGTGTGCATAATGATCTGGTATATGAGAAAAGCCGGGAACTAATGGAGGATTTAGCCATTGAGGCATTCAAGACATTACTGGTATGCTCTTTCCCTCTTGTGCATATAATTATGTTGTTGAGCAAAGAAGCACTTTATGTTGATCTATATGTAAAGGGCTCATTTGCATGCCTCAGTTATTGAGTTGTAAGCTAGAAACACAATGCTATGATGATTCTATGAATGTTTTTTTTATGAAAACTATGTAGTCTCTTTGTTGTGTAATGTGTATATATGTGAAATCTTATGTTTTGTTTCTTTTCCATATTTTCCACAACGGATTGATACATGTGCCTTTAATTGGGAATTTTACAAGGTCCATACCAAGGCGCGAATTGTTGAAGGGGATGCTGGAAAGGTTATTTGCCGAGAAGCAGAGCGACTGAAGCCAGCAGCAGTCATTCTTGGCACACGTGGTAGAGGCCTTATTCAGAGGTATCTGACTCTTAAACCACAGTTCAGTTCCAACTGTGGCAAAATAGATAATCTCAGGACCTAGTAAATTAGCTTTACAGTTCATGGTCTTGGCCAACTTTTGTAAGTAACCAATTTTCTGGTCATTTGAAGTCATAATTGTACTGTTATGCCATCAAGATAAGATTTTGCATATCGTGGGCAGTCCATGAAATGTGTCATGCCAAAGTCCCCCCTTTTGCTTTCTTGTTGTTCAATGTAGATATCTTTTTTTGTACTGTTGGCATAATTACCTTCCTGCGCCACAGGCCATATATCTTTTGTGAACACAAAAGTTTGCTCACTAATTCACCATCTAAAAGCATTCAAAAGGGACTTCAGAGTAATAAAAACATATCTTTCCAATTCTAATAGCATACTATCATCAGAAGCACCCGCCGGCATTAATGGAAAAGATATCTAGATGCTATGGAATGGTTGATTGGCCTTGCTTAGAACAATCTAGCGAGTATTCTTGTAATGAGCACCACTAATGGTATTGTGGGTAAGAATTATATGTACTATTTGAAGAAAAAGATCTTGCAAAAACCGGCAACTAAATCTTGCAAGCTTTTTCCTTCTTGTGTAAAGCAACTCTGTACGTGCTCATAATTGTGGGTCTGGATCTCTTCTGCTTTTCAAGTTTGCTATGAAATGCCAAGTGCTAAGCCCATGTTTGAATTCAATGATTCAAGAAGGCAGGCCTGATTGACCAGTAAAGCAACAACATATTGCCTTCTTAGGAGTTATGGTGATGTGTGCTTCAACTAATGCATGAAAAAAAGCATTGGCTAGAGTGCCCTTTGAGAGAATACGGGATAATTTCACAAGTTGGATCTGGAATTACAACAAGATATTGACACTAGTGCAAATTACTTTAAAAAATTTCTTTATTGTTTGTCTCTTTCGACCTTTTGATGCATAGACATATTTTGTTGGTGCACATAAGTTGAAGGTGGCATTTCCGAGTCCATAACTCCAAATCTAAGTTTGCCTTTCTACTGTAGTGTGTTGCAGGGAAGTGTCAGTGAGTATTGCTTGCACAACTGTAAAGCAGCACCAATTATCATTGTCCCAGGCAAAGGTTAGTTCAAGTTCTTAACTCTTATTGTTCATGAACATTTCATGAAATAAAGACTGTTACCAGATCGAGGTGCTAGTGCCAAGCTTATCACGTGCATTTGTGTATGCCCATAGTGACATGCAATGTGATGGCTGTGGATAAGTTCAAGAAGCATCTACTTATGTTCAATCACAAGGAAATAGTTTTGTCTTTTTCTAATGTTAAATAAGAGTAATTTCTGATCTTCCATACAGCCAATCTATGTAAAGAACTTATTTTCTTTGGAATTGTAGTTTTGCTGATGAGTCAGAATAAGAGAGTAATCTGATGTTTCCTGATGGACAAATATCTACATGATAAACAACATTTTTTACGTAGTTGTTTTATTGAGTCACAATGAGAGTAAAATTATCATATATTGTTGCCTTTTCATGACAAAACACATTTGGTAATTCAAAAAGAAATTAAACTTAGTGGTACTCATGAAAATCCTGAACAAGATAAGATACTTTGCTCGAGCAGATCTGAATGCACTTATCTTGTTTCAAAGTTATTGTCAGTGTATACTGTGCAGACGATTTTTTTTAACTTTCAGTACAAGTAAGGTTGACTGTGTCTTTGCAGAAGCTGGTGAACAGTCTGTGCTTTAAAGGGAGGAAGATAAGTAGTAGACAATGGTGCATTGGTATGATGTTGTGCTTTTAATTTAATGTAATTTGATGAGATAGAATGTTGTATTTTATTGTTATAGATTTGCAGTGGGAATATGTTGTAAGTGCTTTGTTTGTAATCTGAACCCCTTGGTATAGCTCGGTAGTGAAGAATGATGGTCTGTTTATAAATTGGTAGACTAGCAAGACCAAGGTTGTCATGGTGCTCCGGCGAGTCGTAGCAAGACCGGGGCAGGGTTCGAAATTCCGGCGGTAACTGGCCGGTTACCGCCGGTAACCGGTTCTACTCATGGCAACTGGTACAAAAAAACTGGTGGTTTTTTATTTAATTCAAATTTGAAAATTGGAATGTAAAAGTTAGTTTCTCTAATGATATTTACATTGTTTAACATTAATAGAATGTATTAGGAATATACATGCAACTTTCATGCTTGACTTCATGCTTTTTGCTATGGATGTATTAGGAATTTTTAATTTATGAATGTAAAAGTTAGTTTTGCTAATGATATCTATATTATTTAATACTAATAGAATATATTAGGAAGATACATGAATCTCTCGTGCTTGACTTCATGCTTTTTGCCATGAATGTGTTAGGAATTTCTAATTTCAAATTTGAAAAACCGGTTTTTAATGGGTCTTTCTCCGGTTGTTTGGGCGGTAACCGGTCGGTTTTTCCGGTTACCGATTTCAAATTCAAATTTTGACATTTGAAATTTGACTGGTTTTTTCCGATTGCTAGCTGTCCGGCGGTATTTCCCCCGGTTCCGGGTTTTGGAACCTTGGACCGGGGCGCCTGGACGCCTAGTCGACTAGGCGTCCGTCATGACGACAGTTAGACGATAGTAATAAATACATGTAATACCTTATATGATTGAAAATTAAATAACTAAGCAATATAATATCACAAATTATCCAAATAATAAGGTTTATAATAGCAAATAGCATTAATATAACAATGCCCATAACATAAGTAGACATCCACACAATATAAGAGACATAAAATATGATAGTAGTATGAGTGCATCACATGACAACAAAATAACCTGCTTCCCACAAAGCGAACATTCAACCAAATCCTTATCTTTGGTTGGCCAAAATGCATACTTCCATTCTGAGTCATTTGACTTGAGCTTCCTCTTCAAATCCTTAGATGGATCATAGTTGTCACTGCCGTCCTCGCCCTCCGGAGCTTGCCTTGACATCCTGCAACTAGCAATTGTTAGATCTATCGAATGAATAGATGAATTGTTGATCTATTGCATAGCCCAAAGGGGCAATATATAGTATAAGACTCAAGGGACACAAGACTAAACCCCAAAACTAGAAAATACAATAAATACCCTTATATCCTTAACACCCTCTCAAATGCAAGACGCATGCAATATCATTGCATTTGAAATGGTTGACACTAAAATAGGAAAAATCTAAAATCCGAGTCTTGAAGATGTCATCGTAGCGTGCAGCTCTTGAAAATTGTGTCGAGGTCAGAAGATCTCCATCTAGGGTCGTGTGGTAGCCTATAAAGCATGGTGGCGTAGATCGAAATCCGAGACGATGGCAGTGTGGAAAGAAAGCGTGGCGGCTTTAGAACTCGGGGGGGGGGGGGGGGCGGCTCAGCGAAGCGGCGCCATTAAAACTTCTACGATCTACAATAGCTCAGACAAGAGCAGCGACTGTGGCTATGCGAAAAGAAAAGGACCACCGTTACTAGTAAAGCAACCAGCTTACTGACACAGAAATTTGTGGACTCGCACGACTTAGACGAACGGGAAAATAGATGATACAGACTTGGATGGACCATGGTTGTCACGGTGTCACCAAGTGTCACCTTGGCGACGCTTAGGCGTCGTGGCGGTCGGGGGGGGGGGGGGGTACGCCATGGAGCTTCGCTGTGGCTGCCCCCCGTCTTCCTCGGCTCCAGCCAGCGGGAACGACCAGATCTGGATTCGACGGAGATGGAGCGGGAGGCGGTGGTGAGGGGAGCCGGCAAGGGAGAAGGCAGAGGGGGGGGGGGGGAGGAACTGGGGAGAGGAGGCGGCGGGCGGGGGGAGTTGGCGCTGGGGAGGGGAGGAGGAGTTGCCGGGGAGAGGAGAATGCGGGAGAGAGCGGGGGTCAGGAGTCGGGAGGAGTCAGGAGTTATATACGAGGGGAGAGGGGCCGCCTACAGAGTGTATGACCGACTGACTGTATGCATGTAGAGCGTACCTGCTCGCCGGTGGCGTCGCCATGGCGTCCTGGCACCGAGTACTCGCCTTGGTCACCGAGTCCGCCGTGATAATTATGGGATGGACACAACGGAAGACTTAGAAGAAAAAACCTTAAAGGCAGTAGATTTTAGCAGCAACATCCTTCAGCAGCTCAACAACACTAAGACCAACACGAACCACATCAAATAGTTCATAGCTTGTTTGTTATGGTTACTGTGTTTTGCTTCATAACCTTCAAGAACAACCCTGATAGTGAACAGAGCAACCATTGACCAAAAATCACATCTGCGTACGACTATGACCAACAACATTCTCCAATCACAAGAACCACTTAACCACAGTCAAGCCTCACGACGTCACAGAGCCTCCGCTCTCTCCCTCCTGTCTCTCTCCCTTTCTCCAGCGCCAAAGAAGAAAACAGGAGAAGGCTCAAGGGAGAAGAAATTGGAGGAGCCGGGAGTAGAGGGGCTGGTTGGGAGCCGACATCGGGAAAAACCGAGCTGGTGGGAGGAGGCGACATCGGGAGGCCGAGGGCCAAGGTGGCTGTCGGAGAGGCCGAACTCGACGAGTAGAGCCCTGAGATGCTAGATTCGGTGGTGAAGAGGTCGGCGGCAGAGAGGATCCAACTTGGGGCAGTAGCCGGGAGGTGGCAGCCAGATCCAGAGATAACTGGTGCGGCTCTAGAGGCGATGCGGCTCGGGAAGAGGCTGCGGCTGCGAAGAGCATAGGATGAGGCAACGATAGCGCAAGAAGTGGCGATCGGCTCCAGATCCAACTGGTGCAGCTCAGGAAGAGGCTGTGCGGCTTTAGATCTGGCCGTCGGCGGCTTTTGATGGAGGAGCGACAGGGCGCGGGCATGCGAGCGCGGCAACTGCAGTGGCGTGAGAGGAGGCGGCAAACTGGCGAAATCCAGCGGCATGATTTGAGTGCTTGGCGGCAGCTTAACGAAGATGCCAACAATGATGATGACCGGTAGCAAGGGTAGGCCGGTGCCGGCCCAAAGAGGTTGCCACCCTCGGGAGTAGAGATCACTCCTCTCGGGGCCAGAGAATGTGGAAGGTGATCGAGGCTGGGGTTTAATCGAAAACTCTAGGTATAGCTCTGATACCATGTTATATCTATCGGATGAATAGGTAAATTGTTGATTTATTGCACAACTTAAATGGGAAATATATAGTACAAGACTCAAGAGATACAAGACTAAATCTTAGAAACTAGGAAATATCATAAATACCCTTATATCCATAACGGCAACCAACATTGAAGCAACATCGACACTTCGACAATAGCAACTAGCAAAGCAACCAATTGAATGAATAAGCCTGCTGCTGCTAATCTGCTATGATACTAACTAAAGTACTATCATTTCCTCAGCACTGCTATGATACTAAGCAGTAAGCAACTAAGCATTGAGCCATAGCCATTGACATAGAAACTAAGCAGTAAGCATTGACAATTTGACATAGATACTAAAATCCAATAAGCCTGCTGCTGCTATGATACTAAAGTGGTATCATCTCCTCACCAGTCACCACTGCTATTATCTAAGCACTAAGCATTGAGCAATTGACATGGAAAATTAGAAACTAAGCAGCTGGCCTGCTGCTGCCGCCTGCAGACCTGAGCCACAAAGCAAGAAGCAGAGGAGCAGAGCACAAAAAGTAAAACGGAGCAGAGGCCGAAGCACAAGAAGCAAGAAGCAACAGTCATGCGGTGGTGGAAGAAGCAACAGTGACCTGAGCCACAAATGCTGGAGGGAGGTGACGTAGAAGAGCCGAAGAGGGAAGCTGCAGGCCGGTGGGCGGCAGCGTCGCTTCGTGCCGGGGGGGGGGGGGGGGGGGGGGGCGAGTGCTGACGTGCATCGGCAGTGGTGGAAGGAGACGCAGAGGAGGGGGAGAGAGGTGACAGCTGCGCGGGGGGAGGGGGGGGGGGGGGCAGAGGAGTAGGGTTCGGCTTGTAGCTCAAGCCAAGTAGGTAACAACTCACGCCTTGGGCGTCCAGGTGGTCCTAGCAGCGCCATTGGATGCCGAGTCGACTAGGCAACACCGTAACAACCATGAGAAAGACAAAAATAGAACACACAAATGTATTTGTATTGCCATTGTTGACAAAATACTGCATTAGTACAGTTGCTATGAATAAAGAATCTTCAGCCACAATTATTGCCGTGGTTAAAACTCCAGGAATGAGGATTAATTCTTCTTACATTTCCATTTTGAGGTTGTCTAGCAAACAATCACCTGCAGGGGAAAGTAGCAGCTGGATTCAATGGCTTGTTATGAAGTTAAATACAAAATAGACTCTTAACACTGCATCACAGGAGCAGCGGCATAGTTTATTCATGTCTTCAATGTTTTCATTGCCTGTGCTTGATAACTATACCCATGCATCTTTCAGTTTACCCAAATTTGCACAAATTAAGCAATTATTGTTTGAGGTGCTCATTTTTGCTAGAGTTCTTCAATCGGCTGTCAATTTAACAACACTAGACTGTAATTACTCTGTAGTCTGAACTATAAACCCGATCTTATTTTCCCTGAACTAACTAACTAGTGTTTGTGTTCTTTCACTCGAGGGTCTGTACAAAGTAACATGCAAACTTGGCCTCACAGAATCAGTTACTCACTTTGTACTGACTGAAACTGTGCATCAAATCCGCTGAACAAATTCTGAGACTCAATGTCCCAAGCAGCAGCTCCATTCACCTGCGACAACATACAGAAGAACCCCTTAAGCTCAGAAATGGCATTTACTAGAACCACACTCTGTCAAGGAAGACTGATTTCCCGCCACCTACGTTGAGGCACGACTCGATCGGTGCGGCGGCCGGCACCGATACCGCCGTGGCGGCCGATATCGGCCCGCTCGGCGCCGGTGTGTACGGGTTGCTGAGGACCATCTCCAGCTCAAAGCCAGGGGAGCAAGCAGCTGGTTGCATCTGCTGCATGGAGCTCATCTGAAGGCAGGGCTGCTCCAACTGCCTAATTGGCGGTGTCATAGCAGACAGAGCTGCAGGGTTGCATGCCTGGTTTAGCTGCCTGCCGA
This sequence comes from Dendrocalamus latiflorus, assembly GCA_017311315.1. NCBI lineage: Eukaryota > Viridiplantae > Streptophyta > Magnoliopsida > Poales > Poaceae > Dendrocalamus > Dendrocalamus latiflorus. Next base: position 31,566,266 of record CM029633.1, read on the forward strand.
AGAGGTCCTCCACAATATTGAAGTTCACCACCGGATTTGAAGCAGCGATCTTCATGGACAAGAACTGCAAGATCAACAACAGCAAACCTTCCATGAGCACTGAAAGAAGCAGAGGAGCAGAAGCAGGGCTGCATGCAGGGCTACAGTGCAGTGGTGGTGACTACTGGTTGCTGCCTACCTCGACTTGCTTTTGCAGGGACTGCACGTAGTTGATGATCTCGTCAAGCATGCCTGCCTTGCCGGTGACCTTGTTGCACCCGGGCACCAGCTCCTGCAGGTACCTCATCCTCTCGCTGATCCTCTCCCTCCTCACCTGCGCATTCATTAATTTTGCCATGCCGTTGATTCTCGCAACAAGAACATACACAAGCTTATGCACATCATATATACATATCCATTGATTCAGAGCTGCAAGTACCCGTTCGGCGAGGCTGTGGCTGTCCGTGGCCTGGCCACGGCGGGCTCTGACGTGGATGTAGTCGGTCTTCTGGCCGGCGGTCACCGTCGATGCCGCCGCCGCACGGGAATCCTTGGACAATGCCAGCTCCGCCTTCCTCTTGGCGCCTGGCTTTGGTCTCTCCTGCTTGCCTTTCCCTACCCCTGCTGCAATCTGATCAAGATCGCACAGCTGCTGCTTCCCTCTCGGTCCCTTGGAGACGTTGCCGCTGTCACCCTAACAAAGTTTTAGCCGGGCACACGCATGTCAGCCAGAGACTTTGCTGAACTTGCAGCAGTAGCACACATCTCACACACAGGCTTGCACCGTGCATACATAAACCCCTCACCTTTGCGTCGAGATAGGCGTCCGGTCTTCTCTTCCTGGAGCCGCCACCGCCGCCGCTGCAGGAGAAGGAGCTATTGCCATTGCTGGTCTCCTGCGCCAGCGCCACACCCGGCGGCGCGCCGAAGCCCGTGTAGCATACGCCGCTCAGGTCCGGCCACTCCTGGAGGTAGCCGAACGCGCCGCACATTACGCGGTACTTGTCATCGTCGACCATCACGTCGTCGAGCAGCCCCTGGCAGAGGCTCTCGATGGTCTCCTGCTGAGCCCTCCGCGACGACGGCGGATGGTGCGAAATGTCGCCGCCGCATCGCGCCATTAGAAGTATACTTCGGAGATCAAGAATCAAGACTGAGGCCTAAGAAGAAGGGAGGATTAGTTTGGGGGCGAAGTTTGGTTGATTCCTCTTGGTGTAGATATAGGCGTGTGACTCTTTGAAGGTAAGCAACAAGGCAGTGTAGCGTAGGGGGGGTTCTTGTGCCTGAAGTTTGCGTGTCCCTTTCTTTCCCTCCTCTTTTGTGCCTCCTGAATTTTTTCCTAATCCATATATATAGAGAGAACGATAGGTGGATAGCAGCCTTCGTGTAATCGTACTTGTGCTATGAGATTGGATTTGGCCCTTTAGGTGTGATCATGTGAGGTAGCGCTGGATAAAGTAGGGTGGGTCCTTGTGTTTCAGCTGGCATATGCATTGGCTAACAGGCATCAAATAGGCCCTCCATTTATTCACAAATTGGGAATTAGGTTCTTTCCTTCATCCCCCTAAGGAAAAAAAGGTTTTATTAAATATCATCCAGATGTTTTCTTCTTAACTACCATCCAGATTTAGAACCGTTGAATTAGAGATTCAATGGCCATGAATTCTTCCTCTCCCCCTTGAATTCTACCCCATTCTCCTTGAAAAAAATCCCTCCTTCAAAAACAAGGGACCGCTTGATCTCTAATTCAAGAGTTACAAATTTGGATGATAGTTAGGAAGAAAACATCCGGATGATGGCTAGATACTCCCAAAAAATGCATAATGCGCTGCCGATCGGTATCAGGTGAGAGGTAGATGCGGTTATGATGTGAAAGTAACAAAGGTCGTTTAAGTAATTGGATATTAGAATTCGGAAATTAACGCTCTAAATCAAGATAGATGATACCTTCAGAATTTCTCGTGATATGACTAGCCATCTCAATTTCCGTCCCAGTTAAGATGAAGGGAAAGGGCGTAAGGTACAACCATACATTTAGGAAATTTGCAATATAGAAGTTTCATAGGAATTTTGTGGTAAACAATGTGATTCACACGGGCAAAGCCATGGATTTATAGGCAGATCATTTTATTCCTAAGTATCAACATGGTCTCTACAGATATATGCTCAAAGCCTTCTCGTTTCTGAGAAATGGAGTAAGCGAGATGACTGAACAAGGTTCTCTTTGTGCATCCACTGAAATGAGAGGTGGCTTCTGAACTTTTGCTAGGCTACAAAAGGACGATTGGGGAGGTGACAGCTGCTCCAATAACCGCATGGACAGCTTGAATTTTTTAAACATTTTTTTTATTAATACTACATAAATATACCGCTGTTTAAAAAATTATAGAAATAACCTTCTGTCACTATTCAAATTGACGACAATCTTACGTGGAATCCTACGTGGCAGCGTATAGGACTCTGTTGCTAGCCCAATTAGCGATAGAGTTTATGTCGCTAGTCGAACTGGCGATAGAGTCATTTCTTTAAATATTAATATTTTGTATAATATTGCATTTTATTTTTTGTTTTTAGTAATTTGAAATAATAACTAACTATTAACATTTGCATTTGACATGTGCGCCTTATGTTGCATTCATGATTTTGGTTTAAGTAATTATGAATTTCGAGTCTAACATAACATATAGTAGTGAAGATGCGAATTACAGGTAAGATACATGTGCGCCTTTCGGAATAAAAAATACTGGGGATGGATAAGAAGTCAAGCTTGCAGTCATACATCCTATATGTTTGGGTCCATCGGTGCCTTTTGCTTGTCTCCCATATGGGCTTTGGCCTTTACGATGGTCGCCCAGTACTCGGCTTCAATATGTACAGGCCCAGTACTCAGCTTCAATATGTACAGGCTTGTCCTAGTCTGAAATAACCTTCTGTTCAATAGGAGCATCAGGGTGTAAGGTTTTTAAAATTTGAAGTTTTTGAGCTCTACTAGGTAGTTAAGTATGTATGTTTGCTCGATGAATGTCTTATCATGCCTCTCCTGGCCGTCGATCCATTGAAAGAAGTAGCAACACTCTATCACCTGCCATCATGCATAGAGGAAGTTAGCGATATATGAAATGAAACATACAATGAGATTTATTAACATCAACTTGCGCGGTTATCACCGCACGTGTAGTGCGCTCGGGTAGTGGTGGTTGGATGTGTTGATTGAATAATCTGTGCTAGATTACCGCAGTTGTACTACGAGCATGGAAACTCTAGTGGCACAGGTGCATCCTTGCAAGAATTATTAGGGTAGGATCCCTTCTTATCAACCCACTTCCACTTCCGAAGATCTCTTTGTAATTCGATATTCCTAACCCCGTAGAGTGACATCCTCTACCTCTCCTCTCTTCTCCCTGCCCTACCCCTATTTTCGAGATTAGCTTGGGTGAAGTGTTGGCTGGCTCCCTTTTATAGGCGGCTAGTGCATAGTGTTTGGGAGTAAATTTTGCTTAATGGAAGTGTACTCACGTCCATGAGAGCGAATGTTGTGGGCATAGGAAAGGTCATGTTGTTGTCAATTCACTGAGAAAACTGCTGCATACTGTCTATTTACTGAGAAAAGCTAGTGCGTGTTGTTAACTCACTGAGAAATGCTAGCGTGTATTGTCAACTCACTGAGAAAAGCTGGCATGTACTGTTAATTCACTAAGAAAAACCGATGTGTGTTGTCATTTCACTTAGAAAAAGTATTGCATATTGTCAAATTCTAGTAAACTTTGCACTCGAATATGCCGCGCCTTGTGGAATTTTAAATTGCACCAGTCGTACGATACAAATGGTAACATACACAAATCATTAAATCGAATTACATCTAAGATACATGTGGGCCTTGCTAAAAAAAACAATATTGATGTGTATAGTTCTAGTAAGGCCTGAGGGGGAACACCCCTAAAGCTAAAATGGAACATCATAGGGCACCCATATTGAGTGGCAGTCATCAGGGCAGCATGGACGTGGTGGTTGTCGCGGTAGTGGTAGGTGCAATTGCATCTTGGGTTGGTGCAACAGTAATACGGGTGGTAGTCGTTGTCGAGGTGGACCACCTCCTCATTGTTTCTCTTCCTACAGAGCTCGTTGTTGTTGGTCCTCTCGGTCTAGAGCTCCTTCCGCAAGAGAGTGTGAATGTAAACCAAGGTAGATATTGAATGCGGTTGATCCATTCACTCGGTAAACTTGCAATCCAAGGTCTATAAGCAAGATGGGGTCATTACGAGCAATGTATGCATGGAAGTATAGGTAGTAAATGAATCACTTACCATGAACAAAGAGCAGTGAACAAATCGATGTCCTGAGTGCATATTTCCGTAAGAAACCTGGACCACCACGTCAAGTTTGTACTTGTATTGCGGCCAAGCTTGGGGATATGTGCGTAGTTGCAGAGTGGATTTCTAAGGGTGTAGAACTCTCTGGTATTGAGCAGTAGATATGGGCTTAGGGTCGGGGTCTAGGGGACCGTAGATGCTCGTGTCTTCGAAGTAAGGGTCATGACCTCAAAACCTAGCTCGTGTCTGTCATCTCCTCCCACGGCTTGAGCTTGCAGCCTTATCTGCCATGTTTTCTTCTCTTCTTCTCTTCTTACTTTCTTTTTTATCAAACTAAAATGAATTTTGGCTGGTTTTTTAGGCTTAAAATGGAGATAGAGGGTTCGGTGTCTCTGTCACCATTTGAAATGGAAATTGAAGCTACGGGGCTTCTGTCGCTATTTCAATTAACAATTGGTCTCTCTGTAATTGAAAAGACGACAGAACTCGTGGCGACAATGTTGCACTCTGTTGTTCATTGGTTTAATGAGTCATAATACGGGGTTACTCGATCTTCTTGACGTAGGATGGATACTCACGGGAGTCTTGATGAATCGTAATGATCCTCCAATGCCAATGCAAGGGACGAATACTTTTTAATCTGCCAAAACACACTCGTGTTGATTTCGCCGACCACCAAGTGAAGATCAATCGTGCACCCAATTCCCAACGGAAAGGCTGAACGATCTTGATTGAAGAGAACACTCCTAATTCCCTATGGAACTTCGGCAGCAATGCTAAACTCGAACAGACTTTAGTAGATTGATTTTTCTCAAACGTGGTCTGAGCCCTAAAGGCTGCCAATACAAAGCTTATATAGCCCCTTGGGACGTCCATATGGTCCCCAAACCAAGTACAACTCAACCCTATATGGTTTTAGATACGAACTCTCACAAAAAGGAAACTATATTTTTCACCCGTCCTATTGTTTCGGTCATAACTTTTTATCCGTGACGAATTTGAAGGTGGGACCAGATCCATTGCGTAGCCCTTGAAATTATCTTTCCAACGAGTACAAGAACACCTGAATCAGACTCCGTTTGTGAAAGTTATAGCCTTTTTAGTAACTGCCTGTCAGGCTGTCCCGAACCGAATCCGAGTTGAATCCTGAGTTGAATCCGAGTTTGAATTGGGTTGAGCACGTGGGAAGTCCGAATTTGGCTTGAAAATCTTATCCAAAACTTGTAGTTTAGGTCCTTGGGCTCCTCCCTTTTACTTTCCCACTGCATGGGCTTCTTTCCTCTCATGACTCGTGGCCAATTGGTCCTTCTCCACTTGATCTTCTATTGCTTCAAATCTGAGAACACATAACATATTTGCATTAGGTAGTACGCTATTCTCATCTAACGTAATAGAAGACTCTCTAAGAAACAAAAGCACCTGTTGTTAAAGTAGCTTAGCTCTTACTCTTGTCATAGGACCTTTTGGAGTCTCATCACTAGCTTTGTCATGCACACTTGGAGTGGATGAAGAATGTGTAATAGAGATGTCCTCATCAAGTCACCATTCAAATGGCGATAAAAGTTCTGTTTCATATTCAGATGGTGACAGAACCTGAAATGTCAACAGAGGATTATTTCTGTAATTTTTTAAGTGATGGTATATTTTTGTAATATTAATAAAAATAAATTAGTTTTTTAAAAAAATTCTGGACAGCTCTATCTTCTCTGCACTTGCCCGGCCCCACCACACCATACCTGCCACGTGTACATTGCATTAACAAATGAAATCACCGGATTAATGATAACAACCTGTTGGCCATTACTGTTGGATTTGTACTTTGCGTCTTAGTTAATACAATGGACAGTACACATGCACATCGGTCGGCTTGATTTGTTCAGTGATCAGTATAATTTGGAAGCATTCTACTCCATTCCGTGTTGTCTTGCATATTATGGAAGCAGAAAATTGAGGGACATTATTAATTTCAGTAAATGAAATTGGTTTCTTTAGAAGCAGTGGTATGTCACTGTGTATGATGCTAGATAAAGCTTGCAATAGTTTAGTGGTTGTTCTATGATAGTAATGGTACATTACATGCATGCATCAGGATGTTTTAAATTAAGCCTGGACTACTGTTGTTTTTGCGGCTAGAATTCTTCAATTAACTTTGACCTGGATGAATTGTAGGTCTGATGTATGAGTGAAATTGTTAGTGGTCGAGTTTTAGTGTGATACCATGTAGAGGTCATCACAGGGTTGTGATGAGTAATTGACTTTTTGGATTAGAGTATCTGCGAAGGTTGAGTTTGGTTTTTGAGGATTTTGCAAAAGATTGCTTTTGTCTGACGACTTTGTGGTTTACAAGTTCGTGTGATTGCGAGTACTGGAGTATTCGAAGTTTACGACTTCGTGGTCGGACGGTTCGATTGGGAGGTCTGATAGGCAATTGTACGAGATCGGCAGAACAACCACGGTTTGTCAAGCATAGCAGAACGATCACAAAATGGTCGTGCTTCAGTACGTGGTCATTGTTCGGTAGTCATAAGTTTGGGCAATCGATAGTCATAGCTTTTGTGATCGGTTGTCGTAGCGATCTATTCGGTAGTCGTAAGACTTGGCATAGTCACAGCTTTTGTGATCAGTTGTCGTAGCAATCTGTTCAGTAGTCGTAAGCCTTGCCGATCGGTAGCCGTAGCCCTTGTGATCGGTTGTCATAGAGATCTGTTGTGGTAGTCGTAGCCTTTGTGATCGATGGTCGTAGCGATTTGTTGTGCCGGTCGTTGGCCTCTCAGTCGTTACTTGTAGGCTTCGACTACTTCAAATTTTGTGATATTTGAGCATCCAAGTACTCACGGGTTGACCTGGGTGTTGTTGCTAGTGTGCACATATATTTATTGTTTGGTCATAGGTTTAGGATTAATATTTTTTGGTGCATATATTTTGCATTTAGTATTGTTTGGATTAATTGTGCCAATTGATTACTTTGTGTATCGTACAGTGCTATGTGACGGTTTGCTTATTTGTGTTGGTTGCAGGACTTTAGAGCTAGGTCATGGTGAGGCGTAGGAGGACTGAGACTAGGAATAGGGTGGTGTTGAGGTTAAGAACGGTCAAGAGATGTCGAAGATGACCAAGACTTGCGGAGTGGTTGCAAACTGGGACGACAAGGAATCAGAGTGGGAGGTACTTGTGGTGATCATGACATGCAACGGCAAGGTGGACTAGGATTAGGCTCAGGGAGGAGTTGAGATTCAGACGAGAGGAAGCCAGGTGTGGGGCGCCAAGTGACTTTAGTCATTTGCAAGTGAGGACGGTTCAGTGGGATTCAGATGCATGAGAGGCTCGGTGGCAAGTCATTAGGGCCACGTGGAAGATGGCGAAGTATGGGCGATGCTTTGTGGCAAAGGAGGCAGAAAACTTCGAAGAATGCGGTAGAGGGATATTTTGGTAAAAGTGCCCAATACTGGAGAAATATGTGTGAGTAAAACCCGATGATAGGTGAGGTTAACGGGTTATCCCAGTTTGGTCTAATGGGGGGATCCATTAGGTTTCGGGTTCAGGTTGTGAGCCTATATAAGGGAAGAAGAGGCAAGAGCTAGGGTTTGAGAAGGTTGGCTAAGTCTTTTGGTGGCTAGCTCCTCCTTCATCCCATGGGAGATAAGTTAGAGTGTGTGTGTGCTCTAGCTGCAGAGCTCTGTCCTCTTGAGTGGAGTGGCTGTAAAATCAATCATATCAAGTGAGCAATACATCAATCTTTGATCTACCTTGTGTATCTTTTTGTCTGTTTGAGTTTACTCTATTTTGAGTTAGTTTTTCCTCTCTTCTCTCAACCTTTTCTTGATCTTTTTCTATTGCTCTTGTTTCGGTTGATTTGATCTTTCTTCTGCCCTTCTCTTGATCTTGTTGTGCCAAGGATATGGACGAGATGGAGATAATATCTTGAGATCGATCTTCAATTATCTAGGCACTTCAATAGCAAGATTTTTAAGAAACCCTGTTTTTCCACGTTTTTGGTCTAACCGGGTGATTTCTTGATTCAATAGTTCTTCGGTTCTTTTAAAGTTTACATTTATGATGATGCGATTTGAATCTTGACTCTTGATTAGCAAAGCTGTAAGAAGTACAATTTCATGCGTATTTTAGAGACAAGCCATTTATTTTCTTATAGGTTCTGAAGCTCTTAGGGTAGGTTATTTGCTGTCTCCGTTTGGTCGAACAGCTCCAGCTCCAGTTTCAGCTAGCTGGATGCCTGGATCTCAACCTTCTTGTTAGATGCACGGATTCAAATGTTGGAAAATCACATAGAGAAAATCACAGAGAAATCTATGCAAATAACCTACCCCACTTGTAATTGCAGGGAATAAATTCTGGTCATCACCGGAGCCAAGATTCCACGCCATTTAACTGTGCAACAGTTGAAGTGGAATTGTAGTTTTGTAAATGCATGTCACCCCCTCAATCTGATTCGTCAAAGATTTTTGTATATATAGCATGTGTTATACCTGAATCAGAACAAGAACATCAAGACGTACGTATGAAACGTGCATCTATCGGCTGCTTTCACAATAGGATCGACTCAAGCTAAGGTCCCCGACAAATGTATTATCAACAGCTGCTAACACCATGCACCAACAGACCGGCATAGTAACCCTTTTCCTTTCTTTTTTTTTAAATAAGAGGACCAATCGATCCTAGCTAGCTAGTGATGAGAAAGCAGACACCTGCGCCGACGTGGCAGCAAAATGTGCAGTAACCACGACTGCATGCTCGCTAGCTAGCTATAGCCCCATACATGTATGCATGCCCATGATCACATCACCAACCTGCACTGCTAAAACATGCATGCATCTCAGCATCTGCGAATCACTAAATCATGGTGGCTCATCATGGATCGATGGAGCCTTCCATCCTCTTCTCTTCTTCTCTCTTCCTGTGGGCATGCAGATGCAGTCAAGTCAAGCAGAAATGAGAGGAGATGCGAGTGTGCAAGGATGAGACTTTGATCTTGTATGGCAGATCGATCGGCAGATGCATGGGACTGTTGGAACCGAACCCATCAGCTCCGGTAGCTACTCACCGGGAGAATACATATACATGCTTTTTCCCGCGGAACGACACACACGAATAGGGAGGAGGATGAATAAACACAGAAGAGATCTTTTGGTGGCAACACATGCTTTTTCTTCTTCTCTGTTATTCACTCGCAGCTCCTCAAATTGCTAACAAGAAGTATATGGTTTAAATAAGCCTCACACACACACACTAAGTCGACTAACAACTAGTACCTATTCTCATGCCACCGTCCGGAATCTTCTCCACGATCCGCACGACAAGCACTCTGAGCATCATCCAAAAGACTCACTCCACCAATCAATTGGAGTAGACACACTACAACCTGATCAGTCTACGACCACACACAGACTACCGAGCTTCGAGTCCTTCTTCGACCACGGTGTCTCGACCACGCTTTGTTGACCACTTCATCGACCACGGCTTATCGACCATGGCACTCCGACCGTATCTACGACCACGGATTCCTTTCAACCGCTTCACCGACCACGCAGGTCTTTGAGCACCAATCGTCACTGTAGCTCATGAATGTCGACCTACGACCACTCGAATGCTCCAACTGCTACAGACGAGTACTTAGACACACGACTTTCGACCACAGGCACTTACGACTACACACAACTACGAGTACTAGCACCTACTCGTTTACGACCACGAGCACTCAAACACTCGGAGATCCACTCAAACACTCAGGGAACTCAATCATGACTGCGGAATACTATAACACACCGGATACTCGTCACACAATTTTGTAGCACTCGAATATACGAGTACAGTACTCAAACACACAAATACAATCTATAATAAGGTTAGTTTCAATAGACGGAATGTAAGAGCCACCACGGTGTGGGGGTCTGTGGCTTGTCTTCTATTTGTCGCTGCCGGCGGGAGGCACGACAGAGGGGATCTCTGCCGATGCAGCAAACAGGGGCCCGAAAACCACCACAGAGCAGACACCCCACATGCCGCCGTGGGATCCAGTCCATAGTCATAGTCCATGTGGCATCCTCTCCTCACAGACAGATGGTAGAACTAGATGGCATCTGGACTGGGAGGAGAGAGCGAGAGGACAGCATCCTTAGCATGCACAGAAAGGTGAATGCATCAAGGCAGGTCTAGTATAAGTTTGCCGTCTTTTGCATGGTTACATGGGAACTTAGATATGAGTTTGCGGTAGACTGTTTATATTTTTACAAAGAATCAAAGATACTACGTAGAAGGATTTTGTATTTAAGAAAAAAAGATGATTTTTTAATGGCGCATGGAAGAACTAATTGGAGTAGTAAGAAGGTGGCTCCACCATCCTCTGTTTGTTGCATCTGTGTCACCATCTCTTGTTAGGCTATCACTCAAAAGTGACCAAAGAATAAGATGTGGAATTTTCATCACAGATCCAGCCCTATCCTTTCCCTAGATTTTGATTGAAACAGACCGGATTACTGCGCAAGTGGTTACTTCTCAAATCCTCATCATCCCCTGTTAAACGATGCGCCTCACCTTAAGTTCATTATTACGGGCACTGAAACTTTCGTTCTGATGCAGCCTCAACTTGGCAACAAATCAACTGAAACTTTCGTTCTGATGCAGCCTCAACTTGGCAACAAATCAACTTTAGCTTTACTTTTATCTGACTCGGATGGATCTAAGTGGCCATAAGTCAGAAACCAAGTGGCATTATATTTCAGTGGATTTTCAGCTCACATACAAAGCTCTTTACAAGTTTATATTATGTCGAGTGTAAAAGAACTTACAAAAAGGCAAACTAAAAGCTTGGTCTAAAAAAAAGGGCAAACTAAAAGCCGGTGTGGTGTAGAACAGCAAAATCCTATGTGTGTGATGAAGGTGGCGCGCCAACATTCAGGATTGACCATGCACCTGATACGGTGTAGAACAGCGAAACCCTCCACGCGAGCCTCTCTCCCCCATTTATTGGCGTTGATCCCTTGCCCCCAAGGATCTACCTGGTTAATGATCCATGCCTGAATTTGTGCTCAAGGAGGGCAGAGGTGAAGCCTGAGAAGCGTACAAGGAGTAATCATAAAGGGCAGCAGCATCTGGTCTTCATCAAGTTTGTTGGCATCCAAACTAGGGCCCCAGAATGAGTAGCTATCTGCTATATATCCTTCCGGGTGGTTCTCTCCTCTTCTCTCCTGTCCGATGCGTCTTTTGGCCGGCCTCTCCACAGCTGTGAAGATAAGGGCAAGGTACAATGTCACAACTTTGGGAACAGGGATTCCAGCTTCTGACAAGGAAGGAATACAAATTCCAAGGGGTCCAAACTGGCATTTCAGTTCAAATAGTCTTCATGGGGTCCGTCCATATGCGGCGACGACAGAACCAACAGGGGCTAGCTCCTGTTATGCTCACCACATATCCGAAAGATGAATATGAGTCCTTGCGAGTGTACTTTCATTTCGTGGTGTCCTAGTTGGTGCTCGTTTTGAGAATTTTAAGCTGTTCAGTATGCCCGATGTTAGACAAGGGTGTTGAACTAGCTGGGGAAAAAGCTGTAGTGTGTTACTGGAATTTCATGTATTTTAAGTTGGAGAATAATGATATTGAGAAGTCTTTAATATAATGATATTGTAATATTAGGATTGGTGGGAGTGTGGATGTACAACCCCACCAACTAAGTTCGATGTCTTCTTCGCGCGAATTTAGGTGTTTATTTTCTTCTTGATGAAAAAACCTAGTTCTTCCTAGATATTTTTGTTTTTTTTGTGATATTACAATATTCCTTCAATTACTGTATATTTTACTAGAATATTTTTTTTGGCAAAACTGTTTATTTTTCTGTTGTAAATTTTTAAATGACTGTTATTGACCTAGCTTTGCAGTAGAAGAAATGCAAAATACGTAATAATCAAATGCAATATTCCTGTAGACTGTAGCCAGCAAGTTGATGATCGCTGTGGCCAGCAAGTTGATGATCAATTTGGTCCTCTTGAATACCAGGATTTTCAAGTCCAATCAACATTATGTTACAGGCTACTTATTGATTTCTCAAGGTTTGATCCTACGATCTCTTCATTGACTACTGGCCTGTTCAATTTAGCTACGGTTGTTGACTTTTAGCTGAAATAGCACTGTAGCGGCTGGAAGAAACCGCGGCTAAAAGTAGGAGTGTTCAATTCAGTTTTTGGCTGAGATGATCTAAAAAGAGAGAGAGAGAAAAAAGAAGGAAATTGAAAAGGATTAAACAAACATGGAAGAAAGAAATTGAAAGAAAAAGGAAAATAAAATCAAATTCACCAAGCGGGAGCAGCGCTGGCGGGCGAATGTGGAGGCGATGGGCAAAGGCTGGCAGGCGGAGGTGGAGACAAAGGCGGCGAGCGGAGGCAGCCGGGATGGGCTAAGGCAGGTGGAGGGGACGGGCAAAGGTAGAGGCGGCAGGGATGGGCATAGGCGGTGCTGCGGGGAGGGGGGAGTAGGGGTAGAGATAGGTGGGCAGAGGTGACGGGCGGAGACGGTAGGGATGGGCGTAGATGAAAGAGGAGGCAACGGAAGTGACAGGCAAAGGCGGTAGTGGTGGGGACAGGCAAAGGCGAAGGTGGCAGGGACGGGTGGCGGCTTTCCAGCAGTAGCGGCACAATCTGAGGTATTCCAACCCACGTTCGACCTCACGAAGCCAGAAGCCAGAAGCGGACGAGGGTTGGAACATGGCCTATGGCTTTGCACACAGGTACTTGATTAGACTTCCTCCAAAAAGAAATATCAATTAAAGGCATCAGCAGTGTAAGTCTTTATAGAGAGGTATTTGTATAAATAAAAACAACTTGTGGGATATAAGTCATCTCCTTCGTTGTAAGGGCTAGAAATTTTCACGTTAATCATTAAAATAAAAAAATCATTGAAATTATCTCACTAATTGAGAGCTTAAGACAAGGATCTACACCACTTATGTTAGTGTGGCTAGACTATAATGTTGTGGATTAATCAAATTTTGATATTGTAACTGTTACAATTGTATAGCAAAAACAACTATATTTTTCGTGTGCATTTGAGTTATGTGACAAATACAATACTTGCAATATCTAACTGCGCATCTGCATAAGCAATTTCGTCAGTTTAGTCATTTTCAATGGTGTATATCCTTGCTTGGAGTGCACCACGTTTCCACTAACAAATTTGCAGAGCATTTCATTTTCATTCCCACAAATATAATCAAATCACGGTGTCGGCACAACTATTCGCTGCACACAGAGAGTCCTCTCATCAGAGCTGCGTTTGCCACTAAAAATCTTATCCTGCACCACCCCAACACCGCCCGTCGATCTTCTTAACGTTGCATTTTACTTAACCAAAGTCCTCATCGAGACAGAACATGTCGCCGCTTACACCTCCAATAGGAGCAGCTAAGCCTAAGCACCTCCCTGATCGACAGAAGCAAGCAGTCACGTCATCTTTCGCAGCTGCCACCATTGCTTGCTCCTTGTCACTTGCAGCCTCGGAGGGGCAAACACGAAAGCAAGCGTGTTTGCTGCGCACTCAGCAACAAAAGGGATGCTTGGGCGCGGTGCACTGAACTTGCGCAGGGGAGAGAGAGAGAGAGAGCGAGCGAGCGAGCAAGAGGAAGGCTCCACTACCACTGGAGAAAAGGAGGCAGATAGCACAGCAGCAACCAAACCATTCTGGAATTTATCGATCTATCCATCCGTCCATCAGGCAGCGAGGCTAAGGCTTAGCTACAATGGCCGTCACTGACTGAGACCGACAGCGTTCTGCGTTCCAGCTAGCAAGGAGCAGCCAGCCGGGAGAGCGAGAAATTATTGCAGAATCTTGACACATAGCCGGGCAGATCAGTAAAGGCAGAGTTAAAGCCTGTGTTGTTGTGATCCACTCTGAGTTCTGCGTAGAGGCTCAAAGTTTCAGGTTAAACGGGCAGAGAGCAAACCAGTGTGAAATCTAAGGTTAGAGCAGTGTCTGAACATACATGACAGTACTGAACATTGATGAAACCGGGCACTAATCTGCGTACTATGCAGTTAAGACACAGTAGAACAGACGTATTGCGATACTGTACTGCACTGAGCAGCTGGGTGATACCACTGCACCTTGACAAGGCAGGATGTGCACCGGAGAGATTGATCAAGCCAAACCGGCAAGCAGTCAAGCGGCACAGGCGAGTGACACGAGGTCGGCAAACAGTGAAAAGGCGGTGTTTCAGAACATGTATGGAGACCATGCTTGATTACCGTTATCTACTGCTTGTAACTTCTTCCTTCCCATGGTGCCAAAGACGAAGGTGATGGCATGATCATGGTGATGCCTTTGCACTGTTGGAAGAAATAAGCTCCCAAATGATCATGTACACTGCACCTGGACAGGCAGAGGAAGAAGGCATACATCCACTCGGCAATGGTCTGAAAGCTGCCGAATTGGACAAGATGTAGCCACCATGTTATCTCTAATACCCTTAACAGTGACCATAGCATCAATGAGTGTGCTCCCCTCCTTGCCATGAAATGAGACTGAAAAGGAGCATTCAGGAAGCAAGATGGAATGAAATCAGATTGAGAACTCCCGCAACATACATGCACATGCCAGGTTCAGAATGCGAATGTCTTCGCGTGTCTCAACTCTGAACCGCTGGGGGATGGAGAAGGAGATGGTGATGGAGTAGCTAGGTTCCCTGCATCAAATTCCGACAAGAAATTATCAGTGGACGAACGTACAATCGAACTGAGGTCCCGATCTGGAGTTATTGAGGTGTGTACGCCTGAGCAGGGATAGAAATCCCGAAACCGGTGCAAAATCCGGCTGGTTGGCGGTAACCGGCCGGTTAACAAAAAACTAAAAAAAAACGGATTGAATTTCACGAATTAAATTATGAATTTAGATGGTTTGAAAACCGGTAACCAGAATGGTTACCGGAAAAAACTAGAGAAAACCTAGCACAAAATATTAGAACTAGCATATTTATACATATTTAGTTCACACAATAGATAATCTGACACAAAACAAGAACCTAAACCAACATACGAAGTGCATTCATAATCATTGGAATTTCGACCAATTTTTTCCTCCGGTAACCATCGGGATTTCCAGTAACCGCTGGGATTTCTATCTGTGCGCCTGAGCCATCATGATGAGTGAAACTTGATTTCCAGAGATCGTGCAATGACAAAAAGAAGAAATACGCAACTCTTTCAAGCACTGTCTACAGATAAATTCATTGCATCCGTGCATTCAACAATTGGTAACAAGAAAGGGAAGTGTGGACTTCAAAAGGGATTGCATCTTATATGGTGGTGGTGCTGCCAATTTTTTGAGAGTACAACAGAACAGCTCCAGCTGACCGATGGCAACTTGTGTGTATCTGGAACAGCATTAAAAAAATTGAAAATGCCTAAGGACATGCTCGAGATGACAAATAAATGGTGACTTACTGACTTCTTTAGACTTCTAAACTACTGCTACAACATAACACGTGAAAAGCAATTGTCCACTCAAAATTACAGTGATCAGTAATAGACTTGTAAGACCATGGGCCGAATCAGCTACTCTCACATACCAGGCATAAAAAGAAATAAAAACTACTTCCAACAAAAGGATGAACCACTTGTACTGGTTTGTTAAGATAAACAAAAACTTATTTTCGGCTTTCCAGCTACCATGGAACAGCGGAAAACAAAAGGGCAAACTGTTTGCCAAAAAAAATATGAACTATATCTACTGCATTTACTTTTTACACACAGCAAGATGCAAAACAACTGCAGTCTGCAAGATGAACAACTGCTGCTAATCAAACACTACTGAAATACATGAGGATGAAAAATATCATCTCATCAAGCATTTCATTTGGGCAATACAACTGCTACCATCTATACAAAAAACGGTTAGTGTTGTAACATGTAGGGCTACCAACTCAATCGACCTTTGCCAAATTTCAAAACAGTGTAAGCGACTGAGGTTTTGAGAAAATGTTCAACTTTCTTTGGAAAAAACGAGATGACTTTGATATTGCCTGCTTGCGAATTGAGCTGTCAAAAATCCTCTACCACATCTGTGACAGCCACTTCTTGTGAACATGAGTTGCTAAACTGGTCGCTTCGCCTCAGCCTGAGAAGATGAAGTAGCTTGACTGGACAACTTTTTGCTTCATCAACTCCATTCACTGACAAGTCCACAAGGGCAGGGATTACACCCTCCTTCATTACAAGTAAACAATCCTCAATACTATGGGAACATATTGATACAAGGATAGCAACTGCATGCTCTCGTTCTTTAGGGTTTCCTGTATCCAGATATTCTGCGATGAAACCAAGACATCGATCAGTTCTGGTAATAAGCAATGTGGCTTCTTCTATATCGCATATGTTCCGCGAAATCTTCAAGCAACACTCAGCGAAGCTTCCTTCAGTAAGAATGGGAGACAGCTTTGAGACTATTCCCAGAGAAATAAGGTAAGATTTTACATCAGCATCAGATGAAAGATCACAGATAATCTTGAAGGAAAGTTCAAGGCCCTTGGTATCTTCAGATGCCAATATTTTGAACACTGGAGGAGTAACAACAGAGGCCATCAGATGGGATTGCCGACAACTTGGGTGTCGAACCAGTCCATGCAGTACCAACAAAGCTTCCATTTTTAACTCACAATCAAGAAAGGATTTGATCAGACAGAGTGCTGCTTCATTCATGGGCAGAATCTTAGTCCTACATGTCAAAGAAAAATGTCTTTGAGAATGTTTCCATGGGGCCTTAGGTATGCATAACAATTTAGTGATTTGCACATGGCATAGTTTCTAGGAATAAGAAAATAAATGCTTAATGAAGAATTTCCACATATGTCAACCAATTGCAGCTTCCTGTTATTTTCACGGTATAAACGTTTTTCTTTAAGCATGCACATGTGCTCGATTCCACTCTTGTCCTCACTGGGCAACATGAACATTTTCATTAGCTTTCCGGTATCAATCGATATGATATCCACGGGATGCCGTGTGGAGTTCTCTGACATTGCACCATTACTGTTCCTGGACTGTTACATTACATTGACCGGTCAGAACTCAAAATCAGGTCTCGGTGCAGATGAAGAGGTCTACAGTGTACAAACTTCATTCACCTGAGCTCAATACATCTTGTTTCATGTCTCTACAAAGAAGGAATCTGCTTGTCACTAGCAGAAATGGAACTTTCTCTGTTTGGGACATATGGGGCACTTGGGAGGACTTGTTATGCCAGGGAAAGCACAACAAACAGCTTTTAGATGTTTAGTCATATCATATTACAAATAAGTAAGCATAACACATGAAGGTAAATTTCACTTCTCAAGACTTAATTGACTCAAATCCTTGCATGGTTAATTTGAAAGGGCCTTTTTCTTTGCAGGCTGCAGGACCATATGAAAAGGTCAAGAATTATGTTACGATGAACCATTGGGCATTGGCTTTTGAGAAGAGTGGAAATTTGAGTTTGCAAATTTGATGATTTTTCAGATGGCCTACAGACCAACCGGTCTGACTGACCCTCCCCAGCGGTCAGACCGCCAGCCAAACCAGTGTAACCAGCCAAGGCTTGCGGTCAGACTGCCCAGCCAGGAGACTCTCGGCTGAGTTTCTGATTTTTGGAATTTTGGATATGGGGTGAGTTAGGTTGACCAAAGTCCATGTATATATGTTACATGATGTATGTTACAACTAACGTGGGTCAAGTCGTGAAGAACTTGTGCCCAAAAATAATTTTTTGTCTTTGATTGTGCAGGATCGTTTGGAGTTAACTATGGTCAACGGCGAGGATCGGGGCTACACTTATGGAGGAGCTGAGGCCCAGAATGATCAAGGATGCCGAGTGAGATGGCTGAGCTCAAGCATGGCACGAGAAAAGTGAAAAATATTAAAGGAAAGTTCAAGCGACCGGTTGCACCATGTAGCTTGATCGGTCCAAGTGAGGCATGGTCCGATGAAACTGGAACGGGAGAGATTTGCCGACACGTGGCAAACCAGTAGTGCACCTGCACGTGACAAGTATAGTGATTGCTTGCAAAGAAAGATGAAGACTGGGTCAAGAAATGCTATTTTGGTAAGTTAACCAACATACCGGAAACTAACATGGATCAAAACCGCGGCGATTGGGAGAGCAGTTTAGGTCAAGGAGAAACTGAGAAGATCAAGTTGGATCAAGTAGCGGATTCGGACTTACAAAAAAACGTGTATAAGTGTAGTGTGTGAGTAAAACCCATATTATGTAGGGTAATTAGGTTTCCTATATATGCTAAGTGGATAGTATTCACTAGAATTAGATAGGTCCTGAGTGCCTATCTATTTAACGAGTTGGGATGGAGACTTTCTAATTAACCATCCAACATTCCACAAAGAAGCCAAGTATTATAGGGTTAGAGTTTGAGAAATGCGTATTGTGATGTACTCTCTTGTCCTCCAAGTGGAGTGGCGTAAAACCTTCATCCCCAAGTAGCAACATATCAAATTTTTTCAGCTCCCATGAATCCCTCTTGTTTTGGTTAATTTGCTTTTGATTTAGTTGATTTTGATCTTCTCTCTCCCCCTCTTAATCTTGTTGGATGCCAAGGATGAGTTAGTGATGGAGATGTTTTACAAAAATCAATCCCCATCCATTTAGGCATCAGATTTAGCAAGTTCTTGAAATTGCCCATTTTGTTTGGATTTGACCTTCTCGAGTGATTTCTTAATTCTGTCTTTTTGCCTTGATTTATTTGGTGTTTTTGCTTGCTATGACATGTGGGAACACATCTATAGCTATTTTGACCATCATCCACCCACGAAGAAGTTGTATTCATCGTTTCTTGTTTTTGCTCAGTTTTGATGCAATCTTCCTTCAAATTGAAAAAGTCACAAATTTGACAACGATTTTCTCGATAGCTGGTTGGAATAGGTTCGTAACATCCTAAAGAAAGTGCATGCTAAGTTTCATCTACGGATCAAATGTTTTATGGATTTTTGGTTTTGAAATAGTGTTGTATTTACTATTTCCGTGCTGAAATTACTGTGGCAGTCTGGCCGCCTACTGTTCATGGGTCTGACCTCTAGGGGCACGTTGAGGGTTGTTTTGCTCTATTTCGCTTGGATTTTTTGTGTGGTGATTAGCCTCTGATTTTTATAACTTCTCATAGCTATTGGAGTGAAGATTGACGATTACTTAGGGGGAAAAATTCAAAGGCATCATTCGCCCTCCTCTATTGTCATATCGGTCCTACACAGGCTTATTAGTTGGGTCAATCAGCGTGACCACTGTCCTGACTGGTCACCTGATAGCCAGAATTTCTTCTGATGATCCAACCCAGAATAGCATGTGCAGAAATCCAAAAATCCAGACCACAATACCACAAGCTCTGGACAGCATATCTTCAACATTTTACGATGAAGATAGATCAGAAATTTATATCGGGAATATTCAAGGAACAGCTCATGTATGATCTAATTAGCAGAGCCCTCGATGTCCATGAGCGAATTGAGTGATTGTTCAAGGCCTCCACCTTGGTTGGGGCCCCATTCTTGTAAATGATTGGCTGCTATGTACTAAGCTTTAGGATGCATGATATGAGTATGCAGGGTAAGTAGGCCCAGGGTTCGGTTTCCCGGCGGTTACCGGCCGGTAACCGGAAAACCCGGCTGGGTCCGGGATTAAAAAAACCGGCCGAAATTTGAAGAATGAGCTACAGTGCTACACAAAGCAAATGAGCATGTTGCCTTGCAAGCTAGCAGGCTTTCTGATGCCCTTTCCACCATAAATACAATTGCATGCTGCTGTTGTAGAAGAGAAGTTGGAGAAAAAACAAATGAGGAACTTGTTCGTAATGCCAACAAACTAGAAGATGCCAACATAACTATTAACTCACTACAAGATGCATTGTCACAGGCTAGAACGAATCTTTCTATTCTTGTCTTCTTGATGCTAAAAAGAATGAAGTTGAAGTGAAACATGAAATGGAAATTAGTGGTCTTAATGCTAAGCTAGCCAAATGTTTGGAAGAGTTGGATAGCTATTTATAGAACACATGGAAGTTCAAAGGTCATGCCATGCAGCAGCTGAAACATGCAGCATTGATTACTTCAGTCAAGCATGGAAGTTCAAAGGTCATGCCATGCAGCTGAAACATGCAGCATTGATTACTTCAGTCAAGCATGGAAGTTCAAAGGTCATGCCAAAGCTTGCATTGATTACTTCAGTCAAGCATGCAACAGCTGAAACGTTGCATTGATTTCTTCGGGACTATCAGTCAAGCATGCAGTAGCTGAAACGTTGCATTGATTTCTTCGGGATTGGAATAACTTCAGTTTCCACCGGTTTTTCCGGTTTTTCCACCGGTTTTTTCGGTTTCCGACCGGTTACCGGTCCCCTCCTGCTCCCCCCAAAATTTTCATTTGCCAAAATTTAACCGGGTTTTCCGGTAACCGGTACCACCCGGCGGCCGGGATTTGGCCCGGTTCCGGTTTTTCGATCCTTGAGTAGGCCTCACACTGTCACACATGTTCTCTTCATCGTGTAAAGTGTTCATAACATTTTTGCCTTATGGGCCCTCTCCTTTTAAAGAGTTCATGCACATATATATTCCCTCTTATTGCAAGTCGTCCTAGAATCCATGTCGGTCAAACACTTTTACACATTTAAGCTTGATCATCAAAGTGTATATATATAAAACATGATCTTGAAATTATTATTACTACTTCTCCCAGTCACAAGTAAGTGTAAATGATTATACGAAGAAGAAAATGATATATTTTGCTTTACTTGTGAAAGGAAAGATCTTGCCCACGACGAAGGCCAAGATGGAGGTGAAGACGGGAATGGTCGGCTGAATTATTGCGGCGTAGGCAGCAGCGTAAGTGGGATTGGTGTAGCTGAGGCCGACCAAGAACAGCAAGTGGTTGCCTAAGATGCGGCACGATAAACACATCGAGGCATTAAAGCATGAAATTTCTTCCCAATTTGCAAGCACAACAGTAGCTTTGCTTTTCGGTAAGTTTCTTAGTGGGTACCTTACGCTGTAGCCCAAGGAGGAAGGAGGAGGCGCCAGGTGAGAGGTGGCCGCGGCTGGGCGGGCGAGCCGTGAGCCCGTGATGGCGGAAGACGGCGAGGAGGTTGCGCAAGACGGCGCGGTTGACGCAGAAGTTGAGCACCTGCTTGGCGATCATGCGAAACCCCGTGCTGACGAGCTGCACGCCCACCATCGTCGCGTGCGCCGGCCTCCCCTACCCGTCCCGCGCCCCGCCGATCCCTATCTTCCCCCCGCCTCCGGTGGCCATCCGACAACAGCGTGCTGGTCTCTATTGGGCTTGTCTAGTCCTGGGCTACATTTTGCCGGAAACAACTCTAGTGGGCCGGGCTAGCCTATTGCTCGGCTGTTTCGCGTGTTGGGCGTTGGCAACTTAGAACGGGAGCATGGCCATTTTTTTTCTTTTGGTTTTTGGTTTGTAAAGTTAAAATAAATTGAGGTGGTTTATTGAAGTAGATCCGCTACAGTCCAAAAAAACACAGATAAAAATCATTAATCATAAGAAAAAATATCAGTCACAACTTAAAAGAATATGACCCATATCTATTGAGTAGCTCGGTTGGTCGAGCGCGTTTTGAAATAACAGAAATATACAAGCGTGAATATTTTTTTTACAGAAATAGGCTCCAGTCGCCGAGCCGTGGGGCGACTGGAACCTATCGCCGAACGGCCGCGCGACATGAAAGCAATCTGCTAGCTGTTAGGTGAATTGATTGCAGTCGCCGAACGGTTGGACGACTGCTTACAGTTGCCCATCGGTTAGGTGATTGGAGTTGCAGTCGCGGAACGGTTGGACAACTGGAAGTGCATATAAAAGGACAGCACGGCTGAGCGGGCGAGCTCAGCCGCTCAGTGAACAGAAGCGACAGAAAGAAAAGAAGCGGAGAGGAGAGGAAAGAAAAGGAGA
The DNA here is from genome assembly GCA_017311315.1 of Dendrocalamus latiflorus. NCBI lineage: Eukaryota > Viridiplantae > Streptophyta > Magnoliopsida > Poales > Poaceae > Dendrocalamus > Dendrocalamus latiflorus. Next base: position 31,588,491 of record CM029633.1, read on the forward strand.
GGAGAGGAGAGAAAGGGGAGGGAGGAGGAGAGGAGACGGAGAGGAAGAAGGAAAGGTTTTGCGACTTTGGTGAGGTAATTTATTTTTGTATGTTGTAGTTTAAATTTTATATATGAAGTAGATAGTTTATTTAGTATTAGTATCCATAGAAAGTTAATATAGTAAAGAATAGTACAACTTTGGTGTAGAAAATTTACTCAATGTAGTTTTAGAAAATTAGTAGCCATAGTAACCTGTAGTTGTAGAAAATTTAGTGAATATAGTTGTAGAAAAATAGCATCATGCGTACAAAATTATAGTTGTAGAAAATTTAGTCAACGTTACATAGAAATTAATCATCCGTAGAAATTTATAGTTATTCAAAATGCAGTTAATATTTTTGTAAGAATTTAATAATTTGCTTTGTATAAAACAATAATACGTAATATTTATGATTAATTACGAATGAATGTAATGTCGTTAGTACATTGAAAAACACGTGTATCATTATAACTGGTATATAGACATTTAAATCGATATGTCATGTAAATTGTCAAAACCCATTAGGAATTATTTATAGTAGGGGAGAGCTCGAGTAGCGAGAAAAGATTAGCATCAGTGTGCGGTCTGCCAATAGAAAGTTAATGCTACGAGGGTAGTGTAGTTGGTTACGATAGGCGAACGATCGCTAAAATGTAAATTACAGTACATCAGTACTTCTGTAATGTGCGATGCGATTTGATTAGTTGCAAAATTGAAAATATATGCAAGCAGACATCAGTAATGCCGATACCCACTACATTAAAAGTGCATTACGGTGTTGGAACCGTTCGTGAAGGTCCGAATAGTGTGGACTTGAGCGGTTTTGCGCAAACTAATCTGGTACACCCGGACGGCGAGAATGCTTGAATTGCAGATGTGATGCACTGGCTTACCCATAGTTTTTCATTGGACCCCGAAATATGTAGCGTCGTCATACAAGAGATTTGGAGTCGGTCACCCACAGACATCAGATGGGAGTTGAGAACATTGATGCGCACTGTTGTATGGAATGGGTTTGTGCAGGGGTGTCGACGCTGTGGATACGAGTGTATGATGCTTGTGCAACCATGCCCAATAGAAACTGTGCAAGGTTGTGCGTACGGGCATCATCCGGGAGGTGTGAGCAGCTTGGGTGCCCCGCATGTTGGTGAAGAAAAGGAAGCTGCTCGTGACGAGGCCAATGCGGTACATGGAGGAGAGGGAGAATAGTCACGCTATGGTGAGGGTACAGAACAAGCCGATGAAGGGGAGCATATGGAGTACATAGTGCATCAAATGGAGTGCGATGACCAGACGTCTTAGGCTAAAGAGGAAACTGTACAGGAGGACGATGAGGATAGTTCGGATGACGACGAAGCTCCCATCCCGCAAGAATAGAACCGGTTTGATGCTGAGGGTGTTGCCGCACATGACGAACACGAATCACCGTGGAAGTATCATGGCACAGAGGTTCGGTTGCATTCAATGTTTGTTGACAAGGCATCGCTGCAGGATTCCATCAAGCTGTGGGCCCTATCTATGCAGCAGACTTTTTGGGTCGTGAAATCTAGCCTGGAGCAGTACACTGTGAAGTGCGAGCAGGCCGGTTGTCCTTGGAGGGTGCATACACGCAGACCAAAGTATGAGACTCACTGGATTGTGTCGAAGGTGGAACCACACTCTTGCATTCTTAGTAGTGTTTTGGCGAGGCGTCATAACCTAACATTCGCCTTTATAGCCAATCTGATATACGGAGAGATAGTGGAGAAGAAGGACATGGAGGCCACGCATATCGTGCTAGCTATCAAGAAGAAATTAGCTACACAAAGGTGTGGTGTGTGAAGCAGAAGGCATGAAAAAATGGTTCGGGTCTTTCGAGGTGGCGTACGATAATCTTCCTCGTATGCTTCAGGTGTTGCAGGATAGGAACCCGAGCACGTATATCGCTGTGAAGGACAAGCCATCTACAAGGCCACCAGGTTTTGCGGTGTTGCAGATGGCCTTCTTAGCATTTGGTGCATGCATAAAGGTACTCAGGCATATGCTACTTGTGATCTCAGTTAACGGAACCTTTTTGATCAATAAATATAAAGGCCAAATCCTTACGGCCATTGGCATTGATGGAAATAATCAAATTATGCTGCTGGCCATCGCATTCATGGAAAGTGAGAATTCTGACAGCTGGTTGTGGTTCCTTAGACATGTGAGGGTTGGAGTTGTTGGCGCTCGTCCTGATGTGTGCGTAATCCATGATCGCCATGCTAGGATTGAAAAGGCTATAAGAAAACTTCAGGAAGACCCGAGAAGCCCTTCCCCTGGCCGGATATGAGGAACAGATGGTGCATTCGTCACTTAGGGGCAAACTTTTTCAAGCAGTTCTCGAAACAACTGTTGATGAAACTGTTCAAGAGGCTGGCTATGCAGAACCAGCAGAGAAAATTTAATGCTTTGTGAGCATTGTTGGACAGGTAAGTAGAAAGAACGTCGATGAGAGGAACAAGGGGCTGGCCATGCCTAGGGCGGTACAACCGGAATGCTTGACAGCACTGGATGAGCTTAACCCAGCTGGTCCGAGGAGAAGGAGCTCACGGAACATCAAGTGCTTCTCGCAGTAGATCAATGGAGAACCATTAGAGAAGTGGTCGCTGTTGCACGACACGGACGGCGCAAGGCACGGCATAATGATGACTAACCTTCCGGAGGTGTACAACTAGGTTCTCAGGGGCCTTCGTTCTCAGCCCCTCGTCACCATCGTAGAGGGTGTTCTGCACAGCACAATCGACTACTTCAGGGAGAGGCATGCGAATGCCGCACTTCATGCGGTCAACCCATGAACATCGTACTCGTCGAAAATTATGGTATACATGGAGACGAAGACACAGAAGGACCAATTGCACACGGTGCATATCATGGGTAATAGGGAGCATCATTTCGACATGGTACTTTGGGATAGAGTCAATTGGGATGGCTCGTGCCCTTGTTACCCACAAGGTATGCCTTGGAGATCATGTAAATGAACCTAACTGCTCGTGCAACAAGCCAAAACTGTTACGGAAGCCATACTCTCATGTCCTCGCTGCATGCGAAATTGTGGGCATGGATCCTTCGAACTTCATGTCAGAGTACTTCTTCAAGGAGATGGTGATGTATGCATGGTATGGCGAGCTCAAGGGGTTCAGAGTTGTGGGTAACTTCGCCACCTTGGATATTGTAGAGAGAACCTGGATTCCGGATGTTGACATGCTAAAGGGTGGGAAGGGTCGACGACAGCGCCAGTGTATTACAAATGATATGGACAAAGCGCAAGCTGGAGCACTTGGTGCATGCTGCGGGCGATGCGGTCAGGAGAGGCACACAGTTAGATGATGCAAGGCATGTGCTGATCACTAGGCAGACCGGCATGGTTTCTACAACTAGTTGTTGGAGACTACAAATAAATATCTGTTGTAATTTGTACTTTGTTAGTTGGCACTTTTGATATGCGTACTGTTGTACTAATTGTATCGTACATTGCATGTACCATTTGTACAATTGTTATGTTACTTCTCCCTTTTCAGTAATGTAGCTGATATTATGTTGGTAGCCTAGTATTGTTTCCTTTGTTTATTTACAAGTTCTATTTACTATTGCTTTACACGTGATGTATTTTGTTCCGCATAAATGCTAACTTGAATTCATTTTGCAGGTATGGCTTGTGAGCTTCATGAATCGGACTGGTCTTACGGCCTATTGGACGAGCACGTCGACCGACTGCATCGCGCTTCCCGTTGTGTTCCACCTCCAGGGAGCACAGAGGAGCCAGCTGACTTGGGAGTGGTTCGGACACGTACACCTTGAGTGGACTGGAGACTAGTTCCCTGTTGGACAGCCAGGTATGCACTCCGGCGGCATTGTACTACTGCCATAAGTAGGATACGTGATGACCTTTACTTGCTTCGCAGGTTGCGTGATGCCGGGCTACTCCCTCTCGCCCAGATGGTGCAGGCCACTGACGAGGATGGACCATCCTTGCCTGCGGGTGGGGACAACGGTGTGAAGCGATCGTGACGCTTCCCGTTCGACCGATCTTTGCTGACAGCTTTGGTGGACTGCTGGCAGCCGGAGATGCACACTTTCTACCTCCCATTCGGGGAGATGGCTCCTACTCTATAGGACGTGTCCCTGCTGCTCGGCCTTCCCATCGCGGGAACTGCTGCCTTCCTACCGGAGGCCCTGGCTGGCTGGTGCGCGGACCTACTCAATAGATTTCAGGGAGTTCTTCCACCTGGCGCCATGGAGTACTACGTCTTCCCGGCCAGGCGACGGGCTCCGCACCTCGGGCCACACCCCGGAGATTCTGTCCGGTAGTGTCCTCACTGGTGCACTGGTGGCACATAGGCGGTGGTGTAGTCCACTCCTCCAGCTTTGGAACGTGTGTGATGGTCTCCATACCATCTTACCTTATCGGGGTGCCACCATTCAAATGGCCTTCTGCCACCTGCACCACCTCGTCCTCCATGTGTATGCATTTTGGCTACACTGGTTGAGCGCGCCTATTTGACAACAAGTGGTCGTTAACACCAAAGTCCTCATTCCTTTCGAGCGGAAGGTCCTCTCTTGGTGACCCATGTTCGATTGGCCCCTCAGCGTATGTCATGGTGGCTTACTCTACGACGGAGAAGATAGTTGTTTCTACCATCAATGGCTCGGGCAGACGGTCTAGCTTTGTGCAGCAACTACACCAGACGTGACAGCTTTGCGCAGCGACACGACCACATGGGGCACCTTCGCACCGTGACAAGACCACAGGCATCGGCTTCGTGTAGCGACTACAACAGACGAGACAGCTTAGTGCACTGACAAGGCCACATAGGCCAGCTTTGCATTGTGAGAAGACCGGACAAGGTATCTTTGCGTAGTGACAAGACCACACGGGCTAGCTTTACGCAACGACATGACCGCACAGGCCAACTTGCGCAATGTGAAAACCAAATGGTCCAGCTTTGCATAGCGAGTACACTAGATGGGACAGCTTTGCGTAGTGACAAGACCACACGGGTCAGCTTTGCGCGGCGACAAGACCAAAGAGTGTAGATCTGCACAATATGAAGACCTATCTGGTCAGTTTTACATACCGACAAGATCACACTAGGTAGCTTTGCGCAGTGACAAGACCACACGGAGCATCTTTATGCAGCGAGAAGGCCACAAGGGGTCCTATAAAAGAAGATCGAAGAGATTTCGGAGAGAACACTACACAAATAAACCCAAGACTACACCGGTGCTTACTTCACCACACTGGGATATACATGAGGCAGAAAAAGCAATGGGACAAGATGATGAAGCAATGAGAGAAGACCCGCCTTAGCCTAGGTATGTTAATGGGGTTGCGCAAACTACTCTAGTAACTATCCCGACCATCGTCTAGACACCGCCACCTATTGGTAGCCGATAAGAACCAAGTGCATTATGTTCCTCCTACTTTTTCTCCTTTAAAGTACGCACTAACAACCTCTCCCGTGTATCCACAGTCCCCAGAACCCCTATGTGGCTACCACAAATGGATCGATCTTGAGATCCACCCAGAGAACAAGTGATCATTCGACTTCGAGGAGTGGAACGTCAAAAGGTCCTACGAGATCCAGGAGGAAGAGCGCCATAAGTACGAGCAAACCGAGTGTATACATCGGGAGACGAAAGCTCATCTCGAGGCGTGCACACACAGAAAGCACGAGGCTCGCAAGAGGGAGCGTGAGAAAAAGAGGGAAATGACGACCAAGGTAAAAGAGACCGCCGAGGAGTTCAACGCCAAGCTCGCAAGGAAGGGAAAATGACCCCAGTCCACACAGTAGGTCGTACGAGTAGTTGGGTTGATTGGTCGCACATGATGCTCTATGTTATGCATGTAATCAAATCCTACACGGCATGTTACTCCCAATTGTACTATGAGGCCTATTTTAATTCAGACAAGCTTATTTCCTCGTCTTTTTATATTTAATTATTCCAGTAGCAAGTCATCCAACAACATTAACAAACCAGTTCTCCTTCGTGTATGAATTCCCGGTAACATCACAATATCACTTACCCTCGTACTTACCGATCGTTCTTATGTCAATCATTCTTAAAAAAGTTTCACGAATTTTTTTGCACTACAACATACAAATGGATTATTGCGAATCTAATAGATTATTTACCATTCATAATCTACGAAAATCACAAATGGATTAAACCACATTGCCTCTTGTTTGTAGTCGCTGCACAGCTGAGCGGCGGCAACTCCAGTCGCCTAACCGATGAGCGACTGTAAGCAGTCACCCGACCGTTCAGCGACGCAATAATTCACCCAACGGCCAACAGATTGCTTGTGTGTCGCGCGGCCGTTAGACGATAGGTTCCAGTCGCTTGACAGTTAGGCGACTGGAGCCTATTTCTGTAAAAAATATTCACACGAATATATTTTTGTTATTTTGAATAAAAAATAGAATATTTATACAAAAAATTCTGTGCACCTCGCCCGTCCGGGTTTTATTCCTGGGTCCATCCATGAGTGCGCTGAGTGAGAAAACCCCTAGGATGCCTCCTGAAGCGGATTCGGTGCGTATACGACGTCCCCATGTTGGCTTTCCAATGCCTTGACTTTCTTTATGCATGAGCTCACTGGGCCAGTTGTGTCGGGCGGAATTGATGTAATGGACGGATGTACCGCGTTGCATTTATTTTTGAGAAAAAAATTACCCTGGCATCTAATGAAATTTAACATTTTAGAACACTTATTAGCTTGCATCCAAGGTTCATGTTCAAGATTCAGAACAAAATGAGGATACAGCTTAAGTTTAGGTTCAGTTTCTTACATCCGTGGGATCCTCCATAACGCATTCATGCTCAATGTTTTAGTCTTGAACAGCACAGGAAACCACATATTCTTGTTTCAGAAAGGAACCAAATAGCTCTAGAAACCATGGTGTTCTTGCTATGGCCCCAAATTCCATCTTAAGTCTGCGATGACTCCACTTTTTGATAGTATTTGATAATTTTTGCTGACCCTGGCATCATTAAGTTGATCTGGTATAGGGATCAATGTGGACAGCATAATGGCTAAAAGCCTGTGCTAGTCAAAGGGAGCCATTTATCTTGGAGAGAGTTTAGGAGAGGAAGATAGACATAAACGGAGATGAACTTGTTTCTCACTGCTTATTGCTTGAATAGATGATAATACTGACCTTATATAGAGCCGACCTTAACAAACACAATCTAAATCTTCCAACTACTAGAGATAATATTCCAACTAATAGAGATACTATTCTATATTATAAAGATATCAACATGCTAATCAAGTTGGTACTATTTCTAATATAATTAGCTAGCCTTAGGAAGGTGCAGCTGTTGTTTCCATGCGTGAATAGTAACTGCACATTGTTCATGTGAACTGTACCGTTACACATGATAGCTTCTCCCTCCCTTCGCAATAGCTCGTCCTCGAGCTGTGGTGGTGGCCATGGCAGCAACCCTTGGAAGCTCCATTGAGACAAGCGGCTGCAACGCCTTGTGCTAGTGCATAGTAGGTAGCCGATGGCAGTTGATAGCGAAGGCATAGGAACCTTAACACTGCCCGACGTTGATGGAGACACCACCAACAAAGACAACGAGCCAGGGTAGTGCTGCTACCCTTTCTGCCACCAAATGCAATGGAATGGTGAGGGATACGACATGTTGCGACCTCCCACACGTCACTCGCCGTGTTCCACACCTCCAAAGGCATGGTGTCAGCCACTCGCGTGAAGAGATTGACCGCTGGATAACGGCCTTCTTCTTCCTTGGCGAGGGTGCCATGAGTGCGACCACAGGCAACGAGGTTGAGAGAAGCATTATCGATGGCAGCAGAGGTGGTGCTAGTGGTGTCAACACAGATCACGCAACAACAACTGCTTGTGATTTCTTCTCCTCTACTACTATCATCTTTTTCAGCATGCGTTCGATCTTGCGACCAAGGTCGAGGGCCTTGGCAAATGGACACTCAGCATTGGAAGCCATGGTGTTGGCTCTAATACCAAATATAATGATTCTTAGATCGTTACGGGGTAAACACCATCATGAGGACAGCTGAACAACATCAGCTTGATTGGGGAGAGACTTTAGAAGAGGAAGATAGACATAGATGGGGATAAAGACATAGACGGGGATGAACTCTTGTTTCTCTCTTCTTATTGCTTGATGAGAATAGATGACAATGCCGTCCTTATATAGAGCCGGTCCTAACAAACACAATCTAAACCTTCCAACTACTAGAGATAACATTCCAACTAATAGAGATATTATTCTATATTCTAAAGATATCAACATGCTAATCAAGTATATACTATTCCTAATATAATCAGCCAGCCTTAGGAAGGTGCACCTATTGTTTTCATGTGTGAACAGTAACCCCGGCTCATATTGGCCCATATGTTTGTGTGCACATGAAGGTGTCGGTTAGTCCCACCTTACTAGCTTAGCTTGAGAAGCACTTACATATAAATCTAGGAGCTCCAATGGTAGTATCTCCGGTTAACCATTTTGCGCGAAGCGAGGACGAAAGTGCAAGCGGATTGCTACATGTGCGTGGCTTATCCAAAATGGGGTTAAGCCTAAGCCGGTTTGGACCCTAGGGCATTACAGTTTCCCTACTTTTCAGCAAGTGCGCATCTGTGTTGAGAATCCAATCTTTCAGATGCTATATTTGATTATTCTTTTATCCTTACGACATCATCATCACATAATTCCATACTCATTTGTAGAGAAATACATACTTCAACCAGAGAAATCTAGCTCTTGCGTTCTTTTGAGAGTGTCAGAAGATTAGGAGATCAGCATATACCATTTTTCCTAATAAGATCCTTGCACACATCCTTCTTTTTGCATGGGCCAGCATGCTTAAGGACATAGGTTAGACAATTAGACCTCTGTTGTAAACTAAAATCATTGCTGCCATGTAGCACTTACATTTGTGTGGTTGCGGATTTTGCTGTTTTGGTGCATTTTAATTTTGACTATTTGTTTCATCTTTTATACAGTTTTTCTCCATCCATCACATACCATGGCAGGCTGATAGTGTCGTGAATCTTGGATTTGCCGGCCAACATAAATTCCACTAAGTTAAAGATTCGAAGACTGTCACGGTTCTCTCCTACTTTTATAAAAGGTCAAAATAATTGAAAGCAAATACCTTCCTTTGAAAACTGAAAAGAGGAAATCCAGTGCCACACCTTTGCCTGGTATGGGTGTGAGATGATAAAGATTCAAATAAATATTTTGAGTCCAATTTTGTTTAAGTACCGTGCTTGTAAAAGTAGATTCGTTGCCAAGAGAGCATCACATTACTTGGCAACAGATATGTGTATTCCAAGTTGGTTGAGAATCCTGTCAACTTCCATGGTGGGGGTCTTTCACATTGTCTCGAATCCAACCGTCCACGCCTTAGGATGTTGAGAACTTGAAGTATCTCGTGGGAGATCAGCATATGTGCAAGAGCCTTTAGTTTTTTTGCTGATGAGACCGATGTAAATGAGCAGTAGTATTCTGCACCTTCATGGGATAATCTACTTCTGAACTCCTCTCAACGTTAGAACTTGGAGACCTTTTCCTTTCTCACGAATCTCTCTTGTTAGAAGCTTCCAATGTATGCCAAGTCAATTGTGTGGATGCTGGCCAAGATGTATGCGTTGTAGTGCTGTGCTCTTAATTGAAACAAGTCATAAGGACTAAGATGGGACAACTATACAAAATTTTAACAGTAAATTATTACTTTTTAAATGTTAAGTGCCTTCTTGAGGCATCTTTTCGTCATGTTGTTTTAGTAAATAGGAAACATAAGAAGGCAAGGGAACAGTGCTTCCACCCACTATCAATGAATATATCCTTTTTGGAAAAAAGGTCTTAGTAGGGCCTTTGCCAGTTCGAACCTGACGAGTCGCTACTATCAGTGCTATCTAGCTTTGAAAAGCTGGAAATCTTCAATAATCTTCCAACAGTTGTCATGTTGATACAAAATGGCCATCATGTCTTCATTTTGTCGTTACTGTCTCTGTGCTCTTTATTTGCTTTCTATTAAGTTCACCGGTGGGGGTGCTGGTTGACAGGCTACATTCTGACCTTGCATTGCCCAACACTACAGGAATTGCTTCCGTTCATCTTTTTTGTATCAACTTGAGGCAAGCTTAAAGCCAGAAGCATTTTTTTAATCTTCATTGTTCAGATAAAACTTTTGGAACAATGCAGGTTTGAGGAAGTTATTCCATTTGATATAATATAGCTCAAGCCGACAAGGTAACTTCACTGTAATTGTCTGCAAATTAAAACTTCAACCAACTGTTGGTGCTAACTTACACAGAATAATCATGTTAGCATACAAACTTGTTAAGAAATTCTGAGACACATGAATGATTTACACCTTTTCAAAAATCATGATATTTTATTTATTCTAACATTTTGATAAGATGTTGTGTAAGAGACAGCGTCATTTTTTAAATCACTGATCGTAAGAATAATTTGAGCCTGCTGTAAAGTACAAATGGTCTTCAGTATTTGCTGCCAATTATTCTTTCGACAACTAGGTTTAGAATTAGGATCTCAGGATATGCTTCAGTTTACCTAATCTAGTCATAGGGATGAAATTTGAATCATATTTTCTTAGGCATTGTTCTGTTTTCCGCATGAAGACTGGTATCTGGACTTGTTTTGAAATAAGTTGGAAATCACTTGGTCACTTGGCGCTGCTTGAATTTACCGGAAGCAACTGTTAAGAATTTAGTATTTAGAACCGAGTTGTTAAATCAATTTTGATGGGAACTTTTTTGTAAAGTCAGTCACATCTGGTGTGATATTAGGAGAATATTAAAATGGGATTCACCTACTTTAGAGATTTATTAATTTCCTGCAATATCCACTAGACACTTGAAATGCTCAAGTATGGCATAGGTTATTACAACTTAAATGTTATACATTCCTTGTTTATAGCGATTCAATTATACGAGAATCCTACTTTTTCTAGTGTAGATAGTTAGTTCCATAGCTGGAATTCTGTTAAAATCCCACATATACTAGACTGATTCACTGTAAGCTAGTCATATGGACTAAACCCATACAAATTGTGCTTAACTGGGACAAAGTGGGTGCACATAAAATATGGGCAGATTATACTGGTTTCTTGAATATCAGGTAACATGTATTTTGTTGGGAATCGATTTGCATATGATGATTTCATATGTGAAAAAAAAGTTTTGATGCCCAAATTTTGTGTTAGGGAATATTCTCAATTTTAAGTTTGATTTTTTGGGTAGCATGCTTTTGTTATGTGTATATTTGGGTAGTGATATTAAGTATCGCAGTGAAAATGCCAAACGATATAATAAGCCAATTAGCCAAAGCAGCAGATCCAAATATGTGATAGCCACGTTGCTGATCGGGAGACACTTAGCAGGCATAATATGCAAGGTACTACGCAGCTAATAGATCTTAAGTATGGCATCTTTGCTTAGGAAGAATATAAGGTCGCTCCTATTGTTGTTGGCTTTCGAATAGACATTTTGCATTTATGCTCTGAAAATATGTGATAGCCACGTTGCTAGTCGGAAGACACTTAGCAGGCCTAATATGCAAGTACTACGCAACTAATATATAGATCTTAATAATGGCATCTTTGCTTAGGAAGAATATAAGGTAGCTCCTATTGTTGTTGGCTTTTGGATAGACATTTTGCATTTATGCTCTGAAAATATGTGATAGCCAAGTTGCTGGTTGGGAGACACTTAGCAGGCCTAATATGCAAGTACTACGCAGCTAATAGATCTTAAGTATGGCATCTTTGCTTAGGAAGAATATAAGGTAGCTCCTATTGTTGTTGGCTTTTGGATAGACATTTTGCATTTATGCTCTGAAAAGTTGGAAGTTTAGTATGTCCAGTCTCCTAGAAGGCTAACGGCCTGGAATTTCACATTCTTTTAGGAGTTTTTTTCCTTGAAGAAAAAGCAAAAGGAGATCTAACGATAGCTTTGCTTTAGTCGGGATTGAAGAATGACCTTATTATTCTGAAATATATGACCTTTAGAAATACTCTGCAAATTCATTTGTGTAGCTTACAGTTGAAATTCTTTTGAAGAAATGAGTCTTTTTTTAGAAGTACCTGAAATGGAGCCACTGGAAGGTTTATATGAACACCAAGAATTGGTGGAAATTCAATGCAAAGTAGTAAAATGAGCAGATTGTTGTTATAATAATTGGCAATTACATTATCCTACAGGATTACTTGAAAAATAAAGCTTCTTTAGCTTAGGCTGTGTGGATCCTGCTTCGGATAAGATCTAATTTTCTGACCATTTTTGTTCCTTAGAAAATTGGAGGTTTGTAGTACCCTGACAAATCACCAACCATTTTCCCATGAAAATTGAACGTGTGACCTTTCGCATAACAAGAAGCTACCTCATGAATCCCAAATCTAATTATGTCAATTCATTATACACTGGATCTTATTAATCACTTTGGAATTGAAAGAAACCTGTAAAAGCATTTGAATGAAGCAACTGTTTCTAATACTGCTTCATTACACTCAAAGTGGACACTGGACAGGCAGTAGGGATGGATTTGGATTTTGTCCAATTTGTTCGACCACAGATCACAGTTGATAAATATATCCGTTTTGCTTGTCATTCTTCTCTGCCCATTGGAATCCATATACTGTTACAGATTAGTTGAATAGAAATATGGAGGGGGATAATTACTGCTATCCTTTCTGACCCAATAAAGGCTCATTTTTCCTGAATAGGAGAAAGGCCAAATAGGCATATATTTAATGTGTGCTAATTCCTACTAAATTGAGCGGCATCTCCATTAAAGAGTTCTAATGAATATGGAGCTAATAGTGAAGGCTGGCCCACTACATATGAATTGCACAAATGAGTCTGCTCGTCTTGTCCTTTTGAGCGTAAAGGTTCTAATACTACCAAAAAAGAGTACCAGTCAAAAAAAGAGAGAGTAGAATATTATATATGTATGCATAGACTGGTTAGGCCTTACAGATAACAAATCTCATCATTAGCTTGTGATAGAAAAATCCTTGAAAACATATTTTTCAGAGAGGAGGATGTCAACACAAATTTTTAGTCATTAGTTTTGCCTTGGAGGTGCAATAGTCAGGGATTCTGTTCCAGAAATGGTCTGCTTCTCATAATCATTGCTACAATTGATGGTGCAAACTGTATGTGGTTTCTACAGCCAATCAATTGACTGGAAATCAGTACGGGACAACACCTTTACACAAAATATTCTGCAAGTTGGTTGTATCAATAAGGATGCTAGCATGTTGCTATCCTGCTGGTTACAAAGCACAAATGGTTTTGTAGCAGGGTGAAGGATCATGTAAGAAGGTCTAATATAATATTGTAATGAATCATTGCAAATTTTATAGAGTGGATATTTGATTTTGCAAAGATTGTATTTTGTCTTCATTGGTTTCAGAATTTTTCAAACAAAACAGTATGACCACAGTAGTCATATCGTTGATCAGTAATACCGCGGCGGTCAGACCACAAAGTGGTAGTATTGCGGTTTATCTGCTGGTAGCTTTTTCCAGAGAGGTTCAGTTGTGGGGTGTGGTAGTATCGGCCTGTGGTGGACAGTAGTACCGGCCCAAGTGAAAATTCTTAGATTTTGGGAAATTGAGTCATAGATTGATTTGGGTTGATTTATGTCAATGCATTATTGTTGTACGAAGCATGTTTTTAACTAATTTAGGTCAAGTTGTAAAAAAAATTATACCCAAAAATGATTTCTTGGTCTTTAGATGTGCAGAATCGTTTGGAGTCAACTATGGTCAACGACGAGGATCGAGGCTACGCTCATAAAGGAGCTGAGGTCCAGAACGATTAAGAATACCGTGTGAGATGGCTAAGCTCAAGCATAGCACGAGTAAGACAGAAAATATTGAAGGAAAGTTCGAGCGACGGGTTACACCATGTGGCTTGGTCAGTCCAAGTGAGACGTGGTCCAGTGGAACAAAAACATAAGAGACTTACCAACACATGGCAAGCCAGTGGTGCACCTACACATGGCAAGCATGACGATTGCTTGCAAGGAAAAATGATGACCAGGTCAATAAAGGGTATTCTGGTAAGTTGACCAAAATACCAGAAACTATTTTGAATCAAAACTGTGCCACTTGGAAAAGAGATTTAGATCAAGGAAAAGCTAAGAAGATCAAGTTGGACTAAAGCCAAGGACTTAGCGGATTCGAGCTTATGTGCTTTAAAAAGTGTGAAAGTGTAGTGTGTGAGTAAATCCTGTGTTGTGTGGGGTTAATAGATTTTCTGTATTGGTATTAAGTGGATAGTATCTATTAGAGTTAGATGAGGCTGGTCGCCTTGTCTATTTAATGGATTGGGATGGAAACTTGCTAATTAACCATCCAATTATTCTAGCTTTACTTATTGAAGTAAAGTGCTTTAGGGTTAAGATTTGAGAAGTGTGAGTGTTGTGGTATGATCTCTTATACTCCAAGTGGAGTGGCTATAAAACTTTTATCCTCAAATAGCAATATATCAACATTATTCATTTCTCATATCTCTCTTTTGTTTTGGTTGATTTACTCTTGATTTGGCTGATTTTGATCTTCTCTCTCCCCTTCTTGATCTTGTTGGATGCCAAGGATCTGTAAGTGATGGACATATCTAATAGAAATCAATTCTCATCTATCTAGGCATTAGATTTGGTAAGTTCTTGAAGTTGCCTAGTTTTTACTTGATTTGGTCTCTCTAAATGATTTCTTGATCCAGCTATTTTTTGCTTGATTTCTTGGGTGTTCTAGCTTGCTATGATATACGTGAATACATCTAAATCTATCTTAGTCATCATTCACCTACAAGTAAGTCATATTCATCATTTTAGTTTTGCCCTTTTTGGTGTAACATTCCGTCAGATAGAAAAAGGTCAGAACTTTGACAATAATTTTCTTGATCGTTGATTGAAATATGTTTCTAACACCCTAGAGAAGGTGCATGCCAATTTTCAAGTCATTTGAATTTACGAATCAAAAGTTACATAAATTATTGGTTTTGAAATAGCGTCGACTGCACTGTTCATCTAGACAAATCTACTGTAGTAGTGTTGCTATCATCACTGTATCGATACTAGTGATTTTACTATTTATTCCTTATATTGTTAGTTTATTGACTTGCTGGCTTTTGTGTTTGCTTTCCATTCAAAATTTTCATAGCCCTATAGCTATTGAAGTGAGGGATCGACGAATACTTAAGGGAAAATTTGAAGGCACCATTCACCCATTCTATTACCATATCGGTACTACACAAGGGTACCTTACCACTTGTGCATTGTAATAGTATTTTAGGTATATCTAGCATATGTAAAGTACACAACTACAAAAAAGGCTATACTAAATGTCTAATCACATACGGTTTTCTTGAACCGTCTGTGTTATAATTATCATAAACAATTTTACAAGTGTGATTCGTGTACTGCCTGTGATACCATACTATCACAGACGGTTCTTGTTAACAACCATATGTGATATTTCACAGACAGTTATTAATATGAAGCGTCTGTGATAATTGCAGACATCATAGATGGTTTTTAATTAGAACAATCTGTGATAGTTCACAGACGATCATTAATATAAACTGTCTGTGATAGTTATGTATCACGTACGGTTTGTGTTGGAACTGTCTGTGATATGCTATTCCCTTATGCACACCTTCGATCGTTTTGGCTCCCTTTAATCGTTTCGGCTCCCAAATGCGTCTCTTCATCTCACGAGCTGGATGTATTCATTGTTGTATAAAAATGATCGTCCGTCACCGGAGATTTTTCTTGTACGAGCATCTCTCCGGTTGGCTATCTTCCTTGTCTCTCAAGCACAAATAAATGGCTCCATATTCTTCCTTATCGTCGACATTAATGGCTAACTTGGCTATCTTGGATAAGCACCTCACCGGCCGTACATTGACAGATGCTACCGAAGGACATTGTGCCAACAGTGTCCTCTCTCCTATGTTCGAGGATTTGCCAAAGCAGTTGAAGGCCACCTTCCGCCATGTCTTCTGATTGGTCTCCTGCTTCTGGTGAGCTAATCTCGCCATCGACGTGGTCCTCCACAATGATGTTGCATGTCTCCAAGAGACTTGCCGTCTCTTGGAGTGCTTAGTCGAGGTGGTGAGTGACCGAGTCAACCTTGCCAAAACCCCTCAAGAAAGGGAAGAGAGCCTATGGGCTCACTTCGACTTGATTTTTCAGTCAGAGGGTGTTCGGGAGACACTCAAACGAGTGCATCAACGGGTGGATGTATTTTGGGCTTCATTCGCTGATGATCCCAAACCGTCTGATGTCGACCACGTCGCCTTCGAAGTCTTGAAGATGGAGATTGCATGCTACCTCCGACACTAGGAAAAATCGAAACAGTTAGGTTTCTACTTTTTGTTATCTTTTGTAAAAAATGACTGGCCACGCTATTTGGGTGCCGTATATATGTAGAATGAACCAGTTGAATTTGTATTTACTATGTTTTATATATGTAAACGGTCTCGGTATAAAGATATGACGGCATTACTAACCGGTAAAAATCAACTAAGTAATACATATTTACTCTTGAGTTATTACTGAATTTGCATTTATGTATATGAGAATGAATATAGATTTTAGAACCATATTTATCACAAACGATTCTACTTTAGAACCATCTGTGATATTTATTTGTAGATGGTTATTAATATGAACTGTCTATGAATTATCACAGACAATTATTAATGAGAACCGTCTATGATAGTGTAAGACCACATACGGTTCGCGGTTGGATGTGTCTGGGATACACCACGCTATTAAATGCCTAGGCAGCGGGATCCTGACAGATTTATCTTCATTGTGTTGCATTGAAGTAGACGGCCGGCTTTTGAGAGTATGGTGAAAGCATACCACTTGTAGATCTAGTTCTTGTATATCTATTTGTTCTTGGTGATTAAAGGTTAGTACGTATTTGCTTCTAATTATATGTCTTGTATAAAAGAGAGGTGATAGCTAGATTTAGATCTACCTTAATTGGTAGTTTGCTTTAATTTAAGAATGGGTTACCACTCCTAATTTACTTTAATATATTCTTACTTGATATATACATTGCTTTATGAATAGTATATAGCTAGCTACTTAATTTAGACATGGATAATTTATTATAAGGTGAATGTCAATTATGTGTAAGTATTAGGCTGGCTAGCTATAGTAGCATTAATAATCTAATTTGACACTAATTTGTTACATACGTAGCATAGATGGATCGAAACTGGATGTACGTTGAGAACCATATGAGTGAAGAGTACATTAATGACGTGTCTGCTTTTAGAAGAGCGGCCGAGCAAGATATGTTGAAGAAAGGAATGGAATGTATGTACTGTGTGCAAAAGGGAACTATAGTGAGAGAGAGAGAGAGTTTGGTAAATTTAAGGGCTTGATGGAGGACTTGAAGAAATCTTTGTTCCCGGGCTGCAAGCCATAATACACAAGGTTGTCATCTATTCTTGAACTGCTAAAATTAAAGGTAAGCAATGGTTGATCCGATAAGAGTTTTATGGCGTTGTTAGGTCTCCTAGCAAACATCCTTATAGGGGGAAATATGTTGCCGAGAATCACCTACCAAGCCAAGAAGTTTCTTTGTCCATTGAGAATGGAAGTAGAAAGAATACATGCATGTCCGAATGATTATATCATCTACCGTAAAAAGTATACAAAATTATATATTTGTCCAGTGTGCAAAGCATCCCGATGCAAGCGTAAGAATGACTCCGATGATGGCAAGGGCATCGAGGTGAAGAAATGATCTTCTACTAAGATGTTATGGTATTTACCTGTAATTCTCTATTTGAAGCGTTTATTTACGAATCAAAAGGATGCAGGATTGCTACATTGGTACTCAGAGGAGCGTAAGAAAGATGGAATGATAAGACACGAATATCGATACGATGTTTACAAACTTCGATGTAGAACTGAGAAATATAAGGTTGTGTTGAGTACAGATGAAATAAATACTTTCAGTAATATGAGCAACCGACATAGCACCTGACCCATGAATGTATGCATGTACAACCTTCCTCCTTGGCTGTGTATGAAGTGGAAGTACATTTTGATGTCACTACTTATCCAATGGCTGAAGTAACCTGGAAACAATATTGATGTGTACCTAGCACCATTAGTGGAAGATCTTGTGATATTGTGGAACGAAGGGGTACATGTATGGGATGCGAACAAACGAGAGAACTTCACTCTACGCGCCATGTTGTTCTGCACCATCAATGATTTTTCTACCCTTGGTAACCTATCAGAGTTGTGTATGAAATGAGCCAAAGCCTGTCTGCGCTGCTTAGATTATACCGAGAGTGTGGTTGAACAACTCGTGCAAAACTGTATACATACATCACCGTAGGTTCCTTTCAAGGTATCACTCATACCGTAAGATGAAGAAACAATTTGACAGAAATAAAGAGGATGATTTAGTACCAAGGCCTTTTAGCAGGAAAGAGGTGTACGATATAGTTAAGAATATCAATGTTGTGCTTGGAAAGAGATGTAAGTTGAGGACCCGTCAAAAGAACATGTGGAAGAAGAGGTCGGTATTTTGGGACTTGCCTTATTGGAAACACTTAGAAGTTCGCAATTGCGTCAATGTCATGCACGTAGAGAAGAATGTATGTGATAGCTTAATTGGTCTCTTACTGAACATTCATGATAAAACAAAGTATGGTGTCAGTGCATGGTGTGACTTGATCACTATGAACATCCGGATCAAGTTAGCACTGATAGAGACCGATAAAGGCCGCACGTACCTTCCCCCAACTTGCTACACTCTATCTAAGTCCGAGATAACTAAACTGTGACTTGTTTCCATGGAAGATTTTAAATTAATTGGCATGAAGCGTCATGACAGTCGTGTGCTAATGACACAATTGCTTCCTGTTGCAATTAGAAGTATTTTGCCGAACAAGGTTCAAGTGACAATCATGAGGCTGTGTTATTTCTTTATTGCCATTGCTCAGAAGGTCATCGATCTAATGGACTAGATGCTCTGCAGACCGAAGTGGTGATGACTCTATGTCATCTTGAGATGTATTTCCCTCCATCTGTTTTCGATATCATGGTCCATCTCATTGTCTACCTTGTGAAAAAGATAAAGATATGTGACCCTATATTTCTACGTCATATGTACCCATTGGAGAGGTACATGGGAATTCTTAAGTCTTATGTACGCAATCAATCTCAGCTAGAGGGCAACATCATCAAAGGTTATGCAATCGAAGAGGCCATAGAGTTCTTCATCGATTACATGGCTCCAGTCAAACCGAGTCTCGTCACAAGTGGAGGCTAAAGGGTATCGGGGCCATCGGAAGGAAAGCAATAACTTCCGATCTAGATATGTACACTCAAGCCCATTTCACGGTCTTGCAACACATGACTAAAGTGTCACTGTATATTGAAAAGCATAAGGGCATGCTATTCCAAGAGAATCCAGGCTGGTCGGAGGATTGGATCACGAGACAGCACAACCGTCGGTTCAATGAATGGTTAAGTGTGCGATTCACTAGGAGGTCATCAAGTAAAACGCTGCAATGGTTGGCGAGAGGGCTAAAATTTACAATTGTAACATGGCAAGGATACGACATTAATGGGTACATATTTTGTACAACATATCAAGATAGAAAAAGCATAGTGTAGAATTCAGGTATTCACATAGATACATTTCGTGAGCAGTTTAGTACCGCTGCCCCAAGCTCCTACTGGAGCTTGTAGAGGAGATTTGGGAGCTCAACTATGTAATTTTCAAGATGCCTCTCTTTCGGTGCCATTGGGTCCAACTCCCATAGAGTGTAATGGTCGATAAATACATGTCACTACAATGGACCTTAAATGTGTAGGATACAAAGATAAAATATCCGTACTCGTGAGGCAAGTTGTTCAAGTTTTTTATGTAATCAACCTGGCAAATAAGAAGCATCACGTAATTCTTCTTGGAAAAAGAAGGATTGTCGGAGTTGAGAATGTCGTGGATGAGGAAATGTACAATTAATTTGACGAGTTGCCTCCATTTGGAGATGGCATCAGGCTCGAAGAAGAGCCAAGGGATGAAGCAAGCTATATGCGTGTCGATCATTGTCGGAACCCGGAGCAACAACTCCTGGATCCTCTGTGTAAATCGCACTAGTCCAGGATCAGCTAGTGCACACAGTGAACAACAAAGATAAATATCAACCATAATGACATTTATTTAATTTAAAGAGTACGGCCTTATGTCTCTGTCGGAACCCGGAGCAACAACTCCTGGATCCTCTGTGTAAATCGCACTAGTCCAGGATCAGCTAGTGCACACAGTGAACAACAAAGATAAATATCAACCATAATGACATTTATTTAATTTAAAGAGTACGGCCTTATGGCCAGCGTTTACATCATCGCACATTGGCAAATATAACTGCAAAAGAAACTGCGGAAGCGAAGCTGAAAAAAAAAAGCGAAGCCCAAGCCTGCCCACAGGCAAACAACTGCAAGACGTGGCCTACTCGTTCTGGTCTTCACCGTAGTCGAAGTCGTCTTCCTCTGTGTGGAGATAGCAACGTGAGTTCAAACTTGTACTCCGCAAGTCACACGGAGAAATGCAATATAATGATAAAGGCTTCAATGGAAGGCTCATAGGGTTAGTTTGCATAAAACAACATTTCATGAAATATAATAAATAGATTAAAAATGCTAAATTTAATACAATACGTAAAGACAGTACTTGTAGTTGAAAATATTACCGTCAGTGCAGGCTCCGACCAAACACCAACCTATCCACGTGCATCCCACCCGGACCATCTTTTCCAAAAGATCACGTATGGATTCCATCCATCCACACGCTTTCACTGCGCAACTCTGATGAATTCCATCCATTCACCAGATTTCAAACTCTCACGGATTCCATCCATCCGTAAGGTTTTCATCTCTCGTGGATTCCATCCATCCACAAGGTTTTCGAAACCATTTTTGAAAAACAAAGTCTAATCCATGAAAAACCTTTACTCAGCATGCCCATGACCATGGGCACGGCTATCCAGGATAGGTTATACACTCTGCAGAGGTTGTACAGCTTTACCCACAAGACACGATCATCCCATATTGCCACCGGTTTACACACTTCCTTTGGTGTGCGGCGAGGAGTCGTGACAAGGCCTTTACAATGCAAAGCTTTCAACCTGGCCAAGTCAACACTAAGGTTTCACCCCAGTAAGGAATCCACCAGACCGGGACCCCCTCTTGAGCCGAGTGAGACTTCTCATGGCCTACGCCACGCTCACTTTCAACCTACGAAATGGCTCAGGTTGGGATTCGCAAATTATTCAGCCAGGGCTGTCCCATACCAGCCTTGTGGTAGTACGATAGGGCTTTGCAACAGTAGCTCACAGACCGGTCCTTAATATGACTTAGGCCCAACCACATACCCCTGTGCACGACAGTCAACCACTGCGGCTCCGACCAACAGGGCATGCCTGCACCCACTATCTAACCAATTGCCTAAGTCCAAACCAGTTTTTATATTTTATTTCAAAATATTTTATCATCCTTCTTGACTCTCCAAAGTCAAGAATACATCTCAAAAGTTTATCATTTTATGTGAAAAGGTAACCCAAATCCAAGATTATATCTAAGCAGGTCTAAGCATTTGATATAAAATTCTCTAGCCAATACTAGTGTACTAACTAGAGTTTGATCTAGGGTGACAAGGTATAAGGATTTGCAATATCAAACGAGGTAATTGAAGGACTACGGGTAGGCTACGCTAGCGCAAATTAATAAAAATTCTACCCGTAAACCAAGATCACTGCAGTTATAGATCACGGAATTACCACTAGACGCGCAGGTGCGGAATTGATGCAGCACGTCGGGGCAGAGTAGTCGTACTACATCGATGCAGCACGTCGGGGCAGAGTAGTCGTACTACGTCCTCGTCCACGTTGCGGCGTCCCACGTACAACTCCTCTATTGCGGTTCGTCCAAACGCTACAGATGCAGCGCCGCCAAAAGGTATCCACACGTACGGGAGGAAGCGACGCACGCCGGATTACTAGATCCGCGCGAGCGCCCAGGGCGTGGGAGGGGTGGCGGCCAGGGTTTGAGGATGTCACGAAAAAACTCTCCTCTCTTGTGCGCCCTTGCCCTCCTTTTATAGACGTCCTCACAATGGGCTTCTACGAATGGAGGCCCATTAGGACTCAATACCCAGTCTAACCCGGATCCAATCCGAATTAGGCTTCAGCCCTTAAGTGTGTGACCCTATAGGTTCACGTATGTTTAGACATGACGCGAGTACACATACTTGGTCAATAGTTGGCAGTGGCCTCTAGCAAGACGTGCCAACTCCTAAACATACACAAAGATCATATCGGACGAACCATCACAACTTTATGTACATGCCAATCCCTTTGCCTCACGATATTTGGTCGAGCTCCAAGCTGACCACTCTTTCTCGATCCTGTGGTCCGGAATCCCTTACTAGGTTAACTCTTAACCTTAAGTAGCATGGCCATGCATTTCTGGATCCGATCACTCGAGGGGCCCAGAGATATCTCTCTCAGATAGAGAGGAGCAAATCCCATCTCGACTGACCATGCCTCGCAGCATGCTTCATGACAAACCCGAAAACTACCTTTATAACTACCCATTTACGGAGTAGCGTTTGATAGCCCCTAAGTAGGTCGATTCACATCTCAAGTACATGCGACAATCTCAGGTCTAAGGACAAGGCGTACACATTGTGTAGAGAGAGAATCATAAGTATAATTGTTATGTCTCATGTTGGGTCGGTCCAACCCCATGTTCTAAACATGTGTCCACATTATTGGTTTGACATCTCCATGTCTATGACCTGTGAAACATGGTCATCAACCGATACATGTGCTAATCCATCATTCACGTGTGTCCTCACATGAACTCCGACCAGGGACAACTTTAGAATAACCATATAAGTAAAGAGTTTCACAAACAAGTCACATACTTGTTAATCAACACAAAGGCAATATTCAAGGAACATTTATTAAATCATGGATACAACGAAATATCATCATCTCTATGATTGCCTCTAGGGCATATTTCCAACAGTAATAACAAACAGGTATTAACTAAATTTAAAACTGAATTGAAATACGGGAAGGCCGGGAACGGGCCGGCGGCGAGGACGGCGGCGGCGCTCCTCGGGTCCAACGGCACGGCGACGGTCCGGTGGTGCTCGAGCCGGACGGAGGGGCGGGGGAGCTGCGCACGGGCACGGGGAGGCCGAGGGAGGTGGCGGCGGGGCGCGAGGACGCCGGAGGCGACCGTAATTCCTCGCCGGAGAAGCTCCGGCGCTCGGAAGCTCGGGCGCACGGCGCGAGGGCGAGGGAGAGCTCGGGAGGGAGAGAGGAGCGGAGGGGGAGGTGCTGCGGAGTGAGGGGAGGCCGGGGGAGGTATTTATAGGGGTCGGGGGGGAAGGCGGGGCGGATTTCTCGCCGGAGATGGCGCGGGGCCGGCGGGAATGGCGGGATTACGGGGGACACGTCGCGGGGATAGGGGGATTTGGGCGCGGGATGGCGGAGGGAGTCCGCGCGTGGGACACGGCGCGCGCGGGAGAGAGGAGAGGTGCCGGGGAAGGCGGGCGCAACGGTTGGCGGCGGCGGGAGGAAGGGGAAGGCTGCGCGGGGAAGACGACCCCGACAGGCGGGCCCAGGCGGCAGTGAGAGAGGGAGGCGGGGAGCAACTGACGGGCGGGCCCCACGGGCAGAGAGACGGAGGCGGAGGGAAGGCGCGCCGACAGGTGGGCCGGGGCGGCAGTGAGAGAGAGGGCGCGGGTGGTGGACATGAGGCCGCGTGGCCGATCGGGTGGCTAGGGGAAGCGCGGGCGGACCGAGCGGTGGACGGGCCGGATGGGCCGAGGGGGCGGCGTGGCGCGCACCGGGACGGGGTAGGCGGGGAGAAGGCAACAGCCGGATGGTGGCGGCGCGGAGGAGATCTGGCTGTCCACGTGGCGGCCGGAGGGGAGGGAGGGGTTTATTTTTATTTTTCTGATTTTAAGATTTTCAGAAAAGCACAGGAATTTCATTAAGCCTCAGAAAAATACCAAATAACTTCCAAAATTCCAGGAAAATTCACAGAAGCTCCTGGTGATATTTTGGACTTAATAAAAATACTTCCAACTAATTTTGGTATTTAATTTTCATACTTAAAATACTTTTTAATTTCAAAAAATACATTTTTAAACTCCAGAAAATCCAGGAAACCAAATGACTCCAAATAATTAATTTGACATAAGATTTTTATGGAAAATCAAAATATCATTTTATTTAATAATAATTTTAGGATTTTCTGAAAATACTTTTCAAATCCAGCTTTTTCAAAAACAGAAATTCAAGGCAAATCCAAATTTAAACTTTAGGCACAAATATACTTATTTTAATTTAGTTTTTTATTTTAATTGATTTTTATTTATTTATTTATTTATTTATTTTAATAAAAACCTGGGCTGTTACAATCATTATGAAGGGCTTTATTTAAAAGAAATATAGCCAGGTGAACTGATCCCACATGGTGAACACCTATTTGAAAATTATTCCAATGTAATTAATAAACTTGACATGTAATTAAGGAATTATTTCATTGTAATTGATTTAGTGATTTAGAAATAATTACATCTAGGATTGTATTTGCTTGCTTATTTTCAAAGGGCATGGCTAGCATTTCCTGAGGCTAGCCGAAAAATCTGATACATTGTGTATAGAAAACTATCACATGCAGTTTGATGGCATAAACCATCTGTGATATAGATATCATAGACGGTTCCATAATAGAACTGTCTGTAATAAGTACAACATCATAGATGGTTCCATAATAGAACCGTCTGTGATAAGTACAACATCACAGATAAGTCCATAATAGAACCATCTATGATAATGTATAACATCACAGATGGTTCCATAATAGAATCGTCTATGATAATGGTAATATCATAGATGGTTCTATAATAGAACCATTTGTGATATGGTACACATTACAGATGGTTACATCATAGAACCGTATGTGATATTAATATCACAGACGGTTATTTAATATAACCGTTTGTGATAGTTCTTCTGTAAGTAAGTCCTTTGCTAGGTTTTGCGCTCTTACTCCTCACTCGTGCACCCCCTCTGTCTCCTCGTCCCCCTACCTTCACCACCACCGCTGGAGAACCCGATATCTCTGTCCTCTCCTTCCTCACCTGGTGTGGTGGTCTTGTTGCCTCTCCTCCTGACGTCGCCTCTCCTCCCGGTGCCGCCTCTCCTTCCCGTCACCTCTCGTCCCGACGCTGCCTCTCCTCCTGAAGGTATGGATCTCAAATCCCACTTTTTACCTCATGAGCGATAGATCCATCTATATCTATTAATGTGTGTTCATGAGTTCTCTCCTCCTCGTCGCCTCTCCTCCCAAAGGTATGGATCTCAAATCTCACTTTTTACCTTATGTGTGATAGATCCGTCCATATCTGTTAATGTATATTCATGAGTTTTCTCCTCCCCATCGTCTCTCCTTCCGAATGTATGGATCCCAAATCTCACTTTTAGCTCATGTGTGTTACATCTGTCCATATTTGTTAGTGTCTTTTTTATGTGGAACCCAAAAAGGAATGAGGGAAATGGATGTGAGAGGAAAGGTGGGCTTACTTGTGTCAGGCTAAAAGTGGTAAGGTTGTTAGGTGTAGTCTCGGTGTGGTCCTCACGCAGATGAAGACATGGATGGTAGTCCATTGTCGTTGCCAAAAATGTTGCCTTCATGTCGTCCTCATAGTCGGCCTTCTGGGTATCTGGTGGTCCATGCTCTCCTTGGTTTCCACTACGTTCTTGTTTGCCATCCTCTAACTCTTCTTACTTCTACGGGTGGGCTGCTGGTTCAATTAAAAAAAGGATATGAAATACTGTGAGTCGGAGTAGTATTTGTATAAGAGGAACATTACAGCACTATACACTTCGGTTTCGAAGGGCATGAAGCAAATTAATTTGCTTTATGCCTTTTCAAGGCCAAGTGTACGGTGTTTTAATGTTTGTCTTGTAGTTGTTGAGAAATACATGTCCCCACCTCTGACTCTCCTCTCCTTACTTCTATGGGTGGGCTGCTAGTTCAAGTAAAAAAGAGCATGAAACACTGGGAGTCGGAGTAGTAGTTGTACAAGAGAAACATTACAGCACTATATACGTGAGCTTCAAAAGGGCTGAAGCAAATTAATTTGCTTCAGCCCTTTTCAAGCCCATGTGTACAGTGCTTTATGGTTCGTCTTTTAGTTGTTAATAAATACATGCCCACTCCTCCAACTCTCCTCTCCTTACTTCTGTGGGTGGGCTATTGGTTTAAGTAATAACGGGCATGAAACATTGGAAGTCGGAGTAGTAGTTGTACAAGAGAAACATTACAACACTATAAAATTGTGCTTCAAATGGCAGGAAGCAAATTAATTTGCTTCTTGCTGTTTGAAGCACAAGTGTACCATGCTTTAATGTTCGTCTTGTAGTGTCACCAGCAACTACAGGGCAACTACAAGGCAACATATGTTGATTCTACGTTTGCCACCATATGCAGGGCATCATGGATGCTAAGACGAATTATCCAGAGGTTTGTCAACCTGCTAATAAATATTTTATGATTATATATATAGGACGTTGAAATGGGGGCACCATGGTGTTAGGGCACCAAGCCTCCCTACCTTTGGATTGCTTTTAGATACGTACAAGTGCAATGATATATAATATATCAGACAAAGCCGTTAACATTCATTAATTCGAAAAGGTATTGATTTGGAAAGGAAGTCATTGATTTAGCATACTGAATCAATTATGGATGGAAAGTCTCAATCATGGAGCCTGGACTTTAACACTGCTAGCTATAGCACGTGGAATTCGATGAAAGTACATTCGATCTTAACAAACTCGTCGAAGTTCGAGGACAGCTCTCCGAATTCTTGATAAGGAAGGTCATACGCAAAAATGAAGAGTTCCACACCAACGATGATGATTAGATGTTCAAACATTTGATATAATTGTAATCACTTAATTGCGTTTAATCAAATAATTTATTCAGTTGTACTTCCTTAACACTGCTAACTACAGTTCGTGGAATTCGACGAAAGTACATTCGATCTTGACAAACTCGCCAAAGTTCGAGAACAACTCTCCGAATTCTTGATTGGGGGTCATATACAAAAATGAAGAGTTCCACGGCGGCGATGATGATTAGATGATCAAGAATGAATAGATGGTGATATATATATAATATATCACAGACGGTTTTTGTTATTAGCCATCTGTAATATTTCAGATATCACAGACGATTTTTAGTATTAGCTATCAGTGATATGTGAGATATCACAGACGGCTATATTTAAGAACCACACAGATAGTTTTTAGTATTAGTCATTTGTGATATCTGACATATCATAGATGCCTATGTTTAATAACCATCTCTGATATCTGATATATTACAACGGTTTTATTGAAAAGTTGTATGTGTTGTAATTTATCATAAACAGTTTGAAAATCGTATACATAAATTCAAACGGTTCAGAAACTGTATGTGATGATGGTATTAAACTGCCTGTAATGATCATATCTATAGTAGTGGTAGCAGCTCTTTCCCTTAGGGCTCCCTCCTATAAAAGCTTGTCAACTCATTGCCTACTGGAGTTCAAAAAAAAAAACTCATTGCCTACTGCTAATACACTACACCCACCACCATTACTGGGTATTATTCGCTGCCCCCTCTATATAAATAGCAGCGCTGCGCTCACTCTTTGTTCCATCGAAACACAATCAGCCACAAGTAGTAGCCATTACTAGTCCCTTGGCCTTTCTTGAAGTATTTCTCCTTGCTGAGGAAGCAGCAAAAGAGGGGGGAAAAAGGAGAATGAGTTCATCCTGGACAGCAAAGCAGAACAAGCTGTTCGAGAGGGCACTGGCGACATATGACAAGGATACACCAGACCGCTGGCAGAATGTGGCACGAGCAGTCGGTGGTGGAAAGTCAGCCGACGAGGTGAAGAGGCACTACGAAGAGCTGCTGAAGGACCTGCAGCACATTGAGTCAGCAGGAGGTCGTCAAGGATCCCACTACAGCAGCTACAGCTCTACCAGCAGCAGCAGCAGCAACTCTTGGGGCAGTGTCAATGAGGACCAGAGGTAGTTAATAGCCCGTTACTATCTCCATGACTGTTCCGTATATGCATGCATCATCATGTTGTATACATCCTATTCTTATGCTGTTATACACTGTAGTCTTGGGTGTTGGGTACATGTTCAAGAACCGTGTTGTTTTTTCTGGATGCAGTCACTTGAGTTGGAAGCTTTTGTTCGTTCGATGGTTTCTAACTTTCTATATTCCGTTTTCCACTTAGATTATCTTTCCCCCTCTAATCTGCGACATGCCTTTTATGCTTGTTCCTTCTGTTGTGTTCCCTTTGCTCGCTTTCCACTGTGTGTGTGGGCCCAGCCTTGATTATCCTTATCAAGTGTTTTCCAAAAGAAAAGTCAAAACCGTTGTTCTTAGGTTTTTGCTGGAGTTGACTTATTTCCTGAATATCTTACCCATGTGATTTGTTTGCTATTTAGACATTCTTGGCAAAGTAAGAAATTTATCCAGCTCTGCAGATTGCCCTTTTTCTGAACCTATCTACATAACAGCATGTCGTGTTCCATCTCATGATAAAAACGCTTTTGCATGTGGGCCTTGAGTATTTCCACATTCCAACTAGTGATACAATTTTTGTGCTCTTTCTAACTGTTTTATGCTCTGTGTTGATTGAGACTTCATTTCAACGAGAAAAGTCCCATTTGTTCCTAGTTATTTACTCTCCCGTATTTAGTTGTAACCACCTGCTTTGTTTGGCAACATGCAAATTCAACTAAATGGAGGATACACCAGAAATAATCAGTATCGCAGTTTTTGTGGATTACTACGGACAGTCGCCACTATCTGATCCAATTTAGTTTCAATTTAAGATTTCGTTATCTTGGGAAAGATATGGAGAAACTCTAGTGCTCCTATCTAATTGTTAATCTCTAAACATGACCTGATCACTTAACTATTTGTAGTAGAACAGGTAAGTCCGTTCCCCTGAATAGAGAAATAGATCTGGACTCTGGCCTACATAAAATAGGCTTGTAATCTAGCATTTGCTGGTCTGGAAATTACTTTGTGCAAGAGAACAACTGGTATTCTTGCCATTAGTCTGTTTGCGCTGCTTCTGCACAGTGTGCTTTTAAAATTGTGTACTCAAATCATGTGGCTGAAGCAAACAGGCAGGATTAGGACACCAGCAAAGGTGCTCTTTTTTAGCAGTTTCCTTTTCATCCCTTCCCCAAAGAGAGGAAGGCCCGTGCATATTTTACCCAAGATTTGCAGGCAAATAAACACAGAACCCCACCACCTTAAACTTTTTCGCCTTTATGATGAATGTAAAGCATTTTCTGAATAGTGGGCATTTTGCTGTCTTGAATGAAAAAGACTACCAGCGTTAGCTTCCTCCTCTTCTTATTTGTGCTTATGGATGACGGTGTTGCGTTGTGGTTTCTTGTTCCAGGAGAAGGTACCCCAAGCTTCAGTGAACGTGATCTTGGAAGAGCCGGTCTTCAGAGCCTAAAGCAGCTCACCTTCCAGCAAGACCGAAACACTGTCGACTCTCTCTGAAGATGTTATCCGTGCTACTTCGTTCGATTTTACGCGTGTTGTCGTGTGCTTGTATATGTCATCTTGAGATTTGGTGTAGAAACAGAACCAGTAGTACTCAGCAGTAGTCAATAATACTAAAAGAGCTATGGCTGGTTTGGTGTATTCATCTATGTGACGTGATATGGCCCTATGGGGCATGTTATCTGATGGTAAATCTATGGTTGCTATGTGCTCGTTTTCGCTTGTTCCAAGCTTTCCATTTTGTGCCATATCTATGGTGTTATAAAACGCACGGATAAAAATAGATGATCGAAAGAACAAGAGACTGATTTAACGTGAAAAACTCTTTCAAAAAATACCACAGATGTACAAATGCATAATTTATTATATGAGGAAATGTTACAATCATAGAAAAATGCGGCGTATCTCCAAGGCCGTTCCTGGGCGTGTGCAGCGAGGGTGACCGCCCAGGCCCCTGAGAGGCTGAGACTGAGGCCTGTTTGAAACAATCGTAGTCGCCGCTGCAGTTTGCCCAAGCAAACGTTATTAATGGAGGAGAACTTAAAAAAGCACATTTTTTCGTTGGGCTAGCAGGAAGATTATAGACCAGCTGCATTTTCATGGATCCCCAGCCAACTCTCTTTCAATTCCTTCAATTTTCAATGGTTCTATTCAAAATCCCCTCTTTACATTGTTGAATACTATTTCAATGCAACATCTACGCTATCCTTTTTTCCCATTCTCATTCACTATTTCTTGTGAGGCACTGAGAGGATCAAGAAGAAGGGGGCTAGTTTATTTGCTTACTTATGGTAAGATTTCCTTTATTTATTTTGATTCGGTAGCTTTGCACTATTTTTCTAAAGATATTATGTGTTTTCTAGTTTCATAACCTTTTTCACATATTATCTCATTGAATTGTTTATAGACTTGTTTAGCTACTCCTTATATTTCCATCCCATTAACAAAATCTAGGTTTTTCCATCCCATTAACAAAATCTAGGTCCTTCTGCTCCTCGTCTATCTCATTCTTATATTGTTCTGTTGTAAGATATCGTCTAGAAAGTATTTACTTGGATGTGAAAAAACAAAAGAAAATGAGTAGAGGGGCTAGTAGAATCACAAAAGGGTGCCATTGACAAATTTTTAAGATTAATTCAAAATCTTCTAGGAATCCTGAGAAATTGGATGTAGGTAATGTTGAAAGACAACCTAATGTAGATTTATACGAGGAAAATGCTATCAGTGAGGATGATAATAATCTGACTAGGCATGAAAACTTAGATAATTCACCTAATACAGAATTTTTATGCGTTGATGAACAACCAATTTATGCTATGGATATCTATTATCTGAGAAATTGGGATAATCTTGTTAACAAAGCAAGGGGCATTTTAATGGATCGTCTATGACAGTATTTTGTTAGGCTTACTAACAATATTAGGTCTTTGATAGTATTTTGTCCTTACTAGCAGTGATTTTTAGAGACTAGAGGAGAGCATAAATTTTTTTGTGATGTATCGAATATTAGCTTTGCAATTGAAAAAAATATTGCTATGTTTGAATATAAGATCCTTTATTTTTGACTCGCCCCGGGCCCCAAAATGTCAGGAATGGCCCTGTGTATCTCAACCATATGACTATAGAGGTAAATATATAGGCTAGAGAACAAGAGTCCTAAGAGATTACGAAATCGAGACGAGATCGGCGCATGTGTGCATTGAACACGTATACAAATTCATATCCTACTTTAGCAATTTCCACCTTAAGATGAATTTGTATCATACTTTAACAATTTTCACCTTAAGATGAATTTGAATCACACACTCAACAATCTTCAACACGAGGTGAATTCACTCCTGCAGCCAAAATAAATCGAATATCCTCAAATCGTAATTCACCATCAATGATCTTTGTGTTAAAAGTTCATAAAAGTAATCATGAGTAAGACTAGGTCAATATTCTCTATATACTTCTCCTGTGACGCTGGATAACTATAGTGAAGAACCCATCTCATAGACTTTTTACATGCTCATTTGAAACACATAACTTGGCAAATAATGCCTATTAAATAGAAACTTGCATGTGTAACCATCACGTACATCAAATTGCTGATCGTAAAAATAGCTGAATTTTATGATATGGTTGAAAACTTCTCTTGTTGAAGACCATTCGGATTAAAGTAACTCTTGTACTGTTAATGGAGCAAAAACAATATCCGCAATAGACCCCTCATATTGAGCTATGACAACTAGAACATATTGCACCTGCAATATCAAACATTGTATTACCTATGCAGATAATTAACTCCTTCTTGCACTTTAAATCCTTCGTCTCGAACTCATAGTTGGAGCATAATCTGCACTAATGAATAAGAAATTCTAGATAATATTATGTTAGTTGCCATCAGGGTGTTATCGAACGGTAAACCGTTGTCCTCCAACTGACATTGTTTTTTTAAAGTCTCATCAATCAAGTATAGCTCAAATTAACTCATTGTGTTGAAAGCCTACAACCTCACCTTAGACTTTATGTGTGCGGATCTTACTGCAGTAACTCATAGTAGATGACGAACATCGAAGAATCACCAATGATTAATCTCACATGGATACCACCAATGATAGACACAATGGCATGAATTACAATGAATTCCACCTCTAACAAAAACATATAGAGCTGATGACACAATCTCTTAATGGAAGATGATTGACTAAGTCAGAAGATCGTCGATGGAGATAGTTCAATATGACGACATGGCATGGCGTTGTGCTGCGGCGGTGATGGCGTTCGCAAACCTAGGGTTGGAACAGTCACTGGAGTAGAGCTTAGGCTGACGTTTAGTATGAAGTTGAGCCGTGAAACGAAATCAAGACAAGTCAAAATCATCCCATCATAATGGACTCTTAGTATTGGGGCTAGAAATCTCTTCCAAACAAAATTCCCCAAAGAAAAGGATTGGTGTGACTTCCTTACTGCACGCCTGCACTGCTCTGCCCTTCAACCTTTTTTTTCTTTCCATTTTTTAGGTCGTGCTGCTCTGCTCTTGCACGTCGACGGCTTCCTCGGTTTCAGGCGCCTTGGGCTGTAGCGTCGGCTTGTGGAGGACTGTTTCTGATTCGATTGAACCGCTTTGCACACGGACACGGCATCTTTTTTTTCTTCTTCTTCTAACACCTAACAGATCGAGAAGCTGTCTAGGTGAGGCACCTCCGAGCGAATCCGTTTCACAAGAGAACGGATTCGAACACGCTGAGTTGCGATGGAAATATCAAGACGACGGTGTTCAGGCTTCTTGGCGCCGACTAACAGGTAAATCGTTGCGGCAGTGGTGCAGATCAACAACGGAAGGTCAGACTGGCAGTCTCCAGGACAAAGGACAATGACCCCGGGATTTCTTATCCCCTTTGAAGATGCCGCGCGATGGCCGCCGATGCCGCCTAATGACGCCGTTGCAGTGGCAGTTCCGGGGGCGAGATTGCTCCTCCGCTCGTTTCGTCTTTAACTTCTGGCTTCCGGCTTATTTTTCACTATTAATAAATTTTGTCTTTTTCTGAACTTTTGATTTTTTGTTGAGCTTTTTTGCCGGTTCTTTTTTCCCGTATTTGTTTGTATTATACGTAATGGGTTAACATATTTTTTTATATTTTTTATTTTTTAAAAAAATTTAATTATGCTAAATAAAGCTCTGTCAGCTATAGTGTTTTTTCAGCTAGCTACAGTGCTTTTCAGCCATAAGCTACCAAAAAAACCCAAATGAGCAATATCTTGAAACCCGGATCTTTAATATTACTTGTTATAAATCACACGACAAATGTAGATATTCAAAAGAACAGAAAATATGTATTTAATGTAGAAAACCTTTTGACAAAAACTACAGACGTACAAAACAGAATTCACTGTATATATAAGGAGATATTACAATCTCAGAAAACTTCGGCATATCTTAACCGTACGATTATAGTGATACTCCTAGGAGATTATAAAACTGGGACGAGATTGACGTATGTGTCTATTGAACACGTATACAAATTCATATTATATTTTTAACCTATGATGTTGAATTGTCAGGGCAGAATGCATTTCTTTGGTCTCAAAGTAAGAACTGAAGGGAAGCGTTTCTGCTTTCTTCACTGGGCTTGGAGTTTGTTAGTCAAGTACTATTTCCAGCTGCTGCAGAGCAGAGCTACACGACACTGCAGGCTGGATTTGGTCGCCAACCAAATTCAATCCAGGCCTTTCTGACGTACCAAATTTGGATGTAAATACTCTTAACAGTCATATGATAAGGAGAATTAGTCATGTTGGACTGGTGATTAGGCGATGAACTGGGCAGTGTGGTCCCTAAGCATGTGCAATGGCCTACGTTTTCAATTAACCTTAAGTTATAAAGCTAAATAAAATTAATTAATAAGTTAATAAATAAATTACTAAGTAAATTGAGCTTTTCTCATACATCAAGTTAAATTGAAACCTAAGAGCAGTAAATAAATAGAAAGCATCCACAAATCTCATCTCTAGAAATTAATTCAATCTAAGCCTATCGGATTAAGAAATACAATTAGTCAAGCGACAAATAAAAGTGTCCGTCAAATCAAATAAAAATATAAAGATCCGTATTACAACAATCAATTAATTGTTATAGTACAGATTACATCAATTTACAATTCTCGACCTCAATCAAGGAAATTGTCTCCAGAATATAATAATTACAACACAATTAAAAGCACATCAATATTTGCTAAGCTGAAGTAACCGACATCTATTTAATTGTGAGAAAAACAAATAACAAATTACCAAAAAAAGACCAAACAAAAGAAGAAATTGAAAGCTAGATTGCCCTCAGAACCCTCGTTAGGTTATCAAAATGGACGTTTTGCTCATCGAGATAACCAGACTGTCTGAGGCCAATCGGCACCTCTCACAACCATAAAGTTTTATCATCCGACGTTAAAAACAAACTAGAATCCATTCAAAATTTCCAAATGCATCGCCAACCAGCCAGCCCATACCCAAAACTAGCCCTCCTCTGCACAGTGAACATAGTGAAAGCCCTAGCACAGTCATAGCACAGAGGCAATACAGAGTTAGGGATAAGGCCGAGAGAGCAACTAGGGGAAGAGAGAGAGAGAGCCCATTTTCACCCACGACCGTATCAGCTTTCACCACAGCCGAACAGCAGCAGCAAGCAACCATCTCCCAATATCCATTCCATTCCCCCAAAATCCCCCAAGCTAATCGAGAGGAAGTAGGCGAGGTAGAGTTTGGCAACAAGGCCAGAGGAGCAGGAAGCGCCAGGAGAAGGAGGAGCAAGCATTAGGGGACGTCAACCCTAGGAGGAGGAGACAACCGATCCAACCACCAGCCAATCGAAAGTTTGAAACACAGCCAAGCCAAGCAAGCAACTGAAAAGATTGACCCTTAGTTCTTTCCCAAATCAAGCCAACCATCATCCGACAAGATAACCCCATAACCCATTTTGGATCTTGCCATCGCTAGCATGGGACCACACCAACATGCACCATCATTCACAACCATCTCACAAAATACATGGCATCCATAGAGGTAACCTAGAGGAGGAGAGGTAGGGAAGAGAGTAGAGCTTATACCAGAGGAGAGAACCAGTGCCACCGTGCACACCCAATGGCTACTACATTCCCCGGAGTGTGAAAGCCTCGAGCCCCACCACGGCAAGCCCACGAGTTCAACAACCATCACCACCTCCACCCCATCCTTGTCCAAAACTCACTCAAATCAAAGTGTAAATCAAGTATAATTCATGACTAAAAGTAAATGGAAAAGGGGAAGTTAGTAGAGGAGGGGGAGCTCGGATCCCAACTACTGGCATTGGATGCATGGTGACAAGGGCTGAATCCAGCCAGAGGCAAGCCAGGGAGGCGCTCGAGCAACCGGTGCTAGCTGAACTGGGCTAGGGTGGCAACTAGGAGGAGGCGAGCTGAAGAGCAGCAGCATAGCCGACGAGGGAGAGGAGACCGGCCAAGAAAGGAGACAAAGGCGTGGTGATGGCAGCCTACCAGCCCAGGGAGGTGGCACCGAGGGGAGTGGCAACATCGGTAGTGGAGGCGGCGGTGTGAGGGAGTCGGCCAAACGGGAACCAAGGGCCAGAGAGAGACCGAGTGAGCTAAGACAAACGAGAGAGAGAGCGATGAGGAATTTTTGCCATATATATAGCACCTTTTGAACTCATATTTACAAATATAGTCGTATATATGTGGTATTAACAGAAATAGCATTTCTATCGTTCGGTCATGAGGCAGCAGCACTCTAGAGGTGACACATGGCGCTTGCCATTCAGCCACCAGGAGGCATGCGCTTGCCGCCCGGCCGTCGGGAGGTAGGTGCCTGCCGCCTGGGCACTAGACGGCAGGCCACCTACCGTCTATCCACAAAACGGCAGGTTATTAAGCCAGCTTAACTACCTACCTAAATTCATAATTTTATGCTATATTTGTTTGAATTTTAAATAGAGCAAATGAGCTTTAAAAATTACGAAATTTTATGTACAGGCTCCCAACATAAGGTACTTTATTGTATAAATTTTTGACAATTTTCTCCACTATGAATGTTGCTCAAAAATTTATATAATTTTGATAATTGTAGGAGTTGTTAAATATAGCTAATGAGTTTCAAAAAATTACAAAAATTTATATGAAGCCTTCCGACATAGTCGACCTAATTGTGTAATTTTTTGAAAAATTTATGTACTCCAAATTTGCCATGTTAATTTAATCATAATTAGCGATATACGATGCTCATGCATCTTTTGCAGTGCGTGAGCTCAGTGTTCACACCATACCCAAGGTTTTGAGACTTTGGTAGGCAGAGCTCCTCTAGCTTCACTACCATGTTGTACGATCAAGGCAAGAGCTCCGCACCATGAGGGGGATTTCTAGTCATTCGTTCACGACATTGTTGTTGGCGACTCATAGTTCAGTTTGTCTCAACTGGAGAACATCGACACTTATTAGATCCAACCTGCTATACCTCAGCCTACTGGACCATCGTCGGCCACTCAATAAACAGAACAGTCTCCATACCTCCTCCGAACCGAGACGCAACCTCCAGAGCGGATGACGTACCCCATGGGACATGCTCGTACTCAATGAAAGATAAGGCCACACACAGGGAGATAGACGTAGCGAGGAGATAGTAGTAGTTCAGATGGTGCGATGCGTTTTTTTGTATTATTACATGTACTTCTATAAATATTCATAAAATTCTTTAAATATTACATAATTACTACGACTATATCAGAAGGCTTCATATAATTTTATAATTTTTAGAGCTCATTTGCTATATATAATAACTCCTACAAATATCAAAATTGTACAAATTTTTGAGCAATATTCGTAGTGAATAAAATTACAAATAAATTACATAGTCAAGTACATTATGTTGGGAGGCTGGACATAAAATTTTGTAATTTTTTACATTAATTTACTATATTTAAAAATTCAAACAAATGATGTGCAAAAAAATAAGGCATGCGATTAATCACCTCCCAGTTTAATCAACCAGCTTAATCAGCTACCGTCTATCCATGGAATGGCATGTAGTGCTGGGCTGAGGTAGGGCAGGCAGGCCCGGCCACAGGTGGCAAAAATGATATTTTTGTCAATACGGCAGACATACGGCTATTTTTGTAAATTCCGTCACAAATAGTACCAAATATATCAAAAACTCAGTGACGGGCTAGGAGTATTTGGGCCAGGCCAGTTGATCAAGTAAGGAGAGAGAGGAGGGAGTAGAGGGACACACCGAATCATTTAGGTAATATTTAAATTGCATAATTCATGTAATAATTGTTCATATAGATTAAACTAAAACAATTGCCATTAGTAAACTAATTTCATGCGGTGGTATAAAATGGCATTTAATTATAAATTTCCACGATCGGCTACATTGACCTAGGAAATAGGATGGGAACACACCGAATAGTTTATCTGTAAATTAAGCCGCAACATATGCAATAAATGATGGAAACGAACTGGGTCCGAAGGAAGGATTTCGTCTGGACGCACCTGAGACTAGGATGTACGACCAACCCACAGGCAAGCATGTGTATGATCGTTGGATTAGAGTAATTTTGCTTAAAAGTTATTTTTATGCTAGATTAATATCAGTCCCTACTCTTGTTTTTTGAAGGCTAACATGTCGAGCCAGCTTAGTCCTAAGCCTAACTTAGGTCAGGCAAAGTTTAACCTTATTAGATTGCACTACGCCCTATTTTTCTCAAATATAGACATAAATAAATAATAAAAACGAGTTTGTTCTAAAAAAATGTAAAATAGAATAGATTGCCGTAGATGCCCTCCAATTTTCTGCTACTTCGCCGCTTTCATCTTGAACTTAAGCCGGGCCTAAATGACTAAAACCACAATAGAAAGAGTGACAGGGGAAACAAAATAAGGGTCAAAAAGAGGAGAGAGAGAGAGAGAGAGAGAGAGAGAGAGAGGCTCGTTTGAGGATTCGCGGGAGACAGGTTTGAGGTTGATTCGGGGCAAGTCGGCAGTGAACCTGTTCTCGTACAGCTTCCGAGCCAAAACCGAACGCCCCGGAGCACAAACTCGAACCCTAGAACCGCAGCCATGGACTCAGGGAGCGGAGGAGGGGGAGCGCACAAGGCCGCGTCGGTCTCCGCACCCTCGGCGCCGCCGCCGGCGAACCCCACGGCGATGCTCTCGGCCCTGATGAGCAAGCGCGCCAAGCTCCAGGAGGAGCTCCGCTCCATCGAGCGCCAGGTTTGGTATTTTCTCCAGTCCCTTTTGTCAGACCTGGGGCTCTTATATTTGTTAGGGTTTGTATCTGCGGGCGCGGTTCTTGTTCCAAAGATGCGATCTTTCTTCCTTTAGAAATCTCGCGCTGCCGTTGCTTAAGATGCGAAACTCCGCTCCACTTCATTGTGTTTTGAGACGGTTGGGAGATTGCAGAATTCGAGTTGTAGACATCTGTGGCAACCTGGATTTATCTTAATGCCTCAAGAACAATAGAAATCTGAATAATAGACTTCACAACCAATACGTTGGGCCACTCAATGTTAATCCACGGTGTGAACGGTGGGCTCAATTTGGGAGAGGCCCTTTTGCAGCGAATTGAAGTGTGCGATTGAGTTACATTAGGGAGGAAGGGAGGGAGAAAACAACTTGCCGGTTTGCTCAAACATGCTTGTTTGCTGAATGTGGCAAGATTACTGCTTCATTATATGATTGTCCAAATTGTGCTTGACGTCTGGCATACTGATTGGTCTAAGATCAATTGATATGAAACACTTGATGCTCTGAACAGTTAGTTAACAATAATCCTCTGTTCTGATCATCGAGTCACAACTTGCATTTAATTATTGTCTTTGTCAGAAATCAATCACATTAAATTAGCTACTTCCACTTATATGATGATCGAGAAATTTTAAGCTGTATGCATTCACATTAAATTAGCTACTTCCACTTATATGATGAATGAGAAATTTTAAGCTGTATGCATTCTGTATACTCTCTCTCTTTGGGTACTCTGAGGCACTCCAGCGTTGCAGAAAATGGTCCAAAATTGTTGTACTAATGGTGAATCTTGGACTCTTGGTATTTTGTCCAAAATAATTAAATCAAATGAAACAGTTGATTTAGCAGAAAGGAAAGGGTTTCTAATTAAAAAAGGAATTATTGGTATTATTTCAAGTATTTCATTCAATTCAATCCAGCTGGCAAAGCACATTGCCTGGTAGCATCAATTAAGTAAATTTTACCAAAAGTGTTCTGTAATCCTAGGCACAGCACAAGATCTGTAGTATTCCTAAGCATCTAGTCAACTCTATTGGTGATTTTAAGGGAAACCTCTATAGCTGAAAAGCATCAAACCATGTCGAAATACTTATAAAATTTCTCGATATGGTGTCCTTTTTTCTATTATTACATAAGTTCTACATAAGTAATAGCTAGATGCACAACTATCTTTAACAGATGAGGGAAAATATTATTTACTTGTTGGCTTTGGCCAAATGTTGAAACAAGCAGAGAAGTTTTACTGCTCATTCTTTTGTTATTATTGTTATCATTATTTTGCATCTTACAACTTATGGTAATGTCTATATGCTACCAGGTTTATGATATGGAGACCACCTACCTACAAGAGTCTAATCAATTTGGAAGCACACTAAAGGGTTTTGAATCATTTTTGTCATCCTCAAAAAACTCTGCTAAGTAAGAGACCTCATATTTTGTTATTTTGTTTTTGAATTTTGAATAAACTGTTGCAGTCTTCTCTATTTTAAGAACTCCGTTCAATTATTATTATTATTATTATTATTATTATTTGATATTACACTCATTGACTACTATTTGTAATTTTCTGAACCCAGTTCTCAGAATAAGGCTTTTTAATGGTCAAGATGTCACCTCCCTTTGAATTTTATACCCAGGCCACTGATCACATAGTTTAACTAATATTTGGTTAAAGAATCTGCAGTGCTAGATGTACGGCAAGAGATTTATCATCCAGAAAAAAATATACTTTATGCTAGTGTTACGTCATGTTACGCCACCAGTTTCTTTCCCTATTGCATGAGTACTTTATAACCAGCATCAGCATGGGAGCTTTGTATTTATGAAATCTGTTTTGGCCTGATGACAATCATTGGCTATTGAGATTATGGTCTGAGGTCATTATTCTGCACAAGCAATACACCTTATCTCTACTTTTTTGCTCTGTTTAAGCAATTTAGATGATAGATGTTCGCATAGAACTATTCATTACGGATTCTGCTTGATTTATTTCAGCTTCAAGCGCTCCAGAAAATTTCAGGCCGATGAGAGGCTGTTCTCTTTGTCATCAGTTACCTCTCCAGCGGTAGGAGCAGTAGTGCCCAACACCACCAAACCTTTTCCCCCCCATTTTTTTGTTCTGTTGTGATTGTTCTTTCCCCTCTCTCCCACAAACTGCAGAATTTGCTGATGTGTACTACTATTTGTTTTCCTATACATTTGTAGGTCGACGAACATTTGACTGGAAGAGATGGTAAGCTTTGTTTGTTTTTTCATTTAAGTTGAAATCAGCAACAGCTAAGATATTGAGTTTAATTCAATATTTGTCCCATCCTGGCAGATGGAAGAGAGTATGGATCAGGTCGCTCAAAGGGCACAAGCACTCCTTTAAATGGGCAGTAAGTGTTCAGATAATTTTTGCAGCTATTTTCGACGAATCTTTACGAATTTTACTAATATCTACACAGTGAAGAAAGTTTTAAGGTTTTGAGTAAAAACTGATGTGCATGGGGAAATTGTTTAGCATAACTGCCTTGTAATGATTCCTCGTGTATTTTGACAGAGGAAAACCAAAGAAGGGAGGGCGTCCTGGAGGGAGAGACGGCAAGAGAATACGGCCATCTAATGATCCAGACCTGGACGATGAAGATGACTTCTAACTCCACATGTTGTAGGCCTATTGCAGCGCTTTAACTTATGTTAGCGTCTAGTTGCATATGATTCTTGATGTATTGCTTTCCTTCTGCAATCCAAGGCTGCTGAGGTACACCTTCTTTCTTGGGGCGCTGCTCATTTGCTATGCGTGTTTTCTCCCTCTCCCTTTCTTCCCCTTCGTCCGTTTTGTAATATAGGTTAGTAGCAGGTTAATTAGATTGTGAAAGTTTCAGTAAACTTGATTCTCAGGCAGCAACTTTGTTCTGGATCTCAATGTGGCTAGGATGACCCGGTCGGTGAACAAGATTGACTTGTTGTAATCCTGGCAGGCTGAATCACATTTCACATCCCTGTTTCTATTGCAATCCTGTTGTTGTCTGTCTACTGCTGAATCTGATCTTCACGTAAGTAGCAGTAGCACGCGCTGTTTAGCCCCTTCACGACACCGCCCCATCTCAGCGTGGATCGGGAGGGGAGGGCAGGCCCCGTGCTACCGTCGCCGCGCCGCAGCTCGTGCAATGCTCGGCTGCGGCGGCATCAGGCCATCAGCCGCGGACGACCGCGTGCGAGGGAGCCGGCGGGGGTGGGTGCGCACACCCTCTGGCTCTGGCTGTATATCGCGCGCGGCCGGCGCCGGCGCCTCGGCCGGTCATGCATATTCCGCGTGATTTGCCTCGACCCGATCGCACGGGCCACGGCCACCCACCGTTGCCCGTTGGCGTGGGATAGGACAGGAGGCCCAGCCCGGATTCTAATACTTTTCTCTTGGCGTCTCCCTCTTCCGCCGCCAGTCCGCCCCGCCTCCGCCTCCCCCGCCGCCGCGTCCAGCTCCAACGCGTTCGACCCCGAGTCTCTGGAGCGCGGGGCCATTGCGCTGCGGAAGATCAACAGCTCGACGTGCACCAAGCAGGCAAGGTGTTTGCTCCATCCTGACACCCTTCTTGTGGTTGGTGGTTTGTTTGGCTCCAGCTGTTTGATCTGATGCGGAAGCAGGAGACGCGCCTCGCGGAGGTGGCGGCCGACAAGGTCC
The DNA here is from genome assembly GCA_017311315.1 of Dendrocalamus latiflorus. Lineage (NCBI taxonomy): Eukaryota > Viridiplantae > Streptophyta > Magnoliopsida > Poales > Poaceae > Dendrocalamus > Dendrocalamus latiflorus. The sequence continues at coordinate 31,630,641 of CM029633.1, forward strand.
AGTTCGCCATCAACTAGATGCTCAGGGCAATCGTGAGTTATTGATGCCTTTGCCCTTTCGTTGATGCAAATAGTGTTCAATGTGGTAGTCGGGACATGCCCGGTGCCAGAGGATTTGTTTGTTCACGCAACTCCAATGCTAAACTACTGGAATTGAATTTACCTAACACTAATTTGTCGAACTTTTTCTTGCTTGAGTGTGAGTTCATGACTTTTCTAGAATCAACAGCATCAGACTTTATCACCATTAATCGGCTTAATAAAGCATACCTGTTACCAGTCTCACATCAAAACATTGTAGGCTTGAAGATATCCTATTGGTGGACATGTAAATGATTTACCTCTGCTTTGAGATTGCAAATTTAAAACTTTGTGGCAATATAAATGGAAAACGTGTTAATATAAAAAAAAAATGGGACCTTCTGTTTTCTGTGAGATTTTTTCATCCGTGCATCTAACTATTATGATGCTTTGGTATATTGACTGCTTTCACTGTTGATCCTTAACATCTGATCTACAGGAGAGGATATAGAAGGCAGGTGAAGAATACAGAAATGATTTAGAACTACAAGCAAAGACGGAGGCACAAAAGTTATGCTATGATGATGAATTAGTTAGGAAAAGAATGCCGGTATTGAAGTTTTTCCCTTGTAACTGCCTTCTTTAATGCTTATATCTATCTGCTTTTTGGTGCTTTTAATTGTGGTGCCTTGGATGGCAAGTATAACAGTAACACATGATTTAATCAAGCACCTATTTTGACAGGCAGAACGTGAAGCACAAAGGCGACAAGATGCTGAACTTGTGAAGATGCAAGAGGCATCTGCCATAAGCAAAGAAGAAGCCAGGCGTGCCACAGAACAGAAGATTTTAGAAGAAATGCTGCAGACTGAGAAAGAAAAGGCTAAAATAGACCTCGAAACAGCCAAATCTAAAGCTCTAGCTAAAGCCAAAGGTCGTGCTCATGAAGCAAGGCTGTCAGAAGATACAACAGAAGAATGCTTTTGGAATGCATGAGTGGCGAAGGAGAAAAGTGGCTTGCTACAATAAATACAACTTTTTCGCATATCAAAGGTTTTTATGCCTCTTGCTAGTAGCAATTCTTATGAAGTTAATCTGCCAGTCCTTTATTTTGCTAAAATATTGTCAGTTACTCATTGAAAAGATTTATCTCTATTTTGGCTGGTCATGTCATTTTCAAGTATTTGATCGGCATCCTTATGTTGAATGTTTCTGCACACTTAAATGAGTAGGATTCTGCTTAACTTCATGTCTTGTTTCTATATTCTATCATTCTATGTCTTTTATTAATTTCAGAAAACTGTTGGGTGTTGGCATTTTCTTCTGGGATTCTTTCCCTCTCCTGTACTTATTTGGTGCATACAATCATTTAAAATGTCATCAATTGAAGTTACATGCTTTTACTGTAGGAGGCACTATGGTCTCATGACAAAACTAATACATCATAATTTGTGAAACCACATCTGGTCTTTCTATGCCAAACTCTGTCCCTTCTTTTGATGAACCAAAATTATTGTTTAACCTTTCTTATTTGTGTATGTGCTTTGAATTTCAGATATGGACTAGCCTTCGGTTTTTTAATGGAAAATGTTGATATAAGAAAATTTTGGAAATTGTCAATTTATCAGTAATTATGATATTATTTTCTTATGTGAAACTGCAGGTGGGTTTAGAATGCTGTTGACTGATAGAAGTAAACTACTAATGGGTATTGCAGGAGTTATTGCACTGGCTGCTGGAGTTTATACTACTAGGTTTGTATGGATATCATACTGAAACTGCAACACAGGAACGGTATCTTATCCCAAACAGTAATAGAAACATATGATGGTTTTATTTGCTTTACATTCAGGGAAGGAGCCAGGGTTACATGGGGTTACATCAATAGAATCTTGGGTCAGCCTTCACTGATCTGTGAATCATCAATGCTGAAGTTTCGATTGTCGGGATTTAAGGCTCAAACCTAGCTCAGCATCTCTGTCGGGAGGGATGGGCTTTGAGAATGTTGTTCTTCACCCTTCACTCAAGCGGAGGATTGAACATCTTGCACGAGCAACTGCAAATACAAAGTCTCATGATGCACCATTCCGCAACATGTTGTTCTATGGACCTCCTGGGACTGGGAAAACTTTAGTAGCTAGGGAGATGGCTCGCAAATCTGTAAGTTTTCAATAGATATAATTTCTATTGCAACATCCTTAGTGAATCTTTCGCAAAGAATCTTTTTTTGCTGGTGGAACTATCAAGTATTTTCTAAACCCAGGCTATAAATATTATAGAAATCTTTGTCCATCAATTTCAGCTATATGACAATTTTATTTATTATAAATATATGCTTTGGGACTGAATCTAAAGTTTGTAACTGTGTACCATTTATCCTTTGATTTTCCTGTTGACCATTTTATGGTTGAAAATGGTATGGTTTAATAAGAGTAATATTGGCCAAATTTCCCTCGTCAAACACTATTAACTGTTGAATTTTGACAAGTGGGATCCTTTTCTTTTTGAGAGGGGACTGGTGGGGACTAGCCAACTGGGTACTCAATTTGACGTTGAAGATGTTTAATTAATTTATGCATGAAGATGCTTTCTGGTATCTATTAATACTCGCACCATTGTACCCTCCACGACAGGGCCTGGATTACGCCATGATGACAGGAGGAGATGTTGCACCCCTAGGATCAGAGGCTGTTACCAAGATCCATCAAATATTTGACTGGGCTAAGAAATCCAAAAAAGGCATGATGCTTTTTATTGATGAGGCTGATGCATTCTTATGCGAGTAAGTTTGCAACCTGACATTCAATCATTGTCTGACTGCTAGTGAATTTTCCAATTAACTATAAATGTAGATGAGCTGATTTTGAGCTGCTGAATTTAATGAAAGCCTTTTTTAGCCCAGCTTAGTGAGAACCCAAACAACTTGCTAGTTGTAATTTTATCTGTCTTAGATGGTAGGTGTGTATTGACATCAATACAAGTTCCATCTATCTCCCTTAATCTCTTGTTTTTCATTTCAATTTACCAGGGGTAACAGTACTCATATGAGCGAAGTTCCGCAGAGTGCTCTCAATGCACTACTTTTTCGAGCCGGTGACCAGTCGAGGGATATCGTCCTTGTCCTTGCAACAAACCGACCTGGTGATCTTGATGCTGCTATTACTGACCACATTGATGAAGTTATTGAGTTCCCACTACCTGGGGAGGAGGAGCAGTTTCAGCAGCTCAAGTTATACTTGAACGACTATATGCTTAAGGAAGATGGCAAAGGTTCTTCTTGGGGTTCACTGTTGAACAAGCAGCAGCAGAAGATACGTGTTAAGGGCATAACTGATGATCTGCTCAGGGAGGCTGCACGGAAGATCAATGGCTTCTCTGGTAGAGAGATCGCTAAGCTGATGGCCAGTGTGCAAGCTGCTGTTTACAGCCGTCCTGACTGTATATTGGATCCCCAGTTGTTTACGGAGATAGTTGAATACAAAGTTGCTGAGCATCACCAGCGCATCAAGCTTGCTTCTGAGGCTACAACTTGTGCAATGTTGTAGATTTACCTGAAAGCCACAGTTTTTCAGATCGACTGTCTTCATTTGTTCTTTGATGAGGTATGGTAGTGAGATATAATTGTGTACCACACTGGCCAGGGAAAACAATCTCTGGCGAAATTTCGCAAAATTCGATTATCTCGGCCCCCTCCGGGAAAAGCCCACCTCATCAAAAAATTCAGCCCATTTTATTTTTTTTTCGAGATTTGACTGAAATTTCGCAGAGATTTCTCTGTTTTCATATAATCGTATTTCTTGAATTTGAACAGCATGTTTGACTTTTTCAGCCAAAATTTCCCAAAAAACCTGAAATTTTCAAATTTCAGAATTTTGGATTTCTTGGAGGGTCCAAAATTTTTTCTAAACCAAAATTGTTTTCCCTGCCACTGACGTCAATAGTTGCTATTTTGAATTACACTGGAGACAGAATCTTGTATGTCATTGATTTTTTCCTCGCCAATTTTGCTCGACGTGCTTGCCTGTAGCAAATTTAGCCCGAGTTGTTGCCCGACAGACAGGCAAATAGGTGGAGATATGCGGATGGTGAAGAACTTCCCTGACTGAAAGTAGCTAAGCCAAATAGATCATTTAGGCTTTTTTTAGTGGCTTATGGCTGAAAAGCACTGTAGTTGGCTGAAAAAACATTGTAGCTGACAGAGACTTATTTAGCATAATTAAATTTAAAAAAATTAAAAAATATATTTTAAAAAATATGTTAGCCCATTACATATAATACAAACAAATACGGGAAAAAAGAACCGGCAAAAAAGCTCAACAAAAAGCCAAAAATTCAAAAAAAGATGAAATTTATGAGTAGTAAAAAACATAAGCCAGAAGCTAAAAACTGAAGCCAAAACATCACAGCCGGTTTGCCCTCTGTTTTTTTAGTCCCATGAGCTTTTGTCTGTCTGGCTCTCAGTAACGGAGCTAGAATTTTTTTCATATCATATCGTGGAAATACATGATAGCATGCGCTAAATGCTGGATGAACAAACACTTCGCCAAATTCTTTTGTCCCGGCCCGGTTTTCCCCCACTGATTAACATGGCTAAATCATGTGCACAAATAGGAAGTACATGTAGCATACGGGGCCATGTCCCCACTCTTGGTAATATCCGTATGCTTGTTTATGCTAAAACAAAAAGTTCATAATTTGGGGTTAATGGTTAAACTTTACCCGTTGACCTGCAAGGCGTCTGTGGGAACTTGGCTCTATTTATGCCTCGCCACTCATTTCCGATCTCTCCACTGAAACCATCTTGTTTTCTGCTGTTTCCATTGCACTGACTTCTCTCATCAGAAACTCGGAACAATATGCATCTCAAATTCAGAACAGGAAGTGTAGCTACTCTTTAACAGTGAAAAAACAGAAACTTGGGCAACATAGGTTCTCCCGAGTGGATAATTGTATTTTATTTCCTTCATAGCCAGACAAAACTGAAAAAGAAACCAAAACTACAGAGTACAGAACACAACAGTGCCAGCACAGTATGGTCCCCCAGTATGAATGATATAGTTCATATAAATGATGTAGTTTCCGATCAAATAAATAAGCTTGGTCTCTCACATATTTAGGAACATACTATTGCTCCGAAATCTCTCATTTGGAACTGTTGGCACAATATTGGCCAACGGTGGGTATAAGATACCATTCCTCCATAAGGGATAGAAACGAGGGAGCTAGAGAATCACACCGCCAGACAGAGACATCGTTAGGAAAATAAGAGTCCCCCTTATCTTGCCATCTTGGGCCTCTTTATATATGAGTTGGGACATGATCGCAAATTTACACCCTGCCCCTTAATAATTACAGAGCATGAGGATATATATATGTGTGTATACATTCCCTTATAAGTACGATATCGTGCTCTCAAGCTTGCTCTAGGGTCTAGTATACAATCAACAACAGTACTCTCTCTCCCTCGATAGCAAGTTCGAAGGTCCCAATAGGCGAGCTGGCAAAATCAATTGCTCTAGCCCTTCGGGAGCCTATATGCCCAAATTGTCCAAACAGGCCTCGCTTCCCTTGACAAAGATACAACCACCCAATAGAGACCATGCCTCTGAGCCAGACGGCACATAGAGGCGGAGACGTCGAGGTAGAGTCGCCCTATCGAGGTGTCGCCTACAAGGCAGGTGGCGAGTCTTGCGGTGAAGCCGTAGCCATCCCGTTGAGGCCATACCTTCAAAGCAAGTGGCACGTAGAGGCGGAGCCACCCCACCGAGGCTAAGACAGGCAACAAAGTCCCACGATGAAGCCGTAGTCGTCTCGTCGAGGCCATGCCTCTGAAGCAGGCAACACGTAGAGGCGGAACCGCCCCGTCGATGCCGAGACAGGCTGCAAAGTCCTATGATGAAGCCGTAGTCGCCTCGTTGAGGTTGTGCCTCCGAAGCAGGCGCCACGTAGAGGCAGAGCCGCCCTACTGAGGCGATGCCTACGAGACAGGCGGTGAGGCTCTGCTTTGCCTTGCGACAAACCTGTGCATATGCTCACAAGACTGTCTCTCTGTGCCCTTACTAATGACCAACCATCGTGCAACACTCACCTTGTTGTTGCCTTTTCAAATGGCCTAGTATCGTTCTCCCCTTTAGCCACATTGATGCGCTTGCTAGGGCCAAAAACATCATACGGTGGTGTGAAGGGACGAATGTCACCATGAGCGAACCAAGTGAGGCCGGATCATCGTTCTCCTATCTCTAAAAATAGCGCCAGCGTGGCCCGAGGGGGCGCTAACATATGCGGAAGCAAGAAGGGCGGACCGTCGTTCCCCTACCTCCAAAAACAACGCCCGCGGAGGTCAAGTGAAGTGGCCCTAGGGGACACTAACACACGTGGAGGTAGGGCGGCCGTACCGCAGTTCCCCTACCTCCAAAAATAGCGCATGCAGAGGGCAAGCGGTGTAGTCATTGAAGCAGGCGAAGTCCTCACTAGGGACATCACCGAAGTGGTGGACTCCCTGGTGGGACACACACCGAAGAACCATATGCTCACCGTGCCAAAGCGCTGCCTCTAGGTAGTGAGCTAAGCCATGCAGGGGCCACTCGCATTGGCGCATGCTTTGCGCCTGTCGAGACCAGAGATAGTGAAGCGGGCAAAGTCCTCACCGGGGACGTCACCAAAGTGGTGAACTCCCTGGTGGGACACACGTCGAAGCGCCATATGTTCATCGTGTCAAAGCGCTACCTCTAGGTAGAGAGCTAAGCCGTACAAGGCCACTAGCATCGGTACACGTTTTGCGTCCGCCGAGGCTCCATGGAGTACACTAAGGGCTCGAGGCCCTCGTGGTTTGTTTATACTCCCGCAGGAGTTACATTGGGGCCCGGGGCCTCTAGCGGTCTTTTATGCCACGGTGGTGTGCTTATAAATGCCACCAGTGTGGATTTATTTCATACTCTGTGGAGTATACCAAGGATATGGGTTCTCTGCGCGGTTTGTTTATACTTTCGCAGGAGTTACATTGGGGCTCTAAGGCCTCCGGCAATCTTTTATGCCATGGTGGTGGGTTTATAAATGCCATCCGTGTGGGCTTAATTTATATTCCGTGGAGTATGCTAGGGTTCTAGGGCCTCCGCACTGTTTGTTTATACTCCCTAGGAGTTACGCCGGGCTTTATGACCTCCATGCGTTATTTTTGACTCCATAGAGTATGCTGGGGCTTTGTGGCCTCTACGCGGTTTGTTTATACTCCCGTAAGAGTTATGCCAAGCTCTATGACCTCTGTGCATTATTTTTTGACTCCGTAGAGTACATCGGGGCTATGTGGCCTCCGCACGGTTTGTTTATACTCCTGTAGGAGTTAGACTGAGACTCTGGGGGGCCTTCGTGCGGGTTGTTTATAATCCCATAGGAGTTACGCCGGGCCTCTTCGGTGGTCTTTTATGCCATGGCAGTGGGCTTATAATTGCCACTGGCGTGGGTTTATTTTATATTTCATGGAGTACGTCGGGGCTGTGAGGTCTCCACGCGGTTTGTTTATATTCATGTAGGAGTTACACTAGGGCTCTATAGCCTTCATGTGGTTTGTTTATACTCCTGTAGGAGTTACGCTGGGGCTGTGTGGCCTTCGTGTGTTATTTTTGACTCCATAGAGTACACTGGGGCTCTATGGCCTCCGTACGGTTTGTTTATATTCCCGTAGGAGTTACATCGGGGCTATATGGCCTCCGTGCGTTATTTTTGACTCTGTAGAGTATGTCAGGACTACATGACCTCCGCAAAAAACAGCGCCCATGGAGGGCAAGCAGCGTGGCCTGAGGGGTGCGCTAGCGCTCGCTTAGACAGGGAGGTCAGACCACCGTTCCCAGAACATGCCTCACTTCCCTTGACAAAGATGCAATTGCCCTACATAAACCATGCCTCCGAGGCATGCGACACGTAGGGGCGGAGTTGTCGAGGTAGAGCCACCCTGCCATGCTGACGTGAAGCTTGGCGGTGAAGGCAGGGACCGGTGCCAACGCGGAGCTTGGTGGTAAGGGTAGAGGTCGGTGTTGACGCTGAGTAGCGTCCCCAACTCGCTCCTCCGTGCACTCCATGACTTCATTCGCATCAAGGAGGCCACGCATAGCTACCGCCATTGGGGCGTCGCATCCTGGGCCTCCAACGTTGGAGCGTTGGATCCCAGACTACATGTGCAGCCGCCATCGCTGCCAAAGCGAGCGCACCCCCACGTTGCCGTTGGTTTGGTGCCGCGCTTGGTCTTCGACAGAGGTAGATCCAGCTCCTCCTTCACTTGCATGCAGGCTAATATTCACTGTATCACCTGTGGGTGGGCTAGAGTTGTCGGTGCTCATCTGCATGGCGCTAGTGAGTGTTGAATCTCGTTGGCACTCACCACCTTTTTTGCTGATGGTGATGCTTCCTAGCTCCTCTTCCTTGCACATTTTCTCGCGCGACCCCACAAATGGCGCCAATTGTTAGCACAATGTTAGCCATAGTGGGTATGATATATATATATATATATATATATATATATATATATATATATATATATATATATATATATATATATATATATATATATATAAGTGAGGGCAGTGTGGCAAATGACCGTCTTGCCCCTTAACTATTACACAGAGTGAGTGTGTCCATGTAAGCTCTCTTATACCTAAGATACCGTGCTCCCGGGCCAGACAGCCTAAGAGGCTGACTGGCTGAGCACCCCACAACAGGAACCATCAAAGCTGAACTATAGCTAAGTACACAGCGCCTGCAGATTTCGGGGTCATATTTATTAGTTTCATCAGTTTGTTGTCATGGCCGCTACTGCTGACATAGTAATAAGGCAAGACCTTCAGAATCTCTCCCACTATATCAAATTTGAAGTTCTAAGTGTTATCTGAATGACTGCATAAAATATTAATTTCATGCAGCAGCTATAATGCTATATCCCGTAAAATTTTAGCATATATTTGTGCAAAAATGCAACCCATGATCGATCTATTTTAGCATATAGTCATGGTGGGACGGGATGAATCCAACCCATTTTTTAGGGACGGGACGGTCCCTGTTTTCTGTTTAGTTTAAGGACAAAAGGTTTAGAATGACAATCTGACATGCGGGGTCTACCTGTCAGCCACTCGTCCCACTTCATCCCTCACCATCCCCTCATTTTTGGGGGATAGGAGCATCCCCAATTTGAGAGCATATCCACAGAATATTCCCTAGAGGGATATCCCCCATCCCACCTGACTCTGAACCAAACAGCTCTGGAATGAGGACCGCCCCATCCCATCTCCCATGGTCCCATGAACCAAACACATACTAAGATACTCCCCAATCCCCATTCAGGACTACCATATAGAAACAACAACATGGATCATCATGTTGGTGACATAAAACAAAAAATGAGATGAAACGTCATTACCGAAACACATCTTTCTCTTTGCCACATCAAATGCATAGTTGAATAACGTCTCCAATCCAAGCCTTCGATTGCCGACATGTTCATATCATCATTCACTTTGCATTGCCATCCACCCAACATACACAAACACTCGAAACACAGGGCTGCTTTCTCTTTGATCGGTTTCTGACACAACAGTCCACTCTCACATGCACCTGCTTCCGGCCAAAGTCCAAACAGCACACACAGCACCACCAAAAGAAAGGAAGAAAGAAAAAAAATCACAGCTTTGGCAGGAAGGGTAGAAGCAGCTCAAACAAAATTGCCCCCCACCCCAAAGGCTGCAAAAGCCCTTAAGAAAGGTGGTTATCAGCAAGCAGGGGAGATGGCCCCACCCCCATCAAGGCAGAAAGCTAGAGCAGAGGCTTAGAAGCCAGAGGCAAACCCCTCATTAATGACCCCTCTAATGGTACTTTGCGCACCAAATGACAAACCCCCATGCCTAAGTACATCCCCAGCAAAGGGACCCCTCACCAGAACCAAACCCCCAATGCATGCAGCAATGCACAGCACAATACACCCTGCCAAAAGGAATCCAACAAGCCCAAAAGGCGAAGTCAAAAGCAAGGAGTGCCCAAGCCATGAGTGCGTTGGCATTGCATCAACAAATGCGACTGCAACTCTGCAACAACATATGTAACACAGCCGCGCATGCACCAGCAGAGAGAGAGAGAGAGAGAGAGAGAGAGAGAGAGAGAGAGAGAGAGAGAGAGAGAGAGAGAAGCCCTAAAATGTAAGTAGGCATAAGCAGGAAGCATTTGGCTGCTCTCATCATGTTAACCTAATCATGTTTATCAAAGAAAGCAATGAGGAAGAGGAAGGATGCTTGCCTCAGAGTACCTCGCGTTACTACTCCCTAAGTAACTTCTGCTGCATGAGTTTACCCTTAACAACAAGGAGGTTACTGAAATTACACAGGAGAAAAAAAAAGGCTAAAGAAAAGCTAATAACTAATGCATCCTCTCGCATTGTACTGCTGCTACTCACTCAGGCATCATGCTGCTGCTGCTGCTGAAGGTGTTGCGGTGGGTGGTGGTGATGGTGAGGAGGGTCATGGTGGAGTGGTGGTGTCGGCTGCGAGGGTGGGGACGAGGTCTTGGCGAGGTGCTTGTTGTTGTGCATCCACACCTTGAGGACGCGGCGGGAGACGCCGACCTGGGAACAGAAGGCGTCCACGTCGGCGGCGTCGGGCTTGTGGATGCGCCACCCCACGCGTTGCGCGAATTCCCGCATGCGCTCCTTCTGCTCCGCCGTGAACTTGGTCCGGAACCGCTTCTTGCTCGGCGCCGGCGGCGCCGAGGCCGACGCCACGGCCGCCTGAGCGTGAGGCGCAGGGGGCGGCCGCGGGCGCAGCTCCTCGCTCGAGGACTCGGCCAGCGCGGCGGGGGCGGACGACGGGGACGCCGGGACGGGCGGGCGCTTCTGCATGTGCGGCGGGGCCAGGAGGAGCGGCATGAGCCTGGAGTTGGCGCCAGTGGGGGTCGCCGATGGGGACACCGCCGCAGCGGCGACGGCAGCGGGGGAAGGCGAGGACGATAGGACCACCGCCTCGCGGCGGTGGAAGCTACGGTGGCATCCGCACGCGGCGCAGGCCAGCGCGGCGGCCCCGTCGCCGTTGGACGGCATGAACTCGCCGCAGCCGTCGAGCACGTGCGCGCCCAGCCGCGCCGCATGGTTCCGCAGGCACTCCCTGTACCTCCACGGCGACGCCTCCACGGCGCCACCACCACCCGTCACTAGGGCAAGCGTAGAGGCCGGGGGAAGCGTGGCACCTCCACCACGAACGCCATTTCTGGCCGGTTCTTGATGGCGTTGGAGCTGGTGCTGGGCTTCCCCAGGTGCCTCCACCGTCCTCTCCCTCTCCCCCCTTCTCGGATGGAGGTGGCCGTGCGGTGACATGAAGGCGGGGGGCAGCGGCGGCGGGGAGACGAGGGAGGAGTTGGGAGGCAGGAGGGGCCTCGAGAAGGCGGCAGACTCCACCAAGGAGGGCGGGGAGGAAGCAGACGAGCCAAGAACTTGGGCGTGCAGCTGCTGCGGAGCGCCCGTGGCCGCCGCCGCGGCCTCCGCGGCGTAGTGGTTGCCTTTGATCTCCTCTTCTTCCTCCTCCTCATCGTCTTCCTCGTCCTCCTCCTCCTCCTCCTCCACATGTGATGATCTCTTGTACTCCATGGCCTTGGCTAGGTTTGGAGCTTGGGGTTTGGTGGGTGCTATTAGGATGATTCCTTCTTGCTCTTCTTTTTGGGAGTGGGTTGTGGGGTTGTGTTGTAACTTATAGTTCTAGGTTTGAGGTAGAAGTATGAGGGGTAGCAGTGGCTTGGTGTTGGCCTCAAGGGGCAAAGAGGCGACGAGGGGGACTGCTTGGTTAGCTAGATAGCAAAGGGAGGTTGGTTAGTGATATTAGTGACAACAGCCATACCAATAATAATAATAATAATATGGCGTAAGGTGGGGAATGTTTCCTCGAGTATCTATCTATGCCCCATCCGTGCATCCCAAAAGAAAGAAGGCCGAGCTGGAGGGAAAGAGGAAGAACTGTTGACACACCTAGTATTTGTAGCCATTTTTTTAATCTAGTTACCAGATATTTGTTTTTGTAAATCTAACCGCTTCCTAAGCTCAGCAACTGTTGTCTGCTACACATAGCAGCTCGGCAGGTGCTGCAAAGCTCGAGTCCTGACAAATCGGCATGTAATTAAATAGTATGGATTAACCATGATTAGAACTAATTAAGCATCATATTGCATGATTAGCACTGATTAAACATACTTAACACTACTTAAATCCCTGTGCAACCGCCAGTGTCCTGCCGAGCAAGGGGGCTTGGCAGATACCTGTCGAGCTCAAAAAGATAGTTATATTTGTAAAAATAGGTGTTTGAGGAGTAAATTTGAGAGAAATAAGTGGTTATAGTGCCGAATGCGTCAACATTTTAAAGAAGAGAAGAAAACAAGAGGGGGGGCAACAGGAGAGAGAGAGTTGCTAGGATGGATTTGTTTGAAGGAGTTTACAGTCTACGCTACCCCACAGTGGTGAAGGTGATTTGAAGTCGAGAGATGGAAGAAGCCCATGCTGACCGACAGGGCCATGTTTCACCCCATCCCAAACCTGCACTGCACTATGGCCTACTGTAATTACACCACGCTCCAATTTTACTTTGAAGTGACCTACCACCCTTGCAATAAGTGCTGTAGTGTGTTACCACCGTTGACTCCAAGCACGCCCATGTCTCCTACTCTTAAGCCTTGCAGCTCCGCTACACTTAGGGGGTGTTTGGGACTGCTCCACTCCACGTTTTTCAGCTCCGCTCCACGTTTTTTAGCCAAACAGGTTCAGCTCCACGCACTCTGTTCGAGGAAAAAAAGGTGGAGTTGTGAGAGCACCTAAAGGGGTGCTCCACAAACTCCAGGTTTTTTGTGGAGCTGCTCCACGGTAGAGTTTGTGAAGCAGTCCCAAACACCCCCTTAGACTCCGCTCGTTTTGGCTTAACCTTCAGACTTATTTTATGCTATTCATAAATTTTATTTTTTTCTATATTTTTTGCTATTTTTTAGCTTTTTGGTCGGTTCTTTTTTCTCGTATTTATTTACATTATACTTGATGGGATAGCATATTTTTTCTATTTTTAAATTTTTTAATTTAATTATGCTAAATAAGTCTTCATCAACTACAGTGTTTTTCAGTCATAAGCCACTTAAAAAAGCTCTTTTGGGCAGAGCCTTACACCGGCTACTACATACATACATGTATATGTATGTATGTGTGTGTATATATGAACTGGAGTACTACGAAGGTGGTAAAATATGAGTATCTGTGGAAATCACTAGCTCAAGTATGTTCTCTACGTACCACGATACTTGATACCGGATACCGTGATACTACGCCATTTTCCTAAAAATCACTTATATATAAGGTGATTATATATATATATATAGGAAAAATCCTTATTACTATATATATATGTGTGTGGGGGGGGGGGGGGGGGTGGGTGTGTGTGTGTTAAAAATATGAAATCTATATAAAAGATGATTGATAGATAATAGTTAAGCACAGTTGATACAGAAAACAATATGATGCTACGTCGATACGTATCGAAGAAGTATTGGTGCTAGTGTCTGATATCGGTGGTGACTTCCCAGTGTCGGTGCATCGGTTCAAAAGTATCACTTTGCTAGCTCAAGAAAATAAGAAAGAACAATGTAGATACCAAAGGCATGTACTATTTTTGCACCATACATTTTATACACGTAGATGAATGGTTAGCACCACGACCAAATTTTACTTGCCCTAATTGCGTTGCCTTACGAGCTGCATATCGACAGAGTGCCTGCGTAGCTGCATGAAACTATTTCCGATCGAACGGGGTTGATGCAACATTCTGATTTTTGACGTTGTTCAATTAAATCACCAGCATCCGAAATGATACGTTACGTACAGAAGTACCACCTAAACCCCAACCTCGCTAGCTTGCACTTTTGGTTTCTATTTTATTTTTTACTATTCATAAATTTTGTTTTTTCTGATTTTTTTTTGCTTTTTTAGCTTTTTTGCTGATTTTTTCGGTATGCATTTACATTGTCCGTGATGGGTTAATCTTTTTTATTTTTAAATTTTAGTTACATCAAATAAACCACCATCAGTTACAATATAATTTCAATTAATTATAGTATAATTTCTACTATAAATTAACTTATTTTAGCCCAATCAAACGACACTTTAGTGTGAACCTCCATTTCCATGCATGGCATGAAGATGTTAGCTAGGGGATCTGAATCCTCCTACGTAGGGGTGAAATCGGGTCGGATACGGTCGGATCTCACCTTTCCCATATCCTAACCCACATTTTCTAATCGGATTCGGGTCGAATACGGATAGTATCGAATACGAATACAAACACGGATAATGTCGGGCACAAATACGGAACAAATACGTACCAAGACGGATACGGACACTATCGGTCACGAATATTTATTCGGATATCAATTCGATGCAACAACCATTTTATACCACATAGATAATAGCAATGCAACCATTCCATACATCCATAATGCAACAATACATCGGTACTAAAGTCGTAGCATCACTGGACATACATCATTACTCATTAGTAGTTTTAACACCAAGAATATCAGCCTCATGAGTCATAACCTCACATTCAGATCAGAGGTACAGTCAAGGCAAAAGATACATTTATATGACTATTGATGACATGTCACCATATTAGTCCTCGCAAAAAATGCTACTAACCAAATTGTTTGAATAGTTAAATATACCATGAATGGTTTAAACGACAATACCCAAACTTTCATACACTTGTGTATTAGTTTTAATCCAAGTATCACATGTATTATAAAAACTTAAGAAATATTCTGGACTTCTGGCTTAATCTATGGCGTCGAAGAGATGCTATGGTTTATGTAATTAGACGAATCCTACTAAATGTGCCTGTAGGTATTTCTAATTTCTCAATCCGCTTATACTCCACTCAATGAGACCTAAATGTCTACAATCTACGGTATTATACGACACCAAAGTTCACATTAATTCTTAGTTCAATTTTATTGATATCTATTATGTTGATGCGATTGGAATTCCTTTACAAGGTTTCTAATATCTGTAGTTCATTACTTACTTATACAATCTGCTACGGCAAAATGATTACAATGCATGTTTAAAAGTATCCTTAAATTTAGCAACTCTAACTCTTTACATTTCTAAATTTTCCCACTCCCCTTTTTATTTTCTTTCTTCTACCCAGCCCCCTCTTTTTCTTGCTGCCTTCGGCCGACGCCGACTCACCTCCTCCTTTTCTGCTCCTACCACCGACGCCTCCTCAGTTCTTTCCCCTCACCATTGCCGACGTCTACTTCATCTCCTCCCCTCCCCCATTTCCTCTCTCCCCCGGTCTCCCTCCACACCGACGCCACGCCTCCGCTCCTCCGCCCCCGCGTCTCGGCGCCTCCACCCCCGGGTCTCACGCCTCCCCGACGCCCGTCCTCGAGCGCCGCCGATTCCAGTGGCGACGCGCCGCGCCGCCTGGTTCGGCTCCCCCTCACGCGCCTTCTCCCTTGCGCCGCCCTGCCGTCGCGCCCTCCCCTCACGTCGCCGGCCCTAGCGGCGCCGCACCGTCGTCGACTTCTCCGACCTCCGGCCTCAACGCCCCTACCACCGGCTTCGGTCCTAGCGACGCCGCACCGCGCCGCCCGGCCATCCTACCCTCGCCCCTCGGCTCCTCCCCGGCGTCAACCTCTCCGGCATCTCACTGACCCCTGCTCTTCGCCTCCGTTCGGATGATTCGGGGGATTCCCATGATTCGGAAGTTGGACTGGCAAAGTAATCCGGGTAATACCCGAATAGTTAAGCGGGTAATATCCGAATTTTATATCGGATAATCCGTATCCGTCGGATACCGACCTCCCAAACCCGATACCGTATCCGCAAAAAAATACCCGTATTCGGATCCAATATCCGTATAAGTTTCCGGGTACCCGAATTTACGACCCGAATTTGACCCGCTTTAATACGGGCGGGCAGGTGGGCGGGAAATACCCGGCCCGTTTTCACCCCTACTCCTACGGTAAAGTGCGAAGTTAAGAGGGCAGCAGTGACGTACATGAATCATGGACTGCAAAGTTCTATACCACATCATTTCTACCATAACAACTAATTTGATCCATTCATCTTAAATCGGACGACTCATAATCATCCAAATCCCAGCACGGCGCACTTTCCGACTTATCCTTACAGCTCTTGCTAGCTAGGGGGGCAACCCAGCTCAGCAGACGTTCGTTTGGCACCAACACACGGGGGCAAAACGGTCATGGGAGGGTGGACAGCTTTGGTAATTGAGAACGCTGGGGCCCTTTCACAAACACCATCGTCAGGCCACTCCAATTGGTGTGCCATGGTCTGCCACTACCATTGATGCCCCTCTCTCTCTCTCTCTCTCTCTCTCTCTCTCTCTCTCTCTTCTTCCTCTCACCCTCCAGAAATGAGATGCAACGCAGCTGTGCAAGACTGCAAGTTCGTGCCATGCATCCACGGCTGGTACAACACGCTGTTGCTAGCAGCGACTCGTGTGAGGGGGTCTTCACCCTGTGCCTTTACTGTTTCACACGCGCGGCCTATGAGGGGGAGAAAAATGCTGGTAGTAGAAGGAAGAGAGGTGTCTGTGTTGTTGGCACGTACGCCTACTGGTATCGCACATCGGCACGCGTGTTGTGCACAACAGCTGTCCTCCAACGCGGACTACTGGCTGCCAAGAAAACGCTTGCCTGTACGCTGGCATGCTCTATCTCCAGCATTTGCTATGGCTACCTCACAGCGGATACGTGTATAGAAAACAAGACTGTTCCAGGGTAGGTTTCGCTTGTTTGGATGCAAGCAACTATAAGTCTAATAGTATTTTGTTTGGTTCATTGCTACACGTATATGGTAAAATCTAACGGGCGACTAGGCGCACACTAATCTTATAGCGCCTAGTCGCATGGCCGTCGATGCGCCTTGGAGATGACTGACCTCCTACGCCTTCTTCTTTCCCTCTCGAGTTCTATTCTACCTTGCAAGCCAGCCTCCCCCACTACTGCTCTTCTCATGAGATGGTGCCCAGTGACAGGGATTAGGGTTCACTAGGGTTAGGAATGGGTTCACCAGGACCTGGGGTATAGAGGGATGGGGAAGGTGGTGGCTCAGCGGTGGATGACGACGACAGTGGGTTGAGGAGTAGGCGATGGCGCTGCTGGCTGTGGGTTCGGAGGAGGGCAGTGGGCGGCAGAGGTAGGCAAGACAGCGAGGACGACAACGAATTAGGGTGGACGGGGCCTGTGGTGGCAGTAGGCGGGGAGTATAGGTGGAGTGGCGAGGTGGCGGTGAGGCACCACTGGCCGCAAGAGGTGGCAGTGGGTGGTGGTAGGGGATGTGTGGCAGGCGGCGATGGCGCTGGGGTGGTGTTGAGAGCCGCGGGGAGAGAGCGGCGATGGAAGGGGGATGTCGAAAGGAAGGGAGATGGACTCAATGACGGCAACTAAGGGCGGTGGACAAGGGGGAACCGGAGGTGGATAAGACGCCGGGGAGGGGGGGCGATTGAGGGTGGAGCCGGAGATGGTGGCGCTGCAGGGGTAGCACGATAGTGCTAATGCACTCCTAGAAGTGCAATAGCAAAGCCCTATGCAGATAGAGCCGAAGGCCATACAAATGTCTTCCTACATATGCTTATTGCTAAAAATTGCTTGTGTACGTGTCGATATACTCTTATCACCAGCAATTATCAGGGGTTGCCTCGCAAAGATGGTTGCATATATACAGAAACCAAATTTGTTCTTACGTAGGTGTGAAGACCTCTCTTGTTCGAGTGCAATAAAAGTGTTATGTTCAACCTTGTATACGTAGATAGAGTTATGGACTATACTAATGTCTTCCTACACGGGTTCTTTGCCAAAAAAAAATGCTTGCCTACATGCCGACATGAATCTATCTCCAACATTATTTTAGGGTTTGTGTCACAAGAACGGATGCATGCATGTCCAAACCAAATTGTTATAAGATTGTTTTTCAAGGCTTCTCTTATTTAAGTGCAATTAAGTAAAAGACTTGCGTTCAGGCTGCTTTTATGCTAAAAGACTAAAATGGTTGTGGAGGCTTCTCTTGTTTGAATTCGATTTACTAAAAACTTTATGTCCAGTTCACTCGCATACGTAGGTGTGGAGTTATAGAGTACACATGCTGACACGCATCGACTCCAGCATTGATAGGGGTTGCGTCACAGGAATGGATGCGTGTAAAGAATCCAAAGTTGTTCAAAGATGGTTGTCTGGTTCCATCGCATACGTACATGGAGTCGTAGCCTATACACATGTCTTCCAACATCGGCTCGGTGCCGAAACAAAAAATGCTTACCTACATGCATCTCCAGCATTTGTTAGGGATTACTCGCTCTCTTCTTTTTTCTAGATATCGTTTTAGCCTTCTCTTTTTTAGATGTCGTTTTAGGGTCTGTTCTTTTTGGCCGCGGCTTGTGACTTTTGGCTGCGGTTTGTGACTTTTGAGCTGTTTGTACGAGAAATTACAGATTAACAAAAACTCACGTGCGGTTTTTGCCGATATAAATGAAGTCAGTAAAGTATGTACTACAATTAACTAGTAGACCCTATCTTAAAAAAATACTTCGTTTAAAAGTTAGTTACTGTAGAAAAGCTGAAAAGCAGCTTTTAAAAGCTGAAAAAAACAGGGGCCTTAGGGCATCTCCAATGGTCTAAATCAGCTAGCTATATGCATGTACACATCAGCATATATCCTATGTGGAGGAAAGAGAGTATGCAAAAAAAATCGAGCCAGCTCTTCCTAAGCAAGTCCAATAATAGAGCCAAGTGTTTGGCTATAAGTCAAGTTATAAGAGCCAAGTTATACAATAATTTGTCTTCTATTTGTCTACAAAAGGTTTTTTATTATTATGTGGTACTATGTCTCACATTCTCTTTTCTATTCCTCCTCACATACATTTATTATCTGAGCCCACCACTGCATAGGCTCCCGTGCCCAGCTTGTTTCTTGCATGAGAGCCAAGCTCTCATCTCTTCTCTCCTCCACATCAGCAAAAATGCTGACTAGCTTGGCTATAAGACCATTATTGGACTTGCTCTAAGCACTAGTCTATAACGCCGAACGAGACAGCCTCTATAAATTCTATGTGTGCATTTAAGCATCAAATAGCTATCCTTATAGATAGTTCTTTAGAGCAAGTTTAATAAGGCTGACTGTGCTAGCTACAAGGGAATCCATGTCAGCATAGTCCTATGTGGAGGGGAGAGAAAAGGGGAGAGAGAGCCAAGCTGGCTCCCATGCAAGAGTCAGGCTATAGCACAGGAAAAGAGGTGTTATCCATGCATGTACCAATAGAACTAACTGCTATACCCATGCATGTATTAAATTATCAATACCCATGTATGTATTAAATGATTGAGAGCTCTTGTGGAGACAACTTAGAGCATCTCCAATGGGTCTATAGCAGCTATCTACAAGAGAGTCCATGTCATCAACTGTCCTACGTGGAAGATATTAAATGAAGAAAGAGAACGCAGCTCTCTACAGCTCTAGAGATAGTCTATAGCGCCAAACGAGGCAGCCTCCATAAATTCTGTGTGTGCATGTAAGCATCAAATAACTATCCTTATAGATAGTTCTTTAGAATGCTAACTTTAGTGTGTACTATATAGATGATGTGGAAGTCTTAGAGCATCTCCAACAGTGACTTATGAGCTAGCTCTAAGCATATTATTTCATATTTTAATAGAAGAGAGAGAAAAGCTAGCTCTTGATCAAGAGCTAGTCTCATACACACATTCCAAGATTATGTGAGAGTGTCATGTAAGACTATTTATGTTATGAGTTATGTGCTAAAAGTTAGTACTATTGGAGAAGTTGTCTTAGAGCTAGTAACTAGCTCATACTGTTGGAGATGCTCTTATAGTTAGTTGCTAGCTATAACCATTGGAGATGCCCTTATAGCCAGCTTATTGTATGAGTTAGCTGCATCATTATCTTTTGATGACATGAAAATGTATTGGAGGTAGCAGTTATCTATACTATTAAACTTGCTCTTAGAATGCTAGGTTTAGTGTGTACTATATAAATGATGTGGAAGTCTTAGAGCAAGTTTAATAAGGTTGACTGTGCTAGCTACAAGGGAATCCATGTCAGCATAGTCCTATGTGGAGGGGAGAGAAAAGAAGAGAGAGAGCCAAACCGGCTCCCATGCAAGAGTCAGGCTATAGCACAGGAAAAGAGGCGTTATCCATGCATGTACCAATAGAACTAACTGCTATACCCATGCATGTATTAAATTATCAATACCCATGTATGTATTAAATGATTGAGAGCTCTTGTGGAGACAACTTATAGCCAACTTATTGTATGAGTTAGCTGCATTATTATCTTTTGATGACATGGAAATGTATTGGAGGTAGCAGCTATTTATACTATTAAACTTGCTCTTATAGTTAGTTGCTAGCTATAACCATTGGAGATGCCCTTAGCCTTCTACATGTAGAAGAATGTGCTACTTAATGCTTAGACTTGTGACATCTTTGCCCCCTCTTGATTGCAGTCTTATCTTTAACTAATGTCACACAAATTTACTGCACCGGCATCAAATCCCAATACCAACCACAATATGTGAGAAACAATTGAGTTGAATGAAGAGATAATATTTATGACAGACTCCCTTTTAATAGGGACATCTATCTATTTGAGTTGAATGGATGCATAGGTAGAAACCAAATTTGTTAAAAAAAAAATGGTTGCGGAGGCTTCATCTTTCAGTCCAATACTAGTATAGAACTCTTATACTTGGTTCACTTGTACACGTAGGTGGAGTCTTAAGCCTCACTCATTTTAGCTTGAGCTTTAGGCTTTTTGTTTTCTTTTAGTTTTTTTGTCTGTTCTTTTTTTTCCGTATTCGTTTGCATTGTCTATGATGGGCTAACATGTTTTTTCTATTTTTAAATTTTTTTAATTTAATTATGCTAAATAAACCACCACCAGCTACAGTGTATTTTCAGCCAGCTACAGTGCAATTTCAGCCATAATCCACCTTTGTTCAGCCCAACTGAGCGGGCCGTTAGACTATAAATAAGTCTTTCTACATGAGCTTGTAACTGCCAAAAAAAAAGCTTGCCTACACGCTGACATGCATCTATCTCTAGCATTTGTTAGGGATGCGTCACTGGAATAGATGCATTTGTAGAAAACCAAATTTGTTCTAAGGTGTTGTGGAGGCTTCTCTTGTTTTAGTGATTTTTACGAAATGTCGTGTGTTCAATTCACTTGCATACGTAGATACAGCCGACGACTACACAAATATAGGTTTGAGAGTGTAATTGCTTTTTGGAATGTCTATAAAGGGACATACTCCAGAAACTTACTAGTGGACGGACAATCTTCTATTGTTCTCATTCCAATTTTGCTTACTTAATGCGATGAACTTTTGGAATAGGACTGAGAAAACCAAACGCCATAGAAACTTGTAACGATGAGGATGGATAAAAAAAAAGAGGAAGAATTACGAACTTTCGAATAGGATATTAGAAGTTTCAACCAAGCAAAAATATGTTATAAAAGGAAGCATTTCGAACTTTCAAATAGCACTTAATTCATCCAGGATTTAAAAGAAACTTCACCTGTGCACATTGAAGTCTTTCGTCACCATTAAAGAAAATTGGGTGTGGCCATGACAATAACATTATCGATGATGCAGGTGACTTATGTTACACGAGGAGGGAGATGGCAGCTCGCCGGCACGGCTTGGAGGGTGTCGAGGAGAAGGGCAGTGTGCGAAGTCTGGTAGAGTACCAAGGAAAACACGTTCTGAGGTAGTAAGAATGTAAGAGAGAGAAAAGTGTATTTATATGATTTCCTCTCTAACAAGAGTAACACTAATATCAAAATATAGAAAGTGATAAGTAATATCTATCCACCATTCATCATGTTTTAAAAATTATGTAAATCACTGTTAAGAAAAATATAGAAACATCTTTCTAAAGAAAAAAGATGTTGGGAGAAGGCAGATCAAGTCACCTGAGTCGTTGACGGCCTAAGCGTGGCTCAATGGTTGTCAGGGGTACATGTGTCGATGCTCGAATCGTCAGCTGATTGTTGGATTCGGCGATGGTAATGTAGGACTAGTATGACAACAGAGATGATGAATGGTGCCTTCAAATTTTCTCTAAGTATCTGTCGATCCTTCACTCCGATAGATACAGAGCTATGGAGATTATGACGGAAAACCAACATAAAAGCTAGCAAAATAAGAAACCAAAATTTCAAGAATTTCAGAGTCCCACCGATCTGACCTCTATGAGCTAGCGATCGGATCTCTAGGCGGTGAACAGTAAAATCAGCACGATTTCAAAATCAAGTATCCATACAATTTTTGATTCGTAAATTTAAATGATTTGAAACTTTGCATACACCTTCTCTAGGATGTCACGAACCTATTCAATCAACGATTGAG
The DNA here is from genome assembly GCA_017311315.1 of Dendrocalamus latiflorus. Taxonomy (NCBI): domain Eukaryota; kingdom Viridiplantae; phylum Streptophyta; class Magnoliopsida; order Poales; family Poaceae; genus Dendrocalamus; species Dendrocalamus latiflorus. The sequence goes on from CM029633.1 coordinate 31,653,109, forward strand.
AGAATCATTGTCAAAATTATGATATTTTTACGTGTGAAGGAAAGTTGCAATAAAACCGGACAAAAAAGAAAAATGAGGAATATAACTTGTTCATGTGTGGATATGGCTAAGATGACTTTAGATATATTTCCACGTATCACAGAAAGCAAGAACACCTAAGAAATCAAGGCAAAAAATAACTGGAACAGGAAACCACTCGGAGAGGCCAAATCCAAGTAGAATCGAGCAACTTCCAAAACTTGCCAACCTGATGTTTACATGAATGGAGATTAATTTTCATTGGACATCTCTATCACCTACTTATTCTTGGCATCCAGCAAGATCAAGAAGGAGAGAAAGAAGATCAAAGCCAACCAAATCGAGAGCAAATCAACCAAAACAAGAGGGATCCATGAGAGATGAACAAAGTTGATATATTGCTACTTGAGGATGAAGGTTTTACAGTCACTCCACCTGGAGAACAAGAGAGTATACCACAACACTCACGCTTCTCAAACACTAATCCTAGAACACTTTCAATGAGTAAAGTTAAGATGGTTGGATGGTTAACTAGCAAGTCTCCATCTCAATCCGTTAAATAAACAAGACAATTAGTCTCATCTAACCCTTAGCATAAATAGAGAAACATGTTAACCTCACACAATACGGGTTTTACTCACACCAACACTTATGCATGCTTTTCCAAATACATAAGTCCAGATCTGCTAAATCATTAGCCTTTGATCCAACATAATCTTCTTAGGTTCTTTGACCTAAACTACTTTGCCAATCACAGCTTAAGCGCCATGGTTTTGATCCAAAATAATATTCAATATTTTGCTCAACTTACAAAATACTCTTTTCTTGACCCGGTCTTTATCTTTCCTTGCAAACAATTGCCATGCTTGTCATGTGTAGGTGCACTACTAGCTTGTCATGCATTGGTAATTCTCTCCTGTTTCGGTTTCATTGGACCACGCCTCACTTAGATTGACTAAGCTATATGGTGCAACACGTCACTTGAACTTCCCTTTAACATTTCTCACCTTCCTTGTGATATACTTGAGCTCAGCCATCTCACCCGACATCCTTAATCATTTTGGGCCTTGGCTCCTCCATGTGCGTAGCCCCAATCCTTCTTATTGATCATGGTTGACTCCAAGTCTCCCTTCAGATGCAAAGACAAAGAAATCATTTTTGGACATAAGTTCTTCATAACTTGATCTACGTTAGCTAAAACATGTATCATACAACACATATACACTAACCTAGGTTAAGCCAAATCAATCCACAACCAAAATTCCCAAAAATCCACCTTTCAGCCAAAACAAACCAACTCTATCAGTTAGACCACCATCCCCTGCTAGTCTAACCGTTGGTGGTGGCCAGCCAGACCACTAGGGCTGGCCAGTCTGACAACTACCTCTTGCCTGTCGGATTGGTAAGTCTGATACCCGCTCTTAAAAACCACAAATTTGTAAAATCCAAATTTTTATTCATCTAAAACGACAATGGTTCATCATAACATAACACTGAACTTTCTCACATAATCTTTTAAATACCTTTATTCTGGCAGCTAGGGTTTCGATGGTTCAAGGAAGGAGAGGGTCGATAAAGATCAATGGAGTGAGTAGGAGACACCAACAATATGGATTGACTACTAAAGAGGGAGGCGGTGTGGAGTGGCCGAACCAGGAGAAGGATGATGAAGGGAAGGGGGAGCGCTTGAGAAATTGGAGGAGAAAAGAAAGGAAAGTATGGCATTTACAATGGTATAGATGACAGTTGTCTGTAATATACCTCTATATCATCTATAAATAGAACTAAAGATAACACATACAATGAGTTGTCTATATAGTGAGAGTATATCTAGTGCTAAAAGGCTTTTCAGTGCTAAAATGATAAAACTCACCAGAGCCATCTAATCTAGTCTGTGCGACTCGGATCTAGGAGGGTGGGAGGCCCCAACTCACTTATGCACTTTTCATAACCCCCCCTCATGTGGTTGAATTCTTTAGTGAATAAGCCCATATCCCCACACCGGTTCGCCTCCCTCTTACTTGCTCGATCCCGTGGCACCGCCCCACGCTCACCTCCCTCTTGCTTGCTTGACCCCCCGACGCTACCCCCTCAGCCCCCAACGACTCCTTACCCCCTCCTGGTCGTCATGTCGCTCTCCAATCGAGGCTACACGAGAGACCTAGGGTACGAACACAGTGGCATGGTAACTCCCTCCCCCAGCCCCTGGCGCCACCCTTCCCGGCCCTTAGTGCACCCTACTTCCCCCTCCCTACGGCCCTCCAATCCAGAGCGAGGGCTGTGCCGTGGTGGAGGGAAGCAACACTAGGGGTTGGGTTGGAGGGCGACGACGCTGTCGGCCAAAACCCTAGTCGAGGATGGTGACAGTGGTGTGGGGATACAAGGCCGGGTTGTAGGGCGCAAGAGGGAGATTGGAAGAGCGAGAGGAGCGAAGGGGTATGGGAGGGAGAAGGAGGTAGGGGTGTTTTGTGAAAAAATATGATTTGTGGGGTTTTTTTCGAAAAATGGCACAAGTGGATTGGGATATACCATCCACCTCAATCTGGGTCGTCCGAATTGGATCGATAGACAATCTAGCCTTTAGCATCTTATCACTGAATGGAGTTTAGCATTAGATATGCTCCCCTATATAGTTGTTCATAATGGTCTCATATAATTAATGAGTTATCTATATAGTTGTATATACAACAGTATACGTAGTAAAAAGCCGTTTATAAGATCATCTGTTAAATAGTAGACATTATCTTTCTCTCTTCTCCACATCACCTAAAATATTATATGGTATATATAGACTTACAGACAGTTAACATGTACCATTGTACCTACCTTAAGCAGAAAGTGACGCAAAACTAGCTATCGCTCCTGGTATAACACAAAATTTGATCTAACATTTATCGGATGGTGTGAGTGGAATTGAGCGACATATTATATAACAATATCCTTGGGAAAGCGTGGAAGCCCACAAAATATATGCCTTGAGTTAAAGCCACTTTTGGCATTGTTTCACACCGTATTTACAAAAATAGCAGTATACCGAGCGTATTGACAAAAAATATCATTTCTACCATTTGGTGGGCGGGCGGCAGCGCCCGTGAGGTGAGGGGGCGAAAAGTAATTAAGCCGGTTAAATAGCTGGCTTAATTACCTGCCCTAACTTTTTTGTTTAGTGTTTGTTTAAATTTTTAAATATAACAAATGAGCTTAAAAATTACAAAAATTTGTGTACAAACTCCCAACATAAAGTACCTTATAGTGTATTTTTTGGGTAATTTTATCCATTGTGACTGTTGCTCAAAAATTCATACAATTTTGATAATTTTACGAGTTTTTACATATAGCAAACAAGTTCCAAAAATTACAAAATTTTATGTGGAGCCTTCTGATATAGTAATAGTTATTGTGTAATTTTTTGGAAATTTTATGTGATTTGAATTTGCCATGTTTATTCGGATTAACTTAATCATGAATCTAACGATCGTCACGCATATTTTGAAGTGGCATGTGTCAGCCAACCGTGGTATATATTATTTACTGCTATCTAGTTTGCACAATTGTCACTCTCTCTATATGTGCCTGTAACATCCCAAAATTTGGATATCCAAAAATATGGAATTTTTAAAGCTTTTCTTGCATTTGCTGGTGTTTAAAAATTTCTTTTAGAATATTTATTTGCAACATCTTGAGATTTGTGTCATGCAAAGTAATATACCAAGGAATAATATCCAAATCAAAAACAACAAAGATATTAAAGGAAATGGAAAAACCCCAAGGGTCTACACACAAAATTAACATGTAAGTATTAAATATCAGGAATGAGAAATTGAATTCCAATTTACCTAGGTAAAAGAAGAATGGCTAAAGGAATATTACAAGCTCACATTAAATAGATGAAATTAAATATTCAAAATTTTGGATGCTATGCAAACTTCAAAAATTAGTAATATCTAATGCAAGATAAAACTTTAAATTAGAAAATCGGTACGGAGACCCATTTTACTAGTCATAGCCATCTCTCCGGCCGCCTCTCGCCGCCGGCGACGCCAGCCCCGGGCGCTGGCTTCTCCTCTGTTGTTGGCCCCCAGCCCAACCTCACTTCTTCTTATTCTCTACACCCCATCTCTCAGCCCAGGCACTGCGCCCACTTGGCTGCTAGAATGCGCATAAGACAGAAAGCTAAAGCCCAGGTCCCTGGTTCGATCCCTAGCGGCTGCACCTTTTGCATATTTATTTTGTTTTGATTTCCTCAATACATGTTAATTAGTAAAATTTGGGAAAATCTACGAAATAATCTGGGGAACATAGTAGGATTTGTAGGATGTAAAATAAGGTTACTAAATGTTTAATATCCGGCCATTTATTGCATGAGCAACTAATGTAGATTAAATATTCAATTGGGTCATAAAACTAAATTGATTAATATATAGAGGTGGATTAAGTTATTATGCTTGAATAATTAAATCCTATTTGAATAATTAACTAAAAGACTAAATATTAATTAAAGACTTCGATAAAGAAAAATAACTTATGGTAAATGATCAAATAAGGGATTGCCATTAATCAAAAATTTGGATTTATGCCTAATATTTAAAATATTGCCATTAATTAAATCTCAATGGTAGGTTTAATTAAATTAGGCCTCTTCATAAAATTAATTGAACGATGGGGCATGACCATAAACACTTAAGTTAGAGATTATATACAGTTACAAAAAAATAATGGACCTAGGCCATCATACATTAAAATGACCTGACCAATATATGTAAACACTCTGAAGTAAATGTTTAACTAATAACGCGGTTAATTAGGGTCACATAAAATAATACATATCAAGCATTGTTCATATTGCTAAGTTTAAACTAAAATTTGAAATAAAGTTAAGTATAATGAGTATACATAATAGTAATTAGAGCAGAGATAAAATAATAAGGGTACCATTAATTAAATCTTAATATTAGATTTAGTAAATAATAATTATGAACATGAAATAACAAGGTATGGCCCATACAATCGAATCCTAGTTCAAATTGTAGGAGGATTAGTAAAAATTTAGGCAACATAAAATGTTACCCCATAAAATGCCATACACCAGCACTCTAAAATTAATTCGGTAAGCAAAAATGCCCTGAAGAGTAACGCTCGACAAAATGATATCTATTCATAGGTCCATCCTAACTCATGGAACTTCCTTGATAAATATAGAAATAATAAAAAGAAACTATTAATAAAAGATCGAGTTATCGTTCTCTACCACCGGCCTTGCCTCAAATCATCCAAATCACCCATTAACTCATAATAAAACAAAAGTTGAATTTATTCGGATTTATTTGGATCTTTTGAGTTATTTGCTTTTATTTGGATTCAGTCGTTTATCGCGTAATTAGAAACTGAAGCCTGAAGATTCTACGTAACAAGCGGGAACGAGATCAATGAAGACCAGAAATTAAAGATCATCGCATGAGACGATTTTGTGTGAGCTCAAGACCGCGGCAAACCGCGCCAGGCGAGTCAATACTTTGATCATGTTGAACCCACATTTATGCAAATTATTTGGTTTTAAATTAACAAAATGCATGCCGTTATTTTTATGTAAATACATGTTAAATTTGGTATTCTAGTTATATGCCATTGTTTGTCTTGAATAGTATTACCCCCTCCTTTGAATATTTGAATGTGTGAACCTTGTCGCCCTAGCAAAAATATATAGTAGTAACATTTCGAAAATAAGTCCGTAACCGTATGCCATGCTTAGCATTGATTAGGAAATCGGGGCAAGAAATTGTCCCGAGCATTACTTTTATTCATGAGAAATTGGTTTGGGCAGTCATTGTGATAATGGCTGGTATATGTTGGATATGATTATTTTACACTCCCAAGATCCCCAACTTGCTTAACTATCTGGGCGAATTGGTTTGATGGTGTGTATGTGTGTGGTGCAGTGATTGCATAAGTGGGTTAGTGGTAGACCGCCCAGATAACCCTAAGGACTGAATCTTGTCATGTCACCCGTGTATAACAGTACAACCACAAGCTGGCAAAGTGTAGGCAGGGTTTACTAATTTGTGTAGCTCTAGGTGGTTACGTGAAGGTATGACCACGAGCAAAGGGATGGATGGTCGCATCCCCGCCTTTGCCCGTGATGGCTCACGAGGGACCCTTCCCGAGGGATGGTCGGATCCTACGGAAGATAGACCTTAGCGGGCGTAACCACAGTAGGACTATGCATTGTAACAACCCTGTGATAGTCTACTCAACCGCATGGCTAAGGAATCATGTGGGGCAACGGGTGGATTTATCTCTTGTGGGTAAAGTGTGCAAAACTCTGCAGAGTCAAAACTATTCGAATAGTCGTGCCCACGGTTAAGGGCAGACATGGGAACTTAACTAGATATAGTTCTATTTAAAAATATTTGAAAAATGGGAATGGAAAAGTGGAAGGGCAGAGGAAAGCCCAGATTTGAGTTGTCCTGGGTGGCTCGGTGTCGTCCCAGTGGTTCCTGGGTGTCGTCCCAGTGGTAAGTTAAGCGGCTATAATGCTGAAAATGTCATACGGTGTGATGCCGTATGTATGGAGAAATTATGGTGATATTAGACATATGGTGTGATGCCATATGTATGGAAATTCATGTTAATATTCCTTGAACATTATGTTTTTGCTCAAAACTGCTAGGTCTCAGGAAATTTTATGCATTATATTTCAAATAGTGGCATTCTATTCTTACAAAATAAAATATGGGTGGAATAAACAGGGTCGCGAGTAAAAGAGATGAATGTTTGTAGAGTACATATAAAGGCATTGGTGGATTCATGTCGATCTTGAATAGGAAATGATAGTGTGGGTTCTGGAGGAAATAAATTGGTAAAGTCTAGCTAAATGATATGCTAGATAGATGATTTAAATGATTTTTGGAGATTTAGGAATTGCACAGATAAATATTGGATTATGACACGGATAAATAAATTCTTGGGCGATGTCAATATTAGAATTAATAGATTCAGTTACTAGATGAATCAAATGAATTTTTGCGGATTTGGTGGAATAATACAAGTATTGGATTATAATTCTTGATTAATGATATTCTTGGGGGATATATAATAGTGATTGTTAATCCTTGGGAGATGTTGTCAATATAGGGAATTAATAGGAGTTGATCAATTACTAGAGGGACGAATTGAATTTATGAGAATATTGGAGGATGCATAACAATTAATGGATTAGAATCTTGGTAAATTGAATTTTCGATGGAGGTATATTCGAGGATTAGCTAGTGATAGATAGAAGAAAATGGAATGAATTAGGAACTGGAATCAATGACAAAAGAATTGAATACAAGTGATATCGGTGGATTGATAGTAATTATGTTAGAGAATTATTAGAGTTCAGAGGTAAGGGGCTAATGAATAGTAATTCAAAATACAACGTATGATCGGTGGATTAAATAAAGGACGATACTTGCCGTTTGGAGTTTTAGACAGCAGTCAATAAATAGAGTGTATTTTCAGTGGATTAAGTCGATGTTGGTAATTGTAGTGTGGAGTTAGGTAGTAATAATAAAACTTTGATTAAATAAGAATAATAATGCTGCTAAAAGCAAATTTTGGCAAATAAAATAACCCGAGCCTTTCCTTGTTATGCCATGCATACTATTTGTTTGCATTCTGTGTATTGGCTCGCGGAGCACGGGGTCGGAGTGCTCACGCTCGCTTTTGCGGCAAAATTCAGAATCAGGAGTCAAATCACCTCGCCTCAGCAACAAGAGTGGACAAGCTGGCAGATAAGATGAAGATGAAGATGTCAAGGGCTAGGTCGCGAACCTCCAGTTGGCTGCCTGTGGGCATGTCCCGAAGGTCCCACCTGTGTGCTTCGTTCTTCCGCTGCTGCAATTTATTGATTTCGGCCTAATCGGCCCATGAAGTAAGTCTACTGTTATATTTACGCTTCCGCATGATATGTATTATGATGTCCATCACTGTAACTGTGTGCACTATCTACTGATCCAGGGAATAGTGCAACTAAACACAGTAGATTCCGGATTGTAAAATCTGGGTCTGACAGGCATGGTATCAGAGCATATCGACTGCAGGTCATGACCTAGTTAGCCTGGTCGTTAGTCCATGACTAGACTTATTTCCACAATATCTATTTTCACAAATATAAGCTATATTGCTCATTCTCATCTCTCTTAGATGATTTCCCCCTCATCTACATGCTGCCCAAGCCATTTACTTCTGGAGCTCTCTTATCCCAATTCAAAATGAAGAAAATCCAGTACTCCTCTTGTAAATTTTCTATGAAAACACACTTTAGGATAAGAATCAGTATGCTTGCCATTGAAACTTAATTGTTTTATCCTTGGAGGAAACAATAGTGTGAATTTTGGGGTAAATGAATTGGTAGAGCTTAAATGAATAGATTAACCAGACAGATGAATTAAATGATTCCTGGAGAAATAGAAAGTATGAAACTAATTGAAGGATTGCAACACTGATAAATTGTGTAATTCCTGGAAGATTTTTACAATAATGGAAAAAAAGGGGTAGGATCGATTGCCAAATGAATTAATAGAGTGTTAAGAAATTGGAGATATGATAACCGCTATCGGAGTACAGGCTTGATTACTAACATTATTCCTGGAAGATGTTCATAATAATGAATTAATTCGGAGGTTGTCACTGAAGATTTACGTGGTTACTAGAGGAGTAATCACGATTTTGAATACAATCTTGGATTATTAGGAAGTCCTGATACACATGACACTGGTGGATTTAAAAGTAATAATGTTGGATAATCATTAGAATTCAGAATTGAGGAATAGATAGACAATAAAGATTCAGGTGGATTATTGGGGAAGCAAACTATGGATTTGGATCAATGACACTAGACTGGATTATTAGGAAGTCACGATACGAAAGTCATCAGTGGATCTAAATAAAGAAAGCTAGATCTTCTTAGGATTGGAAAGCTGATAAAATTGGCAATTGATGAACCTGAGATTGGATTTATAAAGATGTGGTGGAAGTTTAGGCACATATAAGGATTGGTAACCTCGATTCGATTAATAAAATTTTTGCTGGAAAATTTATATATAGGTGGATTTAGATGTAAAGGTATTGGATTTTCATGGGATTGTAGAGTTAATAAGTTGACCAATAGTGGATCCGAGATTTTGATTATACAGTCATGGTGAAAATATGATATTTAATCCACAAATATACGATTGAAAGTCAAAGATTTATGCGAGATTTAGATAACCATGACTAGATTAATGAAATGATGAATGATACAATAGGAGGAGTATGAATGGTGGATCAAGTTGAATAAATAATCTCCTTCGCTGTTTGGAGTTTTAGATGGCAGTAATACCAGGAACAATTAATGACGAAAGATAGCCTAAGTGCAGTTTGCAAAAGTGGGAGTTAAATCATAAAGGCCGTTGGATTCTAACCCTTATGTACAAAAAAAAAATCATATGGGAGTGACTTGATTCAGTGATGGATAGTTGAGTGTTGGAAGATATTAGGATACCTTGAAAAAAAAAGAGAGAGTGCTAAAACCAATGAAACTACCCCCAAATACTTTCCACTTCTTTCTATTTATTACAAAAGGAAAATTTTGATCCTCTTCTCATACCCCTACTCCAAATTTTAAGGTTAGGAATGTCGAAGACGGTCACGAAGATAAGGTAGTCTCGTTCTAAAACGACTATGCAGATGAACCCTATGCATCTTGTGTGTGCTCCCCGAGTAGACGATGTATTGTTGTAAGATTTCCATTTGGCCCTGTGCACTGCCTTCTTGCCCTTGGGTGTTACATTTCGCGGTCACAGAAAAAGAATGTCCTAAAAACTTATGTGATTCATATGCCACCCCAGTTTCCCGGGGTGTATTCTTTTATAGTTATAATGGGATTAGATTACCGTATCCCCGCGATTCTATCCTTACCTCCTGCTATTCTCTCTTGCCCCATTTGCTACAAACCCAGTCAGATCTACCGAAGCAAGGTGATAGATAGCTAAAGCCAAGGCAACCAAGGATAAGTGAAGCCTTCACAATTGTTCAACTAAAAGCCCCAACCAGCATGAGGACCAAGATTCGAGACTCTGTTCTGCTAACATTCTCTCCTTACCTACCTAGAAAGCCCATGGATCAAATTGCCGCCAACCCGAATGACAATCGTCATTTATTTAAGGGGGGTAGCACTAAGGGACAGAACTGCCCAAGAACTACTACGATGTATATCCTTGGAACTGCAACAATCTGGACTTAGGGCTAACTAGACCAGCACAAGGAGATTCGCAAGACCAAAAATCTTCTGATGATGAGGATTACAAGACATACCTTGGCAAAAATCAACGTGCTTGGCAAAGCTAAGAAGCAAGAACAAGATCCTAGTAGAAGTAAAAGACCCGCCTAGGAGTACCTCTACATTCCCAAGGCTCCATACCCTGGGGCATAGACCATAGCTACCCACCTATCAATATGAAAGTCTACAACCCTATGTCCAATAGACGATGCTACTTCGTTCTACGATAACGTGAAGACACCAACATCAAGAGCAAGTATTTGGAAGTCTACGACCTATCCAGGAGAACCAGGTTTCTCTCTTCCCTTTTGACTTCTCCAAGTGCTAACCCCTATTGTGCAGATTTTCATTTCTCTGTGGAGCTAACACACTATGCGACGAGCAACGCCCCGAAACACATTGCTAGCCAATATAACCCACCTCCATTCTTTCTGCTCTACCGGAATCTCGGGGTCGAGATTCTTTTTATGGGGGGTAGATTTCTTGTGCACTCTCTCGTTCGCACTAATGTCATTATTTCAGTGTCATCCCTCTCGCCCGCTCCCTCGTTTGCACATTTATCATTGTTACGATGTCGTCGCCCCTCACCCGAAGTGCTGCTCATGATAATGGGTTCTCAATATACAGGGTGAGTGTACTGGGTTCACCTTTCGCTCGGGTATAAATATGCACCTCTGGTAGTTCGTCATTACTCATCCCAGTCGCTCATCGCAGAAGGTCATTGTCGCGGTCGTTGCTGAAAATTGGGAGTGTGTAGCTCATTAGTTCGAGAAGCTAGTGCGTAGCTCAAAATTGGTAGTGCTGATTTCTTCTCTAGAAAGATAGGTAATTTTTTATCGTATGCTTTCGACGTTATTCCCGTAATCGTAGTCAATTAGTGTTATTTAGTTAGTCGTGATTAATGTAGTTTGTATTATGAAGTAAGTATGTTGTAGCAATTTAAACATAGTTTGTATTATTTTTGTGTACATACGGTACCCATAACTTATTAGTTTGGGGTAAGTAATGAGTTAGTGCTAAGGACGACGGTAATGAATGGCTCGTCATTTTTTCAGATGAGTAATCAAATTATCGGTAAGTAGTGAAGTATTCATATGTAGTTACACGCACATATGTAATCACTGACTTGTAGTATGTTGCTGTCATTATGAATCTTTGCTGTAATATTTCGTGTGTCCTATTTGTTGCAAGGTACTCTCAAAACTAATAGTGCGTAGCTAATTATTTGGAGAAGGCGGTGCATAAGTCATTGAGGACGCGTCAGTGCTGATTAGTTCTCCTGAAAGATAGGTAATTTTTTATAGCATGCTTTCGACGTTATTCCCGTAGTCGTAGTCATAATTATTGTTATTTAGTTAGTCATAATTAATGTAGCTTGTATTATAAAGTAATTATTAATGTTCGCACTAATATTTTGTCTGTCCTATGTATTGGTAGGTATGGCTCTATTGGAGTTTCTGGAACACTCGTACGATGAGAAACACCGTTGCCATGCATGGATGACAGGTGACGCGGTTAGCCCTTCGTCGTTCAAGCTGCGAGGGGCGGGGGGATCCGTGGGCACTGGACGAGCGTTGCGTCCTAACCATATGGGACACAGGCTTGTTGCCTTTTGCGAGGCTGGTCTCCACCAGGCACGAGTTCACCATTGACGGCAGCCTGCTCGCAGCACTGGTGGACAGGTGGAGGCTCAAGATGCACACATTCCACTTTCGTTGGGGGGCAGTGGCGAATCCAGGAAATTTTTTTGGAGGGGCTGAAGTACCTTCAGCTCGACCTCAGCCCCTTCTACATTATACATCCATGGCTAAAAATTTAGGGGGCTTCAAGGGTCCGGTAGCGGTAGGGAAGGCTCGACCCCCCCCCCCCCCGCCCCACCGCTGGATCCGCCGCTGGTTGGGGGTGAGATGACAGTCACTCTAAAGGACGTCATGTTCTTGACCGGTCTCCTTCTCGGGGTGACGCACTTGTTCCAGCCCCTACACCAGCCGACTAGAAGGAGGGGCTGGCTGACTGATTTAGCTGGCCTATCCTAGAGAGTGCACGTGGTGTCCCCCGCGCGTGGGTTAACAATTTTAGTGTGTGCCCGCAGGTTGCAGCGCCGGAGGTCGTCAGGATGCACCTCGTCGCCTTCCTTATCTAGCTCTTTGGTTAGAGCATGTTTCCAGCCATACACGGCAATATTTGCAACGCCAAATTCATCGGCCTCGCCGAGTCTTTGGTGGACATAGAGTTCGGGGCGATGCCTCGGTACAGTTGGGGATCAGCGGTTCTGTACGCCACATATCGGGGGTTATGTGATGCTTGCCAGCGCGTCACTGCTGGTACCCCTAATCTGGCCATCTGCTACGTGCTCCTGCAGATGTGGAGTTGGGAGCACTTCCCCGTCAGACGTTCGACGATCGTGATGCCAGTGAACCCATTCGGCGTGTTCGCTGACCTGATAGATGGACCCATTATGGGCATCCGGTGGACTGCTGCCTGTCTGCAGTGGGCGAAGGGAAAAACCGTCAAGGTGCTACTTGCTATGTGGAAATTGATAGACGGGCCCACTATGGGCATCCGACTATTGTGTACACTTTCTATGTCTTGCTACGTAATGTCAATGATTCCAGAAATGCAGGCAATCGAGGGTTGGTCGGTATGGTACGGACTGGCGGCCAATGCAACAGCAGTGGATGGCGGTATGGATGGAAAGGGCACATGTTGATGCCGTCATGGAGGAGCGCCCGTACGACATCCAGACATACGACGAGTACCTGGAATGGTACGTATATCGATCACACAGCAGACTGACCATTCCTCCACCAGATCGCCCCGAGCACATCACGCACGAGGAACGTCTGGAATGCTCCATCGATCCCCATAGCGCTTGGCGGTGGCATGACAGTGTAAGACAGTTCATATATCTTATCGTTCCATTCAAGACTTCATACTACTCGTTACTGAACTTGTTTCATATGTCACTTTAGTTAGAGTGGGCGCAGCGCATCGCAAGCGCGTCGGAGGCCACCATCAGTAGTCCAGAGACGTCATCGACTCTGCATAGGGGTGGCAGTCGGGCGCAACGGGCACGGGTATTGCATACCCATACCCGCACCCGCGAGCAATTTTCGTGCCCGCGCCCGTACCCGCCACCCGTGACGGGTAAAAACCCGTGCCCATGCCCGCCGCCCGCGGGCGCCGTATACCCGCGGGCATACCCGTTTGCCCGCCAACAAATATGACAATATATACTTCAACAAATGGACAGCCAGACAGGGCATCATAATTTATAAAAAGCACAATATAAATTGTCAACTATCAATGTTCAATCTCAGCAACAAGTTACAAGTCTACAAGACCACACGCCAGACAGGGCTTCATAAATATTAAAAGCACAATACAAATTGTCCACAATTAATATTCAATCCCGCAACAAGTCTACAAGTCCACAGTTCAATGTAGCAAGGATGAAATCAATCTGAATCAACAATTGTGATGCAAGATGAGCTATCCTTGAAGTCCTCCACAACATCTTCAAGGCATGTCCAGAAGCCATCAGACCCATCTTCACCTAGATCATAAAAAATAATATTTGCATTAGTAGCTGGCCATCAAATGAAAAGAATAAACAACACAATTGCACAATTCCATACCTTCAAGCTGATAACGAAGCCAATCTTGGCTGCACATTAATGCCTCCAACATTTTTGGAGTGAGACGGCTACGATGCTCACTTAGAACCCTTCCACTAGTGCTAAAGGCTGACTCGGAAGCAACAGTAGTTATTGGGATAGCTAAGATATCACGAGCCACCATCCTTAGTGTGGGATAGTGACTTCCCGCAACCTTCCACCAACCAAGGATATCAAAATCCACACCCGTCTCACATGGAAGTGTTTCTTCTTCCAAATAGCGATCCAACTCATTTTTTGTCCTCCGAACAGCAGTGATCTTTTTGTTTGCAGTTAGTTCATTGAATATTTCCAAGACCTCTAAAGCACTAATTGAGCTAGTATTACTGCTACTAGCAGCTGATGTACCAACACCCTCTTGTGTTACTTTTGCTTGATACTCATTCATCAAGGATGACAAGAATTCATAGGCCTCATTAACATATTTTTCAGAATTTTCTTCACCAAAAAGAGCAATGTAGCAAGCATGTAACATTGTCATTTTAAGACGTGGATCAAGAATAACAGCAACAGCCAAAACACCTTGTATATCTGACCAATACTTATCATACTTTTTTATCATGGCATCAGACATTTCCTTAATCACCCTATCTTCAGACAACTGCCAATTTTTTATTTTTAACTTGATCTCACATATTTTTGGGAAGCACACATTAGCAGTAACATACTTAGTTCCAGAGAACAACTCAGTGAGAGAATGAAAAATTTCCAATCTATCACAGACAACTGAGGCAAAGTTCCAATCATCAGCAGTAGGAGCAATGAAGTCTTTATCTAATTGACACAAGCGATCAAAAACTTTCCTATATGGTATAGCAACATTAAGCATGATATAGGTTGAGTTCCATCTAGTTTTGCAATCAAGGCACAACTTCTTAGTCAATTCAATCTTTTGGTGCTGAGCTGCTTTCACAAATTTTTCATACCTTTTTGGAGTGGCAAGCCAATAAGCAACGCTGTCCCGTATGCTTACAATGCATGGCCCAATCACATCGAACCCATCTTTGACAATCAAATTAAGGATGTGTGCACAACAACGCATGTGTAGCATCTTTCCTTCCAACAAAAGATTACTTGCCCCAATCTTGTCCTCCATTTTTTTTACAAGATTATCATTTGTAGAGCAATTATCAAGAGTCATAGATGATACCCGACAGTCAATGTCCCAACTTTGGAGGCATGCATATAGAGCATTTGCAAGAATAGCAGCTGTATGAGGGCAAGGAACATACACAAACCTACAAAAATATTGCATCATTTCAGTGTGAAAGTGAAGGAAAAGTAGATGTTAACTACTGAAACATAAAGCACAAGACTAAAAATCACCTCAAGATGCAACTTCTAAGCTTCCAATTATCATCAATGAAATGCCCGGTGACAGCCATATAGCCTCTCTTTTGGTTATCAGCTGTCCAAAGATCAGTTGTAATAGCAACACGGCAATTCATTTTTTGTAAGAAAAAGCTAGCCTTCCTTTTCTCCACCTCATAATAATCCATGATATCCTTTCTAACAGTGTTCCGAGTGACCATTTTGAACAAGGGTTGCAATGAACTCACAAATTTCCTAAAGCCATGATGTTCAACAATGGACAGAGGGTACTCATGTAGAATAATCATGGTATAAATTGCTTTCCTAGCTACTTCTTGATCAAAGACATAGGTCCCCAAAGCTATTTTCCCTTCTTCACTAGTGCCAAATCTCAAATTACTTTGTACTTTCTCTCCATCCCTCTTTCTATAAATGCAGACTTTTAAATGAGAATGTAGATGTTTTGTGCCATTTTTAGTATCACCTGAAAGTTGCTTCAAGCACCACACGCACTTTGCCTTATCAACTCCATTCACTTGCACTCTTGTAAACTCGCTCCAAACGGCAGATGTCAGCTTCCTCTTTGTTCGACGATTTTCTATCACTTCATCTTCTTGTTCTTCAGTTTGAGCAGGCACTTCCTCCACAGATGCGGCCACAGCAGGGGCTGAAGCTTGTGAAGCTTGCTCCGGCTGACTGCTACTCCCTGGGGTCGACATAGTCACTGCAAGCAAGAAAAATAAGTGAGATACTTGGCTCACTGGCTCACTGCAAGGGAGGAGAAGGGAGGTGGCGACTGGCGGCGCAGGGGAGGAGGACGGGGGTGGCGGCGCAAGGGAGGAGGAAGGAGGCTGTGGACGGCGGGTCGGCGGCGCAAGGGAGAAGGGATCTGGAGCGGCGGCGGCGGCGGCGCAAGGGAGAAGGGGCACCGGATCTGGAGCGGCGGCAGCGCAAGAGAGAAGGGAGGCAGCGGCGGCGGCGCAAGGGAGGAGAAGGGAGGCGGCAGCGCAAGGGAGGAGAAGGGAGGCGGCGAAAGGGAGGAGGAGGGAGGCGGCGACCGGCGGCGCAAGGGAGGAGGACCTACGGTCGCCGGCGTGGGGGGAGAAAGGGAGGAGGGGGTGGTGGCGCAAGGAAGGAGGCACCGGATCTGGAGCGGCAGCGGCGCAAGGGAGAAGGGGGGCGGCGGCGCACGGGAGGAGGCGGGGGCGGCGGCCGCAAGGGAGGAAGCGGGTCGGTGGCGCAGAGAGCAAGAGAAGAGGAGCGCAGCACAGAGAGCCAGAGAAGGAGGTGGAAGGCTGTGCGGGGTGCGGCGGCAGTGAAAACCCTAGAAATTTTAGCTTAGTGTATATATACCAAAGACTCCAAGAGAGGTAGGGGCCCACTTGTCAGTCATGTTTGGCGGGTAAACGGGCGAAGCGGGCATGGGTAGTGACTACCCATGCCCGTGCCTGTTTACCCATCGGGCAAAGGATTTGACCCATTAGTAGACCCACGGGCAAAAAATTTGGAACATACCCTACCCTAATAGGGTTTTTACCCACGGGTAAACGGGTAATCGGGTCCGACTGCCACCCCTAGCTCTGCAGAAGACTATGAAGTTCATCCTAAAACAAGCAAAAAAATAGTGCACAACCTAAGCTGCAGCCGTTCCACGGATCACAGTGCACACATGAGCCACCCAGGGGCACCATGGTCACCGGCGGCAGAGCCGCGTGTCGCCTCGCGGGTGCTGTCGCCCGCCCACCGGCCGATAGAAACGATATTTTTATCAATACGGTGCGCATATGGCTATTTTTTGTAAATACAATGTGAAACAGTGCCAAAAATAACTTTAATTCTTGCAGGCTTATACGACGAGGTGATCGTAATATCCCTATAGCGGCCTAAACAAACGCAACAATACAAACGGACAACCAATAACTAGAGTGTAGTACATTATAGCCTAGCAAATTACCTAGAGAAATGTATCATGCATACAGATACTGATAACATTTTATAGGGTAACCAAATGCAATGTAGTATTGTGTAGTACACTACACTTTTCGTCGCAAAAAGGATACACCACATCTTCTTTAAAGAATACGCAACACTTTTTAATCATGCAAGTTAGCACGAAAAGTTAACCAGTCAAATTGTGTGGTAGCCAATTGAAGATTTTTCTAATGATACTCTCGGACAACCGGTAGAAATGAAGATTTGGATCTCTCCTAGCCACAGGGCTTTGAACGAGAAAAGGTGTTTAATATATAGTGTTTTTTTTCTAATTCGCTCTAGTTTTTAAACCTATTATCATTAGAAAAATGCGGTATGTCTTATTCAGTTGGACCACGGATCTACTTACTGATTTGCAAGCTAATAGCACTCATGTAGCATGCCGGCGAAGCACATTTCAAGGACGCCAGAAACACCAATCGTATCAATGTACAGGGTTAAAAAAATGAAACCTAAACTCTTTAACTAAAGCAGTGCGTAATCATTATTGACTCTGACCCCTGAAGTTTATCCAATTATTGGCGTTATAATTGTGTTATGATTGAATTTAGCTCGGTTTAATATACATTAAAATAAGTGTACTCAACGAACAAGCTTTGTCCCAAAACGTGGCGCGCCGCGGCGCCATTAAAATCTGCGCCTCACAGACGGAAGCCCGGATCCGCTGCGCCATCGTTCAGTTTTTGATCAACAGGCAGCAGCATGGGTGGACCGTTTTTGTGGTACTTGTTGGACCATCTGAACCATCAGAGGCCCGGCAAACGGCTCGCATAAAAGTAGATGGAAAATTAAAGTGTATATGGCCATTTTTTGCCAAAAGTTTTGAATTTCATGTCAGGCTCAAAAGCCGGAGAGAAGGTACAAATTCTAGATCTATGTGAAACAATTTGATTGTTTCACAGAAAAGGAGACCGCGAGACAGTAGGAATTGAGGCAAGAATTAAAAAAAACGTGACATTACTCGGTGTCTACTGAACAAATGAGGTGTGCAAATTAAAATTTCCTCCTTCCTTTTGCGTTGTTTGTTTGATACTAGTTTGACAAAACTCTACAGATTATATCACGTTCTTGGTCAACCCTACGTAGAGGCGAACCCAGAATAGGTTATGCATGTTCAGCTAAACACCTAAATTTTTTTGCTTTTTTTGCAGAACATTAGGTACATAATAGATATATCAGGTATATATACTGTTAGTTGAGCCAAAACTATATATTTGTGCCTGCAAATGAATTCAACTGGCACTCTATCGTATCTCCCGTGCAGCCTATGCAACACATTAGGCCTATTTTCTTTCACACCTCAACTCTCATACAGGCCCAAAGAAGTAAAGATACAAACTAAATCCTAACATCTACTCTCTCTCTCTCTCTCTCTCTCTCTCTCTCTCGCTCATCCTGTGGCTATCTGTGTGGGGGGGTAGCTCTGGCCTCCAAGTGGCAAGCGAGTGAAGGCACAAGCTGTGGAGGCGAGCAACGACCTGTGAGCATAAGTTGTGGAGGCAAGCGACGTCGCGACGCGACCAAAAGTATGTGTGATACAATGTAGGGCGCAAGGCAAGTGTATGGTAGTGCAGGCAAGTTGAGAGGCGGCGCGGGCAAGCAAGCAGCATAGCAACGAATAGGGAGGGAGCGGACGACAGGAAGGGAGCGGCGCCATGCCCGGGAGGGAGGGCGGCATCGGGAAGGGAGCAGCGCCTCCAACTCACTATCATCGTTCTCTCTCCAGATCTAGGTGTGCTCCGCCTACTCCACTTATTTTCTTTCTTGCTCTGCTCCACTCTAGCTCCAGTTCTTTCTAGAGTGTAGCATATGCTTTCTTCATTCTTCTAATGGATGCTGTACAAAATACAATCTTTACCTTAAGCAATGGGTAGTTAGTTGGACCCTTGTTACATATGTTTATATACTAATTTTTGCTATCTTTTGTTCCATAGAAGGATACAACTTCTTCTTAAATGGAAGTTCTTGCTGAGGAGGAAAAGAGCAAAAAAGGGCAGGATTAGCAAGGTATGCAAATGTCATTACTCTCTATAATTTATTATTTAATTCATACCATTATGCTCAGTTTATGTCACCTATTTTCTCATAATAAATTATTAATTTCTATATTTTTGTATTTTTATTATATCTATATACATGTATCGTTGTATCGGTGTTTTGGGGGAAATTGTGTGTCACAGTATCAGTGTATCGGTATCGACGTATCTAAGTAACCTAGCTCCAAAGTCCGAAATCATGGGTCCACCACCATTTACCAACATGCATATAGGAGAAGGTTCTCCACGTGTAAACACCTTTGTTAATGGATTTGCTTATACCCTCTTCCGAAAGCAACATGTCTTTGTATACGGATTCAAAGATGAATAGACGTGAGAATCCGATTCTATAAGATAAGCTGAGGTAGCTATAGCTCTGAGCTTTCTGGACGAACTTACTTCTCCTGATCAAATACGCCGCTTTAGTACTTGCCGGCAGAGGCAGATGCAGATCGCGCCCATTTGTACACGTACTACATGCTCTACACGTACGCTATACGGTGCGAAAGAACAATAGAGGGATACAATGAAGACCCTCTCCGTGCTAGTATAGTTAATGTTTCTTAGTAATGTTTCTAAAATTTGGAGGAATGTATAGCTGAGTATTTATGGAGCTCTTTCGGCCAATTCAAAGTTTACAAAAAAAAAAAAACCTTTGAGAACGATCTCCTACAAGGAAGCAGGTGATAATGCGAATTGTATATGCTAAACGCTCTCCTAATTGCAAAGTAAGGCATGTTTAAAACATGAAACTTCTGCAGGACTCTGGAATCCCCTGAAACAGTGGCGGGAAGAAAAGATAGAGAGGGCCGATCGAACATTATATATTCAGATAACTTACGAAGATATAATTAGTTTAGCGTTATGTTAGCATTTAAAGCTAATTGAACATTACATATTTATATAACTTAGGAATATATAATTCGTTTAGTGTTATGTTAGCATTTAAAGTTAAAATGAAGCTTTGGGATGGGCCATGTCCTTCTTTTACCCTAGAGAAGCTTAATTTTCGTAGGGGGTCATGACCCCGGCCCTTTGGCCTAGAGAAGCTCTGCCCCTGAAAAGTACATACAGATTAAAACAATTTGATCTCGATCTAGTAGTATGGGGGTTGCCACTCAGATTAATTTGATCTTCGTCTATGAATCAAGAGTATTCACGCAATTATCCATACTATACCTTGCATGCTTCATCTCATCATCTATCAACTGTTTCTTTTTCCCAAGAGGTCAAGAATGTTGGAAATAAAGGAAAAACTATGTGGTGTTTCTCTCTTGGACTCAACACAACAAGATACACGCACAATACAATACTGGAGACACAGGAACACCGAAACAAAAGCGGTGCATTTCATTCATAGACGTACCACTTACATACAGAAAAACATACTGAAGCAATGACCCCACTAATCCCTATGCATGCACCACATACACGCACACATCTAACTTCCCATGCATGCAAAAGCTAATAAACTTATCCTACTAACTCTGACTCAACTAATCCCATGTTCACGTCCTAAGGCCCCGTTTGGCACAGCTCCACTTCACAAGTGGAGCTATTTTTTTTGACTTCACAAGTGGAGCTGGGTGAAGCTACTTTTTTCAGCTCCACCCAAGGAGCTACTTTTGTCTCAGCAGGTTTTAAGGGACTTCTTGGGTGGAGCTATTTTGTTGTACCCCGTTTGACACAAAACGGCTCTAAACAGCTCCAGGAGCCGATGGTGGAACTGTGCCAAACGGGGCCTAACTACTCTCCAGAAGACATGCTCCACTGAACTCCATGCAAAAACAAACTAACTAATCACCTTACTAGCGCAACTCCTAACAACAAGTCTGTTGCACCTTGCATGCGCTTTAGCTGCTTCTCACACTCAACACCATGTCACGTTCTAATTCTATATGGAAATTATTACAGCAAGGATGTAAAACTCCAATCAAACTAAGTACAAGTCAAGACTAATTTCTAACGAAGAATCCTCGTCTAATAGCAATCTGAAAGATGCCTTTTGCTAAAAGGCACCCCTAGAAACCCCTTTTATCCTTTAACCCATCTGTTGCATCTAGTACCACACACGAGTGTCTCACCCACCAACAACCTACTACATCCGAAGTTTCTTCATCACATTAGCAGAACAAGGAGACGAAATAATTGGGAGGACTAGGAAGGAATAAAGACATGCAGCATACGGCGACAAGTTAGCCCTGCCGTGAAGAAGGCCACCACTAGCTTAGAACCCTCTGGTCATGCTCGTGCGTGTGGCACATGTAGTCCTGAAGTCTTGAACCCATTTTGGAAGGCAACGTAGGCTGCCATTGCACATTTTGACATCTGCACCCTCTCCTCTGTCGGAGGGGGTGGTTGCTGCTGAGCTTTCCCCTTTTCAACACACAAAGAAATGCTTGGCTTTAAAGAACAGATAGGTATCCTAGGTGATTGCAGTTTGGAAAAGAAAGCAATGCTGATCAGCACCTAAAGATCTTGATAAGAAAGGTAATCCAAGTAAGCATGCCCGTAGGGGTGCTTGCTGAAAGTGATAGCTGTCCATCTTTTTTATGTGTAGCTAGATGCTATGCACTTACTGCATTAGTGCTATCAACTACTATATCAAGCGTGTTTATTTCATGGCATGCCGATTTGTTTGACTAGCCTCACACATACTCAACTATAAGCGGTCCTATTTAGACTATAAACAATGGTAGATCTAAACTCGTTGTCCATTTCCTAAAAACAAAACTCGTTGTCCATGGTGCTTATTTGCACACATAGCTCTTTCTAACAGCACCTCATTATATATATAGCACGCATGTTATTAATAATAGAAAGGTATCTTTAACTAAAGAGAAAACCTAGGGAACAGTATATCATTCGATGGTATACCATCCCCCCTCTCTCTCTCTCTCATGCTCCTCACTTCTGGCCACCGCTCTCGCTCCTATCCGCCGCTACGGATTCACCCTTCCCTTGGGCATAGAAGGAGATCGAGGGGAGGCGGCGGGCAACGCGGTGGGCAACAATGGGGGCAATGGACGGAGTAGGAGGGTGGTAGACGGAGTCGGAAGACGGTGGCAGTGGCGATTGTAGCAGCTAGATTGGACGGGGCGGCACGATTGAGAGGGGTTGAGGGGCTGCACGGTGAGGCAGCGACGGCGCCGCCAGCCGTGGGTGGTGGAGAAGGGGGCAGGGGCGGCGGAGGAGGCGCGCGGAGCTGTGAGGGACAGCAGAGGAGAAGAAGGCGAGGAGGGCGGCGGGCACGGAGAAGAGAGAGGGAGAGGAGGGCGATGACCGACGCCAGAGCAGGAGAAGAGGGGGGAGGGGAGCGACGGCGCTTCGAGAGGAGAGAGGGAGGGGTGACGCAAGGGGTATACCGTTAGAATGCTTTTCGATGATATACCATGTCGTAGTTGCTCTCTTAACTAAAAGGCAGTATCTAGAGTTTTTTTTAGAACAGGGGAAAGTGTAGTCGAGGATAAGTAAAACACAAACTGGTACGGAGAGGAAATTTTCTCGTGCCAGCTCGAAGTTATGGAGCATGAATGCATGCATACTTGAGTCTAGACCCTAGCGTCCATTTAACCACGTCATCGATCTATGCTTTTATGATCAAAGCTCGTTGTCGACGTAGCTAGTGTGCGTGTCCAAGGTTCCTTTTGTTTCTTTCTTGCTTTCTTTTGATTGAACTGATCGAGCCACAGGGATTTATTAACAACATAACATCCCATGCATGTCGTTTCGAGTTAAGAGAGTTTTAACAACCACTCGATCGATCCAGGGCAGCAGAAGAATTTAGCAGTACAAACCGTATGCAAACACAAGGACCACGTACCCCTTTAATTCATCGATCGGACGACGCAAAACGTGTGAGCTCATGCATGGCCCTAATCGCAGCAGTGCTCATTGATTCCACGGCTGAAGTCAAAGACCAAGAGAGCCGCGCCAGATATGTACTGCTGTACAGTGCCTCCCTGTTGCATCAAGATATATATATACATATATAGTAAGAACTGCCTCTCACCGATTAATACCTGACATGGAAATGGAACAGTGTACCGTTTACGTACGTACAATTACTCCAATTTAACTTCTACTTGACCCGGCTGTCACTTCAGCTGGATACAAGATATCGAGTACACGCAGTACACACAGCTCCTTACACAGCATGAGTTAGTCACTTAGAGAAGAAAAAAACATCGACAGAGACGCGAGAGTTGATAATGTTTTTTTATTTTTTGACAAGCCTCTACCACGTACGCTCCAATAGCGTGGACGGTAAAAAGGATGAGATGAGGTGAGACGAGCCAGCCCAGCGCACGCAGTATACTGCGTGCTTCTGCGCCCTCGGCGCGTGCGCTCCCTCCCATTGGCCGTGCCGAAGCCCGAGCGGCTTAAATGCCGGCCGAATCATACGTGACGCGAATATGCCCCGGCCATGTCGTGACGCCTGCTGCCCGCCAGTGGCCACTGCGCTGCCCGGCGCGCGCGGCGCGGTCCGGGTCCCGTCCCCGCGCGCGCGCGCGAGCGAGATGCGACCATCGCGCCGGAACGGCGAAGAGTTGGGGCCGCGCCGCGCGCACGGGTCCATCCCAACCCAAAGGCACGGACCCGGCAAGCACGGCACGTAGATGCAGTTGGATTCTTTTAAACTGTGATTTATGATTTGGTTTATAGTTTTTGAATTCTGGCTGTTTGCGAGAGAGAACGAAGAGAAACAGTCGCATACAATTTTGACCGACATAGCTAATATTCGTACAATATCTACTCTTAGATCCCGTCTTAAAAAGATACATTATTTAAAAACTAGTACAATATCTACTCGTAGGTCCCGTCCTCACGTGCGAGCGAGATGCGACCATCGTGCCGAAACGGGGAAGAGATGGGGCTGTGCAGCGCGCCAGTGCGGACCCAGCAAGCACGGCACACAGATATAGATGGGTTCTTTTGAGTTGTGATTTATGATTTTTGAATTCTCGCTATTCGCGAGAGAGAACGAAGAGAGACAGTCGCATGCGATTTTAACCGATATAGTTAAATTTAGTACAGTATCTACTCATAGGTCCTGTCTTAAAAAGACGTATCGTTTAAAAGTTAGTTCCTATAATAAAAACTAAGATAAAAAAAACATAAACAGCACGACCGAAAGAATCCAGCTCACATCGCACAGCCGCACAGGGCGTATTGGCGTACACACACATGGACAGGACTTACGGACGCCGCTCGCCGTGTGCCGTGCAACCGAGCCAAGCCGCTTGAAGAAATCTGCGTTGCGTTGCGTCGCACATATTTGACTTGGCCATAAAGGGGGTCGCGTACTTTTGCGAGACATATTCAGGACAAGCTGTTGGGTTTCTCTCGGGCAACCATGGGGCTGCGAAATTATGAGCCGTGTCGTGTCGACCCGACCATGGGTGTGCTGCACGCGGCGACGTCCGGTTTGGGATGCAAACAGCGACGCAGCAGCGCGCATGTGCAAAACTTGCCCCGCCCAGGCCAACATCGGATGCTCCCAAGTCCAAACTGTACTACTACCACCTGTGCTGTGCGTGCTACTCCCACGGCTGACGACTCATTTCTCGTCGGTAAGGCGTCCGGTTTGTCCCTCTGCTCGTCGAAAAATTCTACTGTGTACTGGTTACACCACTGAGTTTGTGTAACCAGCAAATAAGGCTTAGACACTGGCATAAATTACTGTAGCAGCACTGTAACCATACGAAGTAATATTTTAAAAATTGATTCTATAGTACCGTATTGTACGGAAAATATATTTTAAAAAGGGAAAATTTGTTCAGTAGCACTGAAAGTTCGCCTCTTTCGGAAAATACCACTAAAAACCCGGGGTTCCGAAAATTGCCACCGAAAGATTCATTTTTCTTCGGGATTTACCATTTTGGACAAAAATACCCCCTCTCTCACCTTCTCTCCTCCTGCGCCGCCCCGTCCGCCTCCCTCTTCGCCGCCGGCCTCCCCGCTCCTCTCCCTCTTCTCCCCGCTCCCCTTCCTCTCCCTCCTCCTCGCCCTCCGCCTCCCCCGCCTCTCCCCCCGCCGGCTCCCCCTCCCCCGCCGCTCCTCCCTCCGCTCCCTCCCCGCCGCCCCCTCCCTCGCCGCCTCCCCCTCCGCTTCCTCCCCCGCCGCTCCCCTCCCCCGCCTCTCCCCCCTCCGCTCCCTCCTTCGGCGTCCGACGCCCCGGGCCGGCTTCATCGCCTGGCGGAGAGGGAGCGGAGGGGGGAGAGGCGGGGGAGGGAGCGGAGGGGGAGGCGGCGAGGGAGGGGGCGGCGGGGAGGGAGCGGAGGGAGGAGCGGCGGAGGAGGGGGGAGAGGCGGGGGAGGGGGAGCCGGGGAGGGAGCGGAGGGGGAGGCGGCGGGGGAGAGGCGGGGGAGGGGGAGCCGGGGAGGGAGGCGGCGAGGGAGGGGGCGGCGGGGAGGGAGGGGCCGGCAGGGGGAGAGGCGGGGGAGGCAGAGGGAGAGGAAGGGGAGCGGGGAGAAGAGGGAGAGGAGCGGGGAGGCCGGCGGCGAAGAGGGAGGCGGACGGGGCGGCGCAGGAGGAGAGAAGGTGAGGGAGGGGGGTATTTTTGTCCAAAATGGTAAATCCCGATGAAAAATGAATCTTTCGGTGGCAATTTTCGGAACCCCGGTTTTTTAGTGGTATTTTCCGAAAGATGCGACCTTTCAGTGCTACTGAACAAATTTTCCTTTTTAAAAAATAGTTGCTACAGTAATTTTGCCACGCATCGAAGCCTCATTTGCTGGTTACACAGATTTAATTGCGCAACCAATACACAATAGAATTTTTCCGTCGAAAAATGGCTCCTGTTTGTCACGCAATAAGGAATTTTTTTTGAAAAACAAAAATCATTCTACCCCGCTAGCTAGTAGGACTTGGACCACCTGTTTGCGAATATGTACTGAGGAATTCTTCCATTCTGCCGACGCAATAGCTTTTTTTTTTTTGACATTGCACCAAGGGCTCTAGGCCTCTAGCGTTTGTTTACCTAAGAAAGAAGAAGGTATACAGGTGTCCAGGTTCGAGTCCGAGCGGGTGGGGCGTTCGACGACGCCCGCTCGGTCGGTTCCTGCAATAGCTGTTTGAAATTTGAGTTCGATCATTCTCGTAAATGCGAAATCAAATGAAGAACGATACGTATTTTTTTTATGACGTAATGACAGATTACATGTGTTCGTAGCAGAACTACTGAGAATCCGAACGAGTGACTGAACTGACGAATGAAACAACACGAGGCCTACTTAATTACTAGGCCAGCCCAGCAATCCTTGCTTTTAAGTAACATCAAAACAACAGCAGTCAACACACAGGGACAGATATAAATTAAACAAGATCCCGCCATATCGACTCATCAATTATCTGCAGGATATAGTCCTGTAATCTGATAGCTTTCCATGGTTCTTCTCCAGGCAAATTGTCTCTGTCTGTCTGCGATGATGTGCCATGCACATGCATAGATAGATTGCCTGAAAGCTTGTTTTTATCAAATGGATTAGTTGGTTTCTTCTTCTTCTCGCTGGGAGTTGACGTACGCCAGGAACCTCTGGAGCTGGCGGTTGTAGGCGCACGGCCGCTCGAGGTGAAGCAGATGGCCGGCCTTCGGGATGCCGTGCAGGAAGCAGTTGTCGCCGAGCTGCCTGCAGCAGGTTTTTCAGTGAGTTGCTCATAGAAGTTTCTCCATGCATGAATCTGTGCTATGTTGATTCAATAATTTTTTCTGATTGAACTGAAAGTTTGAAACACATGTGGTAGTGGTTTCCAAGTGGATGTTCGTGCATGCTGGAATGGTTGCTTTTATGAAGCTTTCACCGCCCAAACGATAAGGACTGAAGATGGCATCGGCAAGTGGGGAAGGACAGAGAGAGATGCTTACTCTTTCATCTTCTTGGCCAGCTCTATGTCGAAAATCTTGTCCTCCTCGCCCCAGAGCAGCATTATTTTCTGCAACCACGGCAGCAATTCCAATTTTTTTAGAAGAGAACAATTATCATTATTATTATAAAAGAACGAGTTGATGGTTGTACGTCTCTTCTCTCTTAACCGTTGTATTGTTAACTTCTTATCACTCTCTACTTTTCAATTAATTAGAGCTCTTTTCTATAGCATAATTCTATATATATCTAATAAATTTTATTGCAACGTAAGAGCGGGTGACTAGTATATGTATAACACAAAACCAGGTAGCCTTTCTCTCCAGGGGGCAAAGTAGCCTTAGTTTGCCCAAGAAAGTGGCCCAACTCAGATTAGAGCCCGTAACTGACCGTCAACCAGCAAACGCTACATAGGCCATGGAACGGACAATTTTGGGCCGTCACTTAAATAGTGCTACTTGTCAATAGTAGTTGGCCTTTTTCTCAAAAAAAAAAAAGAGTAGTTGGCCTAATTGCACTGAACAAGAAACTCGATGATAGTAACATTCTGAAGAAAATGGTACCATGCGCACATCGGTTCAGATGGTTTTGACTTTTGAAAGCCAAATAAAAAAAGGGTTTTGTTAAACGTCATTTGGATGTTTTCTTTTTAATTATCATCCAGATTTAGAATCATTGGATTAGAGATCCAATGGCCATGAATTCTCCCCCTCCCATTGAATTCTACCCCCTTTCCCTTTGAAAAAAATCTCCACCCTTTAAAAATAAGTGGCCTCTTGATCTCTAATCCAAAGATCATAAATTTTGAATGATAATTTGGAAGAAAACATTCGGATGATGACTATACACTCCAAAAAAAAAAGGTTGAAATTGAATACTTTGCGTCAGTTACTTGTAGATTGTAATGGTTGTCATTTGACCAATTGTAGTTTTTGAAGGTTTGCAAGGTCCCTTGGATGAGCAAATTTTGACATTATAAATAAACTGTGATGATGCCATATTTGCATTCTGCCAGTCACTCACATTAGTTAACTGTGCTAGGTTTAGGTGTGCCGCTTGCGTACCTCTAAGACGCGGCATCTCTAGGTTGGTGAATAAATTAAGTAGTTGTTGGTTGGTTTGACTTAACAATGATACCACTTACCTGTTGAAATGTAGGAATCTTGGCATCCATGTTGCTGGTTATCAGCCCCTGCAACAGCTCCATCCTCTCCTTCCTATTGCTGAACATCGCCTACTCATCACCAAAACAACACATATATGTGTCAACTATCCAGCTAAACCCCAACCAACACGGCATTCCTAAGAAAAACATTAGTCCAACCGACTAAGCAATATTACCAGTCAAAAATAAAACATAGAAACTCTATCCTAATTCGTAAGTCCAAACAAAATTTTGAAAAAGATCAAATTAGTTCTTAATTAAGCAAGAAGAGAACTAGTTACCACTAGTGTGTAGTGTACTAACGTAGATATGCATGCTTGCTTACCTTGAGGTAGTCCTTATAGAACTTGTCCGGGAACCACATCTTCTTGTACATGGAGACGGAGAGCAGCGCCTTGAGCCCCTTGAGCGTCTCCGGCATGAGCAGATCGGCCGACGAGCCCGCCCCGAGCCGCGCCATGGTCTCCCTGTTCACCGCGTCCGTCATGGCCACCACCGACCCGGACACGACCAGCGACCGCACCAGCTCCGGCCGCGCCTCCGCCAGCTTGAACGCCACCATGCCCCCGTAGCTGAACCCGACCACGTCGCACCGCGCCACGCCGAGCCGCGCGAGCGCCGCCGCCAGGCACTCCGCCTGGAACTCTGGCGACCGGTCGGGGCTCGCCGTGGCCGACTTGCCGAAGAAAAGCAGGTCCGGGATGTAGAGGTTGTAACGCGACACGAGCACGCCGAAGTTGAACTCCCACGTGACGATGCCCTCGGCGGCGAAGCCGTGGATGAGGACGATGTTGGGCTTGGACTCGGGGTCCCTCCTCCCCCTCCTCCCGGACCTCTTGGCGGCGGTGTCGCCGGCGCTGCGCTCGATCGGGCAGATGGTGGTGCCTTTCTTGCTGACGTGGTGCTTGGGCGCCCAGACGTGCATGGTGGTGCCCGGCTCGAGCTCGACGTCGAAGGGGCGGAGCCCGGCCATCCTCATCAGCCGCTTCAGTAGCGGCTTCTGCGCCTCGATGAAGTTCACCATCTTCTTGGCTAGATGTTCTTGGCCTCTTGCCACCTACGTGTAGTGTCTAGTTTGTGTACGTTATATCTCAAGTGTTCGATATGGGCTTGTATTAATAGAGGAGCAGAGGGAAGGGAACAGGGGTCGCCGGAAGCTGAGGGGTGCTCGTACGGGCTGCGCTAGCTTGCAACGAGGAGCGGTGTAACGGCCGGTGAAGTCGACGGGCCAGAGGACGGGTAGGGTTTGGGTGGCGAGGGGCCCAGCCGGCAGCGAGAGAGAGCGGCATGGGGACAAGGGCGAGCGGGAGTCGGGTTTAGTGATCTACCAGAATGCACACATAAGCGGTAGCTTGGATTGTTGCAACTAAACCGTCCTACTGCTTCCCTCTTGTTTTTAGGTACTAGCATCGCGCGCGCTGAAAGACAGTGACAATTCTCAACAGGGAAAAGAAGAATGGAAGAATCTCCATCATGCAACTACTATTTCATCTCTTCTTATATCAAACGATATGCCAAGTAAGTTGGATAGATTTAAATTTGAAACAAGGGTGAGCATTTCATACTACTTAGTACATTACACAGGGTCGGCCTGACGACCTCCCTATGCATTGGCTAGGCATTCAGAACTAGTAGTGTGACTAACATATTGCGTGTCTAGATTTATTTTGAAGTTTTTAGTATTAAATGATATAACTTAGATATTTAAGAATATATTTATATATCTTGTAAGCTGTTTAGAATTTTAATGCATCTTAAACATTGGAAATGATCATCAAAACTTGAAGGAAAATACAACTTGAAAAATAAAATTGAAGTATGAGTTTGATGGATTGAAGTTCTTAAACAAATAAACACACTCTATATACATGCATCATGTAGCTACACGCCCTTATTCTTCCTCTATTAGTTACTCTTTACCAAAATGTATGCATGTGCTTGTACCTCTATTTTATCTAAAAGCAATACGTTGATTATATGTACGGCAATCTTATTATTTTATATTGTATTAGAATATATTGCCCACCTATACACCAATGCACCATGGCACAACAGACCTTGAACTTATAATCCCTCACATACCAGCTGCCCACCTAATCATGTCTTCTATCTCTTCTCGCCATTACAACTTTTCTGTTTCAATCTCCAACAGCACGCTCAACTCTTAATCAATCCCTCTTAATTGTTACTCATTCCAATACAATCTCTTAACTGGTACTCATTCCAATACAATACTCCACTACATAGTTATCTTCTACTTCTCTCAATTATTACTTCATAATGACCATTACAACATCAAACAAGAACACACGTACAACTATCGCTGATCCTTGCCGGGGACACCCACTATGTTGTCTTGAGTGATCCTAAGCCTATTCCCTATGACTGCATCATCTGTACTTTGAACTCTTTGCTCCTCTATTTCTGTACGTTCTTGCTTCTATTTCGTATAGATGCATGCATGTATTACACATGCATAATGTATCCCTTCTCCCATATTGATCGCTTCTCTTCTTTAGCATTGACCACAACAACTCTATTGCTTCCTCATTAACCACGGTGATCTTGCATCTTCACCGATATTGGTATGTCTCCTTTAGTTGCCACCTAACGATATGGAGAATCTTCTCACCATCGTAGGTGACGTCGTGCCCCTTACCAGCAATGGCACACTCCTAACTACTTGATGACCCTATATCGTTATAGCTTATCTTCAATGCAAAGCTTCATCTTCTCTCTGTCAAAACTTCCCTATTATCGAGCTTATTTGGACACGGGATATTTCATCATTTGCTACTGTAAAAATATTCACTTTAGGAATTGTCACTCCATGTCTCATTGACATATGGGGCATGAGGCCACATGTCAATGAGATATTAGTACCAAATCCTGAAATGGCACATCTTTGACAATGGCAAAATGATCAATCCTTCCATTTAGAAACTGACTTCTTCAACAATGCTGACACTCACCACTGATCGTCATGGCACTTGACTCCTTTGACTCCACTCTTTCTCTTCATGACTTCAACGAGTAGCATAGCATTGTCCTTGTCGAACAGCTAATATAGGCAGCACGACATTATCCTCATCTCTTCTGCCGTCACCTTAGCTCTCGCTTCCTAGTGGATCAATGTCTTCTTGTTAGACAAATTGGCATTATTGCACTCTTTTCTGGTCTCCTCTAACATCATTTGTGCTATCTTTACTATAACTTTTGTTTTTATTAAAAAAATTCAGTTATTTTTATTGGAGTTCATATATAAATCAAATTGCTAATTTATATTTATATTTATATTTAATTTTAGTTATTTAGGGATTTTAGTTTGCAATTGTATGGAAATCAAATTGCAAATTTTATTTTGTTTTTTCTAAAAAAATTTCAATTATTTTTTTGTTGAAATTGTATACAAATCCAATGGCTAATTTTTGCTTAACTTTCATTACGAATTATAGTTATTTAGGGATTTCACTTTAGAATTCATATCGAAATTAAATTACTAAGTTTATTATACTTTTAAACAAATCTAAATTATTTTTTGGTTGGTATTCGTTTACAAATCCAATTGCTAATATTTGTTTAATTTTTATTATGAATTATATTTATTTTGGGATTTTACTTAATAATTTGTAGGGAAACAAAATTGCTAATTTATTTAACTTATTCCAAATTTTAGTTATTTAAGGATTTTATTTTGGAATTGTATGGAAATCAAATTACAATTTTTCTTTTATTTCCTATTTCAATTTTATTTGTTGGGATTCATACGCAAATCCATTTCTACTTTTTGTTTAATTTTTATTATATTTTACAGTTATTTAGATATTTTAATTTAGAATTTGGATCGTAATGAAATTGCTAATTTTATTTTATTTTTTATTCCGAATTTTAGTTATTTTTGTTGGAATTTATATACAAATCTAATTGTTAATTTTTGTTTAATTTTGATCCCAAATTATTTTATTTAATTTTGCCTAGCAATTCGTGTGGAAATTAAATTGCTAATTTTATTTTACTTTATATTTCGAATTTTAGATTTTTTATTGTATATGACATGAACTCTTTTTTTTTAATATAGACCTTTACAATTTGGAATCATCATGATCAACAATGTGGATCTTTTTTTCGATTAACATGGGAATTTCTATCCCTTAAGAACGAATGTGATGGTATTGTTGACTTTGTTTTAGTAATATAATATGTAGGCTCACGTTTTACCATGCACAGCGCCTTCCAGCCGTACCAGTAAGCGAACGCGGCGTTGGACACCGCCGCGGCGAAGCCAACCGAGGCATGCCACGCACAAGTAGGCTTCTCACTAGCAGCAAGCCCATTACCATGCCTCATCCACGTCCGCGACCGCCGCGTCGCAACGCACGGCACTCGCCACGGCCTCGTTCTCCTCCCGGCTCCCGCCCTCGAGGAACGCGCCGGCGACCCGGCCTCTACTGACCCAGTACGCGCCGAACTTGGGGATCAGGCGTTGCTTCAGTAACTATTTGCCCAGTGATGAATGGCCATATGATCTACTTTTCCTTCCCTCTGAATCTAAAGGCCACATAGGGAAAATGTGACATTCCTTTCTTGCTCCTTGATGGAAACTCCCTGTGCTTGAACCTAATTAGACACAAAATGCATTCTTGGAACATACATTTATTCCTTGGAGATATAATAAAGGATCCAATCCTGAAGAGGGAAGATTTTGCCATTACTAGCTCACCGATCAATTTTCCATTAGCAGACTGCAGACTAATCCATGACAACCTTTTTCTTCCCTACTTACGCCGGAAACAAAAAATTACTAGCATTCTTGGCACAGCTCAAGCAGCCAAAACAACTCCTAGTACAGTTAAAAGTACACCAAAACAAGCAATTCTAAACATTGCCGGCGCAGCTCTACCCACCAATCAGCGGTTCGATTACTGAGGGATGTGAATACTCAAGCAGTGAAAATACGGGGAAAGAAAGGAACTCAGGAAGCATGTACGGCCTCTTCGGAGATGATGCAGAGCTCGCCGCGGGAGTAGCAGCCGCGGCGGGCGAACTCGAGCGCGGCGTAGCCCGCGGCCACGCCGCTGCCGGGGATCACGTACACGAACGCGCGCCCCATCCGGTCCTCGCCCTTAGATGGGGGCCATGGCCACGCAGTCGCTGCTCTCTCTGACCTCCCCGGCTTGTTGTGCGAGTCGTATGGGGTACGGGTGGAGGGGGGAAGGCCTCTTATTTTTGAAGCTTTTGACTCTTAGCTTTTTAAATGTGATTTTTTAACGTTCAAAATTCAAAAGATACACATATCTCTAATCTTTTCCTTATCTCTCTCTCTATCTCCATCCCTCTCACTTCCATCCATATCAATATCTTATTTCACTCTCCCCCTTTCTCTCTCATTCTCACACTCCCGTGCGCACGGCAGGCGGCGGCGGCGGCACGTGGCGCAGCAGCGGCGGTGGCTGGCAGGCGGCAAGGCGCGGCCGTGTGCGGCTGCACGTGCGCACGGGGCCATGTTGGCGGTGGCGGCGCGTGCCGCCACAGCGGCTAGTGGTGCGGCGGCGGGGTCGATGGCAACGGCGCGGCCAAATGGCTGTTCGCACAGCCAAACGGCATTTCGCTTGGCCGAACGGCCATTCGCGCGGCCAAATATCATTCACTTGGTTGAATGGCGTTTCGCACGGCCGAATGACCGTTCGCGCGACCAAATGGCGTGTCACTTGGCCGAATGGCGTTTCGCACGGCCGTGGGGCTAACGAACCCGTTTCCTCTCCAATCAAGTTTATCTCCTGTCATTCCTTTATTGAACTCATATGTGCCTGATCTGTTGTTTTCCATTCCATCGTGTAGGATCTCACGCAGTTGTTGAGGGAGCGTTCATGCAATGGTGCATTTCAGATCTTTTGTGCAGCGTGTCCACTGAGCGTGTTCAAGGCAAGTACCTTCCGGCCGTGACCCTCCCGTTTCGCATATCACATGTTTCCAAATTACTTGTCACCTTGTCATTGAGTATAATTATCATTCACTTATGCTTGCGTGACTAATATTATATCATTAAAATTACTTGGCTAATATCATATCATTAAAGTGATATGGCTAATATCATATCATTAAAGTTACCTGCCTGATATCATTAAAGTGACATGGCTAATATCATATCATTAAAGTTACTTGGCAGTTATCATATCACTAAAACTTATCTGGTTATTATCGTATCAATAATGTTTGTCTGGTTATTATCATGTCGCTCATGTTTGCCTAGTTATATACTTTTAATACTGTATACATACAATGATGTTCTAAGTTATCTTGTTTTACATGCTTTTATGTTTATTAGGATGCCCAGTTAATAATATTCTAGAATTCATGCTTTTAATTATTTTTTAGAATTCATGCTTAAATCGTTAATGGGGGTAGCATATGAACATGTTTTAACTTAGGTTTAAATTATTAGCACTTTTGACATTCGGGTTGCTATGTTTTAGTTCCTGATACCATGATCCATTAACTGCTTAATGTTGTATGTGGGTTATGACGAATTTATATGCACGTGTTACCTGTTAATCTGACTAATAATCACTTTAAGACATAATAAAAGTTGGATAAATGATAACCCTTGCGTGAGTTATGTTATAATATCCCTTTTAGATTAATTTCTAGATCTCTACCACCTTGTTATCATTCCTTATCGCCCTCATATCGGGAGTTATGCTTTCCGTTTCCAGCCTCAACAAACCCTTCTACTTATCATAGCCTTATCCTCACCACCTCTTAGTTTCCTTAAATTCATATTATATAATCTGTCTATAATATAACAATTACGTTATCACCATAATATCATTCATATCATCCTCATATCCGGGAATTATATCTCTCCATTTCCAATCTTAGCAAATCCTTTCACTTCTCATAACATTATCTTAGTCTTCTCTTGGTTTGCTGAAGTTCACATCATATAACATGTTAACAAAATGACAGTGACCTGGCCCGGGGTTACCCACATGTAGGGGAGATTTTCACCCACGTGGTAACGTACAGGGGACCGTACACTCTCGTTACTTAGGATATTACATCCCGTTTGCGGTTATACAGTCGAGGACAAGAATGTGTCTGACTATTCTCGTATAACTGGGTATGTGGGAGGCAATCGCCGGCACCCTTGTCATAACTTGCTAAATAATAATTATCCTTGTTGACAATATAACAGTTACCTGGTCTAGAGTCATCTACATATAATGGAGATTACCACTCACCTGGTAACGTACGGGGGGCCGTACACTCTCATTACTCAGGATATTACACCCTATCTGCGGTTATACAGTTAAGGACAAGGATGTGTCTGACTATTCTCGTATAACTGTGTATGTGGAAAGTGATAGCTGATGCCATTATCTTGACTTGCTAAATAACAATTATTTTTAATTCCACTGTTCCTGTCACCTCTATCTCTGACATTTATCAGTGTTTTCAGTAACCTGGTTTCATTGCATTTAACCTGTGTCAATTGCTTGCTTGCATTACTTGTTCTTTACTCACCGTGTTGCGACCGTTGTTGGGTACTTGCTGAGATTTTCAAATATCACGTTTGCTCTTTCTCTTCTCAGGTAAAAGGCCAGTGGAGTGATAGCATCATGTATTGGTGGGAGTACTCGAGTTTTCAGCACCATGATTTGCCACTATTTTGTTACTTGTTTTGTTCTTCACTTGGTTAGAAGTGAATCGGTCCTATGTTTCAAATATTTATTTCAGTTTCTATTGATTCTCTTTTATAAAAGTTTTAATTTTCTTGCAATTTCTATTGTTGCCTTTATTATTTATTCTTACTTTAGCGATGACATTCCATAGTAGTATCCCAGATTGGCTGTATGTGGGGTGCTACAGCCTACAGGTTTATGATTTTTACTTTATTTATAAGAGAAAGTATAAAATAATAAAAACTTGTGTGCGATTTTGATGATATAAATAAAGTCGTTGTAGTGTATAATATAATCAACTTGTAGATCTCTTTTTTTTTAAAAAAAATAGAAGCTAAAAGGAAATCTTGTGTGGCTCTCCTCCAGCGGGGCCCAGTCCAAACTATGTTATCTTCCCCTTGCAATCAAGGAAGAATGAGTGATGTCAGGCTTGATTAGGCCGCGATCAACATGGCTGCCCAACAGTGCTCATGGCTTATTTGTCACTATTCATAAGTTTCGTCTTTTTCTGAATTTTTGGCTTTTTGTTGAGCTTTTTTGCCGGTTCTTTTTTTTTCCATATTTGTTTGTATTATACGTAATGGGCTAACATATTTTTTATATTTTTAAATTTTTTTAAATTTAATTATGCTAAATAAGCCCCTGTCAGCTACAGTGCTTTTTTCAGCCAGCTACAGTGTTTTCAGCCATAAGCCATGAGCTTTTCAGCCGAACCGATCACCCCCTTAATATGGAGAGTGGAATTTCTTGGAGTTTTATTTGAGGTTTTTTTTTTGTTGTGGATGGATAATTTGTGGAAGGAATATGTTTTTGTGTGTTGGAACTTGAAGAGGAATGGGGATTGTGTTTGGAGAGCAGGAATGCTCGAATTTGACACTTCATTTGTTTGTTTTTAATGCGAGAAAAGGAAATTTATATGTATAAGGCACGTTTGGAATACATAAATTTTATTAAAATTTTACAAGAAATAATTTAATTTCCATAACAAACTGGAAAAAAATCATGTGTTCCAAATAGGACCGAAGATAACTATTTTTTCTTGAATGTAAACAACAAATTTTTTTTTACCATTTGGATCAATGTTAAATTAGATGTCACACAAATCTCTATGCAAATCCAAGGTTACAAATTTTGATTTACATAATACCGACCATATTAGCGGGGGGATTCCGGCCCCCTCGCTCGGCCACGTCCCCCGCCCGCGCGTCCGGCCGGCGCGTGGCGGGGGCATTTCTGTACGGCCAAGGGAGGACATTTCCTCCAGTTTTCCGGAAATTACGTAAAGGTCCTTTTTTCTCGCGAAAAGGTCCCTACAAGTTTTTTTTAAAAAAAATTTGGATAGCGCCCCGTAGGTTCCCGAAATTACGTATAGGTCCTTATTTACTTACGTACAGGTCCTTACAAGTCCTCGATTTTTTACGAAAAAACCCTTTAGCTTTCTCGAAAATACCTATGTGCCCTCGATTTTTTTTAAAAAACTCCTCACGAATTATCTCCTCTTTTACTTCGGTACACATGGTGGCTGGCGCGGCGTGTCGCCGCGCCTATGAGGCTAGTTTAAGAAAAACGTTGGGCAAGTAACAGATAGCAAATCTGTTTAAAAAGACTCGGGCTAACTTGGTCAACCACGGGCGTAAATTTTGTGACCTAGCTCATACTCTGTGAGGGTAGACAAGTTTTAACTCACGAGACGATTGCTCGACAGCTAAGAGCATGTACAATGCAAGATGCTTATATATGAGTGTTTAAAGAGAGAGAATATAGGCACATCATCAAGCATCCATACAAAAGTTATTTCCTCCAATGCAAGCATCTCTTCCATAGGTGCTTAGATATTATATTATCTATTAATAGATATAGTTATACAGATAAGCACCTACTAAGCACCGGTGCTTATTTAAGCATTGATGCTTCAAAATAAGCACCTTATCTATCCTATGTAGCAAGAAAAATCAGTTTTTTATTACTAAGTATCTCTCTAAGCGCCTACATTGGATATGCTCTAAGCTAGACCGGGCCACTTTTTATCGAGTTTATCTAATAAGTTATCCAAGGTGTTGGATTGAGATGTAGGGTTAGAATTCAAACCTCGACGACTAGCCGCTCTTGAGCCTATTTACACACCTACAACAAAACGTGTGGTTATGGCCTGCTTAGATATTCACAACGTTGCTAATTTTCAGCTAGAATTGATATAGGGCTTGTTCTTTTTACTAAAGTTTATAGTTTTTGGCTATGGCTTGTGACTTTTGAATTGTTCGTGTGAGAAATTACAGAGTAACAAAAACTAACGTGTGGTTTTTGCTAATATAAATGAAGTCGGTATAGTATGTACTGCAATTAATTAGTAGACTTTATCTTAAAAAATACTCTGTTTAAAAACTAGTTACCGTAAAAAAAAGCTGAAAAACAGCTTTTAAAAGCTGAAAAAAACAAGCCATATAATCTCTATGATTGTTGGGAAGAAAACATCGGATGATGTTTATCAATACCCTTAAAATATATAAGATATATAAGTACGACCAATATGGCAACCGCTCAGGAGCTTCTAGAAGCCGCCGCGGCACGGCTCCACGCCCACCTCCTCCGCTCGGGCCAACTCACCTCACCTCCCACGTCCTTGCGTCCTACCCGCCCCGCCTCGCCTCGCTCCGCCCGCGGCCTGTTCGACGAAATCCCCGACCCGACCCCGCGCCTCGCCAATGCGCTCCTCCGCGCGCGCCCGGACGCTTTCACCCTGCCGCTCCTGCGCAAGGCATGCGCCATGCTCCCCTCCCTCGCCCACGGCCGCGCCGTGCACGCGCTCGCCGTCCGCTCCTGCGCCGCGTCCGCCGACGCATTCGTGGCCGCCGCGCTCGTGCAGATGTACGCGAAGTGCGGGGACATGGTTCAGTGAACGCGTACGACGCGTTCGAGAGACCGGACGTCCGTGGTGACAGGGTACGAGCAGAGCGGGCTGGCTGAGGAGGCACTGGAGTTCTTTGCATGCAATGTGGTTGGCCAGGGCGTCACGCCGAGTCCAGCCACGCTCGTGAGCGTGATCTCAGCGGCATCACGGTTGGGGGGATGACCGGAACGGGCAGGCGTGCCATGCTTTTTTTTTTTTTGGTCAGGAATGGCTTTGAGTGTAAGTTCGCTCTGGTGAATGCTGTCCTTGGGTTTCACTTTCACATGAGGATTGGCGCGGTACAAGCAGCAAGGAGGTTGTTCGAGAGAATGCCAGAGAGATATGTCCTCACATGGAGCTGTTTGATAACAGGATATGTGCAATCTGGAGAAACCTGTGAAGCATTTGGTGACCGTGGTGA
Source organism: Dendrocalamus latiflorus (assembly GCA_017311315.1). Taxonomy (NCBI): domain Eukaryota; kingdom Viridiplantae; phylum Streptophyta; class Magnoliopsida; order Poales; family Poaceae; genus Dendrocalamus; species Dendrocalamus latiflorus. The sequence continues at coordinate 31,692,463 of CM029633.1, forward strand.
TTGTTGCGCACGCTTGTGCACTTACGCTCGATGTCGAGGAAGGCAAGAGGGTGCATGGCATTGCTGTCAAGATAGGTTGTGAACTTGAGATGGCCGTTGCAACTGCACTGGTTGGTATGTGCATGAAATGCTCATGTCATGAGGAGGCAATGTGCCTCTTTTGTCGGATGTCAAAGAAAGATGCTGTGGCTTGAGCTGCGAGCCTACGATCATTAGCGGCCTTACCCAAAATGGTCTCCCTGATGAGTCTCTGCGAATGTTCAAATGCATGTTGTTAGATGGTCCTGTTCCTGACGCGGTCACTATGGTGAAGGCACTTACTGCATGCTCAGAATCTAGTGTTACACGCCAAGTTCTTTGTCTCCATGTCTATCTGGTTAACACTGGTTTCTGTAATAAGGTGTTTGTGGCAGCTGCACTTGTGGATTTGTATTCAAAATGTGGAAACTTGGATAGCGCTATGAAGTTATTTCAAAGTGCCACCGAGAAGGATGTTGCGCTGTGGAGCTCAATGATAACAGGTTATGGAGTCCATGGCCTTGGGCAGGAAGCTGTTGGCTTGTACCAAAGCATGGTTGCCCCGTCGGTTAAACCTAATAGTGTGACATTTGTATCAGTGTTATCAGCATGCAGTCACTCCGGCCTTGTCCAGGATGGGAGGTGCATTTATGGAAGTATGACTCAAGTTTATGGAGTGATGCCAAATGCAGAGCATCAAAGTGTCATGGTTGATCTCCTTGGCCGGGCCGGTGAACTGCAAGAGGCCATGAGGGTCGTCCATGAAATGAGTGGGAGAGCTGTTGCTCATACTTGGTGATCCTCGCTTGCTGCCTGCAGAGCACAACACAACACAGAGATGGGTGAAGTAGAAGCTAACGCTCTCCTCAAGCTGGATCCTAACTATGTTGGCTACTGCAATCTCTTGACCAACATATACGCATTTGATGAAAAGTGGGACAGTGTAAAGGAGACTAGGGACATTATCTGAGATAGAGGTCTGAATAAGGTGACACTTACAGTGCAGTTGAGGTCAATAATTTAGTGCACACATTCATTGCTGGGGAGAGATCACACCGAGATTGGGAGAAGAGTTCTACATTGCTCTGGGAGTTGTCACAAAAGTTGAGAGGCGAGGATTGTTTCGTTCAATTAGACACACTTAGTGTTTGAAGATTTCTGCTCTTCTCTGAATTGAAGAATAGTCCTTGAGTGCACCTCACTTGATGGCGGATTTCTAGAAGAAAAGTGTTGAAGAAAACAGCATATGCAAGGTGGAAATTTATCTTATAACAAAAAACTTGCATAATTTGCATGCAAATCATGCACTAATTTTAAGATCGCAAAGTGCAGACACTTCAAGAAGAGTATAGTCGTATTTCAGTTAAAAATCAATTATGTATGTTTTGCAACTTTCTTAACTTACTGATGGTCAGAGCATGACAAAGTTTTATTATTAAAGAAGGTTATTGATATAACCACTGGGTTTTGTAGGCAGATGCATATTGGAGAATGTATTTGCTCAGGTCTGGACCTATATGTGAACGATTAGATGGTCTCTGAGGTCCCCATTGACTATTTGATTGTTCTCTAGACATAAAGTAGTTTCATGCATGTAAACTCCAACGCTTTTGCAGAGCAAATTCATCTGCAGTTCTCAGCACAACAGCACCTTGTACATCCTGATCAACGCGACTCTAGGTAGATAATAGTGCCTTCCAATGGAAAGTTGATTGATCTGTTTTCTTGTTTTGTGTAGGGCAATATGTCGCATATGCTGGTACAATTCCAAACTATTGCTTGCCTCTGGTTCCTACTATGTTCGATCTGCAGCCTGCAACGAGCAGGTACTGAAATCAGTTATGAATTTCCTGTAGTTGCATTATTTGTTTGTTCTGATAAGTGCGGTCAAGAATAGCATGATGCGATTGGATTAACTTTTCTATAAATCGTCTAAGAACCCCCATAGTCTTTGTGGAATGAAACAGCATTATTTTGCATCCGTTGTCCTATGCAGCTAGTCTTGTATCACTGTCAACACTCAGATGGATTTTGTAGTACCCTAACAGAGGTGGAACATCACTAGTTCTGTAGCTCAGTACGATGTGGAACTGATACAATGTCTGCATCTAGTTGGCCTGGTTCATGCTTTGCTTTATGCTGCATACTGTCTCAGTCTCACCAGTAAGTTTACCTGCACAACCGCAGAGAGACACATGACTGATCATACGATACCTTCACTTTAGCTGATTTTTCTTGAGTCACAAATGCGCTTTTCTGGCTGTTATTATTTTTTCAACCATGCAGCCAAAAAGGATGCCCTTATCGTACTTCACAGAAATCCTGTCAGCATCAATAAACTGTTGCACCTAGAGTCCGACCTATAAAACACACGGTAAAAAATTTAGGATCACCAATTTTCTGTGTATATAGATTATGGTTCAACTTTTTTGCAGTTAGTGAAAAGACCCAAAATTTCAAACCGAAAACTTTCTGTGCTTTTTGCTGGATTTTTGAGTGATTTTTCGAAAACTTTCCTTTTAGGGAAAGTTTTCCCCGTTCCCGCTTTCCTTTTCTGGATGGCCGTCTCCCCCTTCTCTTGGCGTCCCGCCCCTTCCCGCCTTGTCCCCTCTCCGGCGCCCTCCCCTTTTTCCGTTTTCCCCCGCCTCCTCGCGCCTCCCTCCGCTTCCTCCCGCTGGCGCCTGCGCTCTTCTCCCCGCCTTCTCCCTCTCGCTGCGCCCGCGCCCGAGCTGCGCTCGCACCGCCTCCACACCGCCTCTCTGCGCCCCGGATTCCCCGCGCCTCGACGTCAGCCCGACGCCACGCGGTCCGAAGCCGGCAGCCCCCTGCGCCACGCGTCGCCCCGCTCCTGCCCTGGACCCGCTTGCCAGCCACCGCGCCCTCCTCCCTCCCCGCGCGCGGACGCGCCACCGCCATTGCCGCAGCTCCACCTGCCCCCGTCACCTCGCCATTACTCGCCTGGCAACGCCCCCGTCACCCCACTGCGCGGAGGAGACTCTCCACCAACTCCCCGTCCCCTCCGATTGACTCTGCGCCCCGCCGTTGCCTTCTCCCCGAAGCCTCCGCTCCCCTCCGCTCGGGCATAAAGCCCCTCCCTCGGCTCCCGCCCAGCCCTTTACTCCCCGAGTCCTCCCACTGCCTCCTTCCCCTTCCTGCCACCCCAGAGGACCTCCCTGAGCCGCCGTTTGAGCCCCCGTCGCCCCAGTCGCCGCCGCCATCCTCCCCTACGCCGGCGACCCCGTGAAGTCGATCTCCTCCTCTCCCCCTCCATTTCCCAATTGCATTCGGTTGAAGCTTCCTCCCTACCCCCTGACCACCGTGGTAACCCTTGCAGGCCCGGCGATCGCCCGTGCAGCTCTACCGTCGAAGCTCCCTTCCGGCCGCCGCACCCTCACCGTGGCCAGCCTTCCTCGCAGCTTCTCCGCCGACTCCACCACTGCCATTGTAATCCCCTAGCTCCCCTCCCCATGAAACCGCCCCCGATTCGGCCCCTAACGGCTCCGGTGACCCCCTCACCGCCGGAGAGCCACTTCCTTCCCCTTCGGCCTCCTGCGCTGCCCGTTGGTTCCCGCTCCCTCCAACGCCCCGAAATGGGCTCACCGTAGTGGGCTCTCCCCCTTGGCACCCTCCACCACCGCCGGCGAGCCTCCTGGTGCCCGGACCGCCACCGCCACCGTCGCACCGCCCGGGAGCACTGTAGCAGCGAGAGGAGGAAGACGACTACCCTCGCCGCGACGTGGCCGCCCCTCCTCCGTTCATCTCATCTTCACCTTACAACCACGGTCGTCCGATCTCCGTAACGGTTCGCTCGCCCCGTTATGTCCTGGCCGTCTGATCTCCCCTCGCCTCATCTCGTTCGTCCGCCCCGCGCGATCCCAGACGTTCACCCGGGCCGCGCGTCGCGCATCCAAGCTGCGTGAGCGCGCCGCGCGAGTGGGCCGCGCTCGGCCGCGTTGCGCGCGCGCCGCGCGTGGGCCGCGCTGGCCTTCGGCCGCGCGAGCCGTTTCCTCGCCTGGGCCGCGCTGTAGCTCCGGGCCGGCCCAGCACTATTCATACAATTTTCCAGAGATTTAATCATTTCCAAAATTCCAGAAAAATCTAAATAAATTCTAGAAAATCACAGAAAATCCCAAAAAATTCCCAAATTTCACCACTTTGCTCCAAATAATATTTTTGACCTCCACTCCTCCAGTTTCATTCCAGATAAACTCCTAAAATTCCATTTGAAGGGTTTATGCATTTTACTCCTTTTTAAATAGTTTATTTTCCCTCGCTTGATTAGTCTCAAGCTGGATTTGATTTATTTTATGTGTTTGCGCTAGTGTCGAAGATCCCGGAAGTTCAAGTGCAGGCTCAGGACCCAGGTGTTTCTTCGTTCGAGCTAGCCGAGATCATTCAAATCAACGGCAAGTCTCAAATCCTTTGATCATGTTGTATCCCATGATGTTTAATTACGTTACTATGTTATTTGCATTAAGCTAGTTCTGAAATGCTAGTTCAAAGTAAAATAAAATGTTTAAAATGACATGTTATGTAGTTAAACCTACCACCGACAAATGCCATGTTAAACTTGTAGCCATGCCTTTGTAACCCTAGAAATAATTATCTGTTAATCTAGATAACTGTAAGATATTATTATCGCTCAAAAGTCTTATACTAATAAGGTCGTGGCAGCGAGCCAACAGAATTTATAAAACCCGACTCTAAGGTAGGGTGGTATGGGACACCGTATCTTAGAGCGGAGAGTGCCGGCGTGCACAAGGTAGGGTAAGGGGGGGTTTGTGGTGCATCGCAAGATGATTATTCACCCATCTCTTACCCTAGGATTGAAGGAAGGGGGGGTTGTGGTGCATCGCAAGATGATTATGATTATTCACCCAACTCTTACCCTAGGTTGGGTCGCGGGCCTGGTAGGGTTGCGGGCCATGTGAAAATATAAGGACTGAAACCCTTACACTGAGCAAATGTCATAGCAACCGCTCAACCACAGGTGTTGACTTGTCAATCCTGGTTTAGTACCTGCTCAACTTAAGTGAAACCCCGCATTGGGAGTCATAGCAAGACAACGATAGGTCTCCACAACTCGGGTCCGGCGTTCCGCGAGGGCCAGCGGATACCCGAGGATGTGCGGGTTTCCTCGCCTATCGGGTGGAGTGTATACCAAGGGTTGAGCAGCGAAAAGACCCGGTTCCTTAACTCAGTCATGAGGGTTAAGGGTGCGTGTGGGTAAAGCTGAGCAAACTCTGCAGAGTCAACTAAATGGTATTCGAATACGCCGTGCTCCCGGTTATTGGAGCTGTGTCACTTGGGTGATTCCAGCTGCAAAGCTTAAGTAGTTTTGTACATGTTTGAACTTGACTAGTTGGTTAAAGAATTCTTTATGAAAACCCCTGAGATCTTAAGAAGTAAGTTTTGAGTCCATTTTATAAAATGTTTGCAAATAAAATTGCATCCACTCAAAGTTAATAAACCAAATATATTTCCCTTCCTTTGATGTTCCGTGCATGTAATAAGTTAGGGTCCCTTTGGGACTTGCTGAGCCGGTTGATTGGCTCACGGCTTGCTTTTGCCTTTCTTTAGAGGATCAAGACGAAGGTGAAGGTCTCCCCGTCGAGGACGTCCCTGAGTGTCTTTTCTTCGACGAGGACCCGTGGCTTTAGGTCTTCGCCGCGCTCAAGCGGATCTTGAAGCTTCTGTAATGTAATTATACTTTGGGCTTGCACGCCCCGCTGTCAAAAGCTGGATGTTATTCCGTATGTGAAATATATGCTGGACTTTTGTTGTAAGCATGCAATGGTATACTCTTGCGCGACATTCCATAACTGTTCATGCGTGAATAGTTGCGGAGTGCCGTGTCCGTACGCGCCCCTGGAAACGGGGGCGTTACAGTTAGCCATACATGTTGGCGCGTATGGAGTGCTTTAGATATTGATGGCTTTCAAATTTGCATGCTACGATTTGCAGGTACTCCAGACAAACAAAAAATTCCTGGTATAATACTGTACTGAAGCGAAGCCGCAAACATTTCAAGGGACAACGGAACTAGTGAACTAGGGGCGGAGGAGGATGGCTTCATATACATCTCACTTATTTTAGTTTAAACTTCTGACTTCTGATTTATTTTTCACCATTTATAAATTTTTTTTTTCTTCTATATGTTCACTTTAGGCAGGTCTCGGAGTATGGACCGTGCTGCAGTCAGCAGTTCTGATGCTTCAAGGAAGTTGGTACTGATAGAATTGTTTATTAATATCAAACTGCCAGGCGTGTTATCTTCACGATGAGTCATTTTTGCGTTGGCACATCGTGACTAATAAACCGGTTTCCAGAACGTTTGACTTCTGAGTTCCTCAGGAAGTCAGAAACTACATTCATCAGTACCAGTTACATTGTGTCAATCTAGCAGAACTGGACTTACTCTTGGAGTCGGCCGGGTTGATTGGTCGGAGGAACAAGCTTCTCTTTTCTTTTTTTTTTTTGAGAAAAACAAGCTTCTCTTTTCAAGAGGCTCTTGTCGGGCTTAACCTTCTATACCCCATCAAATCATCTAGTGAACTGAATTCTCTCTTTATCACGGAAATGTTTCATGCCTTTAATTCAAGCCCGCAAATTTTATATCGACATGGTAATCTTGATCGGTGTGTCAAACTATTCGTGTATCACAGCCATGGCAGTGAGCAGTTTTTTAGTGTTGTGTACTGTACTTTTCTGCTTCCTTTGATCTTCCTTTGACAGTGTATATGGTCTCTTCTTTTCAGCTTCTAAAAGTTATTTTTTAGCTCTTCTTTGCGTGGAGGCACGGGCGTGCGGCCATGGTGGTGGCGGCCGAACGGCATTTCTTTCAGCCGAACGTCGTTTCGCATGACCGAATGGTATTTCACTCAGCCGAACGGCCATTCGCGCGGCCGATCGTCGTTTCGTGTGGCCAAATGGCGTTCCACTCGGCTGAACGGCATCCCGCTTGGGCCGAACGACCGTTCGCGCTGCTAAACGGCGTTTCGCTTGGCCGTGGGGCTAGCGAATCCGCTTCCTCTCCAATCAAATTTATCTCCTGTCGTTCCTTTATCAAACTCATCTATGCCTGATCGGTTGCTTTCCATTCTATTGTGTAGGATCTCACGTAGCTGTTGAGGGAGCGTTCGTGCAGTTGTGCATTCCAGATCCTTCGTGCATCATGTCCGCCGAGTGTGCTCAAAGCAAGTACCTCGCGGGCGTGACATTCCGTTTCACATATCCTGTGTTTTCAGTTTACTTATCACCTTGTCATTGAGTATAATTATCATATAACTAAAGTTACCTGGCTGATATCATGTCACTAAAATTATCGGGCTAATATCATATCATTAAAGTTATCTGGCGGTTATCATATCACTAAAGCTTATCTGGTCATTATCGTATTATTAATGCTTGTCTGGTTATTATCATATCGCCCATGTTGCTTGGTTATAGATTTTAATACTGTATATACCGTGATGTTCTAAACTATCTTGTTTCAGATGCGTTTATGTTTATTAGGATGCTCAATTAATAATGATCTAGAATTCATGCTTTTAATTAGTGTTTTAGAATTCATGCTTAGATCATTAATAGAGGGTAGCATATGAGCATGTTTTAACTTAGGTTAAATTATTAGTACCCTTTCGACATTAGTGACATTAGGGCTGCTATGTTTTAGTTTCTTAATATCATGATCCATTAATTGTATGAGGTGGTATGTAAGCTATGAAGGATGTATATATCAATAATTGTTAATTTGACTAATAATCATTTATCATGTAATAAAACTTAGTTGATTGTTAACCCTTGTATGAGGTAGGTTATAATATCTCTTTTAGAATTATTCCTCGACGGTTATCGCCATCTATCAGGATCTAGTGCTTCTCCATTTCAAACATCTAGTGAATCCTTCTACTTATCATAGCCTTATTTTCGCTACCTCTTAGTTGTCTTAAATTCATACTACATAACCTGCCAATGTTGTACCAGTTACCTTATCGTCACTTTATCATTTCATATCGCCCCTATCGGGTATTAGATCGTTTCATTACTAACCTTAGCAAATTTTGTCACTTCTCATAATATTATATTAGCTTTCTCTCAGTCCCTTAAATTCATATCATATAACATGTTAACAATATAATGTTTATCTGGCCTGAGGTTATCCACATATAGGGAAGATTGCCACCCACATGGTAACGTACAGGGGGTCGTACACTCTCATTACTCAGGATATTACACCCCGTCTACGGTTATATAATCAAGGACAGCGTTGTGCCTGACTATTCTCGTATAACCGGGTATATGGGAGTAATCGCAAGTGTCGTTGCCATAACTTGCTAAATAACAATTATCTTTGATAAGACAGTTTCTGCGATCTCTATCTCCGATCTATATCAGTGTTCCAGTAACCTAGGTTCGTTGCATTTAACTTGTGTCAATTACTTACAGTGCTTGTCCTTTTCACATCTTGCTTACATTGCTTGTCTTTTATATATCTTGCTTGCATTACCCGTCCTTTACTCACCGTGTTGTGACCGTTGTTAGATACTTGTTGAGATTTCCAAATCTCACGCTTGCTCTTTCCATTCTCAGGTAAAACGCCAGTGGAGTGATAGCAACATGCATGTGTGGGAGCACTCGAGTTTTCAGCACCGTGGCTTGCCACTATTTATATCATTTTATTTATTCTTCATTTGATTAGAAGTGAACCGGTCCCATGTTTCAAACATTTATTTTAGCTAATGTTGGCTCTCTTTTAAAGTACCTTTAAAGTTTTAATTTTCTTGTGATTTCTTTTGTTGTTTTTATTATTTATTCTTTACTTTGGCGATGGCATTCCATAGTAATATCTCATATTGGTATATGAGGTGTTACAACCGTATGCCATGCTTGGGTCGCGACCTCAGCCCGACAGGATAACCTGGCACGGTATGCATAGTATCATGTTGAGCGCAGCATGACTTGTGAAGGATTGAGGGAGGAAGGCGGCGGAGCAGGCACGGGCGCACAGCCGCGGTAGAGGAGGTGGCACGATGGAGAGGGAGGCTCATTGGAGGGAGAGGGGAGCAACTGAGCGAGTTGAGTGGTGGAGCGCGAGGAAGGAGGCGGCGAAGGACCAGGAAGGTAGGAGCCAAGGAGGAGAGGAGTCAACGGCCGATGGGCTCCTCCCTCCTTGTCCCCACCGCCTCCTCCCTCTCGTGCTCTGTCGCTCCCCTCTCCTTACGGTGTGCCTCCCTCTCCGCCATCGCCTCCTCTCGCGGCTCACGCTCCCCTCTCTCCCACTCACTAGTGTCGGCATCAACAGCAAGGGTGCGAGGGAACATATGATGCAGGCGTCAATAGGCTGCGTGCTAAACAGGCCATCCTTGGCTTGTCATGCTAAACGTGCCTGGGTCGGCACTGCACGGTCCATAATCTTATTAGGTTGTGCTAAGTCCAACACTTAGCCCCTGGGCCAGCACGACAAGGCACAACCCATTTAGTTAAGCAGGCCAACCGGGTCATGCCTACATGGGCTTGTGCCAAGTCGTACGAGGTGGCGCATTTGGCCAGGTCTAGGACCAACGATAGGCGGCTGGGTGGCGAGGCGGCGATGGCACCGCTGGCCGTGGATCGGAGGAGAGCGGTGGACGACGAAGGTGGTGGGGCCCATAAGCATTAGGCAGCAAGTGATGGATCCAGCGATGGTAGCCGCTAGAGATTGGGAAGAAGGGCGATGCAGGGGAGATCGAGGTGGAAGGTGGCAACAGGGGGGAGGAGACGGTAGCGGTGGGGAAGGACCGTGCTAGCATCAGAAGCAACGCCAGAGAGGCGGCAGTGCAGCGGCTCATTAGGGGGAGGTGCGGGTGAGCGGAGGCGCTCAGGAGGGAGGAGGGACCAGTTTGGTTAAGGACATGGGTGGAGTATGTTGATGTTGGATGCCCATCCATGATCGGTGGATGCCCATCCAACAGCCCAAAACTTTAAATGATTCGCATGATGGGTAGCCATTCCATGAAATTACTAGTGGTAAATTGCTTCAGTTCCGGGGAAAAAAATACACACTACACTACTGTGATATACTAATATTAATGCATTATGCATCTGGACAAAAATTCTTGTAGTAAATCTTAGGTAGCAGCAGCCACCACTTAATTGATCGAACCACAATAATGTTTGAAGTTGAGCAACAACAGAACATTATATCGTCCAGTACTGAGTTATAAAAGCTGCAAGCATCGATTCAGACAAACGATGAAAAGAAAAGAAAAGAAACAGGAGAGATCATGCATGAAGTGAAATAGAAAACAAGATCCAAGCACTTCTACGTAGTTAATGCTGTTAGCAAACCATGCATGCATGCATGCATGCATGGGGCGCCCATATGTCTTTCATATGCTTCGCCTGATCGCCTCAGATGGCGGCCGAGGAGCCATGGTGATGGTGGGCGCCGCCGATCATGCCGCTCCACAGGCCCAGCCCGCTCAGCGAGCTCATGGAGCTCTCCGGCGCCACACGGCTAGCCTCGCCGCACCACTCGAGCGACAGTAGCCTCTCCGCTGCCGGCTTCACCTCCACGGCGTCATGCTCCGCTCGCGTCGCACCGAACGGCAGAGCCAGGTGCTCGCCCAGGCCGGCCGCGTAGAGCGCGCTCAGCGCGTGGCACTCCGCGCCGCCGGCGGGGGCGGCAATGCCCATCATGCCCGCCCCCGGGAAGTGCGCCTCAGAGTTCGCACTCTCCAACGCGGCGACAGCGTCGCCTCCGGAGCCCGCGAGGATGGGGTCATACTTCCAGTCCAAGAGCCCGAGGGTGCAGAGCGGGTCGGCAGCGGCGGCGGGCGGCGGCAGCTGCATCCCTGAGAAGGACAGGTGGAGGCCGGTCTCCATGTGCCGGCCGTGGAGCGATGGCGGCGGCGCGACAGCCGCGGCCGCGGGCTTCTTGCTTGCGCTGGCTCGCTTGTTCTTGCGGCAGCCGCCGCCGACGGGGACGTTGCGGAGCGAGCCGCCCTTGGTCCAGTAGCGGCGGCACGTCTTGCAGAAGTAGCGCGGCTGCGAGAGGCTGTAGTTGTTGTAGTAGCAGAACTTGGTGTGCGTCGACTCGCACCGCGGGCACTTGAGCGGCTGGTCCTGCGGCGGGCGCAGCCGACGGTCCGCCGCCGCCTGCATCGGCCGCGGGCACACGATCAGCTCCGCCGACGGCGACGACGAACCCATCCCGGGCTCCTCGGGTACGATGCCCTGAAAGCACGAGAACACGTTGTCGTAATGTGATTTGTAATCATCAGCCGTGACAGAATGGAAGCCTCGGAATGCGCGAAAGGGATTTTTAGCTGGTTCATGGTCCCATGCATGTTGGACGCTGATCAAGGGAGAAACAAAGGGTAAAGTACAAAGGCAAAGATATATATAGCTTATGATGGAGGCATCAAGTAGATTAAATCTAGTTTAGATGGGTTCTTCTTTATTTGCTTAGTCGCACGTTTCATCACATGCTAAAGTTACATCATACATACATACATACATACATACATACATACATACATACATACATACATACATACATACATACATACATACATAGCTGTGCTATTTTATGCATGCGTACGCACCAAAAAGTTATTGTTGTGCGTGAGTAAAATTACTTATAAATACATGTAAAATTACTATCAGTTGTTTAGTGTTATAACCGACATTAACTCTACATGTATTTAGCTGTAACCTCACTCATGCACGACAGTAACTTTCCGGCACGTATTCTACACATGCAGGCAGAATAGTGTGTGTTTGTGTATACACGGGGGCGCTAATGAGTGCCTACGTGTTCTATGTGCGTCAGTTTTACGCCTGAAAGTTATTGCCTATTATGAGAAAAGTTATTGCCTACTGTGTACTATGAGTGTTCAGTAATAACTTTACTAGCTACCAATAGTAACTTTGTTCACAATTAATGGTAACTTTTCAACGCACCATTTACACCTACGCGCTGATTACACACACACTTGTATTGTATTGATCTATTAATCATGTTTCATGCATTTCATATGATTACATATGGCACACTAGATCTGTAGCGACTAGTGAGATAAGAATGGTCGCATTATGCTGTTGTAACCCTATCATGCATCTTTCTGAGCTTAATTTGACAAACATGCAAAAGACCATGCATGCTAAGGTAAAGTCTCCCTGAATAAACATAACTGAACTCCATATTGATTGTACAACAAAAGAATATCATTTTAGATTACGAGCAGTTAAATTGTCAAACGTTGACTATCGATATCTTTTTCTATACTTAGATTGAACATATAAAAATGGTATGTATAGATTTTTCTTGGAAAACTATAATAAAAGTATAATTTTGTTAGGTTATATAAATATATTACAATATAAATAAGTGATCAAAGTTTCATTTTAGAGACATGTTGATGTCGAAAACAACATTCTTTTGTGATCTGCGGTAGTAACATTTTTTGAACAGACGCAGCTTTTGCACACCTTGTCCTAAAGTTAAAGTAATTAAACAGATCAGATGATCAAACTGTACTTGTTTGAATCTCTTTATCTTGCTGTGGCTTTTTCTATCAATATTTGGGTCTCTGATCGAGATCATTCACTTTCTATTGTTTCTTAAAATGGTGCGACATCTTTCGCTAGTTTTCCTTCTAGAGTTTCTGTGTGTAACATGGACAGGACAAGGGCTTCAGAAACACGTCGTGAACTCGTGATTTGCATTCAGAAATTTCTATCTATGGTCCAAAACTGAAACGTCTGGATGATGTTTACATATACCCATGCATAAGTGCAACACATGGAACAGGTTTCTCATGGACATGCTGCATCTATCCTACAGTAAATTAGGTCAGGTTCATGTAGATTATTCTTCCAAACAAGGGGCGCCACCTCTCATTAAAGTGAATGGCTAACAGTAGTGTAAACAGAGATCACAAGAACAGCTGTAACGTCTTTGTGAAACAAACATAGAAATGAAAGCAAAACTCTAGAAAAGGGCAAAAAGAGTAACAACATGGACTAAATCTTTGTTAAAACAACATGAACTAAACAGAAAAAGGAAAAATAATCAAACAGAGAACTATATGACCCTACTCTTTTGGGCTAGGTTAATGGTTTTTTGTGGTGGCTGATGATTTTTGTCTGCGCTTTTTGATACGGTGGTAGATGGTGGAGACACCGACATGGACAATATACATGGTTTTATACTCAGAAAGATATTTGGAGAAACAACTTCCTGAAGTTACTTGTAGAAGCCGCCCTATTTGTTCGGCTTCCAGATAAGCCAAAACCAAAAGCCACCAAAAAAGCAAAAAAGAATAGGATGTATATGCACTATAGAGAAAAACACCAATTTAAAGAAATTAATTCCATACGCTCATATGATCAACACCAGAAATCTCTTCAATTTCACCAGTTATTGGTCGAATCAAGAACCGGGATCATGCCTAAAGATCTACAATCTAATCACCGGTGTCAAATAGGGAGATCAGTGCAGATCTAAGACGTTCTTCTCGATCGATCAGTCTTTAATTTAATTGCAAAATACTACAAAGAGAAGCTTTGTTTCTGCCTATATAGCTAGGTCAATTAATTACAAATTTTCGTTCTACGAACAAGCTAGCTAGCTACCCACCGTAAGCATATATCACAGATGACAAAAAAATAGTGGTTAAATATCCTGCATAAGCTAGCTAGCTAGCTACACATCAGCATATGTGAGCACGATCAGGACGTAAGTACACTTTTGTTTTGTGAGAACATGAAGGGACAACAAATTAAGATGAGAGAGATTCGTGCAGCAGATCAGTGTATATGCGCATGCATGCATGAGATGCAAAAATAAGTGCTTGCGATGATCATCATGTAGTACGTACATACCTTGAGCCAGTCGGAGTCCATGCAGATATGCATCGGAGGTGCTCCTGCCATCATCGATCGACCGACCGCTGGCTAGCTAGCTTCTCAATCGGAGTCCAAGGCACCGAAACCTAACACGATCGACTGCTACGGTGTTTCTGCCAAAGTAAAGATCGAGCAATAAAACCTATATATAGATAACCTGAAAACTACTCCAAATATTATCACACTGCAGGCATGCCTTCTCTTCTTGCCGTCGCTGTTGGCTTGTCGACGAATTAAAGGGTAGTTAGGACAGACAGATTAAGACCGGTCGATGTATCTAGCTAGCAAGCTTAGGAAGCGCAAAGACAGATCAAGGAGGAAGCAGGTTCCATGGAGATAGGAGGATAAGAAGAAGCTAAGCTAAGCGAGAAGAGAGGAGGGAGAAGTTGATGCTGGTGGTACTGGTGGTTGCTGAGAGATGTGAATAAGAAGGGAGGGAAAAGTTGCATGGCCCGAAGGAGAGAGAGAGAGAGAGAGAGAGAGAGAGAGAGAGGATGAGCTACCAGCGGCGTGCCGGGCACTGGGAGCTGGGCGGTGCATGCATGTTGCTGTGGCACGGGTGGCCCACGCGGTCGGGAGAGCAGCAGTAGGAGTAGGAGTATTTGTGTGGAGACACGGCGGAGGAGAAGACGGCCTCGTCGGCTAGCTTCTCCGATCTCCACCGGTGGTGGGATCGGTGCATGGGGCCTACTCGGCTCGGCTTCGCATCCCGAGGCGTGTGCGCTTGTCGGCGGCCGGCTCGATCGGCGGCCTTTGGTTTAGTGTTGCTAGCCTCTCTGCGTCCGCGTTGCTTTGGGTGGGTGGTCCAATGTATGGCTGCTAGCTGCGTGTTTCCCAGGTGAAATACGGCGTGGATACGCCGCTCATCAGATGCATGCATACGCGCAGTAAAATTTGCCATCTGTTGGGGCTGGTTCTTTGGTCAAGGAATTGCAGTTAAAACCTGAAAGGCGTTAAAGGAATGGAGGGCGACTGGCTCGAGCTTAGCTGAGCTGAGCGGAGCCGAGACTTTGGTCAAACGTTGATGTTCACGCTGTACTTATACGTTTTTTTTACTGTTTTGTCTACGGCATCGAGAGTTCAACGTGCTTGTTTATTGAAAAAAGTTAAAAGTACAGTTATTATACTATTTTTTATTCTTCATAAACAGCTTTATAAGAGATTAAGTGTCTATAGTATCTTATTTAATAGAGTGTATAGGGTTATTTTTATTAAAAAAAATTTAGATTTATTGTTCCCCTAGTCTGTGCGCATGGTAATATTTGGACAAATATTGTGAAACAGAGGGAGTGCTATTTTGCTGTCGCTAGCTATATACGGGGAAAAACTGAAATGATCTTAGCACGTTCTCCTGATTAGGACATTATCTAAATTCTAATATGTGCCATTTCGATCAGTTTTATGTCCATGTTATGCTACATAAAGTATTTCGATTTATCTGCAATTGCATTAAAAAAATGAGGCTTTATTGCGATGAAATTTCGCAGAAAATAGTTTAATTAAAAACCTAGTCATACTGTTTTATTTGATGTGCATCTGTTCTCTGAAATAGTACTCCGTGTATTGTTGGGTTACACACATCCGGTGACATTGTCTTTGTAATTACAGTACGTAGTACAATAAGACAGGGGCTTACATGTAAACTAGTAAATAACGATGGATGATACACTCAAAAAAGAATCCTTAACAACACTGAAAAGAGTTAACAGAGCAACGTGGCATGTAATGCGTGGCCATGACGACACCAGAGCCATGTGGAATATTTTGGTCCTCGTGAAAAAGGGACGATGAGAAGACCGAAAGCTTACTCCAATTGGGACCCCCCATGTTTTGTTCTTCTTGACTAGTTCGAGCCATCTTCTTCGTATTTGTTTTCCCCAGCTTCTTAAAATGTACAAACATAATTTTGGTCGAAAGGTATACCCTGTTGACTAAGACAGTACTCCAAAGATGGGTACTCTTACCCCCCCCCCCCCCTAGCATCTTACTTTGATTTGTTTTTAACCAACTACCTACTTAGTGCTGTTAAAAGTAACCAAACATGATTAAAAAAAGTAAAGTACTTGTATTTGTAAATCAATTTACAGAAGTAGAAAAGGTTAAAGGCAAGTGTTTAGTTTAAAACCAACTTGGGATCCTCCAAATAAACAACAAAATAATTCAATCGTCCAATGTACTGTCATTGATGTAAGGGTTCCAATAACAAAATATAGTTTATGTTAGTAAGTGTTGGAAATGTGGGTAATATTTTAATTTTAGATTTTATTAGGAGACATATGTCGTAAAATAACTAATGATGCATAAATTAGTACTAACAGTAGGCAATACATTTTACTTCTAAATATATGCAGAAATAGAATTTAAACAAAGTCGATCAGTCACACGAATGACTTACAGTTGGGTCTAATGAAAAATAGGAAGCAGCATAGATTTGATGAAGTACAAAATGTAGATAAAATAACAAAGCAAGCGGTCATGTAGATGTACACTACTTAGAAACCTTATTGTCGTCCTCTTCTTCACAGTGCACGTCGAAAAGAAGAGTCAATAGGGTTGAGACAGTGCAACATAAATAACACATGTTTGTAGGAGGAAGGAAAAGAAATGGAGGAGACAGTGATTAAAGGCCCTCTACTATGGAGACGGAGGAGACGGTGATTCAAGGCCCTCCGCTCTGGACGTTTTTAGGCATATTTAGAGATGTAGACTGAACTGATATAATTAACCAGTATTTATGAACTGGTAACTTGCATATTTAACCAGCCATTTATGAACTGGTAACTTGCATATTTAACCATCCATTTATGAACTGGTAACTTGCATATTTAACCAGCCATTTACTGCAGGTAACTGTGTGTCATCAATACACAATAAAGTTTTAAATTCAAACGTTTAAATCTCACTCAAACAAAGAGCAAGATGCAAATCACAAATCACGCGAATTTTCCCGCGAAACACGCGCACGCATGCGTTTCCAAAGTCCTCCTTGTGTTATCCACATGCCATATGTCACATATTTCAAGGAATGATAATGATCCTACTTTATATATTGTCTTCTTTCCATTTGGATACGTAATATGGTACTAAAACATACATGTTTTGGATTATAGAAAATAGGCATCAAACTCATATAGACCTAATTCTATCAGTAGGAACCTATTTTCAATTGTCAGTCTGTACATATACATCAAATACTAGCCTATTTTAAATTAAGCAAGCTTGAAAAATATACAAATCAACGTGAATTAATAACTCTATGTCTATCTAGCACACAAAACATACCTGTTATCGGTGGTTTTTTGCAGCCGTACCACGAAGTAGAGAGTCCATACTCTACTTAAAAAATCCAAAGCATTAAAAAGAAAATCACTCCACCATCCAGTTCAGACATTTGCTTAACAACACTAGGCGAGTATGGTTGGAATTTTTTTTCTGGGGTCGTTCAAAAGCATGTTTTTGGGGGGTCGAAAGGCATGTGATAGCAAAGAAGAGACAAAGATAGCAGAGTCGAAGCATCTCTCTCTGTCTTTTGCTCCCTTTCTTTCCAGATTCAAAAACTGTTTCGTTTGCTTTTCCAAGCTCGCCATCCGCAAGCAAGGTATCTATTCTCATTCCCCGTCATCCTCTGTGGCTTGCTTGTGTGCATTTGTCAGGCTTGGTGTCAGCCAGTCAGTTGAATTGTGTGTACCACGCATCCCACTGCTTGCCTTGCTTGCTTGCACCTGGTGTGATTTGCTGCGTGTACTTGCTGTTGATTTCGGTGTCAGTTGCGAATTCTCGAGTCGTAAATAGTCATAAAAACACTTGTATTTGTTCCAGAAAATTTAAAGAATAGTATCCGTTTGGGCGCCACACGACGGTATAGATCGAAATTATTCGATCTGAAGTCAGATGTACGAATCTCAGAGCCCCGCTCTTACACCCGACGCATTCATTTTTCTCCACACCACTCTATTCCCATTCCATTCACCCTGCATTCCTCTCACCACTCTACTACACTCCGCATAAACCTCTGAGCTAGGATTCTGGTTGTCCGTGCCGCGCCGTCCTTCCTCATCATCGCTCTGCGTCCTCCTCCTCGGTCACGTGCGTAGAGTACGTGTATGTCGAGAGCCCTAACTCACCGACCTCTCCTCCCTGGCAACCGAATCCACGCGGACGGCAATGCGCTCCCATCCAACGACCACATCCAATGCACGCAGCCCCCTTGCCGGTACGTTCTTACTTACCAACACACTATTACCCGGCTACGGTGTTTTGTGAGTGGTCAGAGCTATAGTGTTTTGTGTATGGTTGGAGCTATAGTATTTTGTATGTGATCGGAGCTACAGTGCTTTTGTGAGTGGTCAAAGATACAGTATATTGAGAGTGGTTAGAGCTACAGTGTTTTGTAAGTGGTCGGAGCTGCAGCGTTTTGTGAATAGTTAGAGCTGCGGCGCTTTGTGAGTGGTCGGAGCTATAGTGGTTGTGTGTGGTCGGAGCTACAGTGTTTTTGAGTGTGATCGGAGCTACAATGGTTTTCTGAGTGGTCGGTCCTACAGTGTTTTGTGAGTGGTCGTATCTACAGTGATTTATGAGTGGTCGAAGCTACAATATTTTGTGAGTGGTCGAAGCTACAGTGATTGTGTGTGATGGGAGCTATAATGTTTTTGTGAGTGATCGGACCTACAGTGTTTTGTGAGTGGTTGGAGCTACAGTGTTTTTGTGAGTGGTCGAAGCTACTATGTTTGGTTGATAGTCGAAGCCGAAGGCTTTAGCGGTCAGAACACCGAGAGTGGTCAGGATGGCAATGAACAACAGTGGTCGAAGAAGACAAGGTTTCATAAGTTTTAAGGGAGGTTTATTGCCTGATTTGGCTAGGTTTCACGTACAAGTTTCACATCTAGTTTTATGGTGTTTCATAGAGTTTCATGTTTAAGTTCCTTTGTGTTTCACGAGGTTTTATCAAGTTTCACGGGGGTTTATTGACTGATTTGGCTAGGTTTTATGCACATGTTTCATGACTAGTTTCATGTTATTTCATAGAGTTTTATGATTAGGTTTATGTTTAAGTTTCATAGTGTTTCACGTGATTTCATCAAGTTTCAAGGGGGTTCATTTCCTGATTTGGTTAGGTTTCATGTACACAAGTTTCATTCTATTTCATATAGTTTCATTTTTAAGTTTCCTTGTGTTTCATAAGATTTCATGCAGTTTTAAAGGGGTTTATTGACTGATTTGACTAGATTTTATGTACATGTTTCATGACTAGTTTCATTTTGTTTCATAAAGTTTCATGACCAGTTTCATGTTTAAGTTTCATAGTGTTTTACCAGGTTTCAAGAAGTTTCAATAGAGTTCATTGCCTGATTTGGCTAGGTTCCATGTGCAAGTTTTATAGTCAGTTTTATGTTGTTTCATATAGTTTTCATGACCAGTCTCATTTTTAAGTTTTCATGGCCAGTCTCATGTTTATTGCCTAATTTGGCTTGGGAGACTTCAAGCTGGCGGCGCTCGTGAGCTCGGCAAAGCGGGGTTCCGGGCTGGTCGGATGAGAACAGCGTCACTTGTGAGCTCTACGGAGCGGCATCACTCGCACTTTGCGCGACATAGAAGGAAGTATGGAGTGGCGTCGCTCATGCTCCATGTGTGCGATGAAGGAGGAAGGACGGCGTGGTGTCGCTCGCGCTTCGCACGTGTGACGTTGGAGGAAGGACGACGCTGAGGTTTTGTTAGTGCCAGGAAGGATGGCGTCACGCATGCTCCGCGCGCATTGACGAAGGAGGGTGGGTGGGGATGATGAAGGACTATGGCCGGAAAGGAAGGGCAAAGAATAAGAGACGATGGACAGTTGGATGCTATACCATTCGGATCAGATCCAAACGATATAGCGTATTTTAGTCGCTCACTTTTTTTTGTAAGAACTAGCAGTGTGGCCCGTGCATTTGGACGACTAGATTTGTTTTAAAGTTAGCGGTATCACATTATGTAATTTATTTATTTGAAAATATATTTATGTATCTTATAAGCTAATTAGATTTTTAAGACATCATAAATATTAGAAAAGACAATAGAAACTCGAAGAAAAATACAACTTGAGAAACATAATCGAAGTACAAGCTTTCATAGAAGAAAATCACTGATCATAATAAGTTTATGAGGTTCTTAGAAACGTAACTACTCTTCGTCATTCATGGATTATATAGTTGTATGTCCATATTTTTTTCTCCATTAGTTACTCTTTTTCAAAATGTATGCATGCATATGTACCTTTATTTTAATTTCAAACAATATGTTGATTATATAGGCGGCAAATTATCTTATTAGTTTTTATGGTATTGAAGTACCTTACTCATACATACACCAATGCACCATAGGCGCCTTGAACTTATCTTCCCTCACACGATAGCTACCCCTCCAAACTGCGTGTCTTCTATCTCTTCTCACCACCATAACTTTTCTATTTCAACATCAAACATCAAGCTCAATTTTTGATCAATCTCACTTAGCTGCTACCCCATCTAATGCAATACTCTTCCACAGTTGTGACATCAAACATGCATACACATGCAACTATCGTCGATACCTAGCGGGGATACCCATCACTCTATCTTCGGTGACCCTGAGCCTATTCCTTATGGTTGCATCATCTATACTCCGAGCTCTTTGCTCTTCTGCTTCTGTATGATCGTATTTCTATTTGTACGGATGCATGCATGATGTATACATGCTTGATGTCCTCTTCTACCATGTCAATTGCTCGTCTTTTTTGATGTTAGCCAACTCAACACTATAGCTTCCTCACTAATTGAGGTAGACTCCTATCTTCCTTAATGCTGGCACATGTGCTATAGTTGTTATCTAATGATATGGAGAAGCGAGGCATGCTCCTAGCTATTCGATGATCCCATATCATCCATAGCTCATCTTTATTGTAAAGCTTCATCTCCTTTCTACCAAGGCTTCGCCATTATCAAGCTTTTTTCACCCACTGACTTCTTCAACAACACCAGCGCTCACCACTTGTTATCGCGGCCCTTGGCTCTTTCTACTCTAGTTTTTCTCTTCAACGGCTCCCGCAAACAATACAACATTATCCTTGCCAAATGGCTAAGGTAAGCAATACGTTGTCGTCATCTCTACTGCTACCATCTTGACTCTTCGTTTTTCTGTGGGTTAATATCTTCTTATAGGACAGATCGATGCCTATTGCACTCTTTCATGATCTTCTCCAATACCATTCATGCTATCCTCGTTAAAACTTTTATTTTATTCAAAATTTTAGTTGTTTTTATTGCAATTTGTATATAAAGCACTAATAGCACAAACATTATCCTTTTCGAATAGCAAAGGTGAGCAACACATTGTCCGCATATCCACTGCTGCCAACTCGATATTTCACTTCCCCATGGGTCAATGTCTTTTTGCAGAACAGATCAACGCCATCACACACTTTTATGATCTCCTCCGACACCATTCATGCTGTTCTTGTTAAAACTTTTATTTTTATTCAAAATTTTAGTTTTTTATTGGAGTTTGTATACAAATCAAATTTTCTAATCTATTTAAATTATTCTAAATTTATTTATTTGGGGATTTTTACTTTGGAATTCGTATGAAAATCATATAACAAATTTTATTTTATCTTTTTTCGAATATCAATTATTTTTAGTTGGAATTTGTAGTTAATTTTACTTTAATTCTTAACACTTTTGTGGTCCTTATCCAACATCCATGAAATTCAATGACCGGTTTTTTGACATGATCCCAACGGATTTTTAGCTGGTTTCGGTTTCTCCTGCGGTAAGATTCAGTGTTTTGGTTGTATTCTTTTGTAACATCAGACCAATATAGATCCAACTTTCTTTCATTCCCAGAAACAGAGTCCTTTGAGTTATTCAGCCAAGCAGACGCCTACAGTTAGAAAACAGAAAATTTTAAAGTTCAGAACCAAGCAGTTTTTTAAATAATCCAAGCACAAAGTAGAAAAGTGCTTACCAATCTGTTGTCTTCATCTTTCGTCCAGTTCAAACGCTTGTCAGTCCTAGCATCACAAATGTTTTGCTCCTCTGCATCAACATCACATATTTCCTGCTCTTCTGTGTTAACATCATGCACAATGGGGCTTTCGGTAGACGGATTTTGTCTAGAACTTGGAGTAATTGGAGAAATTGCAGGCTGGCTTGTTGTTGTTCCAACAAAATGAAAATTCTCTGGACAATTATTTGACTGTAGAAGATTGGTAAACCCACGTGGTGGATACATCCTGAAAAAACAGAACAAAGATGTTACATATCTGCTACTATCTAGTTTTTTATTTTTCAATAGTAACTCTAAAACTGCAGGGGAAGCTAGGACTACTTCCTATTTGCTATGTACTGAACCTTCCTAAGTATCAAATGTGTTCATGTCTGTACTAGAGTTTTAACTATTTTCCAAGAGCATGGTACGTCTAAGTATCAGACAAGACATCAACTAACTGATATAGCATATATACACCTATGGCAACAAAATTGCATGGAAATGAACTAGCACAGATGTACAATATTAGTTAAAGTGAATGAATGAGACCACAATCACAATACTGTCTACGACACCATCAAAAGCACAAATACATTTCCTGAAATCAAAATCTACGACACCATCAAAAGCACAAGAGCATACCCTCCACTAGAGGATGAATCCTGCCTCAAGAAGTTCCCAATAGATGAAGCTGTCCACCAAGAAGAAAAACCGGCAACTTGAGCAGCACTTGAATCAGCAATGGGCGTTGTAGCAGAGGAGCCAGCACCATCTTCGGCGGTAGGATTGTTGCCTGGAACCATTCTCTAAGAAATTGGGGATGGATTTCGCAAGAATTTCAGATTGTAAGGAGGTGGGGTGACGCTGATTTGGGCAGAGCGCGAGAGGGGCGGGAGGCAGGAGGTCGGGGAATGGATTTGGGCAAAGGGGCGGGAGGCAGAGCGCGAGAGGGGCGGGAGGCAGGCCTCCCAGTGAACGGAGGTGGGGCGGCCGATTGGGGCCAGACAAGGGAGGTGGGGCGGCGCAGGCAACAGGCAGGGAGGGAGGCCGGACGAGGGAGGTAGGACGGCGCAGGAGAGAGGAGGTGCTCGCGGGACGCCGCCTGGCTTCTCACCCGCGAAAGGAGGCGACCGAAAGGGGCGCGCGCGTCGGCCTGGCTTCTCCCGCGCGGGAAGAACAGCAGTCCGCGTGCGGCAAGGGCGGGAGGAAGAACTGGGCGCGCGGGAACGGCGAGATTCGTTGGTGCGCGTCCGAGAAAGGAGGCGGCGCACCGGATCTGGTTCTCCGCCATGGAAACCTCGCCGTGTCTCCCCAACGCGCAGGAAGGAGTTTCTTCGTGCATCGATAGACCCGAAGACTTCGTTCCTTACCTCAGAAACGGTTTCCCTCTCTCTCTTTGTTAAATTCATTGACACATCAGCAAAATGATGACATGGCAAGGTAATTAAGGAATATAGAAACTGCTCATTAATCAGCATTGGGAGTGCCCTAAGAGCATCTCCAATAGTGACTTATGAGCTAGCTCTAAACATATTATTTTATATTTTAATAGAAGAGAGAGAAAAGCTCTCTTAATCAAGAGCTAGTCTCATACACACATTTCAAGATTATGTGAGAGTGTCATGTGAGGCTATTTATGTTATGAGCTATGTGCTAAAAGTTAGTACTATTGGAGAAGTTGTCTTAGAGCTAGTAACTAGCTCATACTATTGGAGATGCTCTAATGCTGCTACGCGAGTTGAAAAAAGTGCTGATTGATTGTTATCAAATGTCAATCGCTTATGTAACGACATCGATCAGCACAAATGGATCAGCCGTAAAATTCCACTACTACTATTAGCAAACCACACGCTTCGAACAGACTGCCGGCCGTGTCGCCCACTCGTCCTTGCATGTCCCCATCCCATTACGATTTATAATTGTTAACTCCTGAGAGCAAATAATATTCCGCCGCCGCCGTCTAATCTTTAGTTCTGCGCCGCGCATGGCGTCAGATGCTAGTAAACAAACGGTAATTATCTAGGTGAGTGATCTCCACTCTATCAGAATATTTGGAGAAGATTTTTGCGTGACAAAAAATAGTGTTGGAGATGGGACACACTGTCTGAAGAAATGGACAAGGTTAGCGCGTGATAATAATGTTTTGGTTGAGCTTCTCCGACGGACCGTTGTTAGGCCATCCATAATAGTTCATTTATTTTAACTCAGTTAAAAACAGTACTAAAGACAATTCCTTCAATAATTTATCCTTAAATCATTCTCTTAATCTTTTTTTATTATTTTTACCATAACTCCTTCTCATATTCTGTTACTATTTATGATGGTTTACGTATCCAATTTGTCTCTTGCATAAAAAATAACACTCCCCTTTCAGAGCAAGTCTTATAATACAGCCTTCAGCTGGTTGTATGGATACTTACAGCCCACTTATCAGCCTACTCATATAGTAGTTACAGCCAGCTGAAGGCTGTATGATCTACCCCTTCCTCTCACAAAGTTTCTTGGTTCTTGTGCTTCAGCTGGCTGTAAGCTTAGGGCATCTCCAACAGTATGAGCTAGTTACTAGCTCTAAGATAACTTCTCCAATAGTACTAACTTTAGCACATAGCTCATAACATAAATAGCCTCACATGACACTCTCACATAATCTTGGAATGTGTGTATGAGACTAGCTCTTGATCAAGAGATAGCTTTTCTCTCTCTTCTATTAAAATATGAAATAATATGCTTAGAGCTAGCTCATAAGTCACTGTTGGAGATGCTCTTACAGCCCACCTCTCTTCTCTCTTCTCTCTCCTCCTCTCTCTCCTCCACCTCAGCATACAGCTAGCTTACAGCCTCTTATAATACTTGCTCTCACCTTATCTCTCTTCTAACTAGGATTTTGAGTGACGTAGCACTTAAAGGGCCAAGTAAGATGGCCACAGTTGAAGATGCCCTTCGTAGTACTACTAAGTGTAATTGAGATACTTTTCTCAATTGATTGTCTACAAAGAAACGTGAGTGCGTGAAGAGAATATAGATCAAATTTTCCCAAATGCTGGACTAATGAAAATATTCGTATTCCATTACCTCATTGACGACATAGAGAATACTTATGAATGTGTCCTAAACTTCAATCTCCATCAGATTGTCCATAAGCTCAACTACTCATTCAAATGATATACGTGGAGTGTGTCCTCACTTATATTTAAAGGGTGGTTTTTTTAGCTATGGTTGATGACTTATGGCTACTGTTGATATTTTTTAGGCTTAGCATGAATGCTCGTACAAACAAACCGAACATCGATAAGTTGTTTTAAAATGGTTGTCTCGATAAGCCGTTTGAAAAAGACGATGGAGAAGCCGTCTGTTTGTATGTTCAGGAGAAGTCATACTCCATAAGTTGAAAAGAACTCACCCAAAATAATGTTAAACCCATCTAATCTAACGGATAGCTAGGGGTCATTGACCAGTCAACCCTAACTCAATCTAGAAATTGTATAGTAGAGGTACATACGGAGTGGATAATTTACGTTCGATGGACCAACTGAATGCTCACGGAGCGAATACAAAAAAAGGGTAAATGGGTATCTGACTCTATAGTGTCCAACTCTGAGTAAAAAAATACAGAATATGATATGGGATGAGTGATATCCGTCTGTACATATCTGTATGTCAAGTGATATGAGTAAAGATATTGTGACTTTACTTAGTAACAAGATAAAAGATAGGTGGATTACTGCATCTAAACATACAAGGAATACAAGGAACATGCAAAAAAGCGGATAATTTTCATGTGATCAACCGTCTAAAGATTTGTAGAGTGAATATAGAATAGAGAAATATGTATCCGGTACTATTCATGTCCGACTACGATTTAGAGAAAAAAATGTAAAATATGATGTATGATAAATAATATCTATTCGTATCCATTATTATATCTTTACTCTGCGGAACCCCCACAGTGGCGTAGCCTGAATCCTGATGAGTAATGAGCAAGCAGCACATAACACGTAGTAGGCTAGATTAGACCACCCAAGCTACAGTAAAGAAGGCCATGGCGTGCGGAGACCAGGAGCAGTCGAATGCAGCCAGCCAGGCCCAGCCAGCAGCCAAACACACCACAGCACTAACCAACCTTTCGGTTCTCCTAGGGTGTGTTTGGTTACTAGGATAGAGTAGGATGGGGATGGAATGAGATGGTTCCACAAAAAAAGTGGAACCACATGGTCCAGCATCTAAGAAGAATATTCTCTAAATTTGCACAGGCTCATCCCACTTTGGACCATTCCATCCCACCCCATCCCTCAAACCAAACACATGGATAGGCTTGGTCAAAGAAACTATTCTATTCCATCCCACCCCATCCTAGCAACCAAACACACTAGTGCTTGGTGTTTGCGCGCGTCCCCCACCCCCAAAGCTCAGCTACCGTGCCTTCGGGACACGCCTCGCACTGTAGGTGAGGCCACGCACGCGGCGCGTACGTGCCGCTCCGGGCCTGAGCCTGGCGGCTACTGTGTCGGCAGGCGGCGGCAACGTACGTGAAAAATCAGCCTCCGCGCGCGACGGGCGCTTCGTGCTGCGGGCGGGCGGCGTATCATCTCGATCGGCCGCGCGGCCCCCCGTTCGTGGAAACGCGCCGCGGAGCAAATGCGGTGGGCGGGCGGGCGCGCGACGCGAAACGACGGGTGCCGGGTGGGTGGGCAGTGGGGCCGCGCGTGGCCAACTTTTTCCACGCGCCGGCGTGGCGCGTGTCGGCACACGCTAGCCTAGCCGCCGCCACAGTTGCTCGATCGGGATGTGCCCGTCCGCCAGATTCGTGTGCCACCACCACAGGTCTCGTAGCATCCTCACCGCGACCGGTGATGCGTCGATGGATGGTCACGTTACTGCTAGCCCAAACGCACACGGGCTTAATGAGCCGCCCCGGCACGGGGGCCAGGTTGGTCGGGAGCCACCTCGACCTCATCCTGCGCAAATTAATTAAGCCGTACGTGGTGGTGGCCGGTTCGCCTGGTGCTCTGGTCGCGTCCTGACCAAACGGGCGCACACGCGTGCCGCATCCCGTTCGGATTTTGCCCACCAACAACACACCAAACCCCCCCGTGCGCGAGCGATCTGGATGCCAGCCGAGACGGAGCAGCAACGGACAGTGCTAGCTCCTGGTCACGTTCGCGTAGCCAGCCATCGATCGGGTTGGTTGCGAGTCGCTGCTCGCCAGCGTCGTTTCACATCTTTGACCAGAGCATGCGTGTGTCGATCGAGCACTTGGAGATTTTTCAGCACATGATATGATCAACGATCTCGATTCCAATTCTAATCTGTGAGCTGCCGATGCCATACCTCTCTCGTATCTCTGGTAGTACCACGTTGAAGTTGTTTTGCGCGAGAATCACTTACTCCAGGCGCGTAATCCGTTGCAGAAAACAACAATATACAGCTCAAATCTCAACGTCGACCTTTGTCCTTATGCATAGGAGAGACGACATGCATTAGTATCCTGTTCAAAAGTGTTTTGGTTTTTTGGTGTGGTTTTTATCTTTTGATTGATCATGAGAGAGATTGGGAAAGTAAGAAAAACTCATAAGTCATTTCGTTCAAAACAAACCACTATAAAAAAAAATCACTTCATCCAAAAACTAACTTATAAAAATTAAACGGTAGAAGTTGTTTTGAATCGGGCCAATCTTGGGGGTGGTCAACATGGCTTATGCTACAGTGCTCATGGCTTATTTGTCACTATTCATAAGTTTCGTCTTTTTCTGAATTTTTGGTTTTTTTTTGAGCTTTTTTGCCGGTTCTTTTTTCCCCGTATTTGTTTGTATTATACGCAATGGGCTAACAATTTTTTTTATTTTTAAATTTAATTATGCGAAATAAGCCTCTGTCAGCTACAGTGCTTTTTCAGTCAGCTACAGTGTTTTTAGCCATAAACCATGAGCTTTTAAGCCGAGTTGATCACCCCCTTCTTATGCACTACTCCACAGAAACGACAAACGAGTTCTGATATGTTTCACGGGGAGAAGAACGAGACTCGCAATCGCCGCAGGTCATGTTCTTGGTGTCCAGATCAACAGTAGATGGCGAAATCGATTTCCAACAGTACAAGTAAGAGTATTTTGTCGTTTTCCTAATCCGATCGCAATCCATGCCTGGTATCCTGGGCTGGCTGGCTCCCAGTAACCATCTCCGACAAAGCGTGCGGTTTGTGTTGAATTCAAGCGCCAACCTGCTTGGTTTCTGTCTCTCCAAGCTTACCCCTTTCTGTCCCATCTGAGCAACGCCGGTTTCTGCTTCTTTACTAAAAAAGAGATGCACTACTCCACCGTTTGGAACGTGCGATCCTCGAAGGAATTCTAAAAGATTTAAACTGTTTCATGTGTAATTCCTATGAAATTCATGTGTTACAATGTTTCTGAGCCATCTGGATATATGGTTATGCGAGTGACTATTCGACCATGCTGCCAGTATCCCCAATGATGTGTTTTTCTGTCAGAAACGTTTGACACCATAAACTCTGGTTGGTATCGACCGGGCCTAACTGAGGAGAGGACAACACGTACTCTGATGGAGTTGTTTCGTCCTCTGATGGAGTTCATGGTGGCTTTTCAGCTGGCTAATTAGGACTAGACAAGTAGACGACGGAGGAGATTTTGCGCGAGATCTTCGTTGATGGAAGCGTTGATATCTACATATATCCAGGAAGTCTTAACTGAAAGCAGAGCAGGCCCGCCATTGCAAAATTTTTTAAGACAAGAATCGCATATGCATATGTTCGATTAATCCATATCAAAATGCTCTACTATAAGCTTAGCGGTGGGTCACAACTGGTGTTGACCATGTGGGCTTATATAAGCCCAGTTTTTTGGGTTTTTTTTTTCACTGTAACAGCTGAAAATATACTGTAACTGTTGTTAACATTTTTAATGTAATTAAATTTAAAAAAGAAAAAGAAAAAAGAATTATACCATTATAGACAATGTAAAGTAATAAGTGAAAAAAAGAAAAAACCCATACAAACCTAAAAGAGACGAAGTTACTAAGCTAAAAACTCGTTGGAGCAGGGCGGCCAAGGGAAGCTCCTAGCCAAGTGCTGCAAACTCACGCCCTGAAACCACTCAAATAGATCATGGAATCACTTGTATAGCCCCATAAAACACCTTGCACCTTCTGAAGTTCTTGATTCGAAATCTGTCCCATGGCTCTCTCTCTCTCTCTCTCTCTCTCTCTCTGAGGAAAATGGATTTGTCGGTCTTGTTGTTAGGCCGGAAAATACTTTAAGGGCTGAAAAATACTTGGGAGGATTTGTTGTCATCGACCCATTAGTCCATTACCAGTCTATGGTTAAGAGGGCCGGACTAAGAACAGTTGACGCCCAGTGGCCCAGCGGAGATTTAGACCCTTTTGACGCCTCGACGTACAAACGAATATCCAAAGCCACATTAACAGCAAGAACAGCAACAGTCGTTCCCTGCATTGATTTTTCGGAAAGTTCAGACTTTCATGAGATATACATTGTGCAGCGCAAGGATATCAGGAGCATACCATACATCTCAAATTGAAGAATGTGAGCACCCTGTCTATAGCCGTCTGATCGGTGCCTAAATCAATTTCATTGATCTGCTCTGCATCTTTGCCGAAGCTGGCAAATTCAGACGCTCGAAACTCTCTCTTTCTCAAAAAAAAAAGAAAAAAAAGAAAAATCAGACGCCCGAAAATCTCCGCTCGCAAGATCAGATGGCTCAGAGCCTCGTATGCAAATGTCTCATTCTTTTCTGAGAGTTGTCACAACTCTCAAGGGAAAAACACTGCTACTTTGTGAAAGATCCTTTTAGTCAAGAAAATTAGTTAGGCCTTTTTGAAATGCACGAATTCTACGAGTCTCGTAGAAAATCCAGTACACACACATATACATACATACATACATACATACATACATACATACATACATATTCTTTTTTACGAAATCCTCTATAAAATTCATATGTTTCAAATAGGATACTATATTTCCTTGTTCTTTTTGACTTTAGATTGTGACTTTTCGCTGCGACTTGTGGTCTTTGGCCTGTTCGAGAGAGAGTATAAGTAACAGAAACTCACGTGTGGTTTTAGTCAATATAAATGAAGTCGTTATAGTATGTACGATAATAAATTTGTAGACTTGTCTTAAAAAACACTATATTTAAAAGTAAGCTACTATAAAAAAATCGAAAAATAGTTTTTAAAAGATGGTAAAAAGAGACCCTTGATAAGAACTAGTCTGTAGACTATAATCTGCCATGATCTCATTAGGTAAGCTTGATAGAACAACAATAACATACAGGTGCTAGTGTCCAAAACTCTAGTCAGTTTGTCTGGTCACCAGCGACAACCAGTCTATGCCATCCTAAAGAAGGGTACCATCAGTCCATCACGCCACCACCCATTTCAGGCTTCGGTACTCCGCAAGTCC
The DNA here is from genome assembly GCA_017311315.1 of Dendrocalamus latiflorus. Lineage (NCBI taxonomy): Eukaryota > Viridiplantae > Streptophyta > Magnoliopsida > Poales > Poaceae > Dendrocalamus > Dendrocalamus latiflorus. Next base: position 31,722,812 of record CM029633.1, read on the forward strand.
ACCTTGCCTGCAAAGCCCCATGAAATGGCATTTTGTAGCTAGTCGTCTAAACAATACGAACTCCCCGTACTCCCCTTGCTTTGTGGCACCCCTGAAATGTACCTCGATAGATGGGCCCACATGGCAGTTCGTAGCAAAATTTTTCAGACGAGTTCGTAACAATTTGGACTAGTCCAGTTTGTACGTGATGCTCCAGTTTGGGTGTGTTTGGTTCGTGGATGGAGGTTGTATCGTATATCCTGACTGAGTGGATACAGGCTGAGTGGAATCATATTTCAGAAAAAGAAGATGTTTGGTGAAGTTGCATGAGCGGATGCAAAAAAACTGAGATGTTGTTTGGTTGCCTGTATGAGCGGATGCAGTCTACCAAACCTGAGAGGCTGACACGTGGGACCGCATAAGATACACTGTATCAACCCATCCAAGATGGCCAGTGAAGCTCATTTTGAGCGTATCCACCCATCCAGGATGAGGGCGTATTTTTGCATCCGCTCATGCAGGCTGCATCCACTCATACAGGCAACCAAACAGGCTCTTTCTCAGATTATACAGATCCACCCAGCCAGGACGAAGGAGATTCAGGCAACCAAACACACCCTTTGTGAATCAGAGATGGGCTCCGAGAGCCTGCAACTGTGCTCTGACAATAAGTAGCCGTAGCTTTGTTGTCTGAGTGACTTGTAGCGTCCAAACTCCCGACCCTTGTGTGAGGTGACAACACGGGCATGGATTACGACACCTGGGGTCCTGGCAGGAAGAATCTCTCGAGTGTGGCGGACAGCTCGGCCGGGCAAAGCAGCGGCAACGCGGCGTGACTGACGCGACCAAATCGTGTCCTACAGAATGGAGCATCATGACACTGGGCTCTGGTCGCCGAAATGGAAGCATTTTTTTTTTTGTCGTCGTGACGTTCTTTTTAAACTGTGGTTAATCTAATAATTTTAGCTATGCCACGCTAATTTAATAAATAATAATTACTAAAAATCCGAAACCAAAGCCATCTCAAAGGCAAAAAAAGAGAGCCTCAGTCCATGTACTCCTCTGCCACCCGTCCACAGGGCATCCATTCGTTTGTAATCCGAAAATTGCATCCTTTCAACAGTATTTTTTTATCTAGAGATTGAAATAAAACTAAATTTCAAAATAAATTAAAATTTGCTTTTGAGTTTGATTTCATTTGGTTCTTCCTCCTTTTCTCCTTAAATCACCACCGTTCAGACCTCTCCCACCCGCCTCTGCTTTTGCCTTTCTTCCTCCGTGCACAGTGCGGCGAGTAGACACTGTTCTTCAACCGAAAATATCGTCGCCGCCCTGATCTTTTCGCCGCCACTCCTTCTCGTTTCTCCCCGCCGTTGGCATGCCTCTGCTAGAGGTTAGAGGTTGTATTTCCTCACTTATCCCACCTCTAACCCCTCTTAATTGCCCCTGTCGCGCATTAGGGCGGTCAACAGAGCTCTTCGCCGCCTCTACCTTTCTGCTCTATTTGTTCTCTCTCGGCCGACTGCCTCGCGCTGTAAACCTCCTTGCCGCCCTGCCAGCTACTGCCAAGCTTGTGTAGACATCTCACATTCTCCTTAATGCCGCGACCCTCACTAGTCCCGAGGAAGCACAAATATCCCCTCAGCCAACCGCGCAGCGCCCTCCTGTGCCTTCTCGACCTTGCCACACACCATTACCGCCATAGCCATCCTCTGTGCAAAACCACCTTCCTCTCCCTATTTAAACCTCCGAGTACCTACTATGAGATCCATTGGCGTCCAAAGTGAGCCACCCACCCCGAATCACTTCGACAACCAAAGCTCCATCGGCGATCATTGGAAAACCCGACGTAAGCTCAAATTTTCATTCCTTCTATTCAGTCCATCCTTTTTCAATTACTTTGGTCTGCAGCTTCCTCATGCCGGTAAAAACATTGCTGAAGCTTTTCCCTAACCTCTGTTCGGCACCTTTGTCCGCCACTCGACCAAAGGAGGTCACCGTGGACAACTTGGCTCAGCCATCCCCAACTCAAACCACCACAATCCTAAGCTCCCCCTACTCCTATAGATGCTCTATCACAAACGCTATTGTCATCTTAACCCACTATTAATCCCTGTGCCATTCAAAAGTCCTTAGAAGTGAAGATCTCACCGCCGATGCATACCTAACTTCCAGTCGCTCATGAGCTCAAAAATGGAATCCTTGTGGCCCCAAGAACCCACTTGTGGTCGCCAATTGTTGTTTCGACAATCCAATCGCTCCACCACTTGAATTCTTCGATCGCTCCACCGCTTGAATTCCCCGACCGCTCCGCCGCTTGAAATCTCCGATCACCTTGTAATCGAGAGAAACTTCGGCTGCATCGCTTCGAGTCCAAAGAAACACCACTCGACGTCGTCCGATGCTCCTAGGCCACTCGTACACCGTCTGATGGTCCCTTGAGCCACTTGTACACCGACTGATGATCTCTTGAGCTACTTGCACGCCGTCCGATGCTCTTAAGCCACCCAAACGTCGTTCGATCCTCGCAACTACTCAAACGTCATCCGATCTCAGTAGCAGCTCATACATCATCTGATCTCCATCGACTTCACAGAACCTCGATCATCCACCAAACTTCATAGTCATGCCCAAAACTTCTGAGTACGACTACTCAAGAGTTGTTACGACTACGTTGTCGCTACAACCACGTTGTGGTTTACGACCACGCTGTGGTTTACAACCACACTGAATACTCAGTCTTAGTAGTCGTAACTCGTAACTTGATTACGACCATGTCTTCCAGCTCCACAAAAATCTCCGCTCGTAAGCAAGATTTGTGCCAACAGAAACTACCTGAGTACTTGAAACTTTTTTCTCCGAGTACGCAACGATAACTCAATAAGGACCAAACCCTCTGTGTAAAACCCGCGATGAACAGTACCAAGCCCGTTCTGTTCATGAAACCCCAAAATACATATATACATCTATTTTCAATCGTTTTGAACCCATATATCCATTCCTTAGCTCTATTCTCCCATACCAAACTCCTATAATTCCCAAACCTATTTCTCTTGTGTCATTTGGTTATTTATTTGTATTTTGTTTCCAACTTGCATTCTGCAAAGCAGAAACTCATTTGCATTCATTTTCCTACGTTAGTATTCGGACCCAGTGAGTTGGTCAACCGAAGAACTACAAGAGCAATTGAAGTAAAGCCCGAAGCCTACAAAGGGAAAATTGAAGATATCAGAAAAGGAGGCAAGCCCTTATATTGATCATGTTGAACCTAGTTTTTAAATATAGAATTTTGATTTCAAATACAAAAGCATGCTTACCTTTATTATATGTATAGATTGCCTAGTTACACCATACAGTGAAACATCTTATCTTCTCATTTGATATTACCTTACTCTTGCCACCATAGGATTATCACAATAGTAATATTGCCAAATAATGCTTGTGCTTAAACATGCTTTAGAGATAATAGTAAATACGACAAAAACATTGTTAAGTGAAATTTGAAACATGGTAATGGTAGTGGTAACATAGGTTACTGCTGGAAATAGGGATTTTTTGAAAAATGATGGGAGACACGGGCAAGATGTTGACTTGAGACCGGTACAGGTACTGGCCGAGGTCTGGATTATTGGGTTTTGTCTCGCCTGAGTTGATTAAGGACTGAATCCGTGTGCGCTTATTTCTACACCCACCGTACAACCATAAGTCCGGTATAGGACGAACCTGGTCGACTAATTTGTTTGGTTTCAATATAGTCTCTTGCGCCAGTTGGGGTGACCTGCGGGGTCATTTCCTAGGGAAGGATATATTTAGGGGTGGACTCATAGGGGTCACTGGCTCACTGCCCTAGAAAGACTCGAAAGTCTTTGTCCTGATAGAGAGTGCACTTGTAGTAAACTAATAACGGAATCCCTTAAGCGCTGAGAGTGCATAACTCTGGAGCAGGAGAAAATACTGAAACAAGTATCGTAAAGGTCTTGTTATGATTACTCAGTCACACGTCTACCAAAACGTGTAATGGCTGACATAATGAGATAATCATATCTTGTAGGTAAAGTTATACACCTCTGCAAAGTGTTAATAATCTATTCGAATAGCCATGCCCCTGGTCATGGGGCAGCGTGTTGAAATACCACAGTGTATAGTTTTCGCAAAATGATTGTTGGTATGGGAGTTTGGTAAAGGACATGGACTAAGGTCCATGGACCGAAAATGTGAAATACTTGTGAGGAGAGTTGCTCCCACATAGTCTGATGCTTATGGTCATTTTACTTGTTTATTTTATTTTAGTTGAAGTGGTTAAGTCATAGGTTTGAAATCTAAGCATGATATAATATTGAAAATCTGACTTTACGCAAAAGGAACATAAAATCATCCTCTGATTTAACCTTGCATATAGAAGACAGCCCTATAAATGCATTATGTTATAAGGAGTTGCTGAGTAATGTTGGTTGTACTCAATCGTGCTATATTTCCACCATAACAGATACCAGAAGAAGAAATAATACTTCAAGTTTTCATGATAGAGTTACGATCGCACTCAAGTGTTCCTGTGGGAAGTTTTTTCAGTTCTTTTGAATGTAAATTAAAAGTTTTGGGCTTGGTTGCCCTCATATGGTTAAAGTTGACCGCTAAGTCATATTTTAATCAAATTAACATTTTTAAATGTTTGTGAGCAAGTATGATACTTTTTCTGTCCATAACTGAACTCATGTGTGTTACGGAAGATAACAACGTCCGTGTTTCCAGAAACGGGGTCGTTACATAGCTCGCTAGAATTCATTGAAAATTGGATTTGAAACCGATGGCCTGGTTCGAGACATCCTTGTTTGTTTTCTGTTGACAAAGGCATAACCTCAGTTTCCACTTCTCGGAGCAGTCCTTGCATCGCCTAGTTCTCGTTGGATCAATCAATCGACTAGAGTGCATCTCAACAATGTACGATAACTAGTTTCACGTTGCTACATACCTTTTCTAGACCAAGGAGATAAGCTGCATATATCTCCGGCCTCTGCTTACCACCAGTGAAGAGATAGCCAAAGTCAACCAACATCGTTGCTACATACCTTGGAGGTGTAGACGAAGCTCGCACAGGTACCTCATCTACCAGCTCCATCAAGACCCTGCACCGGGCATATCATTCGGGTCGTGAAAACGTATCACGGAAAGAGCAAAACCCTCAGGGAATTTGAAGGGGCCGGGAGGAGGCACTGGCACTAGGCACTGGCATCGGCATGCCCAAGAAAGGTGACTAGTTAAGTGGCCGCTCATTCCTCTTTGCCCCCACAACCTGCTAAAGCGGAAGGGGAAAGCAATCAAAGAAGCCAAAGCGATGTGACGTCCCTGTCCGGACTTCCCCTGCTGCCGCGGTTGCTTTGATCCAATGAAACGTCCAAAAGCAAAGGCAAAGCGCAGGCGACGTTGCCCTGTTTTTTGTCCTTTGGAACTCCATATAAAACGTAATGTCTTATGTACCATTCACATCAACCATCTGCTGTCTCAAAAATAAAATAAAATCCATGAATCACAGCACAGAAGAATGTACCGTTACCCCAAACTTGCATCGAACTGATCCGAAGAGATCCCAAAGCTCTCGCCTTTCTCGCAGTCCGATGCGTTCAAAGGTCTGCGAGAGAAGAAAAAGATGGGCAACATCATCATATCGGCGCTTGGCTTGTAAACACGAAAAGGAATTGTTCAATTCAAATCCGGGCCTTTAGCTCCATCATAAAAGGAACACACTCCCTCAGGGCTCAGGAAACACTTCGTCACAAGCCATTTTCTCAAGAGAGAGGAGTTATTAGTCCAGTTTGCAAGAGCTGAGCCTGAGAGGCAGAGAGAAAGAATGGCTTCTTTACCTCAGTCCATGGATTATTACCCTACCTCCAACTCCATCATGCACGCGCAGCCGGCCACCACGTCCAAGGGCTCCTTCGGGCCGGTCTTCGCCGTGCTCGCCGTGATCTCCTTCGTCGCCGTCGCCGCCTGCATTGTCGGGCGGCTGTGCGGCCGCCGGCTCTCCAAGAAGAAGTCGTCCGCCGAGCAGCAGTTCTACGGCTCCAACGCGGCCGGTGGCGACCTGGAGAAGGGCTTCCAGGTCAACTACCCGACGATGAAGCCCATGGCAAGCTCCCGCGCGATGATCCACGACATCGAGGATGGCTTCGAGATCAAGTTCGCGCCGGGGAAACCTGCAGCATGGAAGAACGACAGCAAGGCTGACAACAAAGGGCATCAGCATCATCATCCCCAGCCTGGCGTACCAAAAGACTACGCCATGCCGAAGGAATACGCAGGTTTCAGATACCCTGCGAATGCTGTGGTCAGGCAAGGGCAAATAAGGGGTGGAACATTCGTTTCCGCAAAGCCTAGTACATGATCATCAGAGTAGCTTGTGTTCACAACTTGATGTATCTCATATGGTACAATCTCTCTCATCATCCATCGGCAATAGCGTTTCTCATCTTCACTCTAGCTAGTTTTGAGGCGTACTCTGCAAAGCTTGTGCTAGTTCCAGGCACATCAATATTGTATTTTGTACATTAATCCATTCAAGCAGTGAAGAATATCTCATTCTCAAGCATTATGACATGAAAGCGCCAATCATGAACAGGGTCCTGTGGAGCTTCATTGACGGCACAATCAGCATGATTGACGGAGAACTCCTTCACTGTGCCCACGGAAACCCTACAAGTGACAACACCAAGCATCAATACAAGTAAAAAATTTCCTTTGATGCTTTCACAGGAATGAACCATGATATAATTCAGAAATAAAAATAATTTGCACAGCATGGATAATATATGGCGCACAAGGAAACCAAATCCTTCCAAGCATATTTTGAGTAATGTACACTTGGCAAGGGAAAAAAAATCTAAGTTGCATGGTAAAAAATTTATGCTCCCATAGGAAGAGACCAAGCTAAAGAGGATAACTGAATACATAAATATTTTTCTCAGTATGGTCTACATCCTAATAGGATGCAGGTGATGGTCTGATTCTTAGGGCATCTCCAACAGTATAAGCTAGTTACTAGCTCTAAGACAACTTCTCCAATAGTACTAACTTTAGCACATAGCTCATAACATAAATAGTCTCACATGACACTCTCACATAATCTTGGAATGTGTGTATGAGACTAGCTCTTGATCAAGAGATAGCTTTTCTCTCTCTTCTATTAAAATATGAAATAATATGCTTAGAGCTAGCTCATAAGTCACTGTTGGAGATGCTCTTAGGGCATCTCCAATGGTCTGAGTCAGCTAGCTATATGTATGTACACATCAGCATATATCCTATGTGAAGGAAAGAGAGTATGCAAAAAAAATCGAGCCAGCTCTTCCTTAAGCACTAATCTATAACGCAAAACGATGCAGCTTCTATAAATGATAGTCCTTTTCTGTGTGTGCATGTAAGCATCAAATAGCTATCCTTATAGATAGTTTTTTAGAATGCTAGGTTTTAGTGTGTACTATATAAATGATGTGGAAGTCTTTTAGTTAGTTGCTAGCTAGAACCATTGGAGATGCCCTTAGGGCCTGTTTGATACGGCTGCGGTTTATAATTTTTTGCTGCAATTTTTGAATTTTAGCTGTTTGCAACAGAGATTACGGAAAGAGAGATACTCGCTCGCGATTTTAGTTGATACAGATGTTGGGCTTTTAACGTGTACTACAATTAACTTGTACACTCCGTCTTGAGAAAATACCCCGTTTGAAAGTTAGGTACTGTAGCAAAAGCCAAAAGCCGCGTTTAGAAGCCGTAAAGAACAGGCCCTTAAGCCACTCAACCAAGTTTTGGTAGTAAAGTTTCTCATTCACAAACAAATGATAGAAAATAACATGCACAGTATATTACATCCTCCAAAAGAACAAATTTTGATTTAACAAATGTTCTGGGACGATAAAACTATCATAACTATAGATGCAAACATATCGTGCATATGACATTACTCCAAGCGAAAACTTCATATTATCCACGGTGACTTCATACCACCTGCATTTAAAAATATAGGCCTATAGTTTGAAAGGTCTTATTAATAAATATAAGGTTTGTATGTCGATTTAATGAGGTTTTTCCTCATATGCCCTTATTTATTTTCTTTCTATCATATGCATTTATTCATTACCACACACACACACAATATATTCTTACTCATCTTTCCAAATCATATGCATTTATTCGTTACCATCTATACAAAAGTATTCTTACTCATCTTTCCAAAACAATTATGAAGGATACCTAAGTCATTTTCTCACATACCTTTCTTAATTTCACTTCCTCCTTGATCCTTCTGCAAAGTCAAAATACATCCTATCTTTCTCAATGGAAAGAGCATCATCTATGTGAAAACTAACAATCAAGTGACCAAGTAAACAAAATTTTCACATAAGTCCTATAAAGTGTTGCAGAGAAGAAGTTATACTGGGTTCTAGTCTATGCATTTATGAAGAAGTCTGCCAACTGAAACTCTAAAACCACATACTAAAGAGCAATAACCTAGCCCTACACCTGTGTCCGCATGTAGCAAGCATCAATACCAATATGTTTGGTAAGCTCGTGCTTCATCGAATCTTTAGCAATGCTAATAGCACATGCATTATCATACAAAAGAGGAATCGGTGCAGAAATAGAAACATCAAAATCCTCAAGTAACTACCGTGGCCAAGTAACCTCCGCAATCAACAAAGCCATAGCTCGCAACTCAGTCTCAGCACTCGAATGAGAAACTGCTATCTGCTTTTGTCTTTCAAGTGATGAGAGAACTACTAAGAAAAAACATAATAGGCAAAGAGAGATATGCGATCAGAGTGATCACTAGACCAGGTGGCATCAGAATATGCATGAAGCTATAAAGAACTGGAGCAAGGAAAAAGAGACAGCGAGAGATGGTTCCACAAAGATATAATAGAATACGAAGAAGATGACTATAGTGAAACTAAGTAGGAGCAGAAATAAACTGATTCAGGATACGTACAGGGTATGAATATATCAGGCTGAGTGACACCTAGGTAAATAACACTCTCAACAAGATGACGATAACGAGTAGAATCAGTAAGGCTCACCATCAATGGGCTGAAGATGAACATTAAGCTCCATAAGAGTCTCAGTTGTATGTTAATCAATAAGAGAAGCACGATCTAAAAGATCTTGGATATACTTTTCTTGGGACAGATAAAATCCCTCAAGCGTATAAATAACCATAATCCCAAGAAAGTAGTGAAAAATGACCCTGATCAGACATGAGAAACTACTCACTAAGACGCTCCTTGATGTAAGATCGAGGAGGCCGACTAGAGGGGGGGGGGGGAATAGGCGGTCTTTAAAATTTTTCGTCTAATTTCAATTGACAATTTTAAACTTAGTAATTTGACTAGAGCAAGTAAACAATAGCACAACTAAACAACCTAGAATGGTTCAAGTGATCGCTAGTACAAGTAATTGACTAAGAGCAATAGCAATTAGCCTAGAACAAAGTTTGCTACTCTAACCAAGCAAGCAATCAAATAATTCAATTGAAGTGAATTGCTTGAATGAAATTAAGCACAAAGAAGCAAACCACAATTGACACAATCACTTTTTACCGTGGTGATTGGAGACTTGCCGGTTTCCCCTAGTCCACGTTGAGGTAAGCCCGAACGAATCGGACCGACTCCACGAATTGAGCCTAATCACCTCGATCACTAGCGGTAGCCCTTTCCCTCTCCGGGTAGGCGAGCTCCGAGCCTTCACAATCTTCCGGGCCTTCTCACAATCTTCTTGAGAAGATCACCGGAACCTCCCCCAAGCCGTCTAGGTGCCGGCATGCACCAAGAGTAAAGAATCACAGCAGGCTTGATCACTCTCAAGTGCCAAATGAATCAACACTAGGATGCAATGCACTCGAAATGGCTCAACTACCTCAATTGAATGCTCAAGAGTGTATATGAGGTGTGAGAGATTGGTCTAGGCTTATGAATGCTCAATGGGGGTTCAACAACAAGTACAAGTGTTGGTGGGGTTGAATTTATACCCCCACCAACCTCAAATAGCCGTTGCAATAAACAATCCTGAAATTTTAGGGAAAACGGAACTACCGCCGTTGTAAGGGCGGTACTTCTGGATTTCCGCCGACTCTACAGAACGGCTATGTCAGACGCTCAGAAGTGACCGTTGGACAATGAGTGCGGTACTACCGCCGTTGAAAACGCGGTACTTCCGGATTTCCGGAAGTTCCGCTCCTTGCCCCGGTACTTCCGATCTCAGTGAGGTTAACTTCAACTCAGGGTGCTCTATGGAAATAAAGTTCCGCTCAAATGTCCGGAACTACCGGTCTTGCGGTAGTTCCGCAGTTCAATCCGCGGTACTTCCGTTTTTCCAGAGGCTAAGTTTGATTCTGGGCGCTCTCTGAAATTAAAGTTCCGCTTGGGAGGCCGGAACTTCCGCGCTTGCGGTAGTTCCGCCATTCAACCCGTGGTACTTCCGATTTCCGAGAGACTAAGTTTGATTCCGGGCGCTCTCTGGAATTAACGTTCCGCTCGGAGGCCCGGTACTTCTGGCCACACGGTAGTTCCGCCCATAGAACGCCGGTACTACCGAAATTTCTGGCAATGCATGATTTTGATTCAATTTTAATTTCTAAATGCATGCATGATCCTAAATTGATCCATAAGGCCCATAAGCACATGATCAAATATTTTACCATGATCCCTCTTAATAGTACGACATCTAATCTATAATCCGGTCTTCCAACCATTCTCCAAGACCGGTAAAAATAAAAGATCCCTAAACTATTTACCTTGTCGACTTGGAGCCCTTTGAATCTTGCGACATCTTTTTATGTGCCTCTTTCCTTTACCTTGAGACTAATTCTTGCAAACATTTAACACACAAATTAGTCCCATGATCACATAGTGTCATTAATTACCAAAACCAATATTTTTAGGGGCCTAGATGCTTTCACTTGACAAAAATGATGTACTGAGAATCATCTCCAGTAATGATCATATCATCAACATATAAAAGGAGAAACGTCCTACCACGAGGCGAAGTGTGAATAAAAAGAGCAGGATCATGAGTACTGGTAGAGAAACCAGTTACAGTCACAATAGAAGAGAAACAATCAAACTAGGCACGAAGAGCTTCCTTGAGACAGTAAAAAGATTGGTGAAGGCGATAAACCATACCCTCAGGAATAGAATACCCCGGTGGTGGCTACACATTAACCTCCTCACGTAGCTCATTATTGAGAAAGGCATTCTTGACATCAAGTTGATAGATGGACCATGCTCGAATGGATGCTACAACAAGAAGAGTGCGAATAGTGGTCATATGAGCCATAGGAGCAAAAATCTCATCATAATCACGACTATACTCCTGCTAGAAATCTCGTGCCACAAGATGAGGCTTATAGCACTCGAGAGAACTATCGAAGGAGGTCTTAACCAATAGACCCACTTGCACACGATAGGAGTGACACACGTAAGAAGAGGAACAAGATTCCACGTGCCAGTACACTCAAGGGTAGTAATCTCCTCTGCCATCGTATGCTGCCACTCCTGATAAACAATAATATTACGATAAGAAGTTGGTTCGGCAAGAGATATGGCAGCAAAACCAAAATGCTCAGGAGGCCAAATAGACTGACGATCATGAAGAACATATCGAGGAGGAGAGGCCAAAGAAGATGACCCATCAGAAGAAGATGGCGCATTAGAAAAATTCTCAACTTGTGGATGACGAGTGTTGTAGAGAGGATAAGGAGAAACAAGGCCATGAGGAACCTCTGGAGAAGGTGTCGTCGACAAAGGAGGCACCAACGGTAAGGAGGCATCGGAGAGACCAAAGGCTGTGGTGGAGGAGTGGTGACTATGGGGTGGTAGAAAAAGTTAGGAAAGAAAGTGGCTCGATAAGAGATGCTGGAGTTGTGTAAGGAGAAGGACAAGGATAGAAAGGATGAGGCTCATAAAAAATGACGTCTTGAGAAATCTACATCCGTCGGCCAATAGGATTTCAACAACAATACCCCTTATACTCAGTAGTATAGCCCAGAAAGCGCACTCCACGGACTGAGCAGTTAGCTTGATGCACTCACAAGGTGCAAAAACAACATAGCATACACATCCAAAGAGGTGAAGACAACAATAATCAAGAGTTTTACCACAGAGATGCTCAACTGAGATCCCACCCTAAAGAGTGGAAGAAGGCTGAATATTGATCAGAAAAGTGGCAGTAAAAATAACCTCAGCACAGAAGTATGGTGGGAGAGTAGAAGCAAGCGCAAGGTAGGGGCTGTCTTAAGAAGATGATGACCCTTTTGTTCCGCCACACCATTTTTGGCAAGAGTACCCGGATAAGAAAACTAAGACAGAGTGCCCTAATCGACAAGAAAACAACAAGGACTCCTGACAAGTACTTTCCAATGGAATTATCATGAAAACATGAATATGAGAGTCAAATTGAGTACGGATTATGGTGGCAAATTTCTTGTAGATGGATAGAATCTTACTACGAGATGACATAAAGTATATCTATATGTGTCGAGAAAAATCATCAATAAAAATTATATAATATCTATGACATACTTTCAAAATGAATTGAGCTGGATCCCATACATCAGAATGAACAAGATCAAAAAGATGCTGTGACACTGACTCATTGGAATGATAGAGGAGTTGAAGTTATTTGCCAAGCTTGCAACCCTAACAATTGAAAGAAGCATCACCAAACATAGACTCTAAAAGACTACGACAAACTAATGAAGACATATGTGACCCACAAAGATATTCTAAACAATGATGCTACTGAGCAAAAGACACCATGGAGGATGCAACAGATGCAGAGGTAGTGATGGAGATGGCAAAACTGACAGACAGCGGAAAGAAGATGAAGCTAGTCAAGCTCCCAGAGATGCCGTGAGTCATGGTGGTGAGGGCTAGTACTAACTAGAGTCCCTGTGCATCGATCCTGAATGCAACAAAAATCAGAATCGAGAATAACACGACAACTATGATCAGTGAGCTGACCGACAGGTATGAGCTGGTTAGTTTTGGAACATGAGAAATATCAGAAACATGAAAAGAGGAATTGATAAGAGTGCCTCATCCTGTGACAGAAAGAGAGGTATCATCTGCTGTCTGAACGGTGATAGGAGTAGCTAGAGGACTAATAGAAGTGAGACTAGTGGATTCAGATGCCATATAAAAAGAAGCACTAGAGTTAAAAATCCAAGGTGATATATGTGAGAAAGCAGAAGAAGAAGAAGAAGAAGAAGAAGAAGAAGAAGGTTCTCTCACTAGAAAATTATGCAATATAACTAGCAGAACCAGACAGTGCAGAAGCAACCATGCGACGTAGTAGTGTGAGAATCTCCTGAGTGTCAGAAGCACCAGAGCTCCTCAGAGAGGAGGAACCTCTAGCACCCTTCGGAGGACGGTCACCTCGACATAAATATTTCTTCTTCCTTAGCAGAATTGCTCTACATGCCCATCTTTGTTACAATAGGTGTAGTGGAGTCCCCTACCAACAGCAGCTGTCATTGGTAGAGGTGCCATTGGTGAAGGAGTAGCTGGAGCTGTCGGGAGCTCTGGGCTCCCAGTGTTTAGTTTAGGCTCCGAAGAGTACATCGAAGCGTTGGGCTCCCAGAGTTTAGTTTAGACTCTGTAGAGTATACCAAGGTGCACTGGGGTCCCAATGTTTAGTTTAGACTCTTTAGAGTTCCACGCAGCTATGGACGTACCCGTTTTGTCAGGGTTAGAAGAGGCTTTATTCAACCTCGTTTGCGTGGGTAAACTTTACATTACTTTTATATAAGTGCGGCGTGCAGGCCTGTGATCAAAGTGCTCAACTGTGCTGCAGCTAGCACTGGCCTCCACGTGACTACGCATAGTAGCAATCGAGGCAATCGCCATTCCAAGTATGCTAAAGCGGCACACCATCGAGGTGGAGAGGTGGTACAAGCCTATTCTGAAGGAAGCCATCAATATGTAGGGCTCCTCCCACTTACACTCCAGCTTGCTTGTCGTGGCGGCCTAAAGGGCTTTCTTGAGGATAAAGTCTCCTATCACGAGCTACCTCGGTCAGACCTTCTTTTTGTAGGAAGCCACAATCATTCGGACGTACTTGGTAGTGTGTGGGTTGCCTGGACCTGAGCCTCATCAGCGAGGTCCAGCTACAGGCGGTGCTCCTCCGGTGATGCCCGAATTAGCACGTGATGGGACTTCACTTTGAGCTCTTCGGACATCATGGCTTTGTCCTTGAAGAGTAGCCTAAACGGGGTGAAACTGGTAGGGAACATTAATGGTGTTGTTACACTTCTCATATACCGCTTTAATATTGTTGTTATACCTCTTTATTCTTCTGAGCATTCTTTAATAATGATTGTAAAATATTTCAAAGTGAGTTCCATGAAAAATTATATCAAAGTCAACTTTTTAAAGCATAATTTGTGTATATACTCCTTTTTATATGGAAAAGTGTATATAGCAAAAATAAAGAGTTTTGATGAAAAGTTTTCAACCAAGTCGCATTATATTATCTTAGAATTAGTATTTAAGTATAACAAAAGTGATATAGGGGTATAACATATTTATTTAAGTGGTATGTTGAAAGTTGGAGTATGTACTCTCGAGCACAGTTATCAAAACTAGACCAGACCGGCGGTTCAACCGAAAAAACCAAAACTAAAGCCTAGTCTGGTCTGGTTTTATTATTAGACCACCTGTGCAAGTGAACCACTCTGAATTGGAAAAATCCCGATTAAACCGGCCGGTTTTGCACAAAACCGAAGAAAAAGCAGCACTAGTTGGACCGCGTCCCTATTAGCATTACACAGACAGGAGTTTTTTCTGAAAAAATGGGCGCGGAGGGAACTGCATAGGCAGGAGTTTTTCTATAACATATTTATTTAAGTGATGTGTTGAAAGTTGGAGTATGTACTCTCGAGCACAATTATCAAAATTGGACCAGACCGACGGTTCAACCAAAAAAAGCGGAACTAAAGCCTAGTCTGGTCTGGTTTTATTATTTGACCACCTATGAAAAACCGGCACCGATTGGACCGCACCCCTGAGCTTTTCCAAAAAAAAATGGGCACAGAGAGAATTGTGCAGGCAGGAGTTTTCAAAAAAAAAAGGCGTGGAAGGGACTTGAACTCCAAGACCTCTATGGCTCTACCCTTTCGCTTGCCTCTGCTAACCAAGTGAGAAAGTTACATGAAATGGAAACAACATATATTATTAATTCATGTTCAACTGGGTGAGTGGTTCGATGACCGGTCCGGTTTTAATAACTATGCTCTCGACAGTACGAAAAAGGCTTCATACATACATACACATATATTATAATTAAGATCAACTTTTCCTTTCAAATCTAGCTCTCAAACACACGATTCTGCAAAATTGGCCCTCTCTGTGACCGCAACAATAGCGGCAGGCGACACGTGTCACCTGTCGCACTCGCCTATTGTGATGGGCGGTAGGTGGCAAGCACCGCACCCAGTACTGTAGGCAACTTACCGAGCTAGATGAGCTCCACAACTAGAGCATAGTCCTGCTGCAGGCTGCAACCTACCGAGCTAAGAGAGCTTGGCAACTCCACCACCTGCTGCACTCGGTCATTGCCTGCCGAGCAAACACTGGCTACCGCAGTGCCTACCACCTATCACTATGGGCGAGTGCGACAAACGACAGATCATGTGTTGCTGCTGCGTAGTTATAGAGGGGCCAAATTTGTAAAATTGTGTGTCCTTGATTTGAAAAAATTGCTAAAGTACTATATATACGGTGGTGAATTCCAGGAGATGCTGAGGTGGGTCCACCAAAATCTCAAGTATGGCCTTCTTTAGAAGTAGGGGTGCAATCGGTTCGGATATTCCCTGACCGACCGCCCGACCGAGTCAGTTCAAATGGTACATCAAAAAAATAGTCGATAACTGAATGGTTTTACCGAATATGGTATCGGAATCAGATAGTAATTGTCGGAATCAGAACCGGGAGAGTAGTTTTTGACAAATTGGAGAATATCTGGATATATAATTGGTAATATCTAGTGCTAGTTCTTCGATAATACCCGAATTGGCAAAGGATGTAAAATTTTATTTTGGGTTTTGATTTTCAAAAAAGCCCAGAAATTAAAATAAAAGCTAGAAAATAGCAGGAAACTTCAAATAAATCCCAGAAAATTTCTATAAATTCAGAAAAAGTAAGGAACCTAAATAAAATAAGTTTAACTTGTTTTAGGCACAATTACTCAACTAAATTAATAACTTGCTCTCTAGGATTTAATTAAAGGATTTAAGAAAAAAGAAATTAATTTCTAGAGAAAATACAATTAAACTAATTAAATAAATAACTAAGTAAAAACCAAAATTTTGGGATGCCGCAGTAATACTCCTCAGGAAGTGGTTCCAGATGACTATTCTATTCATTATTTTTGGTATGTATACAAGTTGCTCTCTGTACTCAACTTTCAAATACATGATATTTCTATATTATATTTAATTATTTATCCTGATATGCATGATCTATATTTAATTATTTAGGATATTTGTTTTCGTGTGTTATCCGATAAAATGTAGTTACCGTATCGAATTTGTTCTATATTTGTTTTGTATTCGTGACCGATACTATCTACGTTCGTATTCATATTCGATATTACCCATATCTAACTCTGTTTTAAAAAAATATGATATAAACCCTATTCGGAAGAAGCCCGACGCGACGCGACACAACCGGAACGGAATAATAGAACAAGAAGGCAAAAAAACCCCCCAAACCCTAAGGCGGCGGCGGGTGCTCCGGCGACGCAGGGGAAGCAAGCGCTGAAGCTACCGCCGCGGCGATCCCCAATGGCGGCGTCTCCAGCTACGGCTTCGGCGCCCACCCGGTGCCTGTCCGGTGCCAAGCCTCGCGCCGCCGCTCAGCGGAGCCCCGGCTCGCTCGCCATCTTGGCGCCTTCCTCTGGCCTCCGGCGAGGTGCTGATCGCCGCCTCGGGTTCCGTGCCAAGGTGAGCGTGAATGGGATTAATTGCTTCTATGGCTTAACTTTGCGGCCTTATGTATCGATCAGGAGGAGCTGCAGCAGTCTGTTATGAGATTTTTGTGTAAAAAAATTGGTTCCCTTTGGCTTGTTCCGTGCCTGCAGTAAAACATTGCTCTCGTTCCATTTGATGCTAATGTAGGACTGAATTCACCACTTCTTCATCTGTTGATGGTTGTTTCCCCTCCGTGAAATTGAGTTATTTTTGTGTTGTTCCATGCAGGCTGTCAGTGGTGTGCAGAATTGTAGCGTGGTGGATGATGGAGGTGAGCCGTCGCCTTTCGCACGCTAATTCAAGTTGCTAATTTTTATTCGTAGCATGGTGACGATTCCCCAAGTACGTAGTAGCACAATATGAGAACTTGACGGTTGCCTTTTCACCACTTTCAAATTCTCCATGTAGTGCAAAGACCGTGGAAACTCAATGATGCTCGGCTTGTTCTTGAAGATGGTTCAGTGTGGAGGGCTAAGTCTTTTGGTGCTTCAGGAACACAAGTTGGTGAAGTGGTATTCAATACATCTTTGACAGGGTAAATTATATAGGCCCAAGTTCTGTTTCTGTTTGAGTGGTGGCATCTCTTTCCTGTCTTGGATGAGGGCTGCTTATTTGTTCTGTCAAGTCATGCTGTTTACTCTGGTAGACCTCATGTAGGATATAAGCGGGTTTTTGCTGAGGGCAGTTGTAAATTATCCACCTAACGTCTACCATGTACTTCTAGTTATATTGAACATATGAAGAAAACCTTTAAATGCATGTCCCCAGCATCCAGTCAATTCATTTTGTTTGAAAATTTCAATGCTACAAAATTAAGGATTTACATCAGATATGGGGGCAATGGAACCATTAGCTACAAATTCTAGTAGTACAACTCCAAACATTTGAAGAATACATACCTTGATTAAGGCCAGAAGATTCAGGGAATAGTAAAGTTATTCATCATATTTGACTGAGCCACTGAGGCCAGAAGATACTGGGGATGGTAAAATTAGTCAGCAGTTACAGGTGGAGAATGGAGCTAGGCTGATTCTGCCGGATGTTTGACACTGTGAGTCTACTAAAGTTGGCATTTGGAAGTTGGAACCTTTGCTCAATCATGTTTTTTGTACTATTGAATGAGAGTTTTTCCATTTTACCGCATAATTTGCTGCAGAATAACCTTTCCATGTTATTACTTTTAGCTTTATTGGTTATTTGCTTTAATTTGATGTGCTGGTACTGTTTGCAGCTATTGTGGTGATTTCTCTTATACCCATTTTATGTAGGATTGTGAATTTTTACTTATTTTGTATGATATGCATGGTTTCAGGTATCAGGAAATTTTGACTGACCCAAGCTATGCTGGGCAATTTGTCCTAATGACCAATCCCCATATTGGAAACACTGGTGTTAATCCTGGTTTGTTACTCTTCCACTCAAGAGATTGAAGCCGCTTTTTCCATAGTTGAGCATGAAATAAGTTAGAACACTCTTGCAGATGATGAAGAATCGAACCAATGTTTCCTTGCTGGCCTAATCATAAGAAATCTAAGCATATGGTACGCCTTTCTCCTTGGTATTGATGGACAGCTTAAGAGAGCTGCCTGATGTTAAATTGGCATTCTATTTTTGTAGTACTTCCAACTGGCGGTGCACAGGAACACTTGAAGAGTATCTGACAAAGAGGAATATTATGGGAATATGTAAGTAATAGCATCTTGACACTTTTTCTCTCCCTCTCTGTCTCACACGCATGCAAAAAATTATTAAATTCACCATGGATTTGCTTTTTATGCAGATGGTGTGGATACGCGTGCCATAACACGAAGATTAAGAGAAGATGGTAGTCTTATTGGTGTCTTAAGTACTGATCAATCTCGAACAAATGATGAGTTGTTGGAAATGGCCCGAAAGTGGAAAATTATTGGTATGTTAAGATTCCTTCATTCAGTGATTTACTTGGTGAAATGCCATTCATTTTTCTAAAAACCGATCATTGATTTATTTTGCAGGTAGTTTCTTGTGTGGCATAGTTGTGTTCTTAATCTTATGATTTTAAAGAATTTAGAATTTTTGTGCAAAAATGCATCATTATTAGTCTTCAATGATAATATTGCAGACTCTTAATTCTTCAGGTTGTTAACTACTGGCTGTGGTGGAGGACCATTTTTTCAATCAACCAAATTATCAACATGAACAACCAAAATTGTACAAAATGTTTTTGATGCTGCAAAGGTCCGGGCTTATAACATGGCCATGGTGTTTATTGGCTTTCAAAGGCCCTTCAATCAACCAAATTATCAACATGAACAACCAAAATTGTGCAAAATGTTTTTGATGCTGCAAAGGTCCAGGCTTGTAACATGGTCATGGTGTTTATTGGCTTTCAAAGGCCCCTCACTTATAATGAATATAACAACATATGGAAGTTGCTATCTTGAGCATTTTCAATGACTAGTTACTGAACAGATCGGATATAACAGATTTCCTTTTTCCAACACTTTCCAGTGAGAATTAGCTTAGATTAAGTTGCATGCTTATTAGAATTATATAACTATGGTATATGGTTCTTATATCATTGCCTTGACATTTCAGAAATCTGGATGTCATTTGGATAGGCAATGAAATCATTACTTGCGAATATTCAAGTACACTCCACAGAAACAAAGCATAATAAGACAGGAGAGGAGAGGAGCTAAAATATCGACTTTGAGTATGATTAAATCTGTTGGAGCAGTTAGATTTCCTACTGCCTCAGTGAAGTGATTTTGTACCCTTGTCCATACATGTTGGACCCAATGCACATATCTGGTTTTCTTCTATTTGTGTTATTTTTATTGTCATATGAGACAGTTCTTCATTACTGCTCATTACCTCTTATATCAAGTTCTGTTAGATTGTTAATTGTTATACTGTTGCAAAATGGATGTAAATGCTGTTCAAGGCTTCAAGTTCAAGCTATTCGTTGTAAAACAAAGAGCTTTGGTGTTGATACTTTGCAGGAGTTGATTTGATTAGTGGTGTCTCATGTGATGCTCCATATGAATGGTCAGACAAGACTGATTCGGAATGGGAGTTCAAGAAGGATCAGTCAAGTGAAAGTTTTCATGTCAGTATTGGCATTGTCTTTTTTCAACACATTCAGGATAAATCTCATACCTGACACTGACTTATTTTCTTCTTTAGGTGGTTGCATATGATTTTGGAATCAAGCATAATATTTTGAGACGCTTGACATCATATGGATGCAAAATAACTGTTGTTCCAGCAAATTGGCCTGCTTCAGAGGTACTTAATTTGAAGCCAGATGGTGTTCTTTTTAGCAATGGTCCTGGAGATCCAGCTGCAGTTCTTTATGCTGTGAAGACAGTAGAAGAAATAATAGGGAAGGTTCCTGTGTTTGGCATCTGTATGGGTCACCAATTGATTGGGCAAGCTCTTGGTGGGAAGACATTTAAAATGAAATTTGGTCATCATGGTGGAAATCATCCTGTTTGTGACCTTCGAAGTGGACGTGTGGACATAAGTGCACAGGTTTGATCCCGACTTCTAGCTATTTGTTATACTTAATGTGATTCATAGTCTTTCAAGTCTTCTTTTGTTCAAGAAATAGAACCCTCTTTCCGAATTTCAGTACAGGAATATATGTGTAATAGTACTTGTTGGTTTTCATTTCAACTTGAGGACTCAATTCACTATGAGCTTTAACGATTAGTTTTGTATTGAATTATACTGTTACCTCATCTCACCTTCAGTGCATTGACCACTGCCTTATGATTGGTCTACTTATTATGAGTGGTGCTGTACTGATTTCACCTTTCCATGTGAGATTTTTTTAGTTGCTGAGGCTCGACACAGAATTCTGAATTTGCATTGTTAGGATATTTATTATATCCAATTAGCCAATTCATCCTGCTAGATTGAAAAGTATATCCGCCAAAGCAATTGAGATACAAGGCAATATTGACAGTGCGCTTTCCCACCAAGAAAGATGTGTGCGTATCTGCCAGTATCACCGCTGTTTATTTCAGATGTTTTACTATTGTTTGATTCTTTTCTTTGGGGCTCTCAAATAATTTATTTTCTCTGTTTCGTTTACTTGCCATACTTGCATAGCAGTCTGTATGATCCGCGCTGTCTTTATGACTTGTTTTTCGTAGAATCATAATTATGCTGTTGACCCAGAGTCCCTCCCAGAAGGGGTGAAAGTAACACACATCAATCTCAACGATAATAGTTGTGCCGGCCTTCAGTACCCTAAGCTGAAACTTATGTCTCTTCAGTACCATCCAGAGTCCTCCCCAGGGCCTCACGACTCCGACTTAGGTACATTTCCTTGACTAATATACTTCTAAACAAGGTTCAAAATCCCGGCGGTTACCGTTTCTACCGGTGGAGACCAGTAACCAAAAAAACCGGCCGGTATAAATTTTTGATTTTCGAATTTTGGCCGGTGTTTCCCGGTTTTTCTGGCCCGTTACCGGTTTCAAAACATCCCAAATTTCAAATTTTGATTTTCAAATTGTAACCGGTTTTTCCGGTAACTGGCCGGTTACCGGCCACCGGCCGGGATTTCTCCTAGTTCCGGGTTTTGGAACCTTGCTTCTAGAGGTACAACCTGTCGGTACAATGTACTATCTTAGATTGTGATTGTGTTGATGCTGTGAATCTGTCTCTTGTGCTTTGCAGCTTTTGGTGAATTTATTGAGCTGATGAAGAACAACAGATTTTGAGGAGCCAGGAGAGGAGTGTAGGAAAAGGTTTAAATGCTTGTATTGGGGCTCCTTGGCAGGTTTCTGCTGAGAGCACCAAGCTCAAAAGAATTTTGTTGTATTTGTAGTTCATTTTTTCTTCCTAAGGTTCTATGTGCTGGAGTTTCTGGGTCAAGGACTAGAGAATAAGATGTTTGTGCCACTAAATCGGTCTATGCAAAGATATTTCACTCTTCAGACTTTGTTTACTCCTACCCATTCATTCCCATTCCCTGTAAAGTTGTGAGATGATCCATCTTATCAGTTCTTCTGGGCAAGCAAGCGATGCCATAACAATTTCTGTTGCACAAGCATAGCCGGTCGGTGATCATCACGAGATGTTGTGGGGAATTGTACCAGTTGATGACTTGTTGTAAAGGATGACCAGCAGGTAACAATGGCTCATCAGGGGAACATCTCCCTTTTCCAGCCTAATTTGCTCCTTACATGGATATGCTTAGTCAACTTTTCATTTTCTGTTGGAAAGCCGCCGTACTTTTGGTAGGACAAGTTCTGTGATGTACACGTACATACATGCTTTCAATACTAAACACTACCAAAACGGCGCGGCGTAGCGCGCTGCCACTTCTAGTTAATCTCACTACGCAACTCTCAACATTCCTTTGCTCAATGTACGCGGGCGCGAGTCAACAGTCAAGGATTTACGGATTCACGGATGTCTGGGCTAAAATTTTGCAAGACTAATCTGGGCTGAACTGGGCCCAAATGAACCCAGCGATTTGCTTTAGGCCGAAGCTAGTGTACGTATCTGCACACATCATGTGACGATATCCGTGACGTATTGGCTCCATAGAAATGAAACTATGAAAGCAACATCGATATGCAAGTGACGATATCCTTGTAGACATTTGTGTCTACAACCAGCTACACACGCCCCTCTTTTTCCACATGCCCCACCGTGGCCACCAAGAAATCTTGGCCGCCAAGAAATCTTCAGAAAAAGGAAAGAAAAACATGTGATGTTAAACAAAGCACCCGTCACCGGCGACACATCCTATGCCGATAAATAAGAGGCTCAGCTGTGTTCTACTTTTACCGCTCACCACACACTACACAGTTACGGTTGCCTCAGAAGAGCACAGAGCAAGAAGCAGCCCGCGCAATGGAGGCCGTGGCAGCAACGTCACTGGTAGGTGAGGCTTCTCCAACACCGTGGAGCCTGCTCTACGGTCTCGCTGCCCTGCTCGTCGTGTGGGCGGCTTCTCGGGCGGCGGAGAGGTTCTGGCTGAGGCCACGGCGGCTCGGCCGAGCGCTTCGGGCGCAGGGGCTCCGCGGCACGGCGTACCGCTTTCCGGCCGGCGACCTCACGGAGAACGGCCGGCTCAACTCGGAGGCGCGGTCCAGGCCCATGCCGCCGTGCCACGACGTTGTTCCCCGCGTGGCACCGTTCCTCCACAGCGCCGTCAAGCAGCATGGTACGCGAATTACGTCGTTGCAGAGGATTTCCTTGGTGTCTGTCTGTCAGGTCCACCCATTCGTAGCAGTTTCCTCGGTCGAGTGTGCGTGACTTAATTGACTTTCCTGTAGCTGTAGCTTGTATATACTAGTGGCGTGTATCAGTTTACGGACGAATCAGGCCGGAGTTTCTCAGATTATTCGTCAAATATGTTTGCTTGCGACGTGAACATTGAGGTTGACGCGTTTGACAAGTGTTGTGAATTATTGGATGTCACAGTGGCCCACGCTAATTTGTTAGTGATCTGATGACGACTTTATCCTGCTCCTAAGATCCTTCTCCGTATTGCTGCAGTCTGTAGGTTATAATATTCTAAGGTCCTAATTTCAACACATCCAGAAACAATCTTAAAAAAAAGAAGTGTCTAGGTATCACCTGTATATTTTCTTCATAACTATCATCCAAATTTGTGACTTTTGGATTAGAGATCAAAAGCACCTTATTTTTGAGGGGTTGAATTTAAGAGGGAGGGGAAGAATTCATGGCCATTAGATCTCTAATCTAATAATCCTAAATCTGAATGATAGTTATGAAGAAAATATTCATATAATGTTTAACAAAACCTCTAAAAAAAGAGAGAGAACACGTTCAGAAAGTACCGGTCAGATCTATATTGAGAAGATCACCTCTCTGGCCCGACACTCGACTGCCAGGGAGTAACCGAAGAATGGCGAATAATTTTCTCTATTGCTGCACTAAAAATATTGTACTTTCCGATAAAAACATACGTTTTCTTAAATCTAGGTTCACATTTTGCATCCCTCTGACGGCACAGGACATTGAACTGCATGCAGGTAACATTTGCATCACCTGGTTCGGCCCAATCCCCAGGGTGATCGTCGCAGAGCCAGAGCTAGTGAGAGACATCCTATCCAACAAGTTCGGCCACTTTGAGAAATTCACGAACAAACGTCTCGGAAAATTGCTGGCCCTTGGGCTTGCGGCCTACGACGGCGAGAAATGGGCGAGGCACAGGAGGATCCTGAACCCTGCTTTCCATCTAGAAAAACTCAAGGTACGAGGATCTTACTAGCTTGAAGTGATTAATTAAGCACATGTATCTAGGTTTGTGCTAACTGAAGTTATTTTCAGCGCATGTTGCCGGCTTTCTCTACGTGCTGCACCGAGCTGATTGGCCGCTGGGAGAGTAAACTAGCTGGTTGTGATGGATCGTGCGAGAAAGACATCTGGAAGGAGTTTCAGAACCTCACCGGAGACGTGATCTCTCGAACGGCGTTCGGCAGTAGCTTCATGGAAGGACGAAGGATCTTCGAGCTTCAGGCCGAGCAAGCCGAGCGAGTTATCAAGGCCTTCCAGTATATGTACATCCCAGGCTACTTGTGAGCACTCTCCTGATGCAACTTAATATTTGTCACTTATAGATCTAGCTATTTCCAGTTCTTAGGGTACAATTGCTTGCGTTTTGCAGGTTCTTTCCAATTGAGAACAACAGGAGGATGAAGGAGATCAACCGAGAGATCGAAGGGCTCCTAAGAGGAATGATCGAAAAGAGAGAGCATGCCATCGAGAATGGCGAAGTCAGTGGGAACGACTTGCTTGGCTTGATGCTGCAGTCGAACATGGACAATGGGAAATCCAGCCTGAGGATGAGCACGGAGGATGTGATTGAGGAGTGCAAGCTCTTCTACTTCGCGGGGATGGAAACCACGTCGGTGCTGCTCACATGGACACTCGTCGTGCTAAGCATGCACCCTGAGTGGCAGAATCGAGCGCGAGAGGAGGTCCTGAGCGTGTTTGGCAGAGACAAACCCAGTTTTGACGGCCTGAGTCGACTGAAAACGGCAAGTGTTTGCGACGCTTCTATCTACGTTGCATCAAAGTAGTACTGTAAGTTTTGCCTAAAAGCCATTGACTGGTCATTGCTAACTCTACCCAAGCTTCAATTTTTGATCCAGGTGACAATGATACTATATGAGGTGCTCAGGCTGTACCCGCCAGCGATCACGCTAAACCGAAAAACATTCAAAGAAATGCAGATCGGGGGCATCACATACCCTGCGGGGGTAGTCCTTGAACTGCCCATAATCTTGATTCACCACGATCCTAATGTATGGGGGAAGGACGCCCTTGAGTTCAAGCCAGATAGATTCGCAGAGGGGATCTCCAAGGCGACCAAGGACCAGCCGGCATTCTTCCCGTTTGGTTGGGGGCCGAGGATCTGCATCGGCCAAACCTTCGCGTTGCTCGAAGCCAAGATGGCGCTGAGCATGATCCTTCAGCATTTCGAGTTTCAGCTGTCGCCCTCGTACGCGCATGCGCCATACACCGTCGTCACACTGCATCCGCAGCATGGTGCTCAAGTTATACTCAGGAGATTCTGATCATCTTATACGGCAACTTTGTTGGAGGCTTTTATCAGACTCTTGTAAGAGTAGTGTCTATATTTCTGAAGGTGAAAATAAAAGGCAAGGGAAATGCTTAGACGTGAAAAATCTAAAGCTAGTGGAAGTCAATTAAGGGCATATTCTTTAACGGCTTCTAAAAGCGCGTTTTGGCTTTTGCTACAGTATCTAACTTTCAAATGGAGTATTTTCTCAAGACACGATCTACAAGTTAATTGTAGTACACGTTAAAAAGCCTAACATCTGTATCAACCAAAATCGCAAGCAGGTATCTCTCTCTCCATAATCTCTGCCACAAACAGCTCAAATTGAAAAAATTCAACCAAAAATCATAAACCGTAGCCATATCAAACAAGCCCTAAACTAACACTTGCCACTAGCAAGGTGCCAAGGCCAACCAATGGGTGTTGATAGCACTAGGGGTCCCGATCTTTCGATGAGAGTGGTAGATTCGATTGGGGAAGGAGATGACGTTAACGACCCGACTACAACCATCCAAGGACGTTGCGCCTTAGCGATCGATACACCAACTCCAGAGATTGTTCGTGACCTTGTCGGCGCGCGATCAACCTAACCACGAGGGTTCTTGTTCCTGCAAGCAATCGAAGAACAAGCAAGAACAAGATGAACAGCAACTCAATTGCAAATAACGATGTAAGATTCAATCGAAAACAGAAAAACGGTGAGGTTTCGAAGACAAGTATTCGGACGGTCTAGCCGACACGCGCGAGTACAAGGCAAAGTAGCAAAAGCTAACTTAGTCTAAACAAAACTCAAACCCAAGAAGAGGGTGCGGCTGCCTATTTAAGGGACACGGAAGGTGGAGGGTCGGCCAAAACACAAGGAAGCCGAATATGACTCGAATTACAAGGCCCAAGGCCCACTTTGACTCGGACTGGAAAAGTGATGTGACTTGTTTTGCAGTTTCTGACCGACTCAAATGGAAATTGGAGGTGAGGCTGGATCCATATAAAAGTATACTTCAAAAGCTTTCCAACGAGTACTCACGGGCCCCTAGAACCCTTCTGGATCAAAAGTTATGGCCGTTTGAAGTAGACGCTGTCAATAAGGTCGAATCCGAGTCAAACTCGTGAACAGGAGTTAATTTGCGCTTGATGATTCCACTTCTATACTTGAGCTCATGTGGTTCTTCCCCATGGTTCCTAAGGACAATTAAATCATCACAAGAATTAAGTAGTATTCCATTCTTTGAAACATTTGTATGCAAACTTAGGAACGCATTCACCTGATGGTTAAGTTGACGTGCTCGCGCTCTAGTCATTGGTCCTTGTATCATAGTTTCAGTTTGATGTGGAGTCGGCATGGTTGTATGCATGGAAAGGATGTCCTCATCAGGTGTGCACGCAAGGATCTGGCATGCAACAACCGCGTGAATGTTGCTCTCGCTTTGCCCAGAGTAATAAGACAGAGTTACTGATTTTGGTTGCTCGGATCGATATGCTAACATTTGCACACATACCCCGCTATGAAGGTGGGAATAATCACTACTAAACTCATGGGCCGCACTACTGGGACTAGGCCTCATGAATAAATCAAAGACTGATTTACACCAAACTACCATTATTAACGTAACACCATAACCTTTAGGACCATCTCGTTAGTTCGTGTGAAGTTACATATAATATCCTATTTGCGTAAATAGTAGTACTTTTAGGTTAACCTTTTCTATGAAAGAAGGGCGAATGAGCAAATTGGACCTAGGTTATTATAATTAACCATAAGTTTTGTTACATCTATGAAGTTTTCTTTCGATAGACTTTTTTTTTCAAATTTGTCAATAGATGGGCTTCATGACTGAAAACATAGGTTTCTTTCAGTAGGTTGAATACCACCGAGTGCCAATTTGTCGTTGCTATGTTGCGCCATGGGATCAAATTAGTTAAGATAATCTAGTAGATATTTCTATGTAGTTCTAAAATCGACGGAAAATAGTAAAATAAACATTAAAAACTAGTAAAATAAAAGTGATTTTTAGAAAAACTATTGTGTTAAATAGAAAGCTTGATATCGAGATTGTTTACTATCTCTCTCTTATTTCAGCTACACATTACACTTCTAGTAGAGGTAAGTTGCTATAGATTTTAGACTTTCAGAAGTCGTTGCTGTCGAGCCTTAACTGTATTTTAAATTTTTTTGCTCCTGTCTTCATCTGCTATTATGAGAGCCATCGCATCACCAATAATAAATACTAAATCAATCCTTCTGAAATGGCCCATCTGCACATGGCCATGCATGCATATTTTTCATATCCAACTCATTGTTTACAGATATTTCGACTGACAGACTGTATTAGGAGGCAGAGTTATCCAAATGGCTCGGGCCAATCATCTCGGTGAGTCCGATCCACGTGCGACATGACACACGGCTAAATACGTCGTGCCAGCCAGCCTGACCAGCTATATCGTGCTTGGGCCGACATCTAGGCATGGTGAGCCAGCCTAACGCGACTCAAGTAGCCCCTTTCCTTCCTTTTTATTAGTTGTGCATGGCTTCTCTCCTCTCCCTCTCTCGGCTGCTGCCTGCCGCTCTCCTCCCCATCGGCTTGTCCCCCTCCCCCGTGCTCAGCCGCCCTTGCTGTCCCCATCGGCCATTGCTGCCTCCCCTCCCTCTCTGGGCCACCGCTCCCTCTCCCCCGTCGGTCCATCCCCTCTCCCTCTCTCCCATGCTCGAATGCCCCTGCAGTCTGTTGGACCGAAATGGCGACAGAGGGGGGGTGAATGTCGACTTTTAAAAATTATCCCCGACAAGTACTACTTACGAGCTCTTCTCCGAAAGCTATGTGAAGCTATGAAGAAGGCAACGTCAAAACCTCAGGAGAGACTTACTGGAAGCCTACTAGGAGAAAGAAAGAGAGAACCCCAAAAACAACCTCAAAAGAGTCTTCTCTCCAATAGCTAAGGAGCTATGAAGAAAAGCGATCACAGGCATTAGCACTTTGACTAAAGCAGAGGAGAAAGACATGCAACTTAAAACAACAGAGAAATAATCAAGGAAGCCAGCAAAAACAAGTGAAACCAAATTTCATTGGAGAATCAATTGAAATCAGCACCTGCTGGAGCTGGTCGGTCTGACCGCAGGGGTGCAGCCGGTCAAACCGGTCTTATGCAACCGGTCAGACCGCCCCGTGTACTCCGGTCAGACCGCAAGGGTGCGGGCGGTCAGACCGCTTAAGCCTGAAATTGTGCAGCTGAGACCCGATGCAAAATCTGAAAAACCCTGACTTTTCAGATTTTTGCCAAAATAAAAAATTGGAAGAAATGCTCCTTTCCTTTTTAGCTTGAGACATCAAAGCCTTAATCTAAACATCATAGAGGCTCCAATCAACACAGAAAAACAACTCAAATTCAGGAATTTCAGAAATTACTCAAGAACAGAAAAAGGCACAGGGCAACACCAAAAACCAAATTACTCTCCAATCTTTGATTCTTTGGCTATGAAACTTTGAGGATAGCTAATAGATAGCCTCTGGACTCAACATGCCAAGTTTCGTGCCATCTCATGAAAGGAATCACGATTTTCAACAAAACCTTAGAAACGGAGAACAAGAACAGAGAAGCTCAAGAAACCAAATCTGAAATTAAAGGAAGTTTGCTCTTGGGAAACTCGAGCAACCCGTTTTGGGCATTCCCAGCAAGAAAGAACTCAAAAAGTTAAAAAGTCAAAAATCAAGCCAAGTAGAGAACGAAGAACAGACAGGAGCACGAGGGAAGAACTTCGACGATTTCATTCATGGATACAAAAGGAATACAGAGGAATCCCGATACGCATGGACATTAGAACAAGATGAATGATTGCAAGACTCTCACTCCATCCTCTCCCTCACCTCTAGACTCAAGAACACACACCCATACATGCTTGGAGGAAGAGATGAACACCTACACAGAGAGCTCACATAGGGGACATCGAAGGAGACACAGCTCTGCCCCTCTCACCAACTTTCAACAATTAAAGACTAAAGCCAAAGCAACTCTCTAAAGCCCATTTTGACTAAAGCAAACTCTAACAACTCCTCACAACACTTGGAATACATGCAGCCACAAGAAGGCACCTCCTCCTTATATAGCCTTCGGCTAACGGGTCTCCAACCCGTTACGCCCGCCAGACCCGAACGGAACCGCTCCCGCCTGTGCAGCTTTACGTTTTTACCGAAACGCCCCTCCTGCACCTGCCGAGAAGCTTCCGCGTTCCTTGTCGTTCACGACTCGCAACCACATCGAATCTCCGCCATCTTCGCCACATTTGACCGTTCTGACCTCGACACCGCTCGTGTCTAGTCTGGTCACCCTGTGTCTCGCCACGACTCCGCCTCGACGTCCTGCAGCCATCACAGACAAGAAACACATCAAATAGCACCGCTCGATAACATGTAATCAACAGAAGCATTAAGAGTAATCTTAAGCAAGTGAAAGCCCATACCTGTTGTAATACGAGACTAAGCATCCTAAGCCCATACGACCAAGTTTGACCAAGTCCGACCGAGCCCATTGCACCACGCAACGTCAAGGACCGAACCAACCAAATCAAACTTGACTTCCCTAAACCGATGTCAATTACTCATCACACATGGGATGACCTCCACATGGTCTCTCACAGTCCCCGCCGGCTGCCTCCTCCACCCCTCGTCAGTTCCTCCCTCCCCTTCACCTCCTCTCTCTTGACGTCTTCACCGCCGGCCAGATCCGGGGCTCACCCTCTTCGACACCATCAGGATTCAGTCCTAGTCTTCACCGTCGGCCAGATCCAGCCCTTAGCCACGTCGAGCATCGCTCACGTGGGCGAGATGAAGTCCTTGTCCATGCCGCTGGCAAGTTCGAGCCTCCTCATCGTCGGCGCCGACGGGATCCAGTCCTCGTCTTCCCCATTGAACAAATTTGGTCCTTGTCCTTGCCACCACTACAGGCCATCCTCATCTGCGCCACTGCTATCGGCTGCCAAGGTCGCACGCAGGCTAAATGGGGCAACCATGGCCCATCGATCTTAACATACCCGAGTCAGCACGGCACAGCCCATGACGTCCTCGGGCCATGCTTGGGTCCAAGGTTGAGCCCGTGGGCTAGCATAGTATGACCCATTGAGTAAGCTGGGCTAACTGAGCCATGCCTAAACGGGCCCATGTCAGGTTGCCCATTGGGCCAGGTCTGTTAGGAGGAGATAGCTAATAGTGTTGCATCACATATAAATATATAATGCATGAATCCTAATAAATGTGTTAGATTATCATAGTCGTCGCAAGAAAACATCAAGCCAATCATACATAATAGAGAGACAATGGAAGACAAAATGTAGTGGGATCTGATTTCTTTATTTCTATCAATCACTGCTTATACAAGGGAGTGCCTATCTATAGACTAAATCCACCAGGGGCACTTTAGATATTTACCCACAAAACCCTTGAGGCTAAGGATTTCGTAACACTTCCCCTTGGGTAAATACTATGCTATGCACATGTCTCATCAAAACCTTCTCCCAAAAACCAATGGAAAAAAGAGTATGGAGAAAAAAGTACATTGCACCTATAAGTTGTATTGCACTTATTACCTCGTTAAAAACCTTCATGTGAGAAACATCCAGGAAAAACTCGCTAAGGCAAAATGAGTACAATAATTAATCTTCGGGATTTAATATTTAGGATTCAAGGTAAGGGTTATGATTCAGGGGATTACTCCTCTTGAACCTTGCAACTCTCTAAGTTGTCTCATTCTAGCACCACAAAATGCACCTTTGAAAACTAGATACAAGCAAAGACTTATGTCTATAGATAGAGACTTGGCCGTTGCCTGCTGCTCTCCTCCCCGTCGGCTTGTCCCCCCTCCCCTTTGCTCAGCCGCCCTTGTTGTCCCCATCGGCCACCGCTACCTCCCCTTGCTCTCTGGGCCACTGCTCCCTCTCCCTTGTCGGTCCATCCCCTCTCCCTCTCTCCCATGCTCGACTGCCCCTGCAGTCCCTGTCGGCCGCCTCCTCCTCCCCTCATCAATTCCTCCCTCCCCGTTGCCTCCTCTCTCTCGACATCTTCACCGCCGGCCAGATCCGGGGCTCACCCTCTTCGACACCGTTAAGATTCCGTCCTAGTCTTCACCACCAGCCAGATCTGGCCCTCAGCCATGTCGAGCATCGTCCACGTGGGTGAGATGAAGTCCTCGTTCGTCCCGCTAGCAAGTTTGAGCCTCCCCATCGTCGGCGTCGGCAGGTTCCAGTCCTTGTCTTCCCCCATCGACCAAATCTGGTCCTCATCCGTGCCACCGCTATAAGCCATCCTCATTCGCACCCAGCTATTCGAATACCACTTATGCATGACTCTGCAGAGCAGCCCAGCTTTACCTACAAGATCTTTTAACCCCTCGTCCGGGTTCAAGAAAACAAGATTTTTCATTGCTCAATTCTTTATATAGGCACTACCCAATAGGTTCTTGTTCCCAACAAACTCAAGTGGCCCAGGGCCTCGCCAGATTTGTTGCAGCCATACCGTTGTATAGTTAACCACCTCCCATACCAACTCTCCCTCGTCTCCCTACCCTTTGTAGATATTCAATCGAACTTGAGCAGTTACAGACTAGGTTTGACGAATCAACGCTTGTGATTGGATGACCACTATGTTCTTTACTTGGCATAAGGTTCTAGTCCTTAGTGTTCACTGAGGCAACTTCCACGCACAAACCCATATTTTAGTGCCCACTGCACCACCACCATTCCGGTCCAAACCTCCACTCTAGGATAAGGTCATGGGACCCGGCCAACTCATGGCCTCCCACGATCCTTTCTTATCCTAGAACCATTTGTAAAATTCTGACAGCAAAATGCTTAGTCTCTTAGCAGTGGAAAATTGTTGAATTCCAGAATTACCATGGTTACTTTTTATAATATATTTAATATTACTAGGTCTTATCAAGGTGAATATGGCTATCAAATTAAACATGGCCTTTTCAGGTGGTAGGATATAACTAATATCATATCATTCTAAACGTTTGTTGTACATAAAATAACAGCTTGTAATTAACATAATGAAAGTACTAATAATTAAATAATTTAAAAGAATGTAGGTTCAATATGTTCTAAGATATGTGATTTGTCTTGTGGATTTACAGTTTCAACGATTTTGAATTCTTCTGATTCTTAAACTTGAGCTTCTTCCTCCTGGTCTGGTTGGATTTCAACGTCGGAAGCTAACACAAAATAAAATAAAGCAATTCAATTCCGTGCTCGAAGGATTGAGCTATGAATAAAGAAATAAAATAAAGAGGTAAAATCCAGAAAAATCGAATAAAATATGTTTAAGGATTATAGGAGTTTGGTATGGAAAAACAAGAGCCGAGGAATGGATAGGCGTATTCGAAATGATCAAAATGGATGTGTATGTGTATTTTTCGGGTTTTGGTGAACGGTAACGGATATGGGCACTATTCACTGCGGGTCTTATTGTTCGTACTCGAAGAATTTTACGAGTACTCAGATGGTCGGCGGTATTGGTGAGGCTAAAAGACGTGGTCGTAACCAGGTTACGACTACGGAGATCGAGCACTCAGTGTGGTCGTAAATCACAACGCAGTCGTAAACCGCATCGTGGTCGTAAACCATAGCGTGGTCAAAAGCCACACCGTGGTCATAGCGACTATATGATCGTAACGACTACCGAGTAGCCGAGTGCGAAGTCTACAGAGATCGAACGGTGCATGAGTTGCTATTGAGATCGAACGGTGCATGAGTTGCTACTGAGATCGATCGGTGCTTGAGCAGTTGCGAGGTTTAGATGATGCCTGTGTGGCTTAAGGGCATCAAACGGTGTACGGGTTTATTTCAAATGATCCAATGTCGTAGTGTACTACTGCACCATGCTGTCAATTTTTCTTCTGAAACGAGTAACCACAAACTTGCTTGTGAGTTGTGACCATTAAGAGCAAGTACAATAATGCTGACTAGGTCGCCTCTAGCGAAATCCACGTCAACACAATCCTATGTGGAAGAGAGAGAAAAGAGGAGAGAGAGGTAAGCTGCCCCTTATATAAAAGGTAACCTCTAGTATATCATACGAGGAGAGAGAGGCAAGCTGCCCCTCATGCAAGAGGTGACCCCTGATATATTTATGCAAGTATTAAATGTTTGAGTGTTTTAGTAGAGGTAATATCTATTCAACTTATTGTATTAGCTACCTTCACCATGAGTCATATGTACTCTTTTTACTTATTTGGCTAGTCCTAGAGGTAGCAGCCATCTCTTCTATTAAACTTGCTGTAATGCATCACACATTGCTCACCACCCAAAAAAAACTCGCACTAGGAATCCGCCCCGCGAGGACTTGGCACGTGCCCACCGCGCCGCGTCGTGACAAGTTCGCAACTCTTACGATTCCACCAGGTTTTGGGCCGGCCCACGGCGAAATCCAGGTAGTCTCTCCGCCTCTGGCTTTCCCTCCTAATAGGCCTCGTGTCTCCGTTCCCCAAGCGCGAAAGCTTCTCCGCCTCTCGCCGCCCCCTCCGTCTCGGGGTGAGGTCTCCTCTCGTCTCGTCTCCTGCCCTCCACTCTCCTAGGGTTCGTTCGTTTGTTGGTTCCCTCGCTCGCGATGGACAAGGGCGGCGTCTCCGTGGCCGAGGCCCCCGCCTCCTCCTCCGCGGCCGGCGCGTTGGGGAAGAAGGCCAAGCGCTTCGAGATCAAGAAGTGGAACGCCGTCGCGCTCTGGGCCTGGGGTAAGTAAACCGCGGATGCCGCATCCGCCTCTCCCTCGTTCTCTCTGGTCTTGCTCGCTTGATTCTGCGTGATCTGATGTGATTTTGTTCGCGTTTGGTGCTCGTGCAGACATCGTGGTGGACAACTGCGCCATCTGCCGCAACCACATCATGGACCTCTGTGAGCACGCGTCCCACCGGCCCGATCCGTTCGATCTGTTCCTAGGATTCTAGGGTTTTTGGTTGTTGATCTGACCTATGGCGTTGTGGATGCGCGCGCGTGTATGTGTGTAGGCATCGAGTGCCAGGCGAACCAGGCGAGCGCCACCAGCGAGGAGTGCACCGTCGCTTGGGGTATAATACACATCGTCTTACCTCGCTTCTTCTTTTTTTTCCTTTCTTCTGTATAATGCTGCAGTATGGCGGTACTTGTTATTGTTAATATTATTGTTGTTTGATGTGCGGTGGTGGTAGTAGAGTATAGCTGCTCAATTTGGTGATGATTGCGGTGTGAATTTTGGTGATATATTCACTAGCAGGAGTTGCTTATTGTGGGAAGGGCTTTATTAGGGGTTTCACTTTCACCAGTGGAGCATTCGATTACACTTCAGGAGAGTGCTTCATACTATTTGTTGGTGATGGTTTTGGTTGCCACTCTCTTACGTTGTAATGGAATTTTTGGTAGGTTTGTGCGGCTATTAGTATTAATTTGCATTATATAAGGCCCTGTTTGCTCAACATTGCTTGTCTGCTGTGATTATAGCATTGTTAATGCCAGATACACAACTTATGTGGCCTTGGGATTTCTTGAAGGGGAGTTTACTTGGTATGTCTGGGAGGAGCTTTACTTATTTGGAACTAGGATGTTTGCAGCATTACTTAGTTTCAGTTGCATTATGTTGGGGCTGTGTTATTTAATTGGAAATGCAACTTTGTTTGGCCTCAATCTCTTAGTTTGATTGATGTGAAGTTACAGGTGCTGCAGTGCTGCTTATGTATCAACGTGTTATTCTGCACTCTGCTACAACAATTACCTCGTGTTGGACAGCATTTTTCGCTTGATAATGATTTGTCAGCGTCCTTTCGTAACATTATTTATCTGTAGTTTGGGGTGTTTAGCACTTACCAGTCTAGTGCTTTTCTAATATCGCTTTTAGTGTATTGCTTATCTATTTTGAATTGTGGGGTTGGGATATTGGTGAATTTGTTTGGCTTATATGCTCTGGTGATTGCACTCATTTTTAACCAGTATCTGCCTGAATTATTTGGTTATCATGTGATTTTGTAATGCCATCTCTGGTATTATTGAAGCTGGCAATTCAAAATTGTTTGTGCAATCTCAGTTCATTCATTATGGATGCTTTGAATTTTTAAGAGGGTGCACATTTTCTTTAGGAAGGGCAATGCCATCTGTTTCAACGTATCATCTTTTATTCTGCATTCTACTATCAGTACTGATTATGGTTGTAATCATATCATCACATGCTATAGATTTCTGCAGGAGGATCATGGATAATTATGAATGTACTTGGAGGTGGATAGTGGTTGTCATGCTTTTGTTATTTGTACGGTACAATCAATTTTGACAAATCAGTCCATGTTTGGTTTAATCTGTGTTCATAACTGCAACTTAGTACTATAATGGGGTAGTTAGAGCGCACACTATATTGGATTGTCCTTGGTCTATTGTCTAAGTTTGTGGTACACTATGAAAAGTTAGTTTTGCGCGTGTCTTGTCTGCTATTAGAGAGCATTTATTGATCTCAAAAGGAAAGAAAGTGAAGTGCACTTATGGCGAGATAGCTGAATGACTTACCTTGTCCTGAGTCAACAATATATCATTATTCACTTCTAGTTAATCCTTGAGTAATTACGGGGCATTTGGTTTGAACCGTTTGAACTTTGAAGGAATAGAGGTTAGAATGTGGATTGATGGCTGCGACTTCGTAGCTCCCATGTTTGGCATGGGGAATTGAGTGGAAATTTGTGGCAAAGCTCCCATTCCCACAAACTAAAACCATGTTGAGGATGGGAATCAGGTGTGAGAGGGAATTGATGGGAAGTGAATTCTTGTATCATGCCAATTGGAACTAAATGACTCCTTAGAGTAGGATATGCCTTAATTTTGAATTTTTTTGTGAGGATTAAGGAGGCCTGTTAATTTTTGAACTGCACCAACTTCAATTAGCAATGTGTATTTTAGATCAGAAGTCGTTATTGTCAAGAATATTGCATGTTTGTATGAGATCCTTAGTTGATAAGATAGTTTATGGGTCTTTCACAAGTGTAATGAGCCTCAATATTTTATGTTTTAATGAAGCAGGGTCGACAGTTTGGCTACTTGACTAACAGTACATCTGACTGCTTCTTGCTCGTTTAGGCTTTGTACATTTGCCGCACTATGTCTTGATGATAGTTTTCCTCAAGGAAGTTCTGTAGCCAAACATTATGTGCATTTATTTATATTAGTGGCCTTCTCTTCTGCTTCTCTCCTGGAAGATTACAGTGCTTATATTTTCTAATGATTCCTTGGACTGGCTTGTTCTGATTTGTGTCTGCATTACTTTACGCATTGCAATTTGCAAAGAATTACATCTAACTATGAGGTCAAGGAGCTGCAAAAACTGAGTTCATAATCTGTATGCATTTTTCAGGAGTTTGTAACCATGCATTCCACTTCCACTGCATCAGCCGTTGGCTCAAGACCCGTCAAGTTTGCCCTCTAGGTTGGTAGCCCTGGCAGTTTGCACCAGGACCAATGTACTTGTTACTTGTGCCTGTTCACTTTTATGATGTTCTAATTAATTTGACATTGCAGACAACAGTGAGTGGGAGTTCCAGAAGTATGGTCACTAGACGGTCATGGCTTGGGGGCGAAGTTTTCTTCGTGGTTCTCGTACTTCAATACTAGTGATAACTGATGATTAAGAATAAGGCAAGGGATGGTTAATGTTTCTGAAGCTTGAATTTTGGTTTAGACCATTTGTATCTTTGTGGCACTATGGCACACTCCAGCAAATACTGTTATCGAGGGATCTCTATTTTGAAGGTCGTCCCCACGTGTGCTACTCCAGTTTGTGTCTGCACGTGATATTTCTAGTGGTAGAAATTTTACACAAGAAAGGAGAAGTGCCGTCATGCCTTCAATCTTCTCGTATTCCTCAGAAAGAAAAGTTAATTTCCAATGAAAATGTACCATTCTCATCATAGGTTCGAAATCTCTAATATCAGTTTCGAAGAAGTGCCCCCAAAAATGTTAACATCCGCATCACAAAACAAATCGTCTATGATTGCTGGCTTGCGCTTGCTGTGCGGTGTGTATCGATGAATTCTGCATGACTAGATAGCTCGTTCTACGACTCACCACGTTAGATTGTTTAATGATCGATCGGCAGGTACCGTCTCGCTGGCGATTCGCTTTTGCAATTAATAAGCTTACAGGATCTGATGAGCTGTTGTATAGAATTATATCATCTAAAAAAGAATTATAATTGTCCATAATATATACGTTCTTTTGGCCACTTGTCTTTAGGATTGTCAAAAAGTCGAAACAATCAGATCGACTTCTTAAGCGGATTCTTCAACGGCTTTCTAATTTTAAAATTGTATATGCTGTTTATTGTCGTCTCAAAAACGCAAACAAAAATCATCAGTTGTAGCTAAAAGACATTAGTCATAGCTCAAAAAACAAACTTATCAATGCTGCAAAAGCAGTAGTCACTTCCACAAGCACAGTGAAGAGCTCTGAACACTAAACAAGTAGCAACCAATGATAAGCCTTTGTAACTATACAAAAATCAATCAGAACATTTCATATCTCTAGATTCTTAAAGCACTCCTATTCTCATTTATCCCTCCACCACATCTGAATAAACCAATTGGCAATTGATACACCTTCTTAGCATCATACTTGCATCAAGCTTTTCCTTTCAAAGCAGCAATTCATGCTGCAACTGTACTTCTCTTCGTGACGGTGTATGGGTTGGTCTCGAGCAGATTTTCCAGGGATTTCGCCTTCCTGCTTCTCACCCGGCCAGCCTCCTTCAGTAGCTCTGCAAGCCTCCGCTTCTCGTCATCGACATCTGGGTTTGCTGTACCCAGCTTCTCTTCACGCATACCGACAACATATTCCAAGATCTCAATGGCCTCGTCCAGTCTGGTTAACAAAGAATGCAGATACATCAACTGATACATTCCGAGAGAAACAAAACTAACCTTTTCGCATTGGCAAGCATGCTGATGGGAAATAATTTTCCTTTAGATTTTAGTTTTGGAAAGCATCTCAGAAAGATAGCATTGTCTCTGTAGAAATCTGATATAGCATTCTAGCCAGCTAAAACAAGGGTGCTAACATTTCTTATCAAAAATCCAGCTGTTGTTAGTTCAGAATTTGCATCATAATTAGAAAGAATACTAAAAGGCTGACAGTCCACGTCTTACAAAGTAGCATGAAGTTTCCACACGAACAATAGAAAAAAGCAAATGGAAAAGATAAAGCAAGAGGATAAAGTATTTGAAATCCTTCTTTTACAGAACACTAGAACAGCCAGCTACAAGCAACTAAAGATGGTTTTAAGATGGTCCTACTTCAATTAAATTGATCCAACTTTGTAGCAATCAATATTTGCTCAATTCAATTTGAGTTACAAAAAGCTGCACAAAGAGACTAATCATGTGTCAAGATGGAAGATGACAAACACCAACAAGAAAGACTCAAGGATTGCCATTTATAAGGGTACCTTTACCCTACATATCCCCTAATATCTCCAGGGCATCAAGAGCACTAACAAACGGAAATTGATACATTGTGTAAATTGTCACATGGACCAGTTAGCGATAAATCACGGGGAATAAGAAAGGTGAGGTGTACAAGGAAACACTTCACTTTTATAACTTTTCAGAAAAAGAAAAGGCTATCTAGGGCCTTGACGGCTGGCAATAATGAGAAGTCTAACAAACCTATGGGTTATTGGCTAGATGAAAAGTTAACAGTTCGTTTGCCAAAGCACAATATATGCTGCAAGACGTGGTAAAGATGCATATTTGCAGATGGTGATGTATATAATCTATTTTGCAGTAGCCAGTAAGAACTAACTTGAAGCAGGAATCAGTAGGGAGCTTACCTTCCCATTGCATCATAAGTTCCAGCAAGATTGCTGTATACTCCTAAAGTATCCGGATGATATGGCCCATATTCTTGCTCCAGAACGGTTCTAGCTTCCTCGAACAGTTCTGCGGCTTCATTGATGGAGTATCTTTGAACACATGCCAGCCCCATCTGGTTCAGCGCAACACCAAAGAAGGCAGACTTTTTCTCGCCACATGTGCGGAGCTTTGCAATCGCACTCTTGAAGGAGTCGTACACCTCTCCATAATTCCCCAAAATATAGTGCAAGACACCAATCTGAGCTTCAATTCCAGCAATTGTGCTCTGTTGACCGGCAGAATTGTTGTACATCTTTAAGGCCTTCTGGAGTAACTTCAGTGCTTGCTCATGCTCATTCATGGTCTCGTATATGGCTGAAACATCAGTTAATCCAGTGGCAATTTCTTCAAGAGAAGTACCCGGAATAGGTTTCTGATAGATCCTAAGGGCATTTTCACAGTATGACTTCGACTCCCTCAGCTTCCCTGTCTTGTTGTACAGATCTGCAAGCCGCAGAAAAACAGAAGCCACAGTTGCATGATTCTCCCCTTTGCTAGTCTTGAATACTGTAAGAGCTTTCTGGTAAGAAAACACAGCCTCATCATACCGACCCAATGAGAGATAAATGTCACCAATGCTGCAATCCACTGAGGCCACCTCAGTCTCCTGGCCATTGGCCACCATGGCCATGCTAGCCATCACTAGATGCTCTAAGGCAGCTTCATGGTCACCTTTTGTGTCACAAATAAGACCCATCAGCCTCCTATCAGCCGTTTCTTCTAGAGACGCCGGTTCACCGTTCTCCCTGTGGATGTCAAGAGCCATCTGGCACAATCTTTGTGCTTCATCCAGTTGTAATGCCTGCACATGAGCCTCAGCCAAGTACCGGCAAGTCTCTCCGACCCTTGGGTCCTTCTCTCCCAATGTTTGCTTCTGAATTTCGAGCCCCGCAGCATACCATTGCAGTGAGAGTGCAGTCTGACCTAGCATCCCATAAGTGTCTCCCAATTGCATGCAACCAGAGAACTTTGCAAGAGCATGCTCCTGGCCTTCCTCAATAACAGGGATCTCGAGGGATCGCTGTAGCACAGGTACAGCCTCTTCATACTTTCCCAAGTTGCAGTAGATTGCTGCCACAACATGTAAACTCATCACCAAGTTCAAGCTTGGTTTTCCACCTGCGCATCTCTCGAATGATTTGGTGGCACGGAGAGCGTATTTCAGTGCCCGCCGGGGATTATCAGAGGCAATCAAGTCTCTTGCATGCTTAAGAAGAAATGGACCAAGGTCTGGGTTATCAAGCCCAGCATCTTCTGTTCCATTCTGTGGATTGGCACTAGCTTTCCGGCGACGGCCAACTCGGCTTCCGGGTTTGCTGACCTCACTCTCGCCTTCCTCAGGGAATGCCTTGCCATTAGGGCCGACGGAGGCATCAGACTCAAGCTGTGATTTTGCAACCTTTTTCGACTTCTTCGATGAATTAGAAGACTGTGTCTTGACAGGGGTCCCGTTCCCAACAGTAGTCACCACCGCATTGGCAACACTCCCACACTCCTCCTCAATCACCTTCATGGCCTCCATCTCCCCAGCAACGAGGTGGCGAAGCTCTGAGTCAATCCTCGATTCCTCCCCGTCCGACCCAAAGCTCTCGCGTGATGGGGACCCACCCTCACTTGAGCTCTCCATCTCACACACATTGTCGTAGAGCTGCTCAATCGAGGGCTCCCCAGCACCAGAACCCTCAACATGCATCTCAAGTGCCTCACTTTGCATGTTTGCCATCATGATTGAGGCCACAGGCGACCTTGGCGTGGACAAATTCTCCTTGTTTTGAAAGGAATTCACCTCATTCGGCGCCTTCTCTGTAACAACTCCATCCACTATAATTCCAGGCATCTTGGGGGACAATTAGGCCAAAGTTGTTTTTCCCCACCGTCTGCTCCCAAGAACAGACACAGATAAACAACCTCTCCACAATACCTAGCAAGAAACTGAACAAAATCAATTAAGCTAAAATGTAAATGCTACAAAATCAAATCCGCAAGAATCAATTAATGAAAATTCCAACATCGGCTACTTGGAAAGCTATTAATGCAGTACTAACAAACTGATTTAACTGCCGCTCAAATGCAGGACATCAGATCAGATTTCTTCACCTAATAGAACGAATTGACCAAATGAATAGCGACAAAATTGCAACTTTTCAGCAGCAAATGCATCAGGAACGGGACAGATCGCAACAATCCAAGAATGCAACCTAGAATGGCAACAACAGGAGGCAAACACCGCCAGATCTACCAAAAGGTGCCATCTCCCCGCCACCCATTGCTCAATTCCTCAAATGGGCACACATTAAATTCTGACCAGATCTCACCCCAACCCACTTCACAAAGATAACCC
The DNA here is from genome assembly GCA_017311315.1 of Dendrocalamus latiflorus. Lineage (NCBI taxonomy): Eukaryota > Viridiplantae > Streptophyta > Magnoliopsida > Poales > Poaceae > Dendrocalamus > Dendrocalamus latiflorus. Next base: position 31,764,599 of record CM029633.1, read on the forward strand.
CCGCTAAACAGCACAATCGAACAAGAAAACAAGCAATGAAAAGAAACGATTCTTGCAAGTTTCAACCGAACCTCTAGACACGATTACAATCGGCGCAAAGAAGACATCTAACTAAACTGCCGAACTGTGGGTGAAAACAACATAACTCACGGACATTTCAAGAAGCCAGCAAATCGAAGGGAGAGAAAAGGGGGCATGAACTGTACCTAAAACCAGGCAGGGAAAAACGGCAGGACACCTCAAGAAGCGCACCAAGAAACGGTCCTGGGGGAAGAAATGGAACGGTTTCTGGGAGAACGAGAGGGTAAGAACTCGTACCGTACCTCAAAAAGCAGCCATTTGCGGGGGCTGAAATAAAGTTTCTGAGCTTTTCCGGTGTCTCTTCCTCTCCTCTCGATTCGCAGGAAGGAGAGAAGGGGAAGGACGAGGCTAACCCGGTATTTATATGCGTGCCGTGGCCCGTGACTGGGCTGTACCAGTAGTCCAGTAGTAGCAGCAGCATTTCTTACGCCCCGTTTTACGTTGTCCATTTCGGCTTAGGTTTCTGATTTTTTATTTACTTTTTATTATTTATTTTTTTTGTTTTAACTGTTTTTTTAACTTTTTTACCAATTTTTTCATATTCATTTACATTGTCTGTGATAGACTAACCTATTTTTTATTTTTATTTTTTAAAATTTAATTATACTAAATAAGTTACCATCAGTTACAGTATAATTTCAGCTAGCTACAGTGTAATTTTAGCCATAAGCCAGCTTATTTCAGCCCAACCGAGTGGCACCTTAAATATCTTGTTTCTTAATTTTATTTTTTTAGGTTTTTAGAATTTTTTTGCTTTTTTCTTTCTTATTCTTTTATATTGTCTTTGATAATATAATATTTTTATTTTTTAAAATTTTAATTACTCAGAAAAAAATTAACAATAACTATAGTGCATTTTTCATTTGGAAGAGCATGGATGCACTACCCGTCTTAAAATTACTTTATACTTCTGTTGGCATTGCATTGGCTAATTATGCAAAAAAAAAAGGTGAGATGAAAAGGCTACCTTCGCAATACTAACTGTCCCAGGTTACTAAATTTAAATCTTCTACGGAGTTGCTAGAGCAATTATTAAGGCCTTTGCATCGGCTAATTCCGCAGGAAACATCTATCGTAGAATAACTACAAAATTTATGTGTTGAAAATAGCATTTTAAGTTTTTATAAAAACACAAGAAAATTTCTATATTTCAAGTAGGGCAACATTAATTTTACAAAAACATAAGAGTTCTCAAACGAGTTTTCTGTCAGGAAGTCACGCTCCAAATGGGCCTTACATTCTCACATGAATAGGAGGAAAATATGTTGAATCGTACGAAAATTTTGAGGTGCACAAGAGAGTTTTTTTAACTTTTTTTTATGGTAGGATCTTGGTAGGGCATGCTTGAAGTCCATACATGGAACTGTTCACGGACAGAGGCGGACAACCAGCTTATTAGGGACGATTTTTTTTGTTTTGTTAAATATCATCTGGATGTTTTCTTCTTAACTATCATCCAGATTTAAGACTGTTAAATTAGATATCCAATGGCCATGAATTCTTCTCCATCCTCTTGAATTCTACTTCCCTTCCCCTTGAAAAAATATCCCTCCTTCAAAATCAAGAGGCAAATCTCTAATTCAAGGGTTACAATTTTGAATGATAATTAGAAAGAAAACATCCGGGTGATGTCTAGACACTTCCTTTTTTTACTGTGTCTTTTAGTTTTTAACTGTAACTTATTAATTTAATAATTAATAATAATTAAAAAACTTTAAATTAAAAGTCAATTGAACCGAAAAGAATAGGCCATGATATGCCTCTCAGGCTGCGGCCTCTGAAGTCTGAACTTACCTGTGGGGCCCAACCTCGCAGAGGATTGTTCATGTCAAGTGAAGTACAACACACCCTGTTTTCCCGGTTCTCGGCAAACACATCAGGTGGCATCAACGATCAATAACATCTATCAATCAGCTCCTAAATACTGTGGTCCTGTTAAATGTTCACCATGGAACTGGGTGTTGCTCCTAAAATTAGCTAAGAGAGAGTGTGTTTTCTATTGGAAAATACAGGTTACATACATGGTTGGTACAGGTTACATACATGGTTGGTGAACTGAAACAAGTCCTTGTGCTTGCGCTGTTTTGCATACAATTTCTCGTTAGATTGGACGTTAACTGGCTGCTTTCATTTTGTAATTAAAAGGAAGACGGGAACCAGAGAGACACGGAAAGAATATGCTGGTCCTATGCTAGCTAGAGGAGGATGAGGAGTCAAGTGCACACCTCTTGCTATCAATGGTGCCGACCAGAAAAGAGAACAGCATCCTTCCATTGTTTACAACTCAGTGTCCTTAATTTGTTTCAAGTACCTTTTGTGAGCTAATCCTCCGTTGAAGAGTTCAGAACATTAGTGTTTCCTCATCAATCAAAGTGCATAGTTGGATACTCTAAAACACCATGCTGTTACATGAAACATCATCCTCTGTTTTGAAGCACATTAGGTAGTATACAATATAGTTTAATCCTGTGTATGATTGCAAGATCTTTTTGGAGAGCTGTTTTGATAATCGTTCCTTTTCTCTGTTGTTTTTCTCTTGAAAGAGGCGAAGTGGCTTCTTATCTTTGTTGTTTCTTGGTTGTTAGTAGGAGAGAGAGGGCAGGCCAGAGTGGACGATCGGTTGGCAAGAAAGCGATGGAAGGGCTGAAACGAAGGTTGCCATGTTGCAATTAACAAACAGGCATAAAACAATGTGTTAGTTGCAGCAGTAGGAAGACAGAACGGAGGCTTCAGGGTAGGCGAGACTTTCTCATCACCGGTCGGCCGGCGAGCTAGCTAGCTTGGATGGATGGATTCCCCTGAACAACTCGAACACATCTGATAGTCTGATCTGCATTCTAATGGAGCTTTGTGATAGCTAGCTTCATGGTGGCTGGTCAATGCTTTGATTAAAACTTAAAAATGGGCTAATTAGCTAATTAATTCTCACCACACAGTCACATACAGTATGCAAATATACAGCGCTGCTCTGTAGTCTGCACTGGTAGCCGGTGTTGACAATTTATCAAGGGCCGCTGGCTTCGTGACACGGCCTGCTGTGGTGAGTCGTGACAACCGTACGATGCTTTGATTGATTTCTTACCACTGTACCGGCCGAAAGAAATACTTCTTCTTTGCCGGAAAAAAAATCGTATGAGACAGGACTTCACGTGAGCTCTACTTCTCCACCGTTTGGATCAAGATTAACGGCTAAAAAACCTTCCTTCTTTGCATATATGTGCACGAAAGAAAACAAGCGGCGGGTTCAGTTGGCCTGTCATTTTTATGTCACCGAACTGCACACTGGGTGCTTTAAAAAAAATCACGCACTGGAACAACGTTTTCAGAACAAAATGAACACGGCGCGAGGGATCCGTTAGTTTCATCCATGAATCATGATATTCTAGTTTCTTAACAGAGATGAGATGGCTCAAAACGGCGATTGGATTTGGACGATGGAAGCAACGCAAGAGCATCGTCGTGTTCTTGACCTGACAGGCAACCTTTTTTTTTCCCGAGCGCACCGGCACGAGTCGGGGGGTTGCTAAGAGCGGCAGCTAGCTCCCCAGATTCCACTGTTTCAGTCACGTTTCGGCCACCGACCACCGTGCGGTGCGGTACCGTGCCGCCGGGACTTGGATTGGATACATGTTCGCTGGCGCAGAGGATTGTGCATGGCCGTGCGGTGGAGTCGAGGTACAGTTACGCGGCGTGCCGCATGCTCGTGGAGCCGGCCGGCCGGAAGAAAACTGGGCCGCATCACATGGACGCGCGCGTGTGCGGGAAACAAGGCGGATCGCGAGTAAAGATGGCAATGGGCCCGTTTCCAATCCCCAGTGGGTAATTCCTCCATTAGAGAGTGGGAATAGGGCAAATATGCCCCCCACGGGACTGTTATCGACCCCTATTGGGTGAGGCGAGGTCGGGGTCATTCCCCTAAGCCCTCGTCCCTGTGAATCCATGGGGTACTCATGTAGTACGGTCCAAGCGGTCAAATTCAATATATATATTATCTGGCCCAACCCAATTATCACAGTCATATAATTTCAACCCTAATCTCTCTCTCAGTCTCTCCCACCCTAGCCATCTGCCCGCCTCCCTTCCTTGTCCCTTCTCTAGTTCTTCACAGCACAAAAGAGTGAGATTGGGAGAGAGAGTGCGACCATGGCAGCGCCTATGACCTTCGACATTGACGACGGCCAGTGCAGACCTCTTTCAACTTCCCTATCTTACCCACTGTTGCCGCTTTCCTAACCCCGTTCGACGCTACGTTCGATTCGCGAAGGGACATTGACACCTTGGACCGACCGCCACCGGATCCGATCGATACAAAGACGGGCCTCATTGGATCTGAAGCCAGCCTGCCCCTGTCAACTCTGCCCGAGAAGGAGAAAGCTCGACCTAAAGGACCATCATCGTCTCCGACCGCCAAAGACATCGCCGCATCCAACCCAAAGCTCCTTCCCCCGATCGGGCAAAGCATCTAATCCAAAGCATCGCCACTTGAAGAAAGCCCCTTCTCCGATGCCAACTACCAAGTCTGACCACAACGTTGTCGAATGTCTAGGGTTAGCACTTAGTAGTTAGTACTATTCAATCTTGTATTCTTGTTGTATTCAATAGCAATTTCATGACTGATCGTAAGCACCAGAATACCAATTGCTAGCAACTTCTCTACATAGCACATAAATTATGTAAGTTTTAAACTTTCAATGCATCAATTTGGAGTGGTGACTGGCGAGAAGAACTTTTTGTGATTTTTAACTGCACATATATGGAACACTGAATTTGAGTAAAATATACAGTGATAATGTGAAGAGTGTTCTGTGAAAATTGTGTATGTTACGTATATGGATATTTTCTTCTGGAATAACATTTGCTCATTGATTGGTTTGTTCTTGTTTGCTTGTAGAATATTGTGATTATATATTTTTTTCTTCACCTCTTGAATGAATCACACTGTAATGTTGTGTGGTCTACTGGCTTATAGAATATTGTGATTCTATATTTTTTCTGTTTGGTAATTGATGACTACTAGCTTTGGGTCTTGTCTCCAAGATATTCAAGAAGGTCTTTAGGTGATTGTTCAAATACAACAAGATTCATATTTTGTGCTCTTTGTCTTGTCAATCAACTATCATGCAGGAACTTGAACTTTGACCTGTGACTTGTGAGATTTCTACTCCATATTCAAGAATCCTTTTGGTTATTGGTAAGGAACTATCCTTTTGGTTTATTTTGCTACCTGTGTGTACCTAAGGCTGACTGCTTATGTGGCTGTGTTTGAGAGTTGAGAGTTGAGAGTTGATGTGGTGAACTACTTATTTAATTATGAACTTATGATCTGGTCATGTACTCATGTGGTGAACTTGTAGCGTGACTAGTATCCTACTTATATCTGTGTGGTCATGTGGTGAACTATTTAATTTGCTAGCATTTTGCATCTCAAAATAGTGATTTTCATGCTGGCAATGCTATCAAGGACAACAATATGCCTGGTAACTCATTACTGTTCTTCTGCATCGCCTATTGGACCACACTTGCATGGTAACTCGTTACTGCTCTGCTTGCCTTGGTTATTCAGTCCTTTTACTAGTACTACAACTTTTATTTGGTATGATTACTTTGCACACATTAGTTACATACTTACATATCAAAAGTTGTGTACAATTAAGCATTGGAGGTGTCCAGATAACAGACTACAGAATTATCATATAAGCAGGTCACAACGAGTATTTGTACTAGTAACAAAAGGGTGAGAAAATAGGCAAGAGCATTTTAAGCTCGGAGGCAGGAACCCGTCGGGTACTTGTTACTCACACAGGGACAAGGACGGGAAAAATCTGCCCCTGTGACCGGGGATAGGGACAGGACAATTTTTTAGGCTTGAGGGGTGGGAACGTTCCCGTGTTCCCTAGCAGGTGCAGCCCCATTGCCACCTTTGATCGCGAGGAATTGGGCTTGGGAGTTCAGGCGCTATGTGGGCTGTCACGGGGTGTTCATGGAGCCACACCGCCCGATTCGTCCCACGTAGCCATGTTCTTTTGGGTTGTGTCTGATAACTTTTAATTGTGGTTGATTTTTTTAGTTACGTTTTTAAGACGGTAGTAGATGATAAAGATTCTGATATAGACAATATATATAATTTTAGATTTAAAAAACTATTCGAAGAATTTGTTTTGAGTAGTTGCTCTATTTGTTTCTGTTGAGGAACCGTCGCTGGCGACCAGTCCGATCGATTCCTCTGCTAGAACAAGAACGAATCAATCACATAATCACAGAGAGACAATAGATGAACACACAGAGAGATAGAGAGAACTCCTGGTCTTTCTTTATTGCTTTCATTCATGTGTACATAATGAGGGGGTATAGGTCCCTATTTATAGACTACAATGAGGTGCCCACCATGGGCCGCGGGCTGCTGGCCCAGGCCCAGGTTTCTTAACACTCCCCCTTGGGCACTCATCCGACATGTTCATGCCTCACTAAAACTCCATAAAAACCCAGTGGGAAAAATTTGGAGAAAGAGCACATGATACATGTGATGCTGCGATGCACGAATTGCCTCATTAAAAACCTTGGTCGAGAAACTTCATGGAAAACTCGTCAAGGGAAAAGAGTACAATTCACCCAAATTCATTTGGTCTGCAGGACTTTATTCTTTGGGTACTTAATCTTCATGATCAAGATTTAATAACGAGCTTAAGAGAATTCTCCCCCTGAATTCTGCACTTCTCTAAGTCTCATCATTCCAATCCCTCACACGCACCTTTCAAAGCTAGATGCGGGGAGTGACTTAGTGAACAAGGCTACATGACTTAGTGCGCAGTACTTTATTCTTGTCCATCTTTGCAATTCATGAGCATAGAGGAACTTGGGGTTGATATGCTTACATAGCCCGTCTGCACTTGTGCAACGCAAGCTGTATTATCTTCATGGATAATTATGGGGGTTTGCACAATATTCATTCCACATGACTGCTGGATGTGGTGAACCGTTCAGCGGAACCAAGTGCACTCTCGTGCGGCTTTATACAGTGCTATAATTTCTGAGTGGTTCGTCGAAGTAGCTACAAGGCTTTGCTTAGACGATTTCTAGGAAATTGCAGTTCCACCACATGGAAATACATAGCATGTTTGCGACTTAGCGGTATGCGGGTCATACAGATACCCAGCATCTGCATAGTCAATCAAGTTCAGATCTTGATTCTTTCTGTAAGACAATCCAAGGTCTTTGCTTCCTTTGAGGTATCGGAAGGTGTCCTTTATGCCCTGCCAATGCCTTTTGGTGGGCTCTGCACTATACCTTGCTAAAAGGTTCACGGCAAATGCAATGTCCGATCTAGTGCAGTTTGCTAAGTACATGAGTGCTACCACTGCACTCAATTATGGGAATTCCAGTCCCAGGACTTCCTCCCTCTTTTCCCTAGGTCGGAAAGGATCTTTTTCTTGCTGTAAAGACCTCCCGATCATCGGTACTTTCGATGGGAATGCCTTCTCAAAGCCAAACCTTTCAAGCACCTTCTGGGTGTAGGTAGACTGATGTACCAAGATTCCTTCAGGGACATGCTCAAGCTGCAGACCTAAGCAAAACTTGGTTTTGCCCAAATCTTTCATTTCAAATTCTGACTCCAAGTAGGAGCTTGCTTCTTTTATGTCTTCTGCTGTCCCGATGATATTCAGATCATCTACATACACAGAGATTATACAGAATCCATTCTGGGATCGCCGTATAAATACACAAGGACAGTCTTCATTATTCGTGTAGCCTTTCTTGCAGAGAAAGTCGCTCAAGCGATTATACCACATTCATCCAGATTGTTTCAGTCCATACAGTGACTTTCTGAGTTTCACACTGTACAGATTTCTATTTGCTCTGTCTTGGTTCGGGAGAGGTATTCCTTCAGGGACTCATATAAATTTCCGAATCCAAGTTACCGTAAAGGTATGCAGTCACAACATCCATCAATTTTATTTCTAAATTCAAGTTCACTGCCATTGAGATCAAATATCTAAAGGTAATTCCACTCATGACTGGGGAGTAGGTTTCTTCATAATCAACTTCAGGATGTTGAGTGAAACCTTGGGCTACTAGCCTTGCTTTATATCTCACCACTTCGTTTCTTTCATTCCTCTTTCGAACAAATACCCACTTGTGCCCTACGGGGTGCACATGGGGAGGCGTGCGGCATACGGGCCCAAATACCTCTCTTTTGTTCAGAGATAGCAATTCAGTTGCTATTGCCTTCTTCCAATCTTCCCTATCTGATCTTTTCGTACATTCAGCAAGCGATGCAGGCTCGAGATCAAGATCAATAATGGAGGCAATTTTCTTTGCGAAGTAGATATCGATATTAGTTGTTGTCCTATTCAGGGACTCTCCCATGTGCACATAATATATAGCTATTTCTTCATGAGTTGCTACTTCTGGAGCGATTGCTTCTTCTGGAGCTTCACCTTGCGCATCGCTTCTTTCAATTGCGGTGGCAAATCCCTTTAGTTTTTCGGTTCCGATGTGTGCGCACACATCCATGCCGACGGGGATATTCAGATCCGGTATGCCCTCTTCTGGAGGTGTCATACTTGTGCCAGGTCTCAACTGGCTCCCCTTCTCATTTTGGGGGACTTCAATGATCGGCTGTGATAAATCCCGCTTATCCTTTTTCGCCAGGCGTCCCCGGTTACTAAGGATTCGAGGAACCGGAGTTCTCGTCCTCTTTTTTATTTTTCTGAGGCCTCTGGACGAGATTAGGGATACCTTCTATTTTCTTTGGTATTTCAACCCTCTCCGGTGCAGTGCGTGCAGGCACATGCGACTTAGTCACGCTCTTCAAATCAATAAAGTGATCAGGCAGTTGATTTGCTAGTTCTTGCAAATCGATTGTCTTCTGGACTTCTCTTGTCTTCTGGACTTCTCTATTTGCTTTACTAATGCGCGGGTCATCTGCATGGATTCCCGTGGCTTGCCATGTAATGTCTTCTGGACTTCTCTAGTGCGCGGGTCATCTGCATGGATTTCCCAGGCTTGCCACGTAATTTCCCGACATTCTTTATCAAGGGGTTGATTTCCTCCCCCTAATGTCGGGAAATCTTCGGTGCTGACCCTTGCGCTAGTTGCATAAGTGAATGGATGTTGTAGGCCGAAGGTCTAAGGTTGATGAGATTCGCTGCATGTAGGACTGCGGATCCCGACATGTAGCTGGCAAATTACAATTATGCAAGAGGGGTTGGGCAATAAATTTAATTCTCTTAATTAAAGCCTCTACCAAACCATTCTGGGTATGGACATGCGGTACCGAATGCTCAACTGCAATTCCCATCGCCATGCAATAATCATCAAATGCCTTTGAAATAAATTCTCCGGCGTTGTCCATTCTGGTGGACTTGATCAGAAACACATTTCTGACACAAATGATCTGCGAGATCAATTTTGCAAAGGCGTGGTTTCTTGTGGACAACAAAACCCACATATGACAATTTCGAGGAAGCGTCAATGAGCACCATAAAATACTTAAATGGCCCTGAGATGGGCTTAATGGGACTGCAAATGTCTCCCTGGATGCGTTCCAAGAATGCAGGGACTTCATCCTTCACTTTCAGAGTGGAGAGTCTAGTTATTTGTTTCCCGGTGGCACATGCAGGGCACACAAAATCTTCATGATTCGGGAAATTCTTCACATTAATATTTATGCCCATGCGAGTTATTTATTATGTTTCTCATCATCCTAAGACCTGGGTGGCCTAATCTGTCATGCCAGAGACAGAATAGTTCAGAGCTTCTAAATACCGTCTTCAGGACAGTGTACGCTGCAGGCGCCTTAATGTTGGTATAATATAGCCCAGTTTCAAGTGAAGGAAGTTTTTCTAATACACGTTTTCTTTTCATTCTCTGCGCGCTTTATAATGAGCAGGTATTCTTTACCGTACTCTTCTTCAGTCTCAACGCGGAAACCATTGGCGCAAATATCCATCAAACTTAGGAGAGTTCTAGTCGATTTTGGGTACAATAAGGTTTCTTTAATGACCAAAGTTGTGCCCATTATGGCTCTTCCGGAACCAATTATACATGCATCGCTTCCGGCGATTGTCGTAAGGCTGCCAGTGCTCTTACGTATCGACTGAAAATACTCAATCTCTCTTAAGATGATATGCGTTGTGCCGCTGCTAGCTAAGCACACTTCCTTCATAGGGCGCTACACATGTTTTAATATAGGGTATTATTAACATGTATGGGAAGGCAATCAACACATAAAATACACCAATATCAGAACATATCATGCCATTATAAACTGAATAAATGAATGAATTCTTCCAAAAATCATCCAACCATCACGAGAAAATAACAATTCTTAAGTACCATCCATGCAAATATTAACATATTCTTCTACACAAAATAAATGACAATTAAAGTCTAAATGCATTCAGTGCACTAGACTTCTTCTGCTATTTTCTCGGGGGTGACATTCTCTTTCAAGAGAAATCATGGCATTGGCTGCTTCTAGGTCGAAAAGGGGTGCTGCTGTCGCAATGGTCTCAAACACCATCAGCGCGGGCAGCTGCTCAGAATGCTCCCCCTCAACCAATGCAGAGTGGGCTACATGTGCCCTTTGCCATCCCGTTTTGGCTTGCTAGCCTTATTCTCACGTGGAGCATCTGATTTGCCTTTCTGGGCTGCGGTCATACCATTCCTTCCCCTTCTCTTCATAAAGGGCTTTCGCACCTTGTAGCTCTCGGCGTTGGCTTTACGGCCAGCGGAGCTCCCATGTGGCTAAGTGACTTAGTTCTTTACGGAGAACTTTGTCCTGAGCCTCCGCAACCTGCATCATATCAATCAATTCGGCATATTCCTTATAGCCGTCTTGACGATAATTGCGTGCGGATTGTACTTCATTTGGGTGGAAGGATTTTCTCAATTTTCTGTATTGGGGTACAAATCCTGTGCAAGGCAGAATTATATTCCCCGACCGTCTTAAAGTCGGCAAACCTCAGTCTGATCCATTCTTACTCTGCTTGAGAAAGAATGGTGTACTTTAGCCTCTCAAACCAACTTCTTGAGTGCGGTCCAGAGTGCTAGTGTGCTTTTCTCCACCATATACTCATTCTTGAGAGTGAGACAGATGTGGTGCCTGAGAAAATGAAGTACCTGATCACTCTCCTCAAGTTTGGGTTGAGCGTCATTCAGTCCGCCTATCCCAATAGCAGCGCGGAGCTTCTGGCTCCAAGTACAATCTCGACATCGGATGCCTACGTCAGATAGTTTTGGCCATGCTGGGCCAGCTCCTCGAACTTCCAGTTCGTTATGCTAGTCATCTAAATGTGTATAAGTCTACTGCTGGTAGACATGCACGGAATAATTCACTGCGGGTAAATAAATGGTACAAAAGGTTCTCGCAATGTTTCAGAATTTTCTATGCATTTTCTATCATTTTACTGCTAATTTCAGTGATTAAAAGCAATTTTCAGCAATTACAATTAACCAAAACAGTAAATAAATACAGAAAATACAGATAATAAAAATGGCATAAATAAATAAGCTTCAAATGCTAAAATAATTCAAAATTCGGATTCCCGAGGCCCTTTTATGCTAAAATATGAAATTTCAGCAAATTCTGCAATTCCAGAGGATTTCTGCGCAAACTTTCAGTTCAGAGAAAATTCTGTGCAATTTTCTGATTTACCGAGGGGTTTTCTGTAAAACTTCTGGACCCACTCGTAAATTTCAGGGCTTATACGTAATTTTCGGAACTACGAGGCCTTTTCTGCAAGATTTTGGGACTTAAATTAAAATTCAGGGGCTTCTTTGTAATATCTCGAGGGATGAAGGACTTTTCCACAAAATCCGGCCCCGGCCCATTTTTCTTCTCTCCCCCTCGGCGGCCCATCCCGTTCCCCCCCCGGCGGCCCATCTCCCTTCTCCCCCCTCCCCCCCGCGCGGCCCATCTGGCATTTGGCCTTCCCGATCCATTCAACAGGAGGGGAGGAGGCGTTAGGGTTTCCCCTTTCTCCTCTCGGGCGGCGGCGGCGCAAAAGGGAACGGGAGGCGAGCCGGCGCACGCGGGCCAGGAGGGGCGGCTGCAGGCCGGGTGGCGGCGTGGCAGCTTGGTGGGGGCGGCCCGAAGGCGGCGGAGCTGCTTCCGCCGGCGGCAACCCGAGCGCTAGGGGACGGTGGGCCCAGGCGCAGCGGCGGGAGGCGGCGGCGCGCGGGGAGGAGCCGGCTGTGGGCCGGGAGGCGACGCGCCAATCCAAGCGAGCTCGGGCGGCGTGCGGGCGCAGAGCCGGCGGCGGCGGCGCACAGCGCATTCGGGCGACTGGGGCCGGCGGTGGAGTCGAAGTGGCGCGGCTTCGGGCCGGTGGCCGGTGCTTCAGCGGATCCGGCAATCGACCTCGACATCGGGCGGGGCTTCGGGTGTGTAGCCGGTGGCGCCGTGCGGGGCGACCGGGTGCGGTTCGAGCGGCCGGGTGGCGCGGCGCGGGCGACGGCTTCGGGCCGAAGCGACCGAGGGCGGGTAGGCCGTCGGCGGGCGAGCTGCGCCTTGCGGCAGCGAGCGTCGGCGGATGGGGAGAAGCCAGTACGGCGGCGGCGCGCCGGCACTTGCGGGCATGGGCGCTGGTGGAGGCCGACTGCGGGCGGCCGAGCACGAGCGACGAGCAACGGCGGCCATCGGCGGCGCACAGCTGCGGGTGGCGCGCGGGCGGTCAACCCGAAGTGGCCGCATGCTGGCGGCGGGTGAGGGAACTAGGGCGCCGGCCGGCCGGAAGACGCGAATGCGGGCGCGCATGCTGGCGCGGTGAAGGCCATGGCATCGGCCGGTAGCATACGGCGGCGCTTACGGGCGCGGTTACCAGAGCATCGGCCGGCGTCCCGTGTGGGTATGCAGGAGAGCAATCGGCTGCTGGCCGGTGGTGCCACATGCTCCACAACTTCCTTCTGGCCGGCGGCCGCATGCAATGCCAATACCCTCTTTTTTTTCTTTTGTCGTGCAATGACCAAACAGATAAGATGCATAACAAAATTTCCGTACAATGATCGTGCATGATCAAACAAAAATAATGTAGAAATTTCCGTTTGCAATCTACGATACAATCGACATCTACCCCGTTTCGCAATCTACCGATCGACATTGTGCCGGCGATTTCAGATCTGCTCGCGGTAGATTGGGGCGGATTTGCATCGCTCTACATTGCAATCGACATCTACCCCGTTTCACAATCTACCGATCGACATTGTGTCGGCGACTTCAAGTCTGCTCGCGGTAGATTAGGGCGGATTTGCACCGTAGAGATTCAATCTAGAACGCGAAAAGAAAATACAAATTCAAAAGCGATCTAGAAAATTCAATCTGTGCTTCGATGATTACCTCGTTCACCAGAGCGAAGTCGTGCTGATAACGTGTTGAGGAACCGTCGCTGGCGACCAGTCCGATCGATTCCTCTGCTAGAACAAGAACGAATCAATCACATAATCACAGAGAGACAATAGATGAACACACAGAGAGATAGAGAGAACTCCTGGTCTTTCTTTATTGCTTTCATTCATGTGTACATAATGAGGGGGTATAGGTCCCTATTTATAGACTACAATGAGGTGCCCACCATGGGCCGCGGGCTGCTGGCCCAGGCCCAGGTTTCTTAACAGTTTCAAGGTTCTTTTTGTCTTACGTGATTTTCCCGCGGGCAGGGGGGCGTGCAATGCCACCGTGATGGGCCTTGCTGTCGGCGATAGTACTACCTGGGGATTATTTGGATAGATTAGGCCTGTTGTTGCAGGATATTTCCTTAGGCCCAACTTTGGATACCAATACGGCCCATATATCATCTTGATGCGCCGAAATAGGCCGGAACGGTTAAAAAACTTAAAATTACGGTGGAAGTAAAATTGGGTGGGGAGTTTTTTTTTTATTTTTTTCCCTCTTTTCCCCGTGGGAATCGCGTACGCCGCCCCCCTCCCCCATCTCTCTCTCACGTCGCCAAGTCGCAAACCCTTCGTCGCCACCACCGCCTCCTCCCGCGGCCCCCGCACCGCCACCTCCTCCCTCCTCTGGTCGACTCCACCGTGGCCTCCTCCCGCCGCGTACCCCTCGGCGTGCGTCCTCTCGCCGCATCCTCCTGCCGCCGCCGCCGCTACTGCGGTGCCTCGTCGAGGAGGGTAATTCTCTTCCGTCTTCCCTCTCCTCAGGGATCGGTTCCATTCCGTTTATTCTGGGATTTGAATCGTTGAGCGCCCACATACATCTACGGATCTTAGCTCCATCGCCCAAACGCCTCAAGAATACTAGTCCTAATAGGGAGGGTCCTATGGGTGCATAAATTCCTAGGGGATTTTCGTTCTACCGTTAAAGTTTTTCCTAGACATTGAAACAGTCCGGTAGGGTTTTGATGGGGCTGATAGTTAAATGGTTCTGGCACCAGTACAACAATGCCCGTGCTTTTGTGCCAGTTTTGCACATTTAACCAACCCCACAATTCCTGATGTGATTTTGCTGTAGCTGTTTCGTGGAAATCATGTCAATAGGATTTCATGCATATAATTCATGCGAACTTGATTTCTTCGGTGGAATTCAAAATGTGGCTTGATGGTTTATTTGTGCTTGTTATTCAGAGGAACCCGACGTATCTTGGTATCAGTCTCAGTATTAGTGTTTTGTATGTAGTCTTGAATTCCTTTATGGTCAAGAAGTTATCTATTATATGTACTGCCAACTGTTGCAGCGCAACTCCTTATCCTATTTCTTATTTTTGTTAGCATCTAAATGGCTGATTGCTAAAGCAAGTTTTTGTTCAGTGCAAATTCTCAATGTTTTATGGACAAGATATTAGCATGGTGAATCAAAAGGAACTACAAGTCTTTATGCATAGTTAGTACAGTGGTCCCTTCACATTTATTACCCTTAACATTATCTTCAATTTTTGCATCATTTTTATGTTTAAACTGTAGTTCTGTTAGATGACTTATATCTATTCAAGTTTATTACTTTTTTGTTTGTTCTGCCATACATACGTTTTTCTCTTAAACATTGTACACACTCCTAAGCAGCACCTTTTGTTTCTAGGTATTGAATAAGTCACGGGTTTTTATGGACTTAAAGCCAGTAGAGGATTTTTGCTGCACTGCTTTTAGAAGTCCTGCTTTATTTCATAGCGGAATCGCAGATCAGAAATTACCTAAGAAATGCTGATGGATCCTCCTGTTATGCAAGTTGAATGCCAACTACAGAATGATGTGGAGAAAACATCATCTATTCCCTACAATAGGAAACATACCTTATCACATGATGATTATGGGTGGCAAGGCTCTGATGTTCATCCAACAAGTGATGCGATAAGCTGTAACCCCGTTGAAGTTAACAATTCTTCTCGAACACACATAGATGAGAAATTAGATGCTTCTTCTGAAAAGTCTCCTGTTAACTTGGATAATTTACCTCAAGAGACACTTTCCGAACCACGAAAAGAAAACAATGGTGAGGATGCTTACTTCAACAATGTAAGATTTCAGTTGAATGTAAGCGCTGAAAGTAATGGCTCCCCAAGTGAGGATGTCAACTTTAATAAACAGTGTGTTAGTAAGGAGGATGTGCATCATTCTGAGGAAGGGATGCATCCACCACCCAGTGCAGAGACAGTACTTAGGTCATGCCAGTCCAATGGAGATGCCCTGCCTTCTCCAGACAGGAAAATGACAGAACAACAAGCCAAAGGGGATGACAATGTTGATGCAGTAAGTAAGGAAGCCGGGACTGATATGGTAAGTAAGGAAGTCGGGACTGATATTGTAGGATATCATGCAGTGCAGAAAGACTTGCAGTGCACGCTTCAAGATCTATCAGAAATAGCTTGCAGCATTGATTTAGTACGTAAAAAATCTTCTCCACAGGAAGAGAATGAGACATCTGTCTCACCTAAAAACAACATGGATATGGATCAGCTTGTCCATAACAGTTGTAATGGTAATACTAATTACAAAGATGGAGAATTGGATATAGGAAATGTTGGAGAAGTAGAAGATCATGCCGTGGCACTTTGGGTAAAGGTACACTTTGTTTATTTTTTAATTCCATGGCTGTGAATTATATTTCGCATGTAATGTTGTTGAGACCTTTACATCCAATTTTCCCCTTCTTATCTAAGTTTGAATTTTGAAGTGATATAAGGAAGTAACCTTTCAAGTTTCAGCTTATAGAGATAAAGTTTTTTGCTACATTAAGTTGTTAGAGGTTTACTTGTGCAATTAATAAGAACACCATGTGTGGATGTGATAAAGTTCTTAGTTTCTTTAGGAATTTCTAATCATAGCTTTAGTTGTGACCGATGCTCAATGACTAAATGCTACACTGGAAGGGTCCACGTAAAGTCTTTGAAACTTCACAAATTTTTACTTTCTGAATGCACTAGCATTTTTTTTCACATTTAGGGAACCTATTCTGGACACCATGATAAGAATCTTGCTAGAGGGTTGTTTGTAGTTACTCCTACAAAAAGCAAAAAAGATAGATGGAGGCATAGAACTTTCTTGCATATCTGGCCACGATGAAGCTTCTAAGAATGCTTTTCTATTATAATTCACATAAGATACTTTTAAGATTACGGTTTCTGATTTTGAAATTCTATATGGTCAAGGTTGGAACTTATAAAATGAGAACTAGCCTTGAAACAGTAGAATGCGAAATCTTGACCATTGAATGAAAGTTAGAGTCTAGGTGTCTCATGGTAGGCACTAAAAGGCACCAATGTCTATTCATATTTGCACCATCTAAATCTGATCCAGTGATTGAGATTTGAGCTTCCTGTTATAGGCGTGGGGCCTTGGGCCAGTCGAGTTATTATTAGGAATTAGAGATTGGTTTCTATTTGAGTTAGAGATTGGTTTCCTTATGTTAGAGATAGAGTTAGAGATATGATATGAGTTTCCATATTATTAGAGATAGGATTGGAATTAGATTCGATTTGTTAGGGGGAGCCATCTATATAAAGGGGCTACCGCATGCTATTATCATCAAGCAGAATAATAACAAAGTCTTCCTAGTCTATAGTCTCCTCTCTCTCCCTACGCCGACTCCATCCGGCCATCTTCTTGGTGGTGTTTACCCGTTATGAACTAAGGTTCATAACAACTTGGTATCAGAGCAGTCGATCCTTCCCCACGACTTCTGCTACCATGGTTTCCGGCGAGGAGGCCAGTTCCGTGAGAGCAACGTTTAAAGCAATCAAGAAGCAAATGGCTGAGATAATGCAGCAGCAGGCCGAGATGAAGTCCCAACTTGCAGATTTGACGCGGCAAAGCATTGCAACCGACACCAGGTTTGCAGCACTTGAATTCAGGAGGAGTTTAGCCGCCGGCTACGGCCCACCGGCCGCATCAGCTCCAAGCCAAGGGGATTGCATCGCTGCAGCGTCTCCATCCAGAGCCTCAACCATCGTCGTGGTCACCGCAGCTCTTGTTCCGGCGTCCCCATTCAGCGCCTCACCCGCCGTCGCCCGGCGTCCGCCGCCGCCGCCAAGATGCATTCGGTCGCCGCCGGCCGTCTGCTCTCTGCGTCGCCTCGCTCTCTGCGTCGGCCGCAGCCGTTCGTCGTCGCCGCCAGGCCGCTGTTCCGCCCGGAGCCGCCGTCGCTCTACCGACGACCTCTGCGCGCGATCCGGCCGTCATCAGCCACGACGCGTCCAGATCCGGCCACCTCCGCTCCAGATCCGGACATCCCCGGCTTCTCCGCGCCGCCTCTGGCCCGGCAGGAAGGGGCCAGCTCATAGCCGCCGGATCGAAGACCCTCGCCGTCCTCGAGTGCCGGTGAACAACCGCCGGCGGGTCCGCCTGCGCCTGTGCAGCCACCGCCGCTCGCTCCTCCTCCGCCCGGGCCGTCTCCGCCCGCGCAGCCGCCGCCGGTCGGTCCGCCTCCGCCTGAGCCGCCGCCGCAGTCCGGGCCACCTCCGCCTGGACCACCGCCGCAGCCGCTCCGCCGGCCGCTTTGCGCCGTCGATCGCCAGGCTGCTGCTCCGCCGAAGCCGCCGCCGCCGGATCCGCCTCCGCCCGAGCCGCCACCGCAGTCGCTCCGGCCGCCGCTCCGTCGGCCGCCCGCTCCGCCGCCCGTTTCACTGGCCGCCGCTGTCACCCTTGGCGTTGCCCCTGGCCGACGCCGTTTCGGCTTGAGGCGTGTATGGGTTGCGGTCGGTTTCTAAACCGACCAACCGATCACTTAAGTCTGTCAAAAAAAAAAAGAAAACCAAAAAAAAACAAAACAAAATTTCAAAAAAAAGGAATTTTTTTTCGCAGGCATCATTTAGCCTTGGGCCGCGTGGATCTGGCCGCCGTCTCCATCTGCTGCAGTACCCTACCACCGTTCGTCTTCTACATCGGCGTCGAAGGTCGTCCATTGGCAGCCGTCTAGCAGCTCGAGGACGAGCTGCATGTCCGGGAGGGGTGTAGTGTTATAGGCGTGGGGCCTTGGGCCAGTCGAGTTATTATTAGGAATTAGAGATTGGTTTCTATTTGAGTTAAAGATTGGTTTTCTTATGTTAGAGATAGAGTTAGAGATATGATATGAGTTTCCATATTATTAGAGATAGGATTGGAATTAGATTCGATCTGTTAGGGGGAGCCATCTATATAAAGGGGCTACCGCATGCTATTATCATCAAGCAGAATAATAACAAAGTCTTCCTAGTCTATAGTCTCCTCTCTCTCCCTACGCCGACTCCATCCGGCCATCTTCTTGGTGGTGTTTACCCGTTATGAACTAAGATTCATAACACTTCCATTCTCATATTTTAAGGGTAGTTCCTACCAAATACCTTGCCATGTCAAGGCATTTCTTTTCCTAGCATAGTTTTGTTAGTATGATCTCTATATATCATACACATTTGGTGTCTATTTTATGACTTTGACTAGGTTTTGTGATATAGAAGTCTACTTTGAAATTTTTGAAGAAGAGTCTACTTTGAAATTTTCGAAAAGGAGTACAGTTATTCTCCTCTATTTATTTAATTTCATTCAGTTAAATCATTGTATCATTCAAGTTAACAGTGGGGTTTCCAGAAATTGAATGACTATCTGTGGTCTGCATATGAATTTATATATTGCAAAAATATGGTCTCATGTCATGCATGAGGAAAACTATATATTTACTTGCAAAAAAAAAGGAATTTTTGTTCACTAAGCTATTCAGAATATCAACAACAGACTCTAAGCTTAACTATTTGCCTAGCACTATGTTCATAATTTTGTTACCTTTTTTTGCATGTTAATTGCTCTCATTATCTCTAATGGCTCCTCTCTGTACTGTCATTTTACCCTTTTTCACTTGAAAACAGTGGAGAGGCAAATGGCAAACAGGAATTCGATGCTGTAGAGTTGACTGTCCTTTATCTACACTAAAGGCCAAACCAACACATGACAGGAAGAGCTATATTGTTGTTTTCTTCCCACGAACAAGAACTTATTCCTGGGTAGACATGCTACTTGTTTGTCCAATTGATGAATATCCTGTGCCACTCGTGAATGGAACTCATCGCAAATGGCGAAAGCTGGTGAAGGATTTGAGTATTCCTCGACGGTTCATTATGCAGAAGCTTGCTATCTCAATGCTTAATTTTAGTGATGAGCTTCACACAGAGGTCTGTTCTTTCTTTTACACATTTTTGTATTCCTGTAGCATCATTGTTGTTCTTGACACTATTTATATGTTTAATAGGCCATAATTGAGAATGCTCGGAAGGTCACAACTTGGAAAGAATTTGCTCTGGAAGCATCATGCTGTAAAGATTATACTGATCTAGGGAAGATGCTTATCAAACTTGAAAATGTAAATCCAAGGACCCTATTTCATATGTTTATTTTATGAAACCTCCTGTCAATTTTTTCCTAGCAAGTTTGATGTCTCTTATTCTGTTTTGCAGAGTTCTATTTCATTAATGCAAATAGTTTAGCATTTTGTCCTCACTTTTACTTATTACATTATGGAAAATTCTCCTTGGTGACTGCGATATATACCTTTATCACCTTATGTGTCTTTATGTGTTTACGGCATCAATGACAGTAAGTCAGGCAGTATATTTCAATAGCTACTTTTATACCGTAAATTAATTTTGTTTTTGTTGTTTCTGGATGAACCAAAGTCATTGTTGTGTACCTTTGGTTATTTTATCCAGGATGTGTCATGAAATGTTGCTAGCATCATGCCAGTGCAATCACCATAACTATGTCAAGTTTTGAAAAATAACCTTTTGATTCAACACTGCTAGGAAATTACATTGCAAATCTTTATATGGAGAGTTAAATCACTGTTATCAGCAGTTGATTGGGAAATTGCTTAAGGTCCAAGGATATGCTCGAGGATAATTATCCTGATACACTTTTATTTTGTTTAGTTCAGCTATGATATCATACAAAAAGAAAACTTATAAAATAGTTTTTTATTGTTTTAGGTCAATTGATCTGTTGTTCAGTGTGACGTCAAAAAATTTAAAGTACAGCTAGGTAGCAAGTGTTTGTTAGGGCCATCTCTACAGCAAACTTACTCTCTGGTGATGCCACAAAAATTAGAAAAATGTTTGATTCTTTGACAGCTAATATGGAAAAAGCCTCTTCCTGGTGTTTCTTGGCATTGTTTCACCTTAGTTTTTAAATTTCAGATGATTCTTCCGGACTACACAAGCTGTCATTGGCTACAAAATTCTCTTGACTTGTGGAGCCAGAGGTGTAATAACTCTCATGACGCTGTGACCGTTGAAATCCTTACTGAGGTAATATGGATTTCTGTTCTCCTTCAGGTTGCACTTTTTTTATTTTAGAATCTGTGATTTAGTTTGTATACATAACTACATATTGCTGCTGCTAGATAGTTCTGCTTTTGATTGTTAATTTTAATAGTAATCAGTTGTTGGATAATGTGTCGTTTACGTTTTATATAGTTTTTGAGTTTGTGACTAAGTTGCATGCTTACAAAATCTCAAGTTACTTGGTTGCTATGTCCATTCTCTTTTTTACTATGAATGTTTTAATATGGCTGTCCACATATCAACATGAATATGGCGTTAACATAATTATTTACTTAATTATTGATAGTCATATTATTAAGTTTTTGAGTTCCTTGCACAAGCTACATAGATCTAGATTGCAGAAGCTCATAGGCTCTGTTTCAAAGTGTTGCGGCTTTTGACTGAAATAACACTGTAGTGGTTATTAGCTTTTTCTAAGGTATTCAATTAAAGCAAAATGGAGAAAAAATAGAAAAAAGAAAAATGCTGTTATATCTTCACGGATAATGCAAAAGAAAAAGGAAAAAGCGGAAAAAAGAGAAAAAAAAGAAGAAAGCTATGTTAAGAAGCCAACGCGTTCAAAACGACTTTTGTCTTTTAGAAACTAGAAGTCATCGCTATTTGAAACGGGTCATAATCCTTTCCCATGGTGTGCATTTGTTATGACCGGGATCACGTATGGGCGCCGGACACGCACGCAGGGAGGAGCATCAACCAGCAATTAGAAGGCCTTGGGCCCATAAGACTTTCCTTCATTAAGTTATTTCCTTCCTTCATTAGGTTTAATACCTTTCTATCCATAAGCAATAGGATTCAGATTGATTAGCAATCCAGATTGAATTGTGAGGATTCAGATTAATTAGCAATCTAGATTGATTTGTGAGGGAGGATAAATAGCCTCACCTGGGGATTGAATAAAGTAAGCAGAGCAACCTTGTTGCCAGCTTCCCTACGCCATCTTCCCTGCGCCATCTCCCCTGCGCGGTTCCGCCGTGCCCTAGACGCACGGCTCCCTCACGCCGGCGTGGGGTGCAGCCCCAGTCGCCACGCCCGCACCCCTACTTCCTCCGAAGGCGCCGCTGTCTCCCGAGCTCTACCAATTTGGTATCAGAGATGCCAGGCGAGGAGGGCGGCAAGCAGCCGAAGGAACCGCCGCCGCCTCCAGCCTATCCCGTCGCCAAGGCGCTGAACGACCTCACCCAGCAGATGGCGACCCTCTCCGCGCGCATGGAGGCCCTGGAGTCCCGGCCGGCAGCGGCTACCACCGCCGCCCCCACCCTTGCCGCCGCCACCAACCTTTCCGACGCCGCCTCGCTGCCGATTCCCCTCCACCAAATCCAATTCCCCCGTTCGCCGTCGCCGCTTCCCACGGGACAACAGCTTCCCATGCGACCGGTCTTTCCGTCGGGACCGGAGGTAGGCTCCGGCGGTGCTGGCACCGGCCTGGGCGCCCCTCGCTTCCACAAGCTCGACTTCCCAACCTACGACGGCACGGAGGACCCTCTGAATTGGCTCAACCGGTGCGAGCAATTCTTCCGGGGCCAACGCACCATGGCTTCAGATTGCGTATGGCTCGCCTCGTACCATCTCACGGGCGCCGCTCAGACGTGGTACTACGCCTTGGAGCAAGACGAAGGCGTGCCCTCCTGGGAGCGTTTCAAGGAGCTGTGCCACCTCCGCTTCGGGTCGCCAATCCGCGCCAATCGCCTGGCGGAACTCCCACGGTTGCCGTTCCTCTCAACAGTCCAGGACTACCAAGAGCGCTTCAACGCCCTTCTCTGTCACACGGCGCAGCATTTGATGCCAACCCAGAAGGTGGAGTTGTTCACCGGCGGTCTGCCAGAGCATATCAAGATCGACGTCGAGCTTCGGGAACCTCGTGATCTGCAGACGGCCATGCACCTCGCGCGGGCGTATGAGCGTCGCACCGAGGCGACTCCACCAGCACCACTGCCGCAGCGGTCGTCCCGCTTTCTCCAGCGGCCACCGCTGGCCCTGCCCACGCCGCAGCGGACGGCCGCTCCACCCACGGTCACGCCAGCACAAGCGCCAATCCTGCTGCCGCCAGCACCACCTACAGCAGCAGCAGTGCCGGCCCCCTCCCGGCCGTTCCGCCGCCTCTCACCGGCTGAGTTGGCCGACCGTCGCCGGCTGGGGCTTTGCTACAACTGCGATGAGCAGTACGTTCGCGGCCACAAGTGCCAGCGACTATTCTTCATTGAGGTGACCGATTATTTGGACGACGACACGGCCGGGGATCCCGGCGATGCAACGGAGAACGAGGCCGCGTCTGACTTACCGGTGGTGTCCCTCCACGCGATTGCCGGCATTCGTACAGAGGACACCATGCACCTCCATGTCCACATCCACGGCCACCGGCTCCTGGCGCTACTTGACTCAGGCTCCACCCACAACTTCATCAACGCGGGGGTCCTGCGCCGACTTCCATTGGTGACAACGGACAGCGCTAATATGCGCGTGGCGGTGGCCAACGGCGATCGGGTTCCCCGCAAGGGCGTGGCCCGTAACGTCGCCATGAACATCGGGTCCGAGGACTTCTCCATCAGCTGTTATGGCATCAACCTGGGTGGCTTCGACCTCGTCCTCGGGGTCGATTTTCTCCGTACCCTGGGGCCCATCCTTTGGGACTTCGAGGACCTCTGCATGGCGTTCTGGAGGGGCGACAAGCGGGTATTCTGGAAGGGCCTCGCCTCCACCCGCGACGACATCTGTCAGCCGGTTCTTTGCGCCATCACCGGGACATCACCGCAACCCCTCTTGGACCATCTCCTGCACCAATACAGCCAAATTTTTGAGGAGCCCAAGGGCCTTCACCGGCACGGCCCTACGACCACCGCATCCATTTACTGCCAGGCACCACGCCGGTGGCCGTCCGCCCCTACCGCTACCCACAGCTGCAGAAGGATGAGCTGGAACGTCAGTGCACCGCCATGTTGGAGCAGGGCATCATCCGGCCTAGCACCTCACCATTCTCCGCACCGGTGCTCTTGGTCAAGAAAGCCGACAACTCTTGGCGATTCTGCATCGACTACTGGGCGCTCAACGACAAGACATCCAAGGACAAGTTCCCGATACCGGTGGTTGACGAGCTCCTCGACGAGCTCCATGGCGCCCGGTACTTCACCAAGCTGGACCTCCGTTCTGGCTACCACCAGGTGCGCATGCACTCGGACGACATCGAGAAGACAGCTTTCCGCACCCACCACGGCCACTTCGAGTTCCTCGTTATGCCGTTCGGCCTCTCCAATGCCCCGGCAACGTTCCAAGCCCTCATGAACGACGTCCTCCGTCCTTTCCTCCGCCGGTTCGTGCTCGTTTTCTTCGACGACATACTCATCTACAGTTCATCATGGTCCGAGCATTTGCAGCATGTCCGCCTCGTCTTCGACGCAATCCGCGTCCACTCCCTACACCTCAAGCACTCCAAGTGCTCTCTCGGGGCGTCGTCGGTCGCCTACCTCGGCCATGTGATCTCAGCCGAGGGCGTCGCCATGGACAGCGACAAAGTGGCCGCCGTCGCATCTTGGCCGATGCCCCGCTCGACCCGGGGACTACGCGGTTTCTTGGGTCTCGCCGGGTACTATCGGAAGTTCATCCGAGGTTTCGGCACAATCGCGGCTCCGTTGACAAAGCTTCTGCGCAAAGACTCCTTCGCCTGGACGGACGAGGCGGCGACAGCATTCCAGGCACTGCAGCACGCCCTCACAACGGGACCGGTCCTGCAAATGCCCGTCTTCTCCCAGCCGTTCATCGTCGACTGCGACGCCTCGGGCGTTGGCTTTGGAGCCGTCCTCCACCAAAGCGCCGGGCCCCTCGCATTCTTCAGCAGGCCGTTCGCTGCCCGCCATCTTAAGTTGGCGGCCTACGAGCGCGAGCTTATCAGCCTGGTGCAGGCCGTTCGACACTGGCGTCCGTACCTGTGGGGACACCGCTTCCTCATCCGCACCGACCACTTCAGCCTCAAGTTTCTGCTGGACCAGCGCCTCTCAACAATTCCGCAGCACCAGTGGATCAGCAAACTATTCGGCTTCGACTTCACTGTGGAGTATCGTCCTGGCCGCCTCAACACGGTGGCCGACGCCCTCTCGCGCCATGATTCGGACACAGCCGCGCTCCATGCTATCTCGGGGCCCTCCTTCCAACTCTTCGACGAGATCCGGGCCGCAACAGCCACCGACGGGGAGGCGGGCCGCCTCCGCCAGCAGCTCCGAGATGGCACCATTGGGGAGCCCTGGCGCGCTGATGACGGCCTCCTGCTACACGGCTCGCGCATCTTTGTGCCGGCCAAGCACGACTTACGCGACCAAGTGCTCTCCCTGGCCCATGCGACCAGCCATGAGGGCACCCAGAAGACACTCCAACGCCTGAGAGCGGACTTCTACATTCCCAGCGACAGAACGCTTGTGCGGGACTACGTACGCGCCTGCCTCACCTGCCAGCGCAACAAGACAGAGACCCTGCAACCGGCGGGTCTTTTGCAGCCTCTCGACGTGCCGTCCCAGGTATGGGCCGACATCTCAATGGACTTCATCGAGGGCTTGCCCAAGGTACACGGAAAGTCCGTGATCCTCACCGTCGTCGACCATTTCTCCAAGTACGCTCACTTCATCGCACTCGGCCACCCTTACTCCGCCGCATCCGTCGCCAGAGCCTTCTTTGATGAGATCGTCCGCCTCCACGGATTCCCCACCTCCATCGTCAGTGACCGCGACCCGGTGTTCACCGGCCACATGTGGCGTGACCTCTTCAAGATGGTGGGCGTCAAACTCCGTATGAGCACGACTTTCCACCCCCAGACAGACGGCCAGTCCAAGGTCGTCAACAAAGCGATCGCCATGTACCTACGCTGTGTCACAGGTGATCGGCCTCGCGCTTGGGTTGACTGGCTGCCGTGGGCGGAGTATTGCTACAATACTTCTTTCCACACAACGCTCAGAACAACTCCGTTCCAGGTCGTCTACGGCCGGGCCCCGCCACCGCTGCTTCCGTACACGGCCGGCGCCGCCAGGACAGACACAGTGGACACCCTCCTGCGCAACCGTGATGATTTTCTCTCGATGGTTCGCGCACGCCTCCTCCAAGCGCAGCAGTACGCCAAACGCTACTACGACGACCACCACCGTGATCTGACGTTTGCGGTGGGTGACTGGGTATGGTTACGCCTTCTCCACCGGCCGGCACAAACGTTGGAGCCTCGGCCCAAAGGTAAGCTTGGACCGCGCTACGCGGGGCCGTTCAAAATCCTGGAGCGGATCGGGGAGGTGGCCTACCGCCTCCAGCTTCCGGAAGGCGCCAGGCTCCATGATGTCTTCCACGTGGGGCTGCTCAAGCTTTTCCACGGCGACCCTCCGTCCACAACGCCTCCGGTGCCTCCTACGCACGACGGCCGGCTGCTGCCTGCCCCGGAGCGTGTCCTGAAAGCCCAGCTTCGCCGCGGTGTCTGGCATGTCTTGGTACAATGGCACGGAATGGCTAGCAACGACGCCACCTGGGAGCAGCTACCACATTTTCAGGAGATCTACCCAGACGTTCAGCTCGAGGACGAGCTGTTTGCGGAGGCCGGGAGAGATGTTATGACCGGGATCACGTATGGGCGCCGGACACGCACGCAGGGAGGAGCATCAACCAGCAATTAGAAGGCCTTGGGCCCATAAGACTTTCCTTCATTAAGTTATTTCCTTCCTTCATTAGGTTTAATACCTTTCTATCCATAAGCAATAGGATTCAGATTGATTAGCAATCCAGATTGAATTGTGAGGATTCAGATTGATTAGCAATCTAGATTGATTTGTGAGGGAGGATAAATAGCCTCACCTGGGGATTGAATAAAGTAAGCAGAGCAACCTTGTTGCCAGCTTCCCTACGCCATCTTCCCTGCGCCATCTCCCCTGCGCCATCTCCCCTGCGCGGTTCCGCCGTGCCCTAGACGCACGGCTCCCTCACGCCGGTGTGGGGTGCAGCCCCAGTCGCCACGCCCGCACCCCTACTTCCTCCGAAGGCGCCGCTGTCTCCCGAGCTCTACCAGCATTAGCTAGGTCAGTTCTAATATTGCAATACAGGCTGCTTCTGTGCCTTATAGTTAGGCTTGTCATCTTGTATTCACTTGAAATGTACTTATAGTTTATGGATGCATGGAGTGCATGGGTTGGCTGTTTGGGTTTCTAGCTAAATTTATGTTTCCATGGTCAACATTTCAGTATCTTTTGCCGACCACAAGATTTGTTGGCATCGTAAATAGTACCCCGTTCTAAATTTAGTTGATGAAATGGTGTTTGAATGACATGAAATATTTTTTTAATCAAATGGGTATTTCACTTTCCCGTCTGCATCCATATATGTGTTATATTTAAGATGAATAATAAACCCAGGAGGAAGTGTTTTCTTGTGTACATCAAAACTTGGAATACCAATTTGCTTTCAAAGAATCATGTAGAACATGATAATTCTGTTTGTATTAGTAAATCTTTGTGTTGATTTTGGTTATTTGGCAAATTGTTCCAAAGCATCACAGGTTGTCGGTCACTGCAGGATTTTTTTGTATGTTGATATGTAGAAATGCTGTCCCCACTCTTGGTAAGAGTGGATGACAAGAAGAGAACAACAAGCTATTAAATTCCATGTAGTAACTTGAGCTTCGTGCGCCATCAAGTTTGTCAATGATGTCATTGGTGTTATGTTATCTGACATTCTTGAAGAGAACTATATGTCTCCATTGTTGCTCTCTTGATGAATTTGTATATGGAAACGTAACATTTTTCTGCACTACTTCCTTTGTCTTATATTGATTATTCCCTTGTTACATTTGACATACTACTATTTCTTAAGCTGGCTAAAGCTTGGCCAAACATATTAACTCTTCCCTTTTCACACAGGAACTCAGGCAATCTGTTCTTTGGAACAAGGTTGATGAATTGTGGAATGCATCAATGCAGCCTGAATTAGTCCCAGAATGGAAAACATGGAAACAAGAAGTCATGAAACAGTTCTTTTCATCACATCCAGTAGGTAATACTGGCAACTTTGAACAAAGCAATTGTTATGATGATCCAGGTATGGATCAACAAGTTCGTACAAAGTGTCCGAAACTCGAAGTCTGCAGAGGAGAAACACAATTTTCGCCCATGGAGGATGCTAACTGCAGCACTCTAAGCAAGGACCCAGACCAAAATAACCTTGCTAGTGGTCCTACTCCTATTATCCATGAAACTGTAGAAGCATTAGAATCAAGGAGTCAGAATAACACTGTCACCTTCCCCAGTAATTCTGGGGTCCAGATGATCACAGAATCAGGCTGTGCGAACCCAGCTTTACTGAATGTCAGACATGAGTTAGATCCTTTTAAGAGTTCTAGGCAGTGTTCTGCATACATAGAAGCAAAGGGAAGGCAGTGTGGTAGATGGGCAAATGATGGTGATATTTACTGTTGTGTGCACCAAAGTATGCATTTTGTTGACCATTCTTCTAGGGAGGACAAGACACTTACTGTTGAGACTCCATTGTGTAGTGGTACGACTAATCTGGGTAGAAAATGCAAGCATCGAGCCCAGCATGGTTCTATTTTTTGTAAAAAGCACCGATTTCAAACAAACCTTGATACAATGAGCTCTGATAATTTATTAAGTTCGTCCGAGGGTCTCCATAAGAGGGAAGAATCTCCAAATAAAGTAGTGGAAAAAATTTCTGATTCAAGTGCTATATGTACCGTAGTATCAGAAAGGGCCAGTAATTCCCAGGTTGCCGTGCAAGTGAAAATGCTTCCGATTGTGGCTGCGGAGATATCAAGTGATAAAGCTCATGTATTGGAGAACACTGATCTGTGCTACCCCATGTCAACTTCCATGGCAAACACCAATTTAGATACCCCTCTTTGCATTGGAATTCCTTCTCATGACAATATTGTTGAATGCCAGGATTATGCCAAGCGACACACTCTTTACTGTGAGAAGCACATTCCAAAGTTCCTTAAACGTGCCAGGAATGGAAAGAGTCGACTCATCTCTAAAGATGTCTTTATCAATCTTTTGAAGGGTTGCACATCAAGGAAAGAAAAGGTATGTTTACATCAAGCGTGTGAGTTTCTTTATTGGTTCTTGAGAAGCAACCTTTCTTGTCAACGTTCAGGTCTTGGTAGTGACTATATGCCCCAGATATTAGCTGAAGTGTCTAAAAATCCGGACGCTGGAGAATTTTTGTTAAAGTTGATATCTAGCGAGAGAGAAAAACTCTCAAATCTTTGGGGCTTTGGTACAAATAAATCTAAGCAAATATATTCTGAAAATTGGGAGGGATCTACGACGGTGTTACATGAAGAGGGAACTAATCCATCACCTGGTCTGAGGTGCAAAATATGTGCTCAGGAGTTCTGTGACGATCAAGGTCTTGGAATACATTGGACAGAGGTTCACAAAAAGGAAGCTCGGTGGCTGTTCAGAGGGTATTCTTGTGCTGTATGCATGGATTCATTTACCAACAGAAAAGTTCTTGAAAGACATGTGCAAGAAAGACATGGTGCTCAATATCTGCAATATTCAATTCTCTTCCGATGTATGTCGTGTAACAGTAACTTTTTGAACATGGATCTTTTATGGCAGCACATTGTTTCAGATCATGCCCAAGAGTTCAGGCTTCTGGATGTCCCTCAACGACCTAAGGGTCAATCTGTTCAAAGAACAGAAGGGACAAGTGGTAAGGCCCTTTATGATAACCATAACCTTGAGAAGGATGATGGCTCACAGAAGTTCACCTGTAGATTATGTGGGTTGAGATATGATCTTCTGCCAGATCTTGGCCGCCACCATCAAGTTGCTCATATGGACCCAGTTACTGGCAGCCACATTCCACCTGGACGTGGGAAGTATCAGCTTAACCGTGGTCGACACTACTATTCTGCCTTCAAGAAAAGCTTACGACCATCAAATACATTAAAGAAGAGGAGTAGTTCTGGAATTGAAAAGCATTTTAAGTTTCCAAGCTCTGATCTATCTATGGTAACATCGCAAATTGTGGAACCTGAAACTGCCAACCTTGGTAAGTTACTGGATTTCCAATGCTCAGATGTGGCGCTAACTTTATTTTCGAAGATTCAAAAGACAAGACCCCATCCAAGCAACCGTGATATTTTATCTGTTGCGCGTTCTGCATGCTGTAAGACAAGTCTTCTTGCTGCATTGGAAGTTAAATTTGGAACCTTACCTGAGAACATATTTGTGAAAGCTGCAAAGCTTTGTAGTGACATTGGCATCCAAATCGATTGGCATCAAGAGGAGTTCCTTTGCCCTAAGGGTTGCAAGTCTAGATCAAATTCAATTGCCTTGTCCCCTTTACATCCTAGCCGATTCGATTTTCCCAAAGCTCCTGTGATGAATCCTCCAATTGCTGGTGAAATGTGGGGCATGGATGAATACCATTATGTTCTTGATTCAGAGCACTTCAAGTGGAAGCTTAAGAATGAGAGGGTTGTTCTTTGTGAAGATGTAAGCTTTGGCAGGGAGAAAGTTCCAATTGTCTGTGTCATTGATGTTGATGCAAAAGAATCTCTCCATATGAAAAAACTTTTGCAGCATGACAACTATGTGCCCTGGCAAGGTTTTCATTACATCACAGAGCGTTTGGTGGATTCAACTCTTGTTGATTCAGAGGTACTCTTCTGGAAATTTGTGTATCATGGATAAATACAAACACAAAAGGGGCTAGGTCTTCCTTGGTTTTGGTTTACATCTCATGTAAATTTGGCTTATCTTCAGCAAATTAGTTTTCTAATAAGATACATATATGCAGAATTCTATGGTCGGGTGTGCATGTCCTCATGCCCATTGCTCTCCTGAGAAATGTGATCATGTGTACCTCTTTGACAGTGTGTATGAGAATCTGGTGGATATCCATGGTATACCCATGCATGGCAGATTTGCATACGATGAAAATAGCAAAATTATTTTGCAGGTAATAATTGTTGGCATTGATACACTTTTTTACTTCTAGATGTTTTTGTTGACGAGTCTGCTGGCATATGTGGTATTGGGAACACTGAAAAATATGAACAAAAATGTGCACTAAACAAGTAATCAACTGTCCTTATAGTTCAGTTCTTTAATAAGTCAGGATTCTTGTTCTGCACTTAGTATGTGTCATTGATAAGGTGGTCGACATCACGATGTGTGACTATCAGGTAATATAACTTGATGTTTTTAGGCAAAATTGGTTATATGCCACTCCAAAAGATGCCACTTTGAAAAATGCCACTCCAAAACATGAAATTGGAAATTTGCTACTCCAAAACTTGGCTCTTTGGATTTTTGCCACTCTTGGACACCTTTGCCCTTCCCCCTTCCTCTCGAGAAGGGGTTGCCACCGCTTCTCTGGTGAGCTCTAGCCGCATCGCCGCCTCCTCACCACGAGCCGCACCATCTCCTTCGTTGCCACTGTGAGCCACACCACCACATCGTCATCGCCGTGAGCCATGGTCACCACCACGAGCCGCAAGCCGTGCAACCTTCTTCCCCAACGTAGCCCAACCCTGCCGCGCGCTTGATCCAAGATCGCTGTCGCAGGTCTGGCTCATCATCGCTGGTCTTGGGCCCCGCCTCGCCGTGAGTCGCCATGGCCGGATCCAACTTGCGCAGCTGCGGTCCTTCCCTATGATGACGAGCAAGCTGCTTGCCAGATCCGAGGTTGTTGTCATGGATCTGGCTTGCTGCCGCCGGTCTCAGGCTCGCCTTGCCGCAAGGTTGGGAGGAGGGGTGGGGGCAAAAGTGTCCAAGAGCGGCAAAAATCCAAAGAACCAAGTTTCAGAGTGGCAAATTTCAAATTTCATGTTTTAGAATGGCATTTTACAAAATGCCATCTTTTGGAGTGGCATATATCCAATTTTCCCAATGGTTTTAGGATGCAAGTACATTACATTTTTCTTTGGAATTTTTGGCCGTCTTATTTGGAAATTTACCATAAACAGTGATTTTATAAAGGTTTGTGATATCGTGTCCAATATCATGTGTGTGTATGTTTTTATGCATGTTGGAGGAATAATTCATCCCTCCACTAACTAGGCCTGCTTTACAAAAGATACACACAGATTGAAGAATTGTAGTCATGCTTAGAAAAGAAACAATACCTCTCTTGTACTCACTTAGGGGTATTCTCGTCATTTGTACATGCCCAAGAGCCTATAAATACCTCATGTATCATTTGTGACTTGAGCTCATAAGGAATATAAGAAGCCATTCAAATTAGTGTGCCTCCGGGAGGAATGCTCAAAACCCTCTGTAGGTCACCGACATGAGTAGGGCAGTCCTCTTGGACCCCTGAACTTGTATAAATCCTCGTATCATTTTTGCTCTCGTGGACACTGACCCATAATATTGTCGATGTCCACTCCCTCGTGTTCAGTTTTTCACACAAACATTGGCATCGTTCGTGGGGACCTTACCTGATTGACAAAAGGCTATGGCTCCTACGAAGAAGTACTCCAAGTCTACGAGGCCTCCCTCGGCTCCAAAGCTTAAGGAGCCCGTGGACAACCCATCTGCTCTTTGGAGGAGCCCGAGGCGTGTACTACCTTCAGAGATTGTGGCTGTTCACCCTAGGGCAGAGAATGTCCTATGCATCCCAGGGCTACCGAGCATCTCCACCTCCCTCGCACTAGCTAACACGGCGTCTGGCCAAAGGTAGGAATCCCAGGGTGTCATCGAAGCTCCGGGGCCAACCATTGCTTCTGGGGTGCTCCACGCCGCTAACTGCAAGGCAATGGAGGCAACCGCAAGGTAAGTGGTGGACTACATGATGGCCGCCTACCGTCCCCCCGGCGGCCCTCAGCACATCTCACCGCTCCTAGCACCGCCTTCAGTTCAAGTGGCCATTGACCTAGGCGTGCGTGAGGCTTTCGTCCTCGGAGTAGGGCAAGGGGGGGATCCTTACAACCTCCCTCTACTTGGCCATGCGGTGGTGATGAACAGGGCTCCTTATAGGCCGCTGCATCCGCCAAGCTCCGGATGGGGAGGAACTCAGCCTATTCCACTGCAGTTCATCCCGTCGTCTCAACCTCCGAGGCCTGAGTTCATACCCCTGGGAATAGGAGTTCTGCGGCCTCCTTTTCAAGTTTCTCCGCTTGGGCAAATGCGCTTGTGCCCAGAGATAGTAAACCAGCTCCCACTAGCTAATGCAGGGCTTCGCCCCAAGGTGTTACCTGGCCAGGGGCGACTAGAGAGCCCCTAGGGCCAAATGTTGTTCCTTCCCTGGTAGTCTCTTTAGCATCTTCAGGCGAACGGGCCATTCCACCCGTTGCGGCCCATGTGCACTCACTAAGCCGAAGGGATTCATGTCAAGAGGACTATGGCCGAGATGCCGAGACAGTTAGAGGAGCCTTTACTCTGCAAGCACTAGTCGTGTCCCTGTGCTGTCAGCCAGATCCGCTGATAGGCGTGGTCGCCACCACCACAAAGAAATGGATGCTGAATCCCTGATCTCTCGGCCAGACCAAACTGCAAGCCAGCGCAGGCTCTCTAACTCACCGATGCGTGGGCACCATCGCCGCCATTGCCGAGCATCTAGGTCTTCCAGCTCGGGGGAGCCCTGGCACCGCTATCGTCGCACTGTACAATCACCATCACCTCGTGCACGAGGGGACAATGGCATCCCAGAGGTTGGCAACCCTCTTGCCCGAGACATCTTCGAAACGAATTTTCGACCAAAGTTTTGCTAGCCCAACCTCGGGCCATACGATGGGGACTTTGACCCCATGTAATTCCTGTAAGTATATTCCACGGCAATTCTGGCTGGGGGAAGTGGAGAGGTAGAGATGTGTAACTGCCTCCCACTATTGCTCTCTGGGACAACGCATTCTTGGTTCTTCAATCAGAAGAAAGGCTCCATCTACTCTTGGGACCAGCTGAGAGAAGAAAGGCTCCATCTACTCTTGGGACCAGCTGAGAGAAGAAAGGCTCCATCTACTCTTGGACTAGCTAAGAGAAGAGTTCAGCACAAAGGAAGCTATAAGCGTCCTATGCCTAATCAACTCTTTACTATCAAGCAGCAGAAGCGCCAATCTACAAGGGAATTCCTTAAACGGTTTTCCAAAGTGCAAAGCCAAATGGCAGATGCCCTAGACTCCACTGTCATCAATGCATGCAAGGAGGGGCTCCTCCCAGGGGAGCTCAACCGTGCGTTGGGAAGGGACCCCCCCCCCCCCAAGAACAACCCATGAACTCTTTGAGGTCATGGAGAAATACACCCAAGGAGAAGAAGACGACCTAGCCAAAAAGGGATTTCTCTCGCATGACGGAGGCGACTCCCCCTGGAAGAAGTCAAAAGGCTCCTCCGGGAAGAACAAGGACTGGAGGAATCGCTTCAGCGGGGGACGCAATTCTAAAGTCCTCATCATGGCCAACACCCCTTCGTGGGAACACGGGTGCAACTCCGCCAGAGGATCCAAGTAGTCAAGGCCTAAGGCTCATTGGAATGGGCACCCTGATGAAGACCGCGATGAGAGGAGGAACAATGCAAACCAAGGAGATAGGTGTTGGTGTGCCTACCACAAAATGAACGGGCATGATACGAATGGGTGCCGCCAATAAGCCGCCGAAGTGGTGAAACTCCTCAAATGCGACCCTGTGTCGTGCCGAGAGTCACCACCACATCCCGCAGCTATGGAGGCAATGCCCCTTCAAGCAATCCCACCACCCCCAGCACAGGCCCCTGGTGATCCACCCCCGGGGGGCACCTGCAAGCTGCCGAGCAAGAGCTCCCCTTCCATGCACCGCGAAGACAAGTAAACGTCATAATAGGGGGCTCGGCCTCCAGGCATGGATCAAAGAGCCAAAGGAAGGAGTACGCCCGAGAGGTCAACATCGTAGGGGTGGCCCCTCAAAGCCCCCCTCCCAAATGGGCGAGCATTCCCCTTAACTTCATAGTTGAGGATGCAAAAGTTTTAAGGTTCCCCCATTGATGACGCCCTCTTGGTAACCACCACAATATTCAATTGCGAAGTCTCCTGCATTCTTGTCGACGGAGGAAGCTCCACAGACATACTCTACCTGCGTGCACTCAAGGAGTTGTGGGAGTCATGTGGTGGTGGGGGGCGCTACCATCATAGTATTCTGCTACCATCCGATTGCCCCCTCACCAGCTTCATACCGGGAAAATCTATTCAACTTCTTAGGAGGATCGAACTCCTTATGACGTTCAGAACAAAGGAGAATTATTGCACAGAAGCCGTCAGATTCGATGTCGTTGACACTGAGTCCCCGTTCAATGCTATCATGGGAAGGGCAACTCTCAACCGCTTGTGTGTAGCAGTTAATCAAAACTACCTATACTTAAAGATACCAGGCCCTCGCGGGGTCATCTTCGTGAAGGGTGATCAAGACTTGGCTCGCCGCCTATACCACAAAGTGG
Source organism: Dendrocalamus latiflorus (assembly GCA_017311315.1). NCBI lineage: Eukaryota > Viridiplantae > Streptophyta > Magnoliopsida > Poales > Poaceae > Dendrocalamus > Dendrocalamus latiflorus. The sequence goes on from CM029633.1 coordinate 31,799,815, forward strand.
CGACTAACTCAGGTAGCATCAACTTCCTCGAACTTAAGGAAGGAAATGCCCTCATCTCTTTCACCAGGGTAGGCCAACTTCCTCGAACTTAAGGAAGGAAATGCCCTCATCTCTTTCACCAGGGTAGGCCAAGGATTATCCCCTCTAGCGAGGTGCTCTCTCAAGCTTCGTTCGGAGGGGGACCTAAAAGAAGTATGACTCTTTGGCTCGGATGACCCACGGTTCATTAGAATTGGGGCCAATCTCCCGGAGAGAATAGAGAAGGAGCTCGTGGTGTTCCTAAAGCACAATGCTGACGTGTTCGCATGGATACCGTCAGACATGATAGGCATCCCTCATGAGGTGATCCAGCATTACCTAGTGGTAAGACCTAAGCGCCCTAAAGTGGAGCAAAAGCTCTGAAAACTCTCAGAACGAGGTCAGGCCATAAAAGATGAAATTGACAATCTCTCAAAAGCTGGCCACATTCAGAGGAGGTTTGGCATCCAGAATGGTTGGTTAATCCTGTTTTGGTCAAGAAGTCTAATGGTAAGTGGCGCATGTGCATCGACTTCACCAACCTCAACAAGGTATGTTCGAAAGACTACCCCTTCCGTGTATCGATCAACTCGTTGACTCCACCGCTGGGTGTGAGTCGATGAGTTTCTTGGACGCATACTCAGGTTATCATTAAGTCCATATGGCGAAGGAACATGAGGAGAAAACCAGCTTCATCACCTCTGTGGGCACTTTCTGCTACATGCACATGCCCTTTGGGTTGAAGAATGCTGGAGCCACATTCCAACGCCTCGTTTGCCTCATCCTCAAAGATCAGTTGGGCCACAATGTGGAGGTTTATGTTGACGAAGCCGTTGTAAAGAGCCTCATCACATATTGAAGATCTCCTAGAGACATTCACCAACCTCTGCAAATTCGGTGTCAAACTGAACCCCAAAAAATGCACCTTTGGTGTCACAAAGGGGTATCGAAGCAAATCCCGAGAAGATTCATGCAATCCTGGACATGAAACCACCTTGATCCACAAAGGATGTCCAACACCTCATGGGGCGCATGGCTGCGCTCAGGTGTGTTGTGTCACGATCAGCAGAAAAGGGCCTCCCCTTCAAGAAATTTTGTGTCCTTTTTAGTGACGACTTATTTCAATCTTAGAAAATTTTAATATAAAGCACACTGTCTGCCAATGTTTAAATGGATGTGCCTGGCCCAAAGCTTGGGTCCTGAACGATGTGGAGTTGCTCTGCACATCTGCTAGTAGATTTTGTCTGATTGAGTTACTCCTTTTCATTTTTAAAAGTTTCATATCCATCTTCTAGATATTATTTACATCTCCATTATTGTATATAGCTTGATGTGTGTGCATTTTTTGTCAAATTTGCAGGAAGGATATCCAATATACGAGTGTAATTTGTCATGCACTTGTGATGCATCCTGTCAGAATAAAGTACTGCAGAGAGGGCTTCTGGTTAAGTTGGAACTCTTCAGAACTGAGAATAAGGTGAAATACTCGTAGCAAGGTTTTGGGTTCCCTGAACCCTGCTCGTAATCCTTCGCTATTAAGATAAGATCTGCTTACAAGTCATATTTTAATGTTGTCAAATTTTGCAGGGTTGGGCTGTTAGAACTACAGAACCTATTCCACAGGGCACTTTTGTGTGTGAGTATATTGGGGAGGTTGTGAAGGATGACGAGGCCATGAGAAATGCAGAAAGGTCTGTTGATTCTCTCATTCATACCTTTTTATTTAAACTAGAACCTACTGAAGTTCTCAGGCGTACAGAAAATGAGCATCATTGAAATTTTTATGCCTACTCAAATGTCCAATCTTGCATCCAGTTGGTTGTTCGTCTAACATCACAGAAGATATGGCGCTTAATTGCTGGGTGAATTTGAGCTATTGGTTGTGCCTGAATTTTCGCTCCACAAAAATCTTGCGTCTAGTGCAGAACCATGTCTTGCTCATTTGTTATACTTTGGGAATTGTTGAGGATTTATATTATTGTGGAATGGTTCGCGCTCAGAAACTGACGGGGCAATTCTTGAATTTTAGGGAGGCAAAAAGCTGGTGCAACTATTTGTTTGACATCAGTTCTCAGATTGACAGGGAAAGAGCTCAGACTTTAGGGACTATAGCATACATGATTGATGCCACAAGATATGGGAATGTGTCCCGCTTTATTAATCATAGGTGATTGGACTATTTTATGTATTTTAGGAGCATCTAACACTGGAGGATTTTTTTTTTCTGAAACCAACGCTCATGTGTGTTTGTTCCCTTCATGACAGTTGTTCCCCAAACCTCAACACCCGTTTGGTTTTGGTGGAGAGCAAAGATTGCCAGCTTGCTCACATTGGCTTGTTTGCTAATCAGGATGTAAGAATTTTGGCTGTAGTACAACATCAACGTTTAACAGCAGTATAAACTTATATTGGTTTTGCTAATTGTTGATACGCTGTTCTCCAGATTGCTATGGGAGAAGAATTGGCCTATGACTATCGACAAAAGCTGCTATCTGGCGATGGCTGCCCCTGCCATTGTGGAGCTCAGAATTGCCGAGGCCATGTTTATTGAATTTTCAGGGGGGAGAAAAATGAAAAGGAATGATACATTGCTTAGTAGCGTATCTTCAGAAGCTCCTACAACGGTGATCACTTAGCAGCAGATAACATTGTTTTTCCTAGAGCAGGAATGCAGAGGTTGGATCTATTCTTCATGCAACCAATAATGATTGTGATATAGGACTCAACAGTGATTAGGCACACCATAGCATTGATTTTAGTCATGGCACCTGCATGCTTAACTGATGATTTGTTAGCAGCAGCCTGAAATGAAAGCAATTCTGGCTGCATTGTTCGTAGGCGAGAAGTCAGTGTCATTGTAAAATACGTTCATTCAATTTTTATTGCTCATAAGCTCCATCGTCGAAGTTGAACCAAAGAGTTAGTACTTGACTGATGATCTTGGGAGTTTTTCCTGTTTTGCAGTGCCTGTTTTGGCAATGTTGTTGGAAATTGTGCATGGACTGTTAGTATGTAAATGCTAACAAAAAAAAAGGCTATGAACCAAGTTCATATGCTGCTAGTGTCGTAAATTTCTTCAATTTTTATAAAAAGAAGTTAGAATATGTTGTCATAAATAAGAAATATTTTTTAGACTTATTTTATATCGAATTTGTAATGTGTGACGGTATGAAAAATATTGTCTTCTAGTTGGATATGACAAATTTTATCTTAGGGTACAACCTGCTCGGTTGGGTATCAACTGAACATGAAAGTACTTCTTAATTCTATATCAAGAGTAACAAAAATGAGAAATTTGACTGATGATAAATCAAAATGAATAGGAAAAAGCAATGCTATTGTTCGTATCAAGCTTATCTTTTTTGTTCCTTTTAACACACGTGAGTTTGACGTTGAAATTTTAAAGTATACCACAACGCTATAGACTTTTTTTTTTTGATAAGGAAGACTTTATTAATCCCAAGTTCGTTACATCGAGTTGATACACGTTCTTGAAACAAACTTCCAGCCTCTGTCTAAATAGGCACACAGCTTATGAGTAAAGAAAAAAAGTGACTACATCAATTTCATTTATGGGGGAATTGTCATGTTGATTTGGTGCCCCAACCGATCGGGTTGCAACTGATATGTTGCCTTTAATAAAGTAGCTAGAACATTTGCGGAACTCAAGATGTGCACAACTTATTTCTATTTCCACAAAAGAAGAGATTTGGACAAATATGGTTTTTGCACATGTATATGTAGGTACATATACTATCACCGCCATCAAATGTGCTCTGGGATTGATGCAAACTTTTAAAATTCAAACCATCATTTCATCTTCTAATCAATGAATATCCCTTGTACGAATTCTGAGTTACTTTTGAAGGTTAAGAAACTGCATGTACCCGCATGCACATGTTGTTTTGTTTTTTTGGTTTGGACTTTGGAAACCTTTTAGAAAGTTCTGTAAGGAAATTCTAACACAGAAGGCAACCACTATGTTGCACTGCTATGATGAATTGTTTTGGGGAATTTGTCATGTTTATTCGGTGTTTCAACTCTCCCAACCGATCGGGTTGCACCTAAGGATGGGTTACATACACCTGATATGTTAGGGTTGACATGTTTTCTTTAAAAAAGTGGCTATGAACATTTGCGGACATCAGCATGTGCATATTTCTAGGGGCGAATTGTTCTGTACCATCATAAGGGCCATTTGAGTTGAAAAATATTATTAATGTGTCATTGACATGTGGTTTTAGAGCCCGCTTGTCGTCAGCCTCACATGCATTGTGTTTTAATTTATACATCTTTGCAATGGTATCAAACTGATTTTCTCTTATTTATATTTCCAGAAACAAAGAGGTTTGGACCTTGGAGACCATTTAGAAAGTTTGTAAGGACATTATAACTACCACAGAAGGCCACCACTATGTTGCACTGCTATGATGTGCGGTATCGAGAATTCGGATGCAAGTATAACCGTAGCCGGCGGTATGCATCACAATTCTACCCTGCCACATTTTCCATTCCTTCCCCCAAATCCCAATTTCTACCTGACAGAGAGAACAAGTCCCAAGTGCACCTTTCATTCACAACGTTATTCATCGAGCTTCACTCTATGCAGCTTGGACAGAGAATGGCGATGTTCGGATAGCCGGATAGGCGTTGTTGTTTTAAACATAGAAGCTTCAGATCCTAAAATTAGGATCAAAGCAAAAGTTACTGGAGTTATTCTCCCTTAAAAAGCAGAGGCACTTGCTTTTATATTGGCTACTTGTTTTGCAGAAACTCATGTTATATAGCAAACTTGCTTCATATCCGATTGCCAAAATCTTTGCAGGAAGTGAGGATGAATAATATTCAGCACAAGTCCCTTCATTAGAACATTAAACCAATGCTGGCACATATTTCCAACAATCAGATAAAGCTACAAAGTGAAATAGTCCATGTTAATACTCAATTTAGATTTTTTTTTAAAAAAAACAATTAGCCTGAAGCTCTGGCATTCGCTTAAGAAAGAAAGTAGACACCCGAATTCAAACCTGGGTTGACACCACCACCGACCCAGCAGCTCTCGGGTTGTAATATTCAATATAGATTTATCACAACCAGTGATAACACTAGGGGGGAATCGGATACGATCGAATAGTTTCAAATACGAATGCGAATTCATATTTTTAAAACAAATATGAATATAAATTCGAATATTCTCAAATACGGATATGAATATTCTCGAATATGAATATGGATATTTTCGAATACGGATTTTCTCGAATACGAATATCAGATAAAACGGATTCCTAGGGGTTTTACCGATTTTTCATCGGTTTTTGACCGGTTACCGGTTTTAAACCACCTAAATTTAAATTTTGAATCACAAAATTCGTACGGATTTTTCAGCGAATACGGATACGAACATTTTTTAATACGGATTTTTCTTATCAGATTCGCGTTTTCTCGGATATAAATATCGGATAAAACGAATTATCCGTTACCGCAACGTGTGTGTATCATCATGCGAATTGTCTCTACTTGTCCTCTCTGGAAATACCAAACATGTAACCGCAAACTACAACAACTCACAAATTTTACAGGTGGAGACAAACAGATTAAGGTACAACAAGTCTGCTTGTTTGGTCTTATCCCGTTTACATCACCACACAACGCACGGCGTACTTGAAAGAAGAATTACACGTACTGGAGCAATGTTTTCATGGCCACACTTTGCCAAACTAATGTTACGCAAATTTGACTTTTTGTAACCAGTATTTAGTTGAAATCTACACTTGTGACATGCCATAATTCCTTAGGACTTTGGCCCGCTTGTCATTGCCCAGTTTCTTGCCAATGTATGCCTAACTTATGGCAACCGATTTGGTGGCCACAAAATATGTGACTTGTCACGCTTTACCGCTACTAGGTGTGGCTGACTATAATAACTAACCAAACAATCTCAGTCTCTCACCACACACTCATTTTTTTCTAAGGAAGGCAGGGACTTTTTTTTTATCATCAAGGTTCAGGCTTGCGTCAAGTCCAATAGCACAGAACGTGTAACTAGCCAAACATGGCGTCCGCCCTCCTATTAACACTTGAAAACGGATGAAAGCGTTGGAAACACGGAAAATCCTACACGCCATGGGCGCGGCATATAGGCCTGGATTTTTTTTGTTTCGGTTTATGAATTTTAGTTATGGCTTATGACTTTTGAGCTGTTCGTAAGAGAGAGTACGGATTAACAGGAATATGTGTGCGGTTTTGACCGATATAAATGAAAGTGTTATACTGTGTATTACAATCAATCTGTAAACTCCATCTTAAAAAACACTCTATTTGAAAGCTAATTATTATAGAAAAGTAAAAAAACAGTTTTTAGAAGCTGAAAAGAAGAAACCTTGTTACCATCCGCCGTCCACCCCATCCGCAGCCCACGGCCCATGTTGGAGAGATGGCTAGAAGATTCTCTAGGGTACAAAATAGCTGATGTCAGCAGCTCTCAAAAGTGATTTCAAAATTTTAAAATGCTATAACTTTTAAATTGGGTATCCGATTCATAATCCGTTTGAACCAATGTGTTTCTTATTACAAGATATTCAAAATAGACCCTACTTGCATATATTTTGACATCATTTTTTAGTTTATAACAAATATTCCACTAATAATTTTGATTTGTTTAGCTAATATGTTTGAATTTGTTTACATTTGCCGTACCACTGAGAACATCATAGATAAACCATTAGAACATCATCGATGAACTTTTGAAACATCGAAACCGAATACATGGAATATTGATCATTCCCTCTTAAAACTTAATGTGTATAACATCATTAATGAACTGTTGGAACATTTAAACTAAAAGCGTGGAACATTCTACTTTATCTATTGAAACATTCAACACTCACCCTTGTTCATCCCCCGTACTCAATTCAAATAATTGGTGGTGGAACATCGCCCATGAACTACTAGAATATTGGGAAGTAATACATGTAACATTTTATGGAAGGTTGAGCATTAGCACTTAATAAATTCGATGTCTATATGACTTTGGGAATCGTCCTACAAGATTCCTAGAAGAATTCACCTACATGAGTGTGATTGTGAGGTCGCAATCAAAGAAAGATAAAGGTATACTTTATTGAGATCATCCTACAGGATTCCTAGAAGAATTCACCTATGTGAGTGTGATTGTGAGATCGCTATCAAAGAAAGATAAGGGTATACTTTCTTGAGCACTCATGAGCTAGATACGAGGACATGACCGTAACAACCCAACACGAGAGGGAAAGGGCAAGTTGCCCAGTACAGAATGTGACTTGGACGAAAATTCTCACACCAAGGCATTGGATCAAGGCGAAGTCCTCCTTTGTTTGTGCAGAGTCATAGTCCTTGTCGCTAGGCTTTGGGTTCAAACCCGCAAGGTACCCATTGTCGAACAGCTGTATATTAAGCAAGACTTTGAACATCTTTTATCAATTAATAAATTGGTGGGGACTGTTATTTTTCCAGGGGCATTTCGATAATTTCCTAATTGAAAAAGGAAAAGAAAAAAGAGGTGGGGCCCACTTGTCAGTGGACTAGTCACAAGAGATAAGGGGAGGTGTACGTGCGTGTGCGCTCGCTTGCGGCCCGAAGCGGCTTCGATCGCTTCACCCGGGGGTGGCTGAGTCTAGCTGCGGCGGCGGCGGTGATGGAGGCGTCACCGGTGGGGCGCTTCGATGCCAGCCGTTACTGCAGCCCGCTAGTTTTCGCCTCGCTCCTCTTTATATGGCGTCTCCTTTTCTCCATTTGCGGCACTAGAAAAAGCAGTGAGTTCACATTCCCCTCTTCGATCTCAAATATCTCTCAGTAGTTCTTCGATCTTGAGTCTTGAGAGCCGCCAGCCGGGTCCCTTCCTATCGCCATCGGCTAAGGAGCTCAAATCGTTGTTCTAGGGTTTTCCCCATGCGGTTTCCTTGAGCCATTCTTTGGATCTGGCCGAGAGGAAAGGTGTGGGGTTTATATCTAGAGGTCGATTTGGCTTGGACTTGTGCTGAGTATTTGAGAGAGATTTGTGACTTGTTCTTGGTGTTCACGAGCGTTCTCGGCCGGAGCTCTCGTTGGTCTTGTGCGGCATTCACCCGACCCTCGCTTCTACCTCGGTTCTAGCCAGGTTAAAGTGTGGCATTGTATCTCTGATTACCTTCACCTCCTTGTTCGGCACAGTGAGATGCTTGGTTTTCTGGGATAGCGCAGTGAGCGTGCCTTGCCTTGTTCGGCTTCTCCTCGGCGGTTTTGAGTATCACCAGCTTTGTGAGTATATCGGCTGCCATCTCTTTACAATCTGTGATCTGTTTCATATATTTGTGATTTGTCACTAGTTGATTATGGCAAAGAGATGCATGTGGGTTCAACTGTTAGCTCAATGAAGATACTGGTCTTATGTTGAAATTGAATGTTAAAACTTGAGCTCTAAATCTTTGCTGGTTCAGTCTTATTCCTACAGTTAGATTCTTTTGACATAATTCTGCAGTCTGTGATCACAATTACTACATCACCTATTCCTCTATTAGTCATTTTGGCTTTCTGCATAATTTGTTTAATTGTAAGTCTATACCCTGGAGCATATATCAAGTTAGTTGGCTGATTTTAGAGGTATTTGGTGGTCATTCGGTTGTGTGCTGTCTGCTAGCTGAAAATATCTTGTAGTTCCAGTCTGCTGAAATTTTATTTAGAGCTCAAGGCTTGAAACTCATTTGGCATATTCAATTAATGAAGAGTATAAGACCATAATAGGGGGACGGCCAAAATTAAATCTTGTGTAACCCTATATCGGAGAGCACTAAACAATAACTAAAACTTGTACTTTTTGCTAAGTTTTATTAATTCCATGTTCATTAGAATGCTTTATATGGTCATTTCAGCAGTAATTTTGGTTCATATAAGAAATATATGTTCTTGTATAAATGATGTGGAAGAATTACATGTTTATATGCAATTTATGTCATTTATATTCTGCTGGAAATGTGTTTTGATAATTCTTAATTATGCTAGAATTAAATTCAAATTTATGCTTATACCGCATTATTTACCACACAAACTGTTAAGAAGTCTTACAATTGAGTCATTAAACTTTCAGCCCTGTTTTAGCATCTGCCGGTGGGATCTTAAGGTTTGGACTCTCCCGGGTTTACCTGCTTGACGTTTGCCTTCTCCTTGGACTGACTCCTATTTAGCTTGATGAACTCAAGACACTGTCGAATGATTGTCAGCACAGTGAAATGTGTCTCAAAGTTGTTCCTAATGACAGGAGGATGGCGGATGTTGGGCCCGTTGTTGCTCCAGGTGTAGTTCTCGATAAAGTAGACACAATCTGTTCTGGCCCTGAACGAAACCTCTCGTAGAAGCTCTTCAGCTTGTCTTGTTGATCTCATGGCCTTCTTAAAAGTCAATACAATAATCAAATTAAGCCCTGTTAACAGATGTTAAGTAAGAAACGGTCAGATGCGAGATTTTCTGTAGATGTTACATAAAAGCAGTAAAAGATTTAAAGGGATCATCTTCCAGCACACTTAACTACACATATCTGACTATTCCAAAGTCTAGAGAAGTATGTGTATGACTATAACATTTAGCAGAGCACCCATGCTCATCGATTAGCACAAAGCTTATCATCAAATAATTGATCTTATGATAATCACGGAAGGTCACATCTAAAAATCGTCATGACACTAGGATAGCAGTCCAAACTAACCATGCATGATACATAGACGCAGAGGCAAAAAAAAAAAGCATTCCAAATCATTGCTAATCAATATTTTCAAAGAAAACAGCCCAAGACAGACAATTTTATGACATTGCCTGTACCAACCAAACTTGAAAATCATAATAGGTTCTTTAGCACTAGTGTAAACGGCAAAGTTCAAGTAGTATTAGCAATCATCACCTTTTTCCTACATGGTACGAATTTGCATATTTCTTTTCTTTAAGAAAGTACAATGCTGGTATGTCTAGACACCCAGTCATGTCAACAAAAGCCCAAAGTTTGATCATCCTCACAGAAAGTGTACCATGGGGACGGGGGAACACCCTAGAATCCTCTTATTTATATATAAGATCTGCTGCTAGTGCAGGTATTTGTAATTTAATCCCAAATCATTTTTATTAGGTCTAAACATCATAGGATAGGTGATAGGTGTTCACTGTTTCTCCTAAAATAGGAGAGAGGTCTTTGACGGTGTCATGTGGTATGAAGTGATGAAATTATGTAAGCACCTCCAACTTCCATGAGATGGTTGCACTTGCACCAACTGATACTCTCACCCTCCAATAATTTTGATCATGGTGTGTTAATGTGTTATATATGTACCACCATAAGTCCATGATGTTGATCTAAAGATTGATATGAATAACTGTGACTTAACTTACCTCATATCAACTTAAGTTTCATTGCAAGGTGCGATATATGACCAACAGAAACAACAAATATCGATCGAACAAAAATATGTCTCTGATATCTGTTGGATTGAACTATTTTGAGTTGCTGTAGACAAGAGACAAATCAAAACAGAACAATAAGCTGAACAAAGTGATCTCATTTAATTAATATATATGTAAAAACAATTCTAATTTTCCATGACATGATACAGCTATTGTTCCACAAGACGTAGTATCTTCAAGCATCCGAGATTCCTACGTGAAAATATAATGACAATCATTGAAGAGGCTCCATGATATGGATTCATGGATCGAATGCTACTACTGGATATTTGGGCCGCAACCGCAAGTAGGGAGTTCGTCATTGGTGGTGTCACGGGCTCACGGCCTGTATAAATAGTGCGACAAGCAAGCCACGCGACAAGTTCTAGAAGACTAGACCCTTCTAGAAGCCTACTGACCTTTCGCCCTCACGGCGGCCGAGATCTCCGGCAGGCGCTTCACGGCCGCGTTCCGCTCCTTGGCGGGCGCGTCGCAGCGCAGCACCAGCACCACGCACTCCGGGTTCCCGCCGTTGATCGCCGCCTCGATGTCTTCCCTCGTGAGCCTCGCCGCCTCGGGGAGCGGCGGCGCGTCCAGCAACTCTACCACCGCTTCCGCCGCAGCCATTTCCCCGTCTGTCCCGGAAACCACCGCCTTCACCTTCCGCAGCTTCCTCGTGCCGTCGGACCCGCTGCCCGGCGGCGACGCCTCCGCGCGCAGCAGCAGCGGGCCCTCCTCGCCTGCGAGCGCGCGGCACGCCGTGTTCACCAGAGAGCTCTTTCCGTGGGCATGGAGCCCCGTGATCAGCACGGACGGCGGTGGGGCGTCGTCCTCCCCTTGATCGCCGTCGATGTTGCCGTCCTCGCTGTTGGGGACAAGGGCGGCGACGGCCTCGCGGATCTCTCGGCGGAGGGAGGAGACGGCATCATCTCGGCGGAGGCGTGTCGCGGCAATGATCGCCAACACGCCGGCGGCGGCCGCGGCGGCGATCTTCAGGAGGAGGGGGAGCCATGGTCTGTTCATTCGGGAGGAGGAGGTGAGGGGCCTTTTTGTAATAAGGGATTTTTCGAGGGATTGTAGCAGATAGAATCATGCATCAGTATTACTATTACTATTCCGCAACGGCACAACGCCAAGTTTTTGGAGATTTGGAAGAGCTTTTCGGGAGAATAAAGTTTTATCTTTTAGATGAAGCTGCGTGACGAGTAAGAATGGAATATGATCATGAGGGTGACTTGTACTTCATTATAAACTATTAGTCATTATAAGCATGTCCTATTAGAAGCCAATAAAAAAAACTGATCGTTGGGAATAACCTATCAGTCATTAGATGCTAATACTGGTTTAAGGGAGTGCGTATTCTGCATTAAGTGGCGCTTTCATACTCTCTCAAACACTAAATTGCATTCTTCAAAAGAAGAAGAATGCACAAATCTTCAAGCAACACAATGGTAGTGTTACAAAGGGTGGATTCTTTTGGACTGTGACTTATAATTTATGATTTAAAATTATGAAATATGGCTGTTTATGAGAGGCAGTACGCAGAGGAAAATAGTCGCATGCGATTTTGGCCAGTACAGTTGAATTCAGTACACTTTTTACTACAATTTTCTTGTTGACCTTGCCTTAAAAACACACCGTTTGAAAGCTAGTTACTGTACCATAAGATACAAGTTATAAACCACAAGTGAAATGCAGATTGCTTTTAAACTCGTACTTTTCTACTTTTTTGTGAGATCATAGAAGCATTTCCCACTGCTCTACTCATAACAAAATTGTAGTATTGGCAAGAAAAACTATTTGCAACACACCATGATTACACATTATTGTGGCTACTGCAATGACAAGAGAGAGAGTGCCTATGTATGGAATGAGTGATCTCTCCCTCATACCTCTCTTGGGGGTTTATGTATATGAATGTGGTAGGATAGGAAATGTGAGGATATATTTCCCATCTTACCCTTTGATAATTTCAAAAGGTGGTGGTAAATTTGTATATTTCTCTATACTATTGGGTCTATTACATATTGGGTCAGTTGCAAAGCCTAGTCACGGGGGTTGGGCTACCCTTACAATAGTACTCCCTCGACAGTAAGCGCGGAGGTTCCGATAGGCGAGTTGACGTGAACAATTGGCCCAGGCTGGCCTCGCCCCTGTCCCCGACAGTAAGCATGCTGGTATCGATGGACGAGCTGATGCAATTGGTAGTTCCCAATCCCGGGGTTGTGAATGTTGTAAACATCTCGGAGTAGGATTGTTTGACCGATCTTGATGTGGTTATGGTATCTCCCTCTACTGAGCTGGTGCACGTAGGTCGTGCCCCAGCCTCGGCGGCACGTGGACGCGGGCGGCGAAGTCCCACATCAAAAACCCAGGTGACCCGTCGGGTTGGTGTCCAGCAGAGATCATGCGAAGTCCGTTGATGATCAGGCGAAGTCCAACGGAGGCCAAACGAAGTTCGACGGAGGCGACGTCCACACAGAGTCTGGCGGAGATCGCGCGAAGTCTAGCGAAGACCGTGCAGAGTCTAGCGGAGACCGAGCAAAGTCCGTCGAAGACATCCGCGTGGAGCTCGACAGAGATCGTGCCATGTCCCGTGAAGACCAGGCGGAGTTCGTCGGAGACAACATCCGCACAGAGCTTGACGAAGGCCTTACGAAGCCCTGCGGAGGTTGTGCTAAGTCTCCATGGAGAAGTCAGACACAAATGCTCCGTCCCCAAGTGTCGAACACGGGATGGTCATGTTTGTTGGTGGATACTCGACCACGATGCGGTCGGAGATGTCACTGAAGTCACGACCGTAGTGTTGTCGAGGGTGTCAACACAGTCGGCGGCGAGGCGAAGGCTTTGGAGCGCGCGCTCCATACAAAATCCCCGTCGGAGAGGCTCAACATTCGCCGGTGTTGTTCGGAGGCTGACTCTCTGGTGTCAAGATGATGATGTGGGCATCGCGGTAGACAATCTTACCGGTACCGGTGTCGTGGTCATTGCCGTAGGGTACCACCGGCCGCCACGTGCTGGACTCAACGGTCGCTGCTGCCGTATCTCTCTTTTGCTTGGTTGCCATCGTTTTCTAGCGCCTTCTCTTGCGCAACTTCTTCTGCATTCCCCATGGATAACGTGAACTGTTGTGGCTATTGACCAAACAGCATATGAGAGGACTAACTAGAGAGAGCCAACGACGGGAGAAATAGTGCCCCTGTATGGAATGAGTGGATCTCCCCCCTCATACCCCTCTTGGGGGTTTATATACATGAATGGGGTTGATAATTACAAAATGTGATGGTATATTGGTATATTTCTCTATACTGTTAGGTCTATTACATATTGGACTAGTTGCAAGGCCCAGTCACGGGGTTGAGCCATCCCTACGACACACATGGATATAATATTTAGAGTAATTGTCTATTTGTCCTCACAAAAAAGAGTAATTGCCTTTTGAATTCCAATTATTTAATTGGTTAAATTTTGTTTTTTAATAAAGTGGGTGACAATTGATTAGTTGCTTGTGCCATGTGTTGATGTGCAAGTGCTCACTATTTTGTATTGCAATGTGTATATTACTCTTTCAAACACGCAGTGTGAAGTTCAGGTAATGTTCAAGCTCTAAATGGCGTTAGCTTCTAGCTAGAAACCAGAAACAACATAGAACACGTCAATTTCTTAATTTTGGTTTTTTTTGACTTTTTTTGGCATTTTTTAGTTTTTGGTTTTTCTTTTTTCTCTTATTCCTTTGCATTGTCCTAAAAGATATAGTAGTTGTTTTCATTTTTTTCTCATTTTTAATTATTTTTTCTCACCTTTTGACTTAAATAATTTAATAGCTGCTATAGTATAATTGTAGCAAAAAACCATAGTTTTTAAGCTGTTTGGAGCACTATCGTGATCTCTTCCGAGCTCAATCAATTACACTACAACTTTATTAGTCATCCATAAACCTGGACATCACAGGAAACCATTGATATTTGTGTGGACGTGAATGGTGAAGACAATGTCTAGGCTTTTTTGGACTTATTGTTTGTGGCTTTTGGTTTTTGCTATAATAACTAGCTTTCAAACGGTATGTCTTTTCAAGGTGGGATCTACAAGTCAATCGTAGTAGGCACTTGAAAGATCAAGCTCCATTTAAGTTGGTTTTGGTGTTAATGACAAATGCAATTATGACATTATGATATTAATGACATATACTTTATAATGTTTTGGTGAAAATGATAAATGAATTTATGAGACTAATATGTTTATTTGAGTTTACCTTTGGTTAGTCTCATTTGGATGAAAAGGTGAAATCAAAGAGGTATGCATTCGAAATCGCTTTCTCATTTACAAATGCATTCCTTAGATCCAAAATATAGATTGAACTCCTCAATTAGTGTAAAATGAATATGTGCATATGTCTTCACTATATACACTTGTATGCACACATTTAGGGGGAGCTCTCTATATATTTTGGAGTTTCATAAGTATTGATCCATGCTTCTTTTAATATGCATATTTAGGATCTTTACTTTGAAATACATTCTTGAGTATATATATATATATATATATATATATATATATATATATATATATATATATATATAGCTTGTGCAGTATATATATACTCATGTGCAATCAGGCTGTCATCTAACTTCTCCATTATGTGTTAATGGTTGGATGACTAATGACAACCGGATAAGTAAGCTTTGTTTAAAGCTTATCTTAAAGTATACATTTGTTGTGTACATATTGTATACTCGCAAATCAATTTCATATCTCATCATTTGTTGAGATTGTCATGAATTACCAAAATGGTGAAGTTTGGTAATCAATGACAATTGTTTTGTGGACTAACATTTTCCATGAGTTGGATAAATAGGTTAGGTTCCACAAATAAAGATGATTTGGGATGACTTCATGAGTTGAAGGTCATCAAGTCAAAGTTGATGAAGAAGAGGTAAGCTTCATGTGTTGAAGGCCATCGAGAAGAAAATGCTTCATGTGTTGAAGCATGTCAAAGATTGATCATGTGTTGATCAAGTGAAGACCATCATGAGTTGATGGTGCTGATGATAAGAAAGCATCATGAGTTGATGCCTATCAAGACGATGACCCAAGGCAAAGGTATGACTAGCTAGGGCTAAGGATGCATTCCTAGTCTTTTACCGGTCTTGGTGTTTGGTTGGAAGACCGGATTGCTAGTGTAGGTTGCCGTACTATTAAGAGGGGTCATGTCTAGTAGTTTGAGTCTCATCATGTGTTGATAGCTCAAACCTCACTTGCTCTAGCTCATCTTGACATGAGGCTTGCATTTGCGAATGTGTTTTGCAAATTGTTGAAGCTCATGTGTTGATTTCTTGTAACATGGAACTATGCATTGCAAATGTGTTTTGCAAGTGCTTGAAGTCCATGTTTCCATTCTTTGTGATATGAGGCTTATATTTGCAAATGTGTTTTGCAAATGGTTGAAGCTCATATATAATCCTTGTGACATGTGACTTAGGTTTGCGAATGTGTTTTGCAAATGTGAGAAGTCCATGTATCGATTCCTTGTGTCATGATTTCAAAAGTGTGCGAATGTGCTTTGCAACTTGTTGGAAATCATGTTTGAACCTTGTGTGCATAATATCGTAGTTTGCAAATGTGTTTTGCAAAATCTGTTGAGATATCTGCACTTCTCAGGAAAAACCGGAAGTACCGCAAGTTCAACTGCGGAACTACCGCATGTGCGGAAGTTCCGAGGTCCCGAGCGGAACTTAAATTCCAGAGAGTGCCTGGGTTCAGACTTAGCCTCTCGGAAAACGGAAGTACCGCGGGTTGCACTGCGGAACTACCGGATGGCCGGTAGTACCGGGCACCCGAGCGGAACTTTATTTCCAGAGAGCGCCCGGAGTTTAACTTAGTCTCTCGGAAAACGGTAGTACCGCGGATTGACCTGCGGAACTACCGCATGTGCGGAAGTTCCGGATACCCGTGCGGAACTTTATTTCCAGAGAGCGCCGGGAATAAATCTTAAACTCGCTGAGATCGGTAGTACCGGGCTGAACGGCGGTAGTACCGCAGGGGAGCGGTAGTACCGGAGTTTGTGCGGCGGAAGTACCGCGCCGACGGTGTAACGGTTAGTTCAGAGCGTCTGACATAGCCGTTACTTTGCGTCAGTGAGGGGAGCGGTAGTTCCGGCCCTTGGCCGGCGGTAGTACCGCCCGTCCTGATTTTTCAGGGATTTGGCTCCAACGGCTAGTTTTCTTGTGTGGGGTATAAATACCCCCTTGTGGCTGGTTGGAGATGTTGTTGATTCATTCATTCTTGTGTTCTTGAGCTAGAGTGAGGCTCTCCACTCAATTGTGCATGTGTTGCACTTTGTGAGAGAGGAGAGGTGATCTAGAGTGCATGTGTTGCATCTAGAGGACTTAGTATCCAATTGAGCTTGTGCATTCGTTGCACGTGGTGAGAGTCAAGTGAGGGACTTGGCTTGTTACTCTTGGAGTTTGCCGACTCCTAGACGGCGTTGGAGGCGTCGTGCGTGGTGATCTTCTCAAGAAGCTTGTGAGAAGACCCGGCGAAGTTGTGAAGGTCGGAGCTCACCTACCCGGAGCGGGAAAGAGCTACCACTAGTGGATACGAGGTGTTTCGGCTTAATTCGTGGAGCCGGTCCGATTTGTTCGGGCTAACCTCAACGTGGATTAGGGGAGACCGGCAAGTCTCCGAACACCACGGTAAAACATCATTGTGTCAATTGTGGTTTGTTTTCTTGTGTTCCATTTATATTCAAGCAATTTACATTCATAGAATTAAATTGATTGCTTGTATATTTAGAATTGCAAACCTTGACCTAGGCTAGAACTATTAGTGCATTTAGACGAATTTATTTGTCGTAGGCGCTATTTGAGCTAAACCAAATTGAGTTTCGCTTCCGCATTATATACTTGGTTTAGACAAATAGAAAAGCTCTTGAATTGATTAGTATTAATTTGTAGAGAATTTTTTAAACCGCCTATTCACCCCCCCTCTAGTCGGCCTCCTCGATCTTACAGCACTGTATTGACTTCAGCTATACCATCCATAATCATATGCGACTATCTCTCTCTTCATACTCTCTCTCACGAACAGGTATAATTCAAAAGCCATAATTACAGCATAAAAGAACACACCCAATGTCTGATAACATCCAAGTGGTCGAGTCATAGCAATATTCTTAGCCCTGCTCAACTTGGCTTTTTTTTGTGTAGCTTTCTTCATTGTAGCTATCTTATTTTTGCACTGTAACTATTGGTAGCTTATTTTTGACATAATTAAAAAAATTGAAAAATGAAAAAAAATGTTAGACCATCACAGATAATGCAAAGGAATATGGGGGAAAAGCTAAAAAATTAGGAAAAAATAAAATTAAGAAATAGTAAACTAGAAGTCAGAAGCTAAAGTTGAAATAAGCGAGACCGATCTTACCACAATCTTTTATAGTATTTCCCGTGAGAGACCAAAACCTTCGTACCCATATAAACCTTTCGAACGAAGTGATATAAAGTGGAGTAGATACAGAGAAGATTTATTTATGCTCATTTGGGCTTAAATTTGTAACTTTTAGTTTTTTTTACTGTTTAAGGTTTTTTGCACTGTAGTTGCTGATAGCTTTTTCAGCATAATTAAATTTTAAAAAATAAAAATAAAAATAAAAAACAGGATATCCCATCACGAACAATACAAAAGGAATACGGGAAAAAAAAAAGAAAAGGCAAAAAACCCAAAAAAACTAAAAAGCCAGATAAAAGAGGAAATTAAGAAACTAGAAGCTAGGAGACAAAAGCTAAAACATGAATCCCAAATGAGCGAGGCAGTACACATATGCTCCATTGAGCTTCAGCTTTTAGCTTCTAGCTTTTTATTTGCCTTTTTCTGGTTTTTGTTTTTAGTTTTTTTCCTTTATTCATTCGTATTGTCCATGATGACATAACTTTTTTTTCTTTTTTTAATTTAATTACGCTAAAAAAAAGGTTAACTGGAACTACTGCGCAAAAATAAACCTAAAACAGTGCAGCACAATGGGAAAAAATTGAAGCTTGGTCCGCTTGGGTAGTTGTCATTTCAGTTTTTGTTGTGAGTTTTTGGCTGATTTTCACAGTTTGTGTCTTTTTGGCACTGTAGCAGATGTTATATTTTTTAGCGTAATTAAATTTAAAGAATTAAAAATAGAAAAAAGAATCTCATTACGGATAATACAAAGGCTAAAAAACTAAAAAAACATAAATTAAAAACTGAAAAGTAAAAGCCAAAGCACAATTGAGTAGGGCCAGCAGGGATTCGAAAATAAATGAAGTGACATAAAGTTGGTAGTATCAGGCTGCGCAGCCGAGCTCACACAACGGAACATGGCTCCCACCATGGGATCTCCTTGAACTCAAATCAGCTAAACCTTGCCATCACAGGAAAACCCAAGAAGTCGTCCACAAACCTTACCATCACAGGAAAACCCAAGAAGATTTCTCATGTTAGCTTAATTAATATTGTGAGCATCTCTCTAATACCACTACGAATAAGCAATGCGGCTGTTTGGTATATTTCGTTGTCTAAAAAGGCAATAATTTGCAAATTAAAAAACCCCTTTTCCTCGCTGAGTGCTGTGTCTCTGATGTATATGTGGCTAAAGTCTCACTAATAGCATGTCAGGGAAAGACAAATCTTTAAGGGACGGTAAGCCCAAACAGAGCCTTCGGACTCAAGGTTCGCTCCGACTGGCTCATAATTTAAGCTTTTAGTTGCATCTTTTGATTTATAATTAAAATTGCACTGTAGCGACGGTTAATTTTTTTAGAAAAGAGAAAATATAGGGGAAAAAATAAAAAATGTTATAACATATCGGATAATATAAAGGAATAAAAACAGTTAAAACAAAAAAGATAAAAATGTTAAAATAAATTAAAATTAAAAATTGATGTATTCTAAATAATTTCGGACTAAATGGAAGCCGTTCTGAGAAACGCATCGCCTGACAGCGGGCCCGTCCCACCATCCAAATCACACAAGAAGAAACCCGAGGCGCAAGTGGGGAGCCCGATGTGACGGGCCGACGGGACAGGCAAACAACCACGCGATCTTTTCCCCCCACCACTCCATGCTCTTCCCTAGGCGGCTAGCCGCGCGCCGCCTGCGCACGCCTCCCTGCGCGCCATCGCGCGGCGCAACTCCCCGTGGAAACTTCCGCAGCAGCGGGTCCCACGCGGCCCCACCCTCCCGCGCTCGATCGGCGGCCTCTCGCTCGCGGTCTCACCGATGTGCGATGTCTCCTCGTCGCGGCGCGCGGGCCCGGCTGCTGGCTGTGTCAAACGTGCGCGTGCGGCCGATCCCACCCTCCCGGCACAGTTCGCTTCCGCCCAGATGCCCCCGCTCGCCGGTGCCTGGGTTGCTGGGTTTTACACGGCTCCTGCTTTATCTCCACGGCGGCGCGCGCGCGCTATATATGGGAGCCGGTTCCGAGTCAGTTCCCAGCCCAAGCAACTCACTCGCAGCTGCAGGCCTGCAGCAGTAGTGTGCTACCCCAGCTCAGCTCACGAGCACAGCCAGTTTTCCTCTTCAGTCACCGTTAATTTGTGTCGTCCATGAGCATGAGGAGGGCGGCACGGCAGGCGATCCGGGCCTTGGAGCCGCACGTTCTCCACAATGGATCGGCGACTAGGAGCCTTCATGTGCGCAACGTTACCTCAGTAACGCGTCTTGTTTGTGATTAGAAAAAGGCACTGATTTTGTAGTAGTAGTAGCAGCGCATCCGGATGTATCACGCTGATGATCGATGTTTGTTGCTCCTGCTTCGTTTTTCAGGCGTCTCCGGGCAGCAAGAAGATCGTCGGCGTGTTCTACAAGGGCGGCGAGTACGCCGAGCGGAACCCCAACTTCGTCGGCTGCGTGGAGCACGCGCTCGGCATCCGCGGCTGGCTCGAGTCGCTGGGACACCAGTACGTCGTCACTGACGACAAGGACGGCCCCAACTGCGGTGACCATCCTCCCCATCACTTCCAATTACTTGCGACTTTAGTACAAGCCATTCCATGATCTATCCGTTAGTTACTACGTAGCACTGCCACTAATTATACCGCATTCTTGGCGCGCGCAGAGCTGGAGAAGCACATCGCGGACGCGCACGTGCTCATCACCACGCCGTTCCACCCGGCGTACGTGACCGCGGAGCGGGTCAAGCGCGCCAAGAACCTGGAGCTGCTCCTCACGGCGGGGATCGGCTCCGACCACATCGAGCTGCCGGCGGCCGCGGCCGCGGGGCTGACTGTCGCCGAGGTCACCGGCAGCAACACTGTCTCGGTGGCCGAGGACCAGCTCATGCGCATCCTCGTCCTCATGCGCAACTTCCTGCCGGGCCACCACCAGGCCATCAACGGGGAGTGGAACGTCGCCGGCATCGCGTACCGGGCGTACGACCTGGAGGGGAAGACGGTGGGCACCGTGGGCGCCGGCCGGATCGGGCGGCTGCTGCTCCAGCGCCTCAAGCCGTTCAACTGCAACCTGCTCTACCACGACAGGCTCCGGATCGACCCGGCGCTGGAGAAGGAGCTCGGCGCCGAGTTCGAGGAGGAGCTCGACGCCATGCTGCCCAAATGCGACGTGGTGGTGCTCAACATGCCCCTCACCGAGAAGACAAAGTAAGTTTCGAGACGGGCGCGAGTTAATTGATGATCTCGTCGTGTTCTTGGTTTACATTTACATACGTACCAGACGTTCCATGGTTCTGTCCTTCTGATTGCTTCTTCTTTTTCTTTCAGAGGCATGTTCAACAAGGAGAGGATCGCGAGGATGAAGAAAGGCGTGATCATCGTGAACAACGCTCGAGGAGCGATCATGGATACGCAGGCAGTGGCAAATGCTTGCGACAGCGGGCACATTGCTGGTATATTTCTGGGCTGCTCAATTCATTCATTTTATTAATTCTGTCAAGATACATGTTTCCATGCTCAATATACTAATGAGTCTCAAATTAAACTCTCCTATTCTGATCAGGATACGGCGGCGACGTTTGGTACCCGCAGCCGGCGCCCAAGGACCACCCATGGCGGTACATGCCGAACAACGCCATGACCCCTCACAACTCCGGCACGACCATTGATGGCCAGGTCAGTTGCACAGCATGCTCTGCTTCTGAGGCTATGTAACTATGTTCCATGGCAACATGCACTGACTGCAAATACATTCGTGGCAAACAATTAACTGGTGCAGCTGAGGTACGCGGCCGGGGTGAAGGACATGCTGGAGAGGTACTTCAAGGGCCAGGACTTCCCCGCGGAGAACTACATCGTCAAGGAAGGCAAGCTCGCCAGCCAGTACCAGTGAGCATCTATGAACTTATGAGGTCGCAGGCTCGCAGCTGCATGGGAGAAAAGCTGTTGCTGCGTCGGCGTTCTCTGAGTTCATGTACCAGTTACCAGAAATAAAATTGAGATACATGTTGCCTAGTCGAGTTGTCGCCGTGGGAGCCATGAATAAAAAGCTTGCCGTCAGCTTCCTTCCCTGTATTTGACTGAAGCATGCTAAAAGTTGAATCGCCGGCCCAAAGGTAGTTTGAACTTTGCAGAGTTCTGCTCTTTGTGATGTTGCAATGACACAGTAACCTTGCAAAAAGTACAATAAGATAAGTTTATGGTAATGGGGTCTATCTTCCCAAAGAATTTTCAATTTTCTCGTTAACCAAACAAGCATGTACATGAATAACAAGTCAAAACCAGGCAATGCCTACCGGGAATTCAAATTCTACAAAGTCTTAATCCAAAAAAATGGATAAAAAAGGAAGTCAATGGATCAGAGAAAAATAGACTTACACCAACATAAAATGTCTTATTGAAAACTAATTGACCCTAGTTGGTTTGAACTCTGAAGAATGCACTTCACTGATGTTGGAGTGATGCAATCTATACTTGATAGACTGCATCTGGTGTACCACAAGCCTAGCCACAGGTACATACAAAGCTCTTCAGTGCTTCCATCAAAGTAACGGTGCGCAAATGGTCACAGTTCAAATGCTTTGAGGCCTTTCATTAGTGCATCAGTGTGCTCGGGCTTTCCAACTGAAATACGAATATACCCCTTCAATTCCTTCTTGTCATAGTCGCGGATCATCACTCCCATCTTCGCAAGGTCTTCCTGAAAATAATTTTTTACAAACTTATGTGAATGATGTAGGTGATATTATTTTGTTTCAATTAGTCGAAACTCATAAATATTTTCGAAATGTGAATAGCAGTGGTCTTAAATACAGATAACCAATCTTCAAGTTCCAACATTTTGTCATCTCAAAAAATCACAATGAAAGTGGTTATAATATCTCAACGAAATAGAGCAGAAACTTGGAACATACAATAATAAGCAAAGCAAACCTTTATTTTCTTTGCATCCTTTCCTGACGTAACCTCACAGAGATTGAAGTTAGAATGACTGGGGAATGGTTTCAGGAACGGTATTCCTTTGAGAAGATTATACATCCTCTCCCTCTCTTGTACTAGCAGATTTTTCACACTCTTCAAGAATGCAAAGTCCAACAGACACAGAGTTAGCCAAAGTCAAATTGTCAAAAGGATGTTATGTTTAAACTATCTTTGTAAAAGAGATACCTCTAAATAGGCCGGGTTCTGCAAGGCAGCACATGCTGAAACTTCTGCTACCACAGAAACATTATAAGGCTGTTTGGCCCGCCATAAATACTCAATAATGCTTGGAGTTAATGCTCCATAGCCTACACGAAGCCCAGCTAAACCTGCATCATAAATAACTTGTGAAGACATTCCTTTCCCTTTTTGTTCATAATAAAAAAAAAGTCTTCAATTAGTTTGCTCAAACATAGTCATTCAGTAATTAAAAATCACCACAGTGCAGCTTGAATGAGTTAACGACAGAAGTATATTTCATAATTGTCTTAACAGTTTCTTTGCTCCTTAGCAATGTCTAGACATCACACAATAATGTGCAACAAAAAAAACTTATCCAAGGACAAATGGAATCCGAAAACTAGTAACAAATCAATGATTACCATGCAATGCCATGAGAAGAATAACAAGTTGAGTTCAGAATCTCATAGTAGTAAGCTATTGGATTCTTCAGAACACATGACCTTTGTATGTCAGCTAAAAAAAAGAACACAAGTGACAGACCTGCTCGTTTGCTAAATGTTCGGAGAACAATCAAATTATCATGCTTCTTAACCCATGCCATCCTTGATTGAAGGCTTGAAAACTCAACATATGCTTCATCCAGCACTACAAGTATTGGAAGATCAAGGATCTTTAAAAGATCCTCAGCATTGATTACACTGGTAAATAGAATTAAAGTAATTCAGTAAAATACGGCCATCTGGACAACACACACACAGAGTAACCCCACTCTTCAGTGAGAAAGATATACCTGCCATCTGGGTTATTTGGAGATGTCAGAAGTATGCATTTTGGCTTTTCCTGTTCAACCACTTTGACAATCTGTGCAATGTCTAGGGAAAAATCGGGAAGTCTTGGAACTACATTAAAGAATGGAGAATTGCATACCAAATCAGGATCAGAAGAAGCGTGGACCAAATTAACAAATCACAGATGAAATTACAAATGGAGAAAGAACTAGGTACCCTTGATCACAAGTGCACCATTGACTGAAGCATCAAACTCATACATTGTAAAAGTTGGAGGGCAATCTACAATTTTGTCACCTGGTTCAAGTACACATCTGCATTTGCACCATTTATAAAATAGATGATCACTCAACTTTGCGATGCTCTTAACCAAAAAAGAGGTACAAAATGAACTTCACTCTAACCTCATAATTAAATCAATTAATTCATCTGCACCACATCCAGCAAGTATGTACTAAGATTCAAGACCAGAATCTTCAGCAAGAGCAGCACACAAGTGGCGGCTTTCAGGATCAGGATACACATAAGGGAATTTCAGATTTCCTAGTGCTGTAGCTACCTGTGCAGATACAGGTATGCATTAGTCAAGCAAGGGGAAGGCATGAATCGTGTGCAATGGGAATCAGGACCTTCTGTTGCTCATGTACAGAAATGTTATTTTCTACTATAAGTTCAAAGATATCTAATACTATGTACTAAGCATAATTACTGTTTTGAATTTGATTTTTTAGGATTCATTCTCAAGAAAGTTAGCTAAGTTTCCGCTGTCCTGGTCTTACTAATAGTACAATACTACTTGTTAAGAATGACTTGTTTCATGTATAGGTGGCGGTTATCGGATTAACCTTCACATGCAAAGATACAAGTACTCACCTCCGGGGGTGGACCATATGGATTCTCATCTGCATCCAACTTGATTATATCATCTGGTTTACGCCCAAGCCGAGCAGATAGCACCTAGCAAGAGTTGCCATTTTCAGAGAACGGCAAAACCACTGTAAGGTATCAAAAGCATTACAACATTAAAACTAAACTTGACAACCTAAGATACTAGAGAAGCACAGAAATTTGCACTACGCTACATTTCGGTCGATCGCTAGCACCTCGCCAAGGGGCATTTCCACGAGCACAGCGAAAGGTGCAGGCTTTTGCAGCCTCCACAATACAAGGGAGTCTTAACAGTGGAAGATTAGTACCTCGAAGGGCAAGATGGGCTGGTACGGGGCGAGGCTCCTGAGGTGGTGCCCGATGAAGGAGTCGCCGCTCAGCCGCCTCTTCGTCCCAGACGCCGCCGCCGCAGGCTCCTCCACCGGAGTCGCGGACGCCATGGTCCGGAAGGACACCCTCTCCGCCTGGCGGCGTCGCCCCTCGCCGGCGAATTGGGAGACGGCCGGAGACGGGTTTCGGATGCGGGCTCGGATGGAACGATCCATCAACGAACTGACCGCGCTAGTGGGGAGCTTTTGGGCCGGTTCGGGCGACGGAAGGCCGGCCAAGCGAAGAGGCCCGTGGTTGGGGCGTACGGGCCACGCACGCTGCCTGCGATTTGCGATTCGTGCCGCTGCCACGCTTGTTCTCGAAAAATTCCATTATGTAACCGGTATACGAGAGAGTTTGTATAATAAACGAATGAGGCGATGACATGTGGCACTGATATACTGTAGCAGTACTATAGGCCGTGCAAAAATAATATGTTAAATTAGTGCTACACTACCGGACTGTACAAAAAATATTTTAGAAATAGATGCTACAGTATTTCTGCCAAATGTCGTTATTTTATTCGCTTGTTATACAAATTCTATTGTGCATCGTCACACAATAGAATTTTTCCTTGTTCTCCGGCTCGGTGCTTGCTTCAGTGGGTGTGTGGGGCTCGTATTTTGGGGAGGCTCGATCGTCTCGGCGCTGGGCGTTGCGAGGCTTGGGTTTGCCGTCGCGTTCCACGGTAGCATAAAGGAAATGTTTCATGGCCGGGTAACCTTGCATGTGAAGCAAACAGCGTCACATTTCTGATTCCCCCTGGCCTTTTGATTGTACGGGCCCGATGCAATGTTTGTTCGAAGCATGTCCCATGAAATATTGTGGTGGATGTAAGCTTGTTTGGAGACTGAGAACTAAAGACTATGTTCCCTCGTTGCGAGAGAAGTAAATAGAAGAAAAAGATGGTGCGTTCGGAACATGAAAAGGTATTTATGGTCTGCTTTTCTTTAGATTTTTTCTCACATTCTTTCCCCCTCTACTTCTGCATCCGAGCAGATATTCAGGTGCGCGTGTCTTCCCTCCTTTTTCCACGGATATGAACACAATTACACAATATAGCAAGGAGACGACAACCACCGATCACACTTTGCACCCTTTCCATGTTGTTCTCCACTCGATCCACACAAAAGCCAACCTTGCAGACTTTGCCCTCCCTTTTCCCTAAACTTTGCTGCACCTATCCTCTGATCCTTTGACACATCACTGAGTCGCAACGGCAAAGCAACTGACGCTTTCGCCGAAACTTCTTATTGCCCCTTCCTTTCCCACCCCATGCTCATCCTACGCGCACAGCCTCCAGCGCGAGCCCACTCAGCTGCACACCACTCACCACTGCTCTATCGCCTCCTCTGAATGTAAGAATGGCAGCCACCACGCCGTCGATGCCGTCTCCGACGGCGTTCACGCCCCTGCAGCCGGACTACCAGGGTTCCGCAGCCGCGGGAGGGGGCGCCGTGTCTCGGCACAGCTCGGGGGGCTCCATCGGCACGTTCTTTGCCGTGCTCGCGGCGGTCCTGGCGCTCACCCTGTTGTCCTGCATCTTCGGCCGGGTGTTCGCGGAGCAGGCCGAGGGGCCCGACGAGCGGTACGACTGCGGAAGGCTGGCGCGCCGGTGGTGCTGGTGGGGGGCGCCTCGCCGGATCGTCAGGCGGGAGGCGAAGCCTGCGCCGCCCGTGGGGGAGGTGCCTGTTGCATTGCCACCACCGGAGCCATGAAGAGTTAAGCTGCTGGTCAGGTTCTTGCCTGGCTCTTCTCGGTTTTCCTTCCAAATTCCAATTAGCAGAGCAGTCTGATAGAAGGAAACGATAAAAGGCTTATTTGTACGTCAGTGCAGTGGATAGTAGAGTAGTAGTAGTAGTATATGTTCTTTGAATCCTTCTGTTATCTTCATGTTACTGAGGATATATTTTAGATTTCAGTCCTCGTTCCTTTGTACTCAGATTAATTACAATGATATGGTACTTTCGGTGATCAACACTTCTGTTGAACTGAAGAGAGTTAGCAAGTAGCAACTATTGCATCCATCACCAGTCGTTCGTTTGCACCATAGAATCGAACTCGTATGCAAGTCACCTTTTCTTTTCTTTTTTATTCTCCTAATCCTTATCAGTCTGAATCTACGAACTGGTGTGAAGTTTTAGTAGACCCTCATTTACAGAACCGCATTGACAACTCTAAAGGCACCGGTGACTCTTCGTGGTGATCAACCGATTACTTTTCGGACCAATTGTGCTGGAATGTTAGGTTCGCATGGTTTGGTGACCACAATAAAGAATGTTCTCCTACCCTACCCACCACATTGATGCCAGAATTGTGCATGTATTGCTGTAGACAAGGCCGTTTCAGCAAATATTTAAATAAAATTCTAGAATCGTAAATGAAACATAAATCATGTTTCCAACACATATGGCGCACATGCTATGGCGCTCGGCTAGAGCGCCAGGGCATTGACGGCGAGCTCGTCGGGGCACACTGAGGGGCCAGCTTGCCAGGGCGCATGGCCTTTGGTGCCGGTGCGCTGGCGTGCCTGCTAGGGCACCGGGCGGAGCAGCGTCAAGACGTAGGAACGGCGTGGTGCTTACTGGGTGCGTGGCCGGGAGTGCTCGGGCGCACGAGAGCCTCGCTTGGGCGTCCTGAGGAAGCGGGCTGCGGGGGCATGCCGAGGAATTGTCGAGGGGGCCGGAGGACCGCCAGGGCACTGCTGAGGGATTGCTACGGCGCCAGATGATTGCCAGGGCATCGAGAGCGCTGAGCGCCAGACGATTGCTAGGGACCGATGGAGTTGCGCCAGGGTGCAGGCGGTCCTGTGCCAGCCTGCCAGGGCACTTGGGGTTCTGTGACAGGGTCGAGGCATCTGCAGTCGGCGCGTATTGTCTGACGTAGAGGAGCTAAGTCTGCCGTTCATTTTCAGATGAGAGGTCTAGATTTTTTTTTAGTTTTGATTTTTTTACTTTTAATTTTTAGTTTTTTAGTTTTATCTTTTTCTAGTTTATTTCTAGTTAATTTATAAAAAATAGGTTATTTTAACACAGATAATATAAAAAAATAAAAACGAAAAAACTAGAAAAAAATAAAACTAAAAAACTAAAAACTAGAAGTACAAAAAATCAAAACTAAAAAAAATCTGGATCACACATCTGCAAATGGACGGCTGAGAGGAGCTAAGTCATGCTGTGACTTAGCTCCTCTACGTCAGAGAATCCCGTTCGATCTGCAATGGAGGCTACCATAAGGTGGTGATTTTGCGAGAGAGAATGATGCCATGTCATAACATGCCATCACATAAAAAATTATCCTCCCACAATACATGTAGTCAGGTGGCAGCTTCAACTATTTGCAGTCGGCCCTCTACCTTTTCTTTTCGAGTCTCTATATTGTTCTAATTTATACTAGAGCCTAAAAATTTACATGTGGAACCCTCGAAAAAAATTTAATTACACATCAACTCCCATAAAAGACTGGTCCACAAATCAGTCTCTCTACATAGCCCTATTAATTTTCCCACCTGTCCCCTCACTTTTTCCACCGTTCCCCTCCTCCCTTCTCTATTCCCTACCGGCTCGAGCTCTCTCCTGGCAACAACTGCTGTCGCCGACATGCAAATCTCGTCGCTTCTCGCTGGCCGAAGGTCACTGGCGCTCAGATCCGACCGCAGCCAACCTCGCCCCACCCGGATCCGGCCATGGCGCAACTCCAATGCCACCTTCGTCGCCCATCCGACGTCGTCGTCCTCGCGGTATGGTCACTGCCGCCCTCGCTCGCCTAGTTCCAACCGCCACCAACCTCACCTCGCCACCTTTGTCACCCATCATGGCATTTGTCTTCCTGGCCACACATGGACTTGACCCTATCGTATTACAAGGTGCCCTTCTCTCTCTTCCTTTCTCTACTAGGACCACATATTCTCTCCTCTAAGCACTCGCAGCTTCTACAGACAACTCTTGACACCCTGCAAGGCAACATCTCGCCTCCGGTGGCATCTGAGCCTAGGGCGCTGTCGTTCTTTTGCCAGGGCGACGTGCTTTTGCCAAGGTGCTTGGGACAGTTCTCAGCTGCCATGGCGTTGGCCACCGCTTTGCTAGGGCGCTTAAACAGTTGCCTTGCAGGCAGACGCCAAGATGCAAGGAGCCGAGAGCGCTGGGGCGCGGGTGCTAGCAAGCACGAGGGTGTGGGCGCGGGCTAATGGAATTAATCTTGATGATTTGTACGTGGTCGTCGGTACCATGGTCGAAGCTACACGCGAGAAGGCATGGTCGATAGTCGATAGTTGTGGTCGATAGTCGATAGTTGATAGCTATGGTCGACAGTCGACGGTCGTAGGCGATGGTTGATAGTCGACGGTCGTGGTCGATGGTCGACAGTCGTAGTCTTTAATGCATACTCGGAGGAGTACCATGGTCGAAGTGGCCGTGGTCGAGTGCCCGTGGTCAAAACATCGAGATGATTCACTGTGGTCGAAGCTTCGAGTCGTGTGTGGTCAGTCATGACCACGTTGTGTGTGGTCGGTCACGACCATATTGTCTGTAGTCGGTTATGACCACATTGTGTGTGGTTATAACAGGACGCTAGTATGAGTGGTCGGTTACGACAACGTTGTGTGTGTGGTCATAACGACCAGTGTCGTAGCGCTTATGCGATTGGTCGGTAATAACCTGTGTGGTCATGGACAACCAGTCTGTATGTAGTCGTAGACCACGTTGTGTGTGGTCGGTTACGACCAGGTTGTACTTGGTCGGTTACGATCATGTTGTGTGTGGTCATAATGACTAGCGTGGTAGTCGTAAGCGCCTAGGTCATGGCGCCTGTGCCTGCAGTGGCCTTAACTGCAGCACCGCGGTCGAAACCAAGCTTAAATCAGAGAAGCGATAAAGGAGCACCCGAGGATGAAGCCAGTAGTAATGGTCGTGCATCGACCACTGTAGCAGTTGGTAGCAGGCGTCAGCACGAGTGGTCATGGGTGACGCAGGAAGTCCTTGGTCGGCTATTTACCCGATATGTACAAACAGCTGGTACTATAGCAGTCGTGGGTGGCTGAGCGAAGCGGCATGATTGTGCGAAGCTGTAGCGGTCGTCAGTGATCAGAACAGCGCATGGGCGAGCGGCGGAGCAGTTGAGTGCTCTGAGCAGCGGGACTGTATATATATACCCTGTAACCCTTGTGCAGTTAGTGAGAGTGAAGAAAAAGGAAGAAAAATTACCCCCAAACACTCTCCACCTCATTATGACTTAGTTCTTTCAATTCTCTGTTTCTCCACCGTAGTCGTAGAAACCGATCGGAGGCACATTGTTCACCGTCCGAAAATAGTGCACTCGTTCGAGTTTGAGCGTGCTGATCCGGTGTCCGATTCCAACATTGGCGCCAGCACACGCGAGGATGCGGGCGAGTCTGGCGCTAATTTGCCAGCGCGCTGGCCTTTGGTTTGCCAGGGTGCTCGGGCATACGACATTTCGGGCAGACCGCAGACGCAAGGCGTGGGGAGCCGGGGGTGTCTGGGCGCAGGCGTCAGCGAGCACGAGAGCGCGAAGATTCCCCCAGGGAGCCACGAGGATTTCTGCTGGGTCGCTGAGGGCCTGTTTGGTTCACGTACAAGTAGAGCCTGGCTCGCATCTGAGAGCCAGGCTCTCGTGGGACAGGTTGAACGCATGCAACGCTGTCGTGTTTGGTTCATGTACGAGTAGAGCCTGGCTGAGAAGAGATATTGTTTGGTTGCCTGTACGAAGATATGTTGCATGAGATAAAAATAATATAAGATTATGATTATGATTATGAAGATATGTTATATGAGATGCTCGTATCTTATTATATTTTAAACTTCTTCAAAACACGTTAATAATATTTGATATTTGCTAATCTACACTAATAACATCATCAGCTGACTAATCACCTGCATCCCGCGAGCCTGGCTCCCCAGAAACGCCCGATTTCCACGTTTCTCCAGAGCCTGGCTGCGGGGGGAATCTTGCATGAGCAGAGCCAGGTTGAACCCAGCGACCAGGCAACCAAATAAGGAGATCCTGCATCCGGCCAGCCTGGTTCAACCGGATGCAGGCAACCAAACACGCCCTGGAGGACTTGAGAGGCGCCGTGTAGAAATTGCCAGGGCGCCGGGCTTGGAATTTTTTGTACGGATAATCCATTTTTTATTCGAAATTACAGAAATATACCCGCGGGAAAATTTTTTACAAAAATAGGCTCCAGTCGCCTAATGGTTGGGCGACTGAAGCCTTTCGCCCAACCATTGGGCGACTTTAATCCAGTTGCTCAATGGTTGGGCGACTGCATCCAGTCGCCCAACGATTGGGCGACTTAAATGCAGTCGCCCAATGGTTGGGCGACTGCAGTCAAGTCTCCCGTGAATGTTTTAAATTTTTTCAATTTTGTAGTTTTAAACTGGTAAAAAATATGCTGGAGTTGTAATAAAAGTTTATGTTCATTGTATATTATAGGTGTGTAAAAAATTTTGGGAAATTTTTTTTAGGAACGATTGACCGTAGAACGATCGGTACATACGATGGTAAGTGATATTTTAATGTTATTGAGAATTCGTGTCTCTGGGCTAGGATTGGGTTGAGGAGGATCGACGGGCCCAGCGGTCAGATTATCACAGACGGTTCTACATACAAACCATCTGTAATACTCGCTATCACAAGTTTTATATATCGATGCAATATAAACAACTAGTCTGAAAAGATAAAATAGCAAAGTTGTATATGGCTTATATATACTCATTAAAAAGGTTTCGACGAGATCTACAACTTTTCAGTTGAAGCAAAATCCAAATTCCGAAAGGAAGGCCAAGAAAAAGGGCAAAAACAGAAACCAAAAACTTACGACGCGGGTTTAGGTCCAAAGATGGCCGATTTTCGGAGTCTTGGAGGGCGACTGGCGCAAGCGGGTCGTTTTTATTGGATCGGGCTCGTCGTTAGCTTTCCAACGAGTACAAGAACGTCGAAAACGGACACCGTATGCAAAAGTTATGCCCGTTTTACTGAAGGTGTGTCGGAAACAGACTGAAACTGCTATAACTTTTGATCCCGTGGCCGAAATTGCTCAAATTTTTTTCTAGAGGCTGTTGGATGTATGAAGAACAGCTCCACCAATTTTCACTTTTTTTTAGCGAAGGTTTGATGCACTTTCCAAATTCTCAGTAAATCAAAATATTACTTACCATCGTATGTACCAATTGTTTTATGGTCATTTGTTCCTAAAAAAAGTTTCCCAAAATTTTTTACACACCTACAACATACAATGAACATAAACTTTTATTACAACTTCAGCAGATTTTTTACCAGTTTAAAACTATAAAATTGACAAAATTTAAAACATTCACGGGGTCCTGAGTGCAGTCGCCCAACCATTGGGCGACTGCATGAAAGTCGCCCAATGGTTGGGCGACTGGATGCAGTCGCCCGAGGGTAGAGCGACTGGATTAAAGTCGCCCAATGGTTGGGCGAAAGGTTTCAGTCGCCCAACCATTAGGCGACTGGAGCCTATTTTTGTAAAAAATTTTCCCGCGGGTATATTTCTGTAATTTCGAATAAAAAATGGATTATCCGTACAAAAAATTCGCCGGGCTTGTATACCCATCCATATCTCAGTTTCCCCTTTAGCACTAGTAACGCCAAGCAAGTGTCCGGAATGGTTAGAACCTCAACCCCCTTCTTTTTTTCCCTTAACGAGCCCCAGGGTAGCATCTGCCCTCAACTTTGTGGTGGTGTCCTTTAAACAGTGTGGCCATCAGGTCATGTAGACATGTAGTAGTGGGTAGATAGCTAGTTGGCTTTCGGTGGCTCACGCCAATTAATTGAGTTTTTAGCTTTGAATGCTAATCAACTTTGGCTCAAGCCTTGGCCAACAACCATGCCTGTAGTGGGTAGGAGAAATGCAGTCGCCCATGGCCAGGAGGAATGCAAGGTTCGGGCCTTCACGATTGACTTGGCGTCCCTCGACGTTGCTTCTGCAACCATGCGGTCGGAATAAATCATTTCTTGCTGCCGGGAACCAGGGGCTGAAGAAGGACGTCAACATGCTGCAGCCATCGTCGGCACGGTGCCTGCCTGCAGCCACTGGCACATTCAGCGTAGAGGGACGTGTAGAAAACAAGCAAGCAGACGAAGGGTACATATACCTTTTTGCAGCCAGATCGCAAAGCAAGCCTTCTTTCGCATATATGTGTTTTTGCAGGTACATGTGAAGTGTGCCATGCATCAGGAATTCATGGATTGGCACATCGATTTGTCGTCGGTTCCTCACTACAGTACAGTGGTCGGTGGCATAAATCTCACAGAAGCGCTGGAAACATGGGTAGCACAAGCGAACCGCGAACAGATCGAAGCCTCACAGCATGTCAATTGCCAAACACTGGCTTCCCTAGACATCACCCTGTGCGGACGATCGCTGCGATGATCATACTCCCTGTCGGTGTCGTGCCGCGATAGCGGTCAAGAACTCAAGATACTCGATTAGGGCGCTAGGCGCTAGATCAGCGAAGGACCGAAGCCCACTCTACTGATGTCGTAAACACATGTGCTATTTAGAATTCGACCCGTTGGGTTATTTATCAAAGGCTTCGATAAAAAACCAGACATGTCGCATACCTTATTTCATATATCAACTCAGAAAGTATATTGCTTTCTGTGACACAGTCAAAATATTGTCCTACAAATGCTGTAATCGTCCAAAACAGGGCATTTCAAAAACGTACTAGTTGTAGCTATAGCTTAAAAACAAGCTATAGTGAGAGCATCTCATGAGGCCCCGTTTTGAACGGATGATTATAAATTACACAAGAATGAATTCAATTCCAGCATAAAATAAGAGAAAAACTTGTTGTTGGTGTTTTAATACCGATCATACATATAATTATTTAGATTCGAGAATCTCTCAAAGACTCGACTATACAGAAAGACACAGGGATTTTATACAGATTTAGACCCTCTCCGGAGAGAATAATAACCCTAATTCTGTGTAGTTGTATTGATTGCTCGGATTACAATCGAGAGGGAGTAATTTTGGATATCTTGCGCTCTGTTGTCACTGTCCCGATTGTCCTCTTCCTCCTCCTTCCTTCCGGACTTTAGCCTTTAAATAGCGTACAAAGAGGTGGCGGTTGCTCCATATCAAGAGGCATCTCCATGTTTCAGACAATAATTGCTTGGCAAAGGTTATTGTCAGTGACACGATTCTTCGTCGCCAGGTGGTTGGAGGAAGAGGTTATGGGTGGTTATTCCAGAGAACAACTGCGTGTGCTAACTGCTTTATCAAACAGACTCGTAATGTAACGGGTTGTCGTAGACAAACTGGTCAAAATCAGGCTAGTCGTAGAAGAGTGTATGACCATAGGGTGGTTGTAGAACGACTTACGATTATGTTATGCTCGTATAAAGACTTACAATCATGAAGCGGTCATGTAAAGGCTCATGACCATAGAGTGATCGTAGAAAGGATGGTCGTGAAAAGGCTCTTGACCATAGAGTGGCCGTGGAAAGGATCACCACAATTGAGCGGTCATGGAAGGGCTCATGACCACATAGTTAAGTCTCTCCCTTATCAATATAAGGGGTATGCTTAAAGAGTACAATGACATAATAATACTATTTATAGATAAAGAGTAAATTAAGAATTATTATATCCTCATCATCTAGCATCCTAGATTTAAGTGAAAATAACCTACTTGAAAAAAGAGATCATAGAACAATGGTAATCGAAAGCAAAGCTTTTTTTATTGTTATTTCACTCAATTAGAAATAGACTTGGTCAAGAAGGTAATTTCGCTTGAGTTGTAAAGACGTACTGGTTCTCCTCGAACAGATAAATTTAAGAATTTCAAGTGACATTGCTCCTCAGGTGATCGAAACAGGTTTCGACCAACAGGGGCAGAAAGTTTAAGGAGCAGCAATCTTTACTCAAGACTTATGACTAGAGATGGTCATAGGAGATCTCATCCGTCGACCATAGGAGGTTGAAGAGAAGAAGTGGTGTCAGTCAGCTAGAAGGTCGCGGAGGAGATGCAAAATTAGATCTCCTTTGTTAGAGTAACCTGCAATAAGGAACTTGTAAAGACAAGTTAATCTTCCTTTTCCTGTATATTATCTTGTCAGGTAGTTAGTAACTTATAAGATAATAAAGAAATGAAAGAAGGTAAAATTTAGACTAAGAATTGAAGTTAATAACTTATTCTAGCCCCGACTATTTACTTAGTTTATGTAAATAAACTAAGCAAGTAGTGTGAGATGGGGTTTGTGGAGAATAGAGCAGTTTATCTGACTATCATTATCGATTTCGATTGTCATGTTCTGGCAGCAAAAGTTAGGAACGAGTCGACGTTAGAAAGTTCTTTCTAATAGGCAGGACCACATGCAGAAAGGAAATGATTCGACTAGGTGACATTACCTTTCTTCGACCAGTTTAACCAAATTGAAGGCATACACGATAACAGGACAAACACTCAAAGGTCTTTCTTTTTAATCCGTTCAACTTTTCTCAGTTAACTCAATTATTTTGTGCTGACAGCAATAGTTGAAAATAGTACGATGCTAGGAAGTGCATTCTAGTGGGTAGGACTACGTGCAGAGAGGAAAGACTTCGATTAGGTGATGTATCAGTTGAACAAATTGAATTTACCAAAAGTAGCCGAACAAACAAAAAGAAAACCCTACTCACAAAAAAGATTGAATAAAAACTGAATACTTTATTGAAAGAGTAGAAATATTATACATAGAATTTACGCAATTAGCCAATATCCAAGAGTTTGAGAAGATTTGGTCATCTTCTATGGTAAGTCGTACCAAGCCTGATCATGTAACTTCGACTACTATGTAAGGATCTTCCCACTTGGGAGAAGCTTGTTTCGATTAGACTAGGTTTGAATTTTTTTTAACACCAAGTTACTTACAACAAGGCTGGGAGGTTGGATCTTATGATTTTAGTATTTACGCATGGCTTGTTGATAGACTGCCGAACAGATTAAGGCTTGATTCCTCTTCTCTTCGAATAGGTTAATATCATCTACTCGAAGTTGCTTTAGGTTGGAGTCGTTGAAGTTCTCGACCCTTGTCGATCGAATCTTTAGTTCTGGAGGAAGAATGACTTCAATCCCAAAAACTAGGAAAATGGAGTTTCACCTGTCACCCGACTGGAAGTCATACGAATTGTCTATAATACCGAGGGTAATTCTTATACCCAAGCCCCAGAGTGCTTTACAAGCTGGTCGAAGATTCGAGTTTTAATCCCTTGCATTATTTAGCCATTCGCTCTTTTGACTGCCCCATTGCTTCGGGGATGGGTGATCGAGGTATAACACAGTTTGGTACCCAATTCTTCACAAAATTCTTGGAATTTTGAGCTCAAAAGTTGCTTACTATTGCCTATAATTATTCAATTTGAGACTCCAAATCGAGTAATTACGATTTTCATCATGAACCTTTTAGCTGCTTCCGTTATTACCCCAATCACAAGTTCGACCTCAATCCATTTTGTGAATACCAATAGCTACAAAAAGAAATTTGATGCCCCCTGGTGATTTTAGGAATAGTCCTAGGATATCTAGACCCCAGGTCACAAAAGACCAAGATAAATGTATTGTTTGAGGAGCATGAGCTGGTTGGTGTATTTGCCTGCTATGAAATTGGCATTGCACACATTTCTTAACTAGCTCTTTAGTGTCATTGAGGGTTATTGGCCAATAAAACCTTGTTGAAAGGCTTTTCTGACAAGCATTTTGTAAGAAGCGTATGCTCCTATGTATGTCGTGAAAGAGTTGTAATACTTCTTTCTGCGATATGCATCGCATGTGAACCCCCTTGAGTACTCTGTTTATAGAGTGCCCCATCGACCAAAGTATACATTTTGGCCTTGCAGGATAAATGATCTCCTTCGAGATCGTCGTCGAGTACTGTACACTTTTGAAGATACTCGTAGATGGATCCCATCCAGGTATCCAAGTACTCTAGAGAGGTTGCCTCATTAGGAGTTATTTCTAGTGCTTCGACCAGAGATGGCTTCTGGAGTTGTTCTGAGAAAACTCGTGTTGGTAATTGTGATCGGGAAGAAATTATTTGAGCCAACTGGTCAGTGAAAAAATTATCCTTTAGAGGTATATATTGTATCTCAAAACCGAAAAAAATGCTTCTCAAGCTTTCTGACTTTCGACGAGTATTAAGACATTGTCGAATTAGAGCATTAGTACTCTTTTTCGACGTGATTCATGTCTAGGTGAGAGTTTTCTCTCAGGAGTAGTTGACAAATCCAGAGCGCTTTTACTACTCATATGCCAGCAACAAACCTTTGTATTTGGCCACGTTGATAGTGGCTGGATAGTCTAATTGAATGTCATACTTTAAGACATCTCCCATAGGAGGTTCCAGGACCACCCCAGCCCCCCGAGCCACTAAGTGTAAGTGACCCATCAAAATACATCGTCCACTGGATGTGGGAAGCATACTGGGGATCCTAAACTTGTCAAAGTATAGCCGCCAGCACCCCTGTGAGTTTTTGGACTTTTCTTAGTGGTCGAAGGGCACATTTGCTCATTGGTATTTATCTTTTCAATAATTGCCTTGATACCTCTTGCAGAAACAACAAATCCAAGCAATTTTCCTAAAGAAAACTCCGAACACACTTTTCCAGATTGAGTTTCAGGCGGTGCTTTCTGAGGTTGTCGAACATTTTTTGCATGTTTGAAATGTGATTAAGTCGTTTGATCCTTTTTATGACTAAATTATCAACGTAGGTTTCCAAATTTGAACCTAATTGAAGGACAAAAGTCGATTGCATCAGCTGTTGAAAAGTCAGACCAGTATTTTTTGAACCAAATGGTATTTTGACATAACAAAATATCCTAAATGGTGTAATAAATGTAGTCTTCTCTTCATCTTTTACAGACATACAAATATGATGATAATCAGAGTACGCATGTAGAAAATTTAATGTTTCATAACCAGTAGTGGGATCAACCAATTGATCGATATGAGGAAGAGAAAAATCATCTTTTGGACAAGCTTTATTGAGATCAGTATAGTCTATACACATACGCCACTTACCGTTAGACTTCTTAACCATTATAGGGTTAGCCAATAACTCCGAGTGGTTAACCTCTTTTATAAAGCCAACTTTTATTAGCTTGTCCAATTTAGATCTAATAGCTTCCCGTCAATCAGGTGCAAACCTCTGTAATTTTTATTTTACAGGTTTCTTATTAGGCCTTAGAGCTAGCCTGTGCTCGATCACCTCCTTGGGGACCCTCGGTATGTTGGATGCTTGCCACGTGAACATATCTGTGTTTGCTCAGAGGAAGGTGACGTGGGCATCTTCTTACGCAGGGTTAGAACAAACCCCGATACGAATGGTCTTCGAAGGCTTCGCTGGATCCAATGAAACTTTCTTGACCTGCTCATTCGACTTCGGTGCAGCTTTAGGTTTCGAGTGTTTGGTCCAAGGTTACATCTTGTTTGCCTCTCGAATTGGTAATTGGCCTATCATCTCGAGGGATTTAAGGTCATATGTAAACGCCATCTTTTTATCACAGCAGACTGCGATCACTCACTTAGGATCTGGCATCTTAGGACATTGATATGTATAGTGAGCAACTATCAGAAAATGTGCTAGAGTTGGTCGTCCGAGTATGGCGGTATACGCCATGTCGAACTCGACAACGTCAAAGGAGACGTTCTCTGTCTTGAAATTACTTGAAGAACCAAACGTGATAGGCAG
The DNA here is from genome assembly GCA_017311315.1 of Dendrocalamus latiflorus. Taxonomy (NCBI): domain Eukaryota; kingdom Viridiplantae; phylum Streptophyta; class Magnoliopsida; order Poales; family Poaceae; genus Dendrocalamus; species Dendrocalamus latiflorus. Next base: position 31,838,610 of record CM029633.1, read on the forward strand.
AGAAACTTGGCCAATTGGCTTGTGTAAGATCGATGAGGCCGACTAGAGGGGGGTGAATAGGCGGTCTTAAAATTTTCTTTTACTCTACTACCAAATTTATAATATGAAAGCGTGAACAATTTGGTTTTCACAAGAAAGGCCTAAGACATCTAAATAAGACTAAGTGTACTAACGATATGATTCCAAATCAATATAAGCAATCCTAGGAAACAAGTAATCTAATCAACTCAATGAATATAAATACTTGAATATGAATTGCTAGAAGGTAAATTGAGCATAAGATAACAAACCACAATGACACTTGATGTTTTTACTGTGGTGTTCGGAAACTTGCCAGTTTTCCCTAATCCCCGTTGAGGTAAGCTTGAACAAATCGGATCGGCTCCACGAATTAAGCCGAAACACCTTGAATCCACTAGTGGTGGCTCTTTTCCGCTCTGGGTAGGTGAGCTCCAACCTTCACAACTTTGCCAGGTCTTCTCACAACCTTCTTTGCGAAGATCACCGCTCACGACGCCTCCAACGCCGTCTAGGAGTCGGCAAACTCCAAGAGTAACAAGTCAAAGACTCTCACTTGAACGAATCAAGAATCGCAGCTCAACAGACACAAAGTCCACCACCAAGTGCAACACATGCACTAAGTTTACACTCTTCTCACTCTCTAAGTGCAATACATGCACATATGTGAAGAAGACTTACTCTTAGTTCAATGAATGGGAGAATAGCTCCAGCAACCTTCCCTCAATAGCCCTTGAGGGGGTATTTATACACATCCCTCAAAAACTAGCCGTTAGAGAAGAGAGGGCAAAAATCAGCACGAGGGCCGGAAGTACCGCAGTTACACCGCCGGTACTTCTGCCCTCCCAACGACTACAAAAACTAGCCGTTGGGCTGGAAAACCGGTCAGACCGCTACAAGGACCGGTCAGACCGCTCTCAGAAAATTAACGGAGTCACTCTCTGGAAAAAACATGCCACGCGAAGGAGCATGCCGGTCTGACCGCCGACTCCTTGCCGGTCGGACCGCCCATATGATGCCAGTCTGACTGCCTGTATGAGGCCGGTCTGACCGCCCTTATGGGGTCGGTCTGACCGCCCATTTCAGGCCAGTCTGACTGCTCCGCGGCAGATTGCCCTCGGTCGGGTTAAACTGATATTACCAGTCTGACTGCATGCATAAAGCCGGTCAGACGCCACTTTGAATACAGTTTCAGAATCTTGGTATATATTGCATATTTCTCAGCCACTTTGCACACAAAGCATTGCAGGATATAGAAATATGCATATAAGATTGACAAGTGACTTCCAATAAATCATAGAACATATCCTCAAGTATATTTTGGAATCACATCACCGGAAGACGACATGGACTTAACCAAATTCGAATTTGCCATTTCAAACTTAAGTCACATGTAGCAATAATATTTACATGAGCTACAATCATTTGAGAGACACATCTCAAATATTAGCATCATGCCTCAAGGAGGGGGAAATAACATGGACTTCGACATGTTGCAAAACACATTCGCAAACATTAAGTCACATGTCACAAAGGACTTATGCATGAGCTACACTATTTTCAAATCACATTCAAAATATTAGTATCATGCAACGGAGAGTGAGCTAGAGCAATAAAGCAAGTTATCAACACTTGTTACGTTCAAGCTACTAGTCGTGACCCCTCTTAATAGTACGGCATCATATACTAGCAATCCGATCTTCCAACCAAACACCAAGATTGGTAAAAGATTAGGAACATATCCTTAGCCCTAACTAGTCATACCTTTGCCTTACGCATTCCACTTGAAGCTCTACAATGTATGTTTCAACTTCAACTTTGGATCATGACTTTTCAACACATGTGAAGTTTTTACAATGCTTGAGAATAATCAACTGCATGAACTCATCTTAAATCATCCATCACCATGAGACATCCTGTTCATTTATCTCAATGAAAATATTTGTCCCACAATTCGATTGTCATTAATTACCAAAACGTGTCATTAACGCATAATGACGGGTCTAGATTCTTCAGCTTGGCCAAAGACCCTGGTATGATCCCATGAAATAAGTATCATACAAGTTTTATTCTGGTACAATGAACTTGTATCTCGTCCAGAGCACCTGCAAATAAGATATTCAAATAACTACTACCATCATTCAACACTCGATTCACTCAATAATTGTTGATGGTGGTCTTGACCATGATCGAAAACTGACTTGGTCGAGTTGAAAGGATTAGGCAGTCACTCTTCTCAAAAGAGATAGTGACTTTCGACCACTTCGGAAGATAATTGACAATGGGAGGGTCAACAGAGTTTACCTCATGCTCAACAGTTATATATTGTCGTTTTGACTTGCATACCGAAGATCCTCCATAGATGTGCTCGATGGTATACTGTGGATCCTAAAATGATATCTCATCATCGTTCGACTACTTCCAACCACTCGTTTGTCCTAACTCTTGAAATGTAGGGAGTGATCCTTTGCCGGAATGGTAGTCCTTGAGTTTCCATTGGAAAACTCGGCAATTGCGAAGATCGTATCCTTCCCTTTTATGAAAGGGACACCACCTAGGATTGTTGTTATCCTCTGAGTGGGGATTTTGCCTTTGCCCTAATCAGGGTACTGCTTTGAATTTCGTGGCTCTTTATCACCTACAGCCAAGATCTTCTTAGAACCTCCGGCTCGAGGCTTCTTACCTTTTGCCTTGTTCTTGGATTTCCTAACCTTCCCCTTTCCTTTGCTACCTTCACCTACCTCTTTGGAACCTCGATTGGCATGGTTGATGGTCTTGCTCCACTCGAGTGCTTCAGCGGTAGTCGCATAGCGATCAACCATCTCGAAGAGCTCGGCAACAGTAGTTGGAGGGTTCAAAGCGATATCTTCTGTGAACCTTCTATTGCGGACTCCCTGCTTAAATGCTCCAATAACAGAAGCATCAGAAACTTCTGGAATGAAGTTATGAACCTAACTGAAATGCCTGATGAATTACCGTAGGGTCTCATTATTGCTCTATCTCATTCGATGTAGGTCAGCTTCTTTCTTAGGGTGATTGTACGTGTCTTGAAAATTGGCTAGAAGAAGATCACAAAGATGTTGCCATGAATGGCCAATTGTAGTGGTTGATTTAGCAACCACGATCGAGCGGATCCCTCGCGTACAGTCAGAAGGTAGTTCACCATGACATGCTCTCCTCCTGTTGCTCGAATCATGGTTATGAAAATTTAAAGGAACTCGATGGGATTTTGAGACCCATCAAATTTCTCTATGTTTACATGCCAAAATCATGGTGGCCTGCGTACTACTCGGAGTTCAGGCATGAATGCCCGACATCCAGTAAGAAGATCATGACATCTCCTTTGTGGGAAAGGATGATTAGCATCTCCAGGTGACTTGACCTGTAATAAATCTTGTCCATTCGAGGGTAATACTCCTTGTATTCCATCTGCTGCTATAAATTTCTTGCTTGAAGTAGTGAACGATCACATCCTCCAAAAGCTAGTCGATCTGGAGTTGTTCGAGGAATCCTTCTCTAACTGGAATTGTGGTTATGAGAATGACTAGAAGCAGCCATACCTGCTCGGCTCACGGAGTTGTGTCTGCGAGGTTGCTGGAACTTGGCCATCATGCTTCGGAGTCTTCACACGATTCCTTCAGTGAAGTGGTGATAACATGTATTCGAGCAAGCTCTGTGGTTGGATTTTCGAGCAAATCATTTATGCGTTGAAGCTCCTGAGCCTTCTCAGACTAATACTGGACGTGCACAGGCAAAGACCTCTGGGCATCCAATCTCCTTGTTTGAATGGTCTCAGGATCCTCAACGCCTGAGGCTAGTTGAGGCCGCCTTAATGGAGAGCAATTATTTCGATGATTTCTCCCATGCTCATCTGAGTACTCACCTAACTCATCGTTGGAGGCCTCCTCGCCATCACCATGAGGGGTCATAGTGTGTAATCGACAGAAAGCATTGTCAGGTCTTCCTCCGAGAGAGTGATTAGTATTTGATGAGAGAGCAAAGACTTCCTGTCAATAATCTTCACTTCCATTAGATGTCTCCTCGCTTGAAGAGTGATCCAACGAGAGCGCATCGCGACCTGGAATAAACCTCTCCAGGAAGGGGAATTCTGGGTTATAACTATCTCCCTTTGGAGCTGAACTTTGCGTGAGTATGGGTGAACTTTGTGTGAGTATGGGTGAACTCGCAGGGAGCCCAATCATGCTCTTTGTGGGGACAAGCAGAGAGTTATGACCACCAGATGCCGGTGGAGTCCTAGAATGCTGGATTCCAGGACTCATAGAGTCTGATTTGACAGTCGTGGTGGGACTCGAATACTTGGGGGAGTTCCCTTGCTATGTTGTGAGTCCTGTCCGTGGTCAGACTGACCCTTGCTCTGTGGGGAACTGATTCCTCCTGTGAGCATAATGCTATGGGGGATAAGGATCCCTCAGCCCTATCTGCGGTGCTATCTTTGAGATCTCATGATGGATCTCCAGAGAAAGCCACATCGTTGGATGAAAACATCGTCTGCTCGAAGTTGTAGTAGGCATCCGTGTCGAGATCTGCATATTCCTGCAGGTCGAGCCAGCTCTCCTCGTTCCATTCTCCTGCAATGAGGACATAAAAAAAGAAAAGAACTCACTGACAATGAAGTACTGGAGAAATGGCGTAGAAGTATTCCCATGGACGGTCCCAACTGTCAATGTTTTAATATCGATCTTACATAATAATTTGTTTTTGTTTAGGGAAACTTTTGAGAACCTGGCTATCAACACGCAGAGGCAAGACACATGGATTTTTATACAGGTTTAGACCTTCTACAACAAAAATAATAGCCATACTTCCTGATGACCATTGCTCAAAGAAGTGAGTACAATGGAGGAAAGTAATGTGGAATTGCAATGGAGAAAGTAATGTAAAAGAAAAGCATGCTCTACTGCTACTCTCCCTTGGGTCTGGCCTGGATCCTCACCCTCTTCTTCCTGATGTTCACCTTATATAACTTGCACGGTGATGGCAGTTTCTTCTTGCAAATAAATGCCTTAACGTTTAGACTTGATATCTCACTCATCATGTTGCAGTTTCTGCCAGGGTGAGGTTAAGTGTACTTATTCTAGGGAATAAATGCTTTCGCTAACCGCCTTGCCAGACAGGCCCTACGAAGCAATGGGTTATCGTAGATAAGTCAGTCGAAGTTTGGCTTAGTCGTAGGGGGATCTACGACCGCAAGGTGTTTGCATGATAATTTATGATTATGCCAAGGTCGTAGAAGAGCTTACGAGTACGGGGTTATCGTAGAAGAGCTTACAACTAGCGGGTAGTTGTAGAAGAACTTACGACTAGCGGGTTGTCGTAGAAGAACTTACGACTAGCGGGTTGTCGTAGAAGAACTTACGACTAGCGGGTAGTTGTAGAAGAGTTCACGACTTTCTTGTGAAATCTCTCCCTTATAAATAAGAGGTATGCTCAAAGAGCATAATGGTGTAAATATATCATTTATAGATAATAATTTGAGGATTAATAATATCCTCGTCACCCATGTTCCAAATGGGAGCCGTAGTCGCGCATTTAAACTTCTCTTTCTGTAAAATACCTATTACATCATTGGATCACCTGAGTTGCATGTATCAACACGCCTCATATTCATGAGATGCAAATTCCTACATTTTAAACTAGTGATCCACACAAAAACGCAATTCCAGAGTGAGTCACATCATCACAAATTCATATGGCATTGGATTAAACTTTGGCAGCACATATTTGCCTCAAATCAACCTAGTTCCTAGCATCACATGCTAGAAGCAAGTCCCAACGAGTGATCTTAACTGGCTACAACAAGAAACCTTTTCAATACCGTCATTAGTATTGGCATTTTCTTATAGCTTGGGGTTGGGTCACCCTTGTCAGTGCACTATTTTATATTTTCATTCTCCACCCTTTTCATTGGTTTTGCCACTAGTTAAATCATTGCATTTGTATGCCTTTCAAAACCCATTCTTCCTCACTTGTGAGGCCTCCTCTTGAATTCGTCTCCTCACTTAACACCTCAAGTGTCCCGCTGCCTTCTGTGTCACTTACGCCCTTGTTCTATCTATGCTCCTGTGTCTCTCGCCCCTCACCTTTGCCCCCTCTCCTTCCACATCTCACATCATGATATGTCTTCTTCTGATGTTATTTTTGTTCTAACTAGCCCCTCATAAGCACAGGCTAAAATCGAGAGCGGACCTGATGCTAAATGAAACCATTTATCATAGTGCTGTGCCGCCTTCTTGCCATGTTTTGCCCTTTGTAGCCTAAGGCTTCTTGCCATGTTTCGCCCTTTGTAGCCTAAGGCCTCTGCTTGTATTGCCTTCTGTTTCTAGTTTATGCTTATAAAAGCTAAAACCAATATGAATACCCGGCTTCTTCACTCATTTAGCTACTATCTCACGGGTGCATCATGCACTCACTTCTCTCGCTCCCGTCACGTGCACGTATCTTTTCATTACGTTTTTCACCACTCAACCATTTATTCTAAAAGCCAATTTATTTAACTATTATTATTTATTTTTTTTATCGGCATAACTTAGGGCCTGTTCTTTTGTGTCTGTGGCTTATAGCTTTTAGCTGCGGCTTGTGGTTTTTGGCAGTTGTATGGGAGATTACAGAGTAACTGAAATTCACGTACGACTTTTGACGATATAAATGAAGTCGGTACAATATGTACTATAATTAATTAGTAGACCATATCTTAAAAAGATACTTCATTTAAAAGCTAATTACTGTAGAAAAAATGAAAGCTGAAATTAAAAGCCACAAAAGAACATGCTCTTAGAATCAGAAATCATAAGTGAAAAACAATATGAACGCCTCCTACGAATTAAGAAAATCAAGATGATCTACGCATAATCGCTACGAGGTACGACCCTTTTTTGACTAGCAAGAAAGCCGCTTGTGTTGCACGGAGGTGTGCTGTACAGGCTCTGAGACCCCGAAAAACCAAGGGCCTGTTTGGTAATGGCTGCGACTTATGATTTTTGGCTGAAATTTTTGAATTTTAGCTGTTTACGGTATAGATTACGGAGAGAGATACTTAGGCCCCGTTTGGCACAGCTCAGCTTCACTAGTGAAGCTGTTTTTTAGATTCAGCTTCACGAGCAGCTTCACCGGTGAAGCTAAAGCTGTTTTAGAAAACTGTTTGGCAAAACAGCTTCACCAACAGCTTCATGCATGGCTGAGAGAGGTTAATTGTCCAAGATGCCCCTGTCTACCTGACTTGTTCTAACATTTGGAGTTGTATATGGTTATATGAATTTAAAAATAATATATTTGAATGAGTATGAATTAAAAAATTAAAAAATTAAAATAATAAAAAAATTAAAATACGTGAACGGGAGAGAGTGGTGCGTACGCGAAAAAAAAAGTGAACGAGATTTTTGTGAACTGAGCGGTGCGTACGCCTGAGGGAGAGAGTGGCAAATACGTGTAAATTTTTGTGAACTAGAGGGGCATTCGCTTCCTTGGAATATGGGCTTGAGGGAGAGAGCTGTGAAAAACTACTTTTTTCAGCTTCACCTCTCCCTATTCCTTTGTGAGAGCACAAAAAAGGAGCTTCATGGGTGAAGCTATTTGCAAAAAGGGCGTTTGGCAAAAAACAGCTCACAACAGCTCATAAAGCTGTTGGTGAAGCTGTGCCAAACAGGGTCTTATTTGCGATTTTGGCTGGTACAGATGTTGAGCTTTTAACGTATACATCGTTTAACTTGTAAACTCTGTTTTTAAAAAATACTCTATTTAAAAGTTAGATATTATATTAAAAATTAAATATCATCAGTTTCGGAGGAAAAGAACGTGCCCAAGTCTCCGCCGTTGCTCTGACTCGTTGGTTCGTTCACCGGCTCAGTCCCCTGGGTCACGCGCACGGCGCGCACTCGGAGCAGCCGCTCGCTCACGCTCACGCGCACGCTGAAGCGGTCGCGCAGGAGACGCAGTGACGCGCGCACACCAACCAAACACTAGTCAGCACGCACAGCCCACCCAAGTTGACAAACGTCACTCTGTCTCCCCCACCTTGCTCTCTCTCTCCTCCGCTTCGCTGACGGCACTGGTCGCGCAAGCGCAGGGAGAAGGATCGAATCGAAGCCCAAGACGGGAAAAAAGACCGCGCCTAGGGTTTCTCTCGCCGGCGGGGAGCCCAGTCGCCGGAGGCGGCGCCTCCGCTGAGGTAACCGTCCTCTTGCTCCGCCCTCCTCCGTGCTGCTGCTCTACCACAGCTCTAGCTAGGGTTTTTGCGCCGAAATTGGGGGGGGGGGGGGGGGTTATCGGTGGGGTTTTTCGGATCTGGCCGGACTGGGGGGCGATTGGGGGGCGCTCCTCGCGGGAATTGCGGGCTTCGGGGGCGCCGCATTGGCGGGGTTGGTGGAATTGGGGGGCGCTTCCGCGTGGTCCTACGGGGTGCCAATTTCTGAAGAGATTTTTCTGGCGTGTGGAGGTATGTGGAGGAATGGTTGAGGTTTTAGAGGGCTTTTAGGTCGCGATGGCTGTTCGGCCTCTCCCTGGCCTGGGAATGATGCTGCTTGCTGAGGCTGCGTTGGCGTGGTGTGATTTGGTGGCCGTTTTGGAGGGTTTGTAGCAAACGGCTTGGTGAAATTTAGTTTGTTTCTGCGTTCTATGATACACTGGGTGTAGAGATTGGGCAGGTTTGGAGGGGGAGGATTGGATTTGTCCCGACTCCTGACAATTCATTGTGGATGGTTTGATATCCAACGCATGGAACCTGCTGTTTTTGATACGACTGTGGATAGGGGTGGTCTATTTATGTCAGTGCTTTTGGGGGGCAACGGTTGGATTTGGTGTGTTTTGTATGTGATCTCCTGATCTTCGAAGCTTCAAGATGTATGGTTCTAATTTGTGTGCTGGGACTCCATTATTTATGAAGATAAATCATGCATCTAGTGATATTAATTGTTCTTGTAGTTTAGTTCTTGGCGATTTAGGCTAAACGATCTGATTTTGGTAAATTTTCTATGGTCATGGAAAAATTTTGGTCGACTATTGAACTGGAGGTGCTTCAATAAATTTTAGGGAGTGAGTCTTGGTTGGGGTTATTAGGGAGATTCGGCGTAGAAATTAAATTTAGTAGTCCGTGGGCTGGTGCTTACTGATCAGCTTGTTGGTTCTGTGACCCTGTAATTCTTGTAGTGTTGTTCACATAAAGACTGAAATTGGGCTTAGTCTTTACCCAGTTGGAGGCTCACAATTGATCTTTCATACTTTTCATTGGAGTTCTCACGGGTCCATAGTGGTGGTGATATAGGTGCAATATTCTCTTGGAATGAACATTATTTTTTGAGTAGTGCCTCCTATGTTAGCTGTTATGTAATGGATTTCATTAAGATTGGATTGAATTATAGTTTTTCCCATTCTTGATGCTTTTCTGGTTTGGTAACGAGACCCCAAAGTGATGTCCATATTGGGACTTTGAGGCTGTGATGTTGCGTTTGGTAATTATATAACATCCGATGCAATGTATATGGTAACTGGGCTAGCGCAGGTCAGTATGGTGAGTAAAAAATATTACCATATGGTTTGGGCTTCTTGGAGTGTCTTCTTCTAGTGGATAGTAAACCCCGACCTGTATAACTGAGTGACACTATTTTTGGTCATATAATTATTGGACATTTGGATTTATTATGTTCTAATTTTTAGCAGGTTTCTTTGAGCTTGTATCCATGATTTCAGCTTTCAGAAGGTGATTTTAGGGGGGAGGATGGAAGAGGAGGAACACCGTGGGGTTGTTTTGATATGCAGCATCTGCGGGTTCCTCTTCGCTGTCCTTGGCCCTCTCAGCTTTTGGGTCCTATGGGCTGTGAATTGGAGGCCGTGGAGGTTATATAGGTATGCCGGAGATTGAGTATGCTAATCTTTTATTAGCATCTAGCATTTGTATGTTTCTTAACTGGGCTTAGCCAATATCCTGCTGTGCTTATTGCTTATTGTGGACTCTATTGTTTCCTATTGAAATTATACGCGTTTTTTCTTGAATATCATGATTGATTTAACGTTCAATGCACCAGCCTCATCAAATTTATCATAGGTAAAGCAGAAAACCTTTTTTTTTGTCATGTTGTTTGTACTATGTTACCTTTTGTGCACGAGGTCCATCTTTGTAGCAGTATGCTAGTAGTAGATTGGTTGCTGCATTTGTAGAAATTTCAACCAATAAAACACATTTTGCTCATACTGCATATTCAGCAAAGTAGGTAGGGTTGGTATCAGTAACACGCTTAATGCATGAAATTATTTACTGTCACACTAACACTTTCTCGTTACTTTAAGCCTGCTGTTCATATATGGAATATGATTTTGTAGTTCTGTCTGATTTTGTGTTTATTAGAAGTAGTGGCCTGGCAAATATGCATCTTTATTTATGCTAATTGTGTTCATGATGCATTGACTACTAGGTTTTCTCATTTGCATTTGTCTCATTTACCTGTTAACCTTTTCCACTTTATTTTGTTATTCAGTTGGATATATGCAAGGAAATGGCCAGCATATGCACAAGGACGTCAACTAAGCACACTATGCAGCTTTTTGACTCTTTTTGCATGGCTTGTCGTCATTTCCCCTGTAACAGTTCTGATAATATGGGGAACCATCCTTATTGCTCTTCTGGAAAGGAACATAGTTGGTTTATCTGTTATAATGGCTGGCGTAGCTTTGCTGCTGTCATTCTACTCTATAATGCTCTGGTGGAGAACACAATGGCAAAGTTCAAGTATGTTCTCTATTCTTTGTCTTGATTTTATAACTTGCATTTAGTTCTCTAGAATCTTATTTCCATACGTAACCCATGGGTCATGGATTGATTGAGTTTGATACTCTGATAAGTGGTTTTTGTCTATGATTTTTCTGCTATTCTTGGAAATCTACTTTGACCATTTGTATTATCTTCTATTGATTGCGATCGTCCTGTCATTCTCTCAGGGTGATGCTTTACTAGCAGATGTATTTATCACTTTTCTTTGGTAGATTACAGTTTATGTATTTTGTCCTTAATGTGTGTCTTGCTAGTGAATGTATTAGTCCATGTCATACAAGCTTCTGACTTAATTCGAGGAGTAACGAAACTACAGGAAGATGCTGTCTGTCTGCGCTTTCTTTTTCTGAGGTGTCATCTTGTGTGCGCATGGATGCTTTTGAAACCCATGAGACTTCTGGGGGGCATGACCTTTCTCTCTCTAGAACACAGAATCAACCCTGCTGACTCCTGGCTATAAACATTAAATGTTACCCCATAAATTTGACATGATGTTCTGTGCCAAATTTGTGTGAAGATGTTCCTCATGTTAGCCATATAAAAAATTCTTGAGGCAGGACATGGTCAAGTCTCATTAGAAAATCGGAATACCAAGGAAATTGTTGCGAAACATGTTCAGTGACATAAAAGATGGTCACATTGATTTGTTAGATTATCATAACCAAATGTATGGATAAAACATCAAGACATGCATAAAGGGAAAAGTTTTAAAGTTCTGTGGGGGTTCAAATGTTATCAGCGGTTTCCTCTAAAAAGAGTTATCAGCAGAATGCGTTTTTGCAGGGTTTTCAGTAGTTGTTCCAACTCTTTCTTCACTTTGTTTTGTTTGCATCACTCTATTATCTCGTTGTTCTTTAATGAGCTGGCATGCTGATTCTTTGTTGATCTCTTAACGATATTAACAAATGGATTGTTTGGTGCAGAGGCTGTTGCTTATCTTCTCCTCTTGGCAGTAGGTCTACTGTGTTCCTATGAATTTTGTGCTGTTTATGTTACAGCTGGTGCTAGTGCTTCTGAGCTCAATTCCCCATCTGGGTTCTTCTTTGGGGTATCTGCAATATCATTGGCCATCAATATGCTCTTTATATGTAAAATACTGTTTAATGGTAAAGCTATTCTTCTTCACTTTTAGTTGAGAATCTCTTATAACTCAGTAATACGGAAATTTGGGAAACTTCTGTTGTTCATACATTTGATGTACAGGAAGTCGATTCGATGTTGATGAATATGTGCGGAGGTCGTACAAGTATTCATATTCTGATTGTGTTGAAGTGGCCCCTGTGTCATGCTCACCTGATCCTCCAGACCCTAGTGAGTTATACATGACAAAATCCAGCAGGTGAGTCCACCTTTTCCCCCTTAATTAAATATACAGGACCACTCAAATATCTATGACTAATTTGATTGTGCTGCCAACTTAAATAAGTTCTATGTTGTTGCTTTGGATAATCTATCTATCTTTTCTTGCAATTTTGATAAGATGTTCATTCCTTGAAAATGCAGGATCTTGCATCTAGGGCTTCTCTATCTTTGCTCACTGATGGTGCTTGTTGTCTATTCCATCTTGTATGGTCTGACCTCAAAAGAAGCACATTGGTTGGGTGCTTTAACTTCAGTTGCAGTAGTGATCCTTGGTAATGTTTTTTCATTGTACCATTGGTTGTTGTACTCTGTATCTTGTTCTTTGACATCTTATTTTCTTTTGCACAGACTGGAATTTGGGTTTGTGTTCATTTAGGTTTGAACTTCTTAAAAGTCGGACACTAGCGTTATTTGTGGCTGGAACATCAAGGGTTTTTCTTATATGCTTTGGGGTGCATTACTGGTTTGTATTCATCTTTGTGCTTTTATAGTTGGAAGATATCTAAGAACGTGCCTTTTCCTATTTGCTAACTAAGGTGTTACATTAGGTACCTTGGACATTGCATCAGTTATGCTTTTGTAGCATCTGTGCTTTTAGCTGCTGCTGTCTCTTGCTGGCTTTCTATTTCAAACCCTTCAGTTGCAAGGATAGATGCGTTAAGAAGCACGGTGATAAAGCTACGAGAAGGATTTCGAAGAAAGGGACAAAATAGTTCTTCAAATTCATCAGAAGGTTGTGGATCTAGTGTGAAGCGTAGTAGTGGTAGTGTTGAAGCAGGTCAACATGGCAATGCTATTGATTCTATGTACAGAAGCAATTCACAAAGTGATGGTGTCAGTTGGAACAATGCTCCTTTTGATCGATCCAATAGTTGTCAAGAAGGCCGGAGCTCCGACAAGAACATAGATAGTGGACGTGCAAGTTTAGCCCATCGCAGTAATTCTTGCCTTTCTGCTGTCCAAGACTCTGAAACTACCATAGTTTCAGCAGATAGGCATGGGGATCCCACTGCTTTACTTGTTGTTTGTTCCAGTAGCGGTTTGGAAAGTCAAGGCTGTGAATATAGTGGATCAGCTACTGCCTCGGGTAATCAGCAACTATTGGATTTGAACTTGGCTACAATTTTTCAGGACAGACTGAATGACCCAAGGATCACATCTATGCTAAAAAGGAATGGTGGACTTGGAGATGTAGAACTGGCTAATCTTCTTCAGGATAAAGGCCTGGATCCAAAATTTTCCTACATGTTGAAAGATAAGGTTATGGATCCACAGATTTTAGCTTTGCTACAGAGAAGCAGCTTAGATGCAGACAGAGAGCATCAAGATGATGTAGATGTTACTGCTACTGATTCAGATAGATTGGATACAACTATCGCAAACCAGATCTCTCTGTCAGAAGAACTTAGGAGAAGTGGGCTAGAAAATTGGCTGAACCTTTCAAGGCTGATATTCCATCAAGTAGCTGGTACTCCAATACGAGCCTTTGTTGTTTTTACCCTAATATTCATTATAGAGACAGTTACTGTCGCTGTCCATCAACCAGAGCCCATAAAGGTGATAAATGCAACACATGAACAGGTAATTTTTGTTGCAGAGACACTATTATACCTTTAAAAGGTTGATTTTAATTTTGAATTTTTGATTAAGTGTGTGATTGCTTTTCCTTAAATTGGCAGTTTGAGTTTGGTTTCTCGATACTGCTTCTATCACCAGTTGTCTGCTCCATTATGGCATTCATTTGGTCCTTGCGTGCAGAAGAGATGATGATGACATCCAAACCCCAGAAGGTGATATAGAACAGTACATAATTTTTCATCGTTTTCCAATGATCATGCCATGTCAGGATAAAATTGTCATATTAATACAAGATTGATTTTTGTACCATATCAGAACAAGTGCTTCGTATTGTTTCTGTTTGAACATTTACTGTGAGCCAAATGCTATGTAATGCAAAATGAATATGATGCTATTGGCAAATGGAAAATTCTTATTGTACAAGAATTTAGTAATACCTTTACATGTGTGTGCCTCTAAGATAACCATGAGTACCTTTCCTAGACATGCTTCAGTGCATCTAACTCTCGTCTGTAAAACCTGTTTTGATGTGTTGTATATGCTTTATATTGCATTGAATATGCTGTTATATTACTTCAAATATTACTGGATTCTCAGCTAAAGTGACTTGCCTTTCTTTTCCCTATCTTCAGTACGTCTTCATTGCATGGCTGCTCAGTACATGTGTTGGTTTACTTCTCTCTTTCTTGAGGTACGCTGCTTAATATTTGAAAGTTGAAACATCAGTTACTACTTACTATTATAATTTTAACTATGTGTGAATACTACTCATTAGTTTTCCATGCCTGTTTTGGTGCCTTGTTTATTTGACTAAAGATTTTCACATGGGGATCAGATGAAATATGCACAGCATGCTAGTCATAACCATTTGTTTGTACTTTTTGTAGAGACACACCACACTCCCAATATGGGGGGTGACCTTCATATATATAGCCAATATGGCTGGGTATACAAGGAATACAATCAAGTATACATAGCAGGTGCTAATCACATATAGACCTGCCTAATATATCTAATACCCGCCCGCAGTCTAAGCGGGAGGATCCCGGACGCATAGACTGGACCTGAACTCAGTAAACAGCTGAAGAGGTAGGCCCTTGGTCATGATGTCTGCGAACTGGTGAGAGGACGGCACATGAAGGACCTGAACTTGTCCCAAAGCGACCTTCTCGCGGACGAAGTGAATGTCAATCTCAATGTGCTTCGTGCGACGATGATGAACGGGGTTGGCTGTCATGAAGACAGCGCTGACATTGTCGCAGTAGACAACTGTCGCCGAAGTAATGGAGACGTGGAGCTCCTGCAGGAGCTGGCGCAGCCAGCAACACTCGGCCACCACATGAGCAACAGCACGGTACTCGGCTTCTGCACTGGAGCGGGAGACCGTGGTCTGACGCTTGGAGGACCAAGAAATCAGATTGTCGCCGAGGTAGACACAATAACCGGAGGTGGAGCGCCGAGAATCTGGGCAGCCAGCCCAGTCGGCATCGGAGTAGGCGACCAGTGACTGAACAGGGCCGACACCAATGTGGAGGCCGGAGGAGAGAGTGCCCTTCAGGTAGCGTAGGATCCGCTTGATCAGCGAGAGGTGCGGCTCGCGAGGATCATGCATGAAGAGGCACACTTGTTGGACGGAGTATGCCAAGTCAGGTTGGGTCAGCGTGAGGTACTGGAGCGTGCCAGCAAGACTCCGGTATGCGGACGGATCGGCAACAGGAGCACCGGCGGTGGCGGACAGCTTGGCCTGAGTGTCAACAGGTGTTGACGTAGAATGACACTCAGCCATGCCGGCGCGTTGAAGAAGCTCGAGGGCGTACTGTCGCTGGGATAAGAACAGGCCGTCGGCGGAGCGAGTGACGGAAATCCCGAGGAAGTGGTGGAGTGCACCCAGATTAGTCATGGTAAACTCAGAGTGGAGGCGCCCAATGACCTGCTGAAGAAATGCCGTCGAGGACGCAGTAAGAACGATGTCGTCGACGTAGAGGAGCAAGTAGGCGATACTGGTTCCGTCTTTGTAGACAAAGAGGGATGTGTCGGAAGACGAGGCGACGAAGCCGAACTGGCGAATGTATGTCGCGAAGCGCTGGTACCAGGCTCAGGGGGCCTGTTTTAGGCCGTAGAGGGAGCGCTGCAACAGATACACATGGTTAGGAAAAACAGGGTCGATGAAGCCTGGGGGCTGCTGGAAGTAGACGGTCTCCTCCAGATGTCCATGGAGAAAAGCGTTCTTAATGTCCAGCTGATGTATAGGCCATGCGCGTGAGGCAGCAATGCTGAGGACAGCCCGGATGGTCGCCGGTTTGACCACCGGGCTGAATGTCTCGTCGTAGTCGATGCCGTGGCGCTGGGAGAAACCACGAACCACCCAGCGAGCCTTGTGGCGGGCAAGGGTACCGTCGGAGTGGTACTTGTGTTTGAAAATCCACTTGCCTGTGA
Source organism: Dendrocalamus latiflorus (assembly GCA_017311315.1). Taxonomy (NCBI): domain Eukaryota; kingdom Viridiplantae; phylum Streptophyta; class Magnoliopsida; order Poales; family Poaceae; genus Dendrocalamus; species Dendrocalamus latiflorus. Next base: position 31,854,784 of record CM029633.1, read on the forward strand.
CCACATTGGCGCCGGGTGGCCGGGGCACGAGGCGCCATGTCCCGTTGTCGATGAGCGCGTTGTACTCCTCAGCCATAGCCGCACGCCAGTTTGGATCAGTCAAACCACTGCAGTAGTTGGCGGGAATCGGAGACGGAGTAGTCGTCGCAGAGAGGCCCACGTACCGCACAACTGGGATGGCCCCGGACTGGGTTCGCGTGACGCGTCGTTCCTGCTGTACAGGAGGTGCAGGTGGTGCTGCGGACACCTGTGTCTGCTGGACAGGAGCAGGAGCCGGCGCCGATGCTGTAGAGGTCCCGTCATGCGCCCGGGGACGCCGGCTGTAAGTGAGCCGGAAGTCCCGAGCTGGTGGAGCGGCGTGAACAACAGCCGGAGCTGAGGCAACTGCGGGAGGAGCAGCAGGCAGCACGGGGCCACGAAACAAGATCGCGGGGTCGTCGATCAGCTCCTCGATGAATTCTTGGTGGGGCTGCCCAACAGCAGTGGGCAAGGATGCAGGATGCACCGGCAGTGTAGTACCTGTAAGCAAAAAGTCCAGTTTGCTAGACGAAGACCCGGAGGGGTGAAGTCCGAAGGGAAAACAAGTCTCATCGAAGACCACATGGCGAGAGATGATGACGCGCCGAGTGGCCATGTCGAGGCAGCGGTAACCCTTGTGGGAAGAGGGATATCCGAGGAAGACACAAGCTGTGGAGCGAGGGGAGAGTTTATGGCGAGCCGTGGCGGTTAAGTTCGGATAACAGAGACACCCAAAGACACGCAAGTGAGAGTACTCGGGAGGTTTGTTGTAGAGAAGAGTATATGGAATGGAGTGGCGAACAGCAGAGCATGGACGCCTGTTCAGAAGATATGTGGCTGTGGTGAGCGCCTCAGCCCAGTACTGAGCCGGCATGTGTGCATGGAGGAGCATTGTGCGGCTGATGTTGTTCAGTGTGCGAAGGAGGCGTTCAGCCTTGCCATTTTGTGGAGAGGTATATGGACACGAGAGGCGGAGATGAATACCACGGGAAGCAAAGAGAGTATGGAGGGTATTGTTTACGAACTCAGTGCTGTTGTCGGCTTGGACAGCTTTGATGGCAAGGCTGAATTGAGTTTGGACGTAATTGCAAAAATTTGTAATATGTGTGGAGACTTCAGATTTGCGAGTGAGGGGAAATGTCCAACAGAAATGAGTGAAATCGTCAAGTAAAACGAGATAATATTGATGCCCGGATACACTGGCAACCGGGGATGTCCATACATCACAGTGAACAAGTTGAAAAGGCATGGAGCTAAAGGAACTAGAGTCTGGAAAGGGTAGGCGCACATGTTTGCCAAGCTGACAAGAATGACATAGTTGGTGCTCTACTTTATTACAGCTGATGGACGCATTGCGACGAAGAATGTCGATGGTGGCAGAGCTGGGATGACCAAGGCGGTGATGCCAGAGATCGGTGGAGATGGCGATGTTGGCGTGTGGAGCGGAAAACGCAGCAGGGAAGGTGTAAAGATCGCCAGCACTATTGCAGCGAAGCATCACGCGTCGGGTCGGGATATCCTTGACAGAAAAACCAAGAGCGTCAAATTCTATAGAGCAGTTGTTGTCCCTAGTGAACTGACGGACAGACAGCAGATTGCAGACTAGGGATGGGACAACTAAGACATTATGAAGATGGAAATTTGACTCTGGTGTATGAAGAACAGACTCGCCACGACATGAAATGGGGAGATTTTGACCATTGCCAACGGTAATGGAGGAGTAAGGAGGGGGATGATGAGAGAGGAGTATACCATCCGAGGTGCTCATGTGGGAGGAGGCGCCGGAGTCCAGGACCCAGGGATGCTGGCCCTGGAGATGCATCTGATTGAGGGCAGCAACAAGTCCATCCTGGTTCCACATGGGAGCCTGTTGGGAGAATTGAAGTGGCGCCAATGTCGTCGGGGGCTGTGCAGGCGCGAAGGCTGTGTGAGCCTGAGGAGGAGGGGCGCCAAGCACGCCGGGGCGCCAGCCGCCCTGCTGAGCCGAAAAAGAACCCTGCAGCGTCCATGGATTGTAGCAAATCCAGGGGCCCATTGGCCGGTATTGGCCATTCTGGCCAGCCGGCTGGGACCATGTGCAGCGCCGCCGTTGTTCCAGCCACGCCGGCCCTTGCCCTTGCCACCGCTGCTATTGCCACTGCTGCCGCCCTTGTTGCTACTGCCGTAGCCGGTCACATGAGGGTTGGGTGTCCCTCCAGAGGTGACTGTGGCAGCGAGAGCACGGCATCCGCCCGGGCTGGTGCAGCCAGAGCCGGTGGTGGCGAGGAGGGCGGTGTTGGCGACCATCTTTTCATCGTTGACGAGACGGAGCTCCTTGAGTGCCAGCATGTCATGGGCTCTGGCGAATGTGGGAAGTACAGCGGAGTTGGCGATGTCGTCGGCGGTGTTGGAGAGGCGAGGATTGAGGCCACGCAGAAGGGCGAGGACGAGCTGCGAGTCCTCCACAGGATGGCCGACGTCGCGAAGGGCGGCGGCCTTGGTCTTCAGTCGCTGGCAGTACGCCGAGATGGTGCTGTCGCCTTGCACCATGGAGTGGAATTCGTTGAGGAGGAAGATGGCACGCGGCTCCCGGTTTGCGCGGAAGATCGCCTCAATGGCCACCCACAGATCGCGAGCGGTTGGATCGGCGTTGTCCATGGCGAGGTCGAGGACGGAGTCGTCGACAGAGCCGGAGATCCAGCCCCGGACGCAGCATTCCGCGGCATCCCACTGAGGATCATCAGGTCGAGGGGGGGCGGAGCCGTCGATGTGCGAGCGAAGGCCGAACTTGCCGCACAACGACTTGAAGAACGCCCACTTGGAGTAGTTGGATTGAAGATCCAGCGTAATCGGGATGTGGGACTTGACATGGACGGTGGCGTAGGGGTGAACCACGAGCGATGCAGCAGCACCGGCGCCCACGGGCATGGTGGTAGTGCCTGTCGCTGGCAGGGTGTCGGCACCGGTGGCCAGGGAGGAGGCGGAGGCGAGAGAGGCCGAAGTGGCCATTGGAGATTGGAGAAGGGACTCAGGAAGGGAAGTGCGAAATTAGGATCGGATAGGCTGATACCATGTAGAGACACACCACACTCCCAATATGGGGGGTGACCTTCATATATATAGCCAATATGGCTGGGTATACAAGGAATACAATCAAGTATACATAGCAGGTGCTAATTGTTAGAGTACAATACATATTTGGTAGGATAGAGTCCAATTGGGATTACAATCCCTTGTACCATCTTGCCCCCCAAGTCTTGTACCTCTATATATACCGCCCAAGAGGCTCAATGCAATACATCCAATTCCACCCAATTCTATCCTCCCGCCGGCGACCCGTGCCCCTCTGCCGCTTGCTTCCAGGGGGAGCTAATCGGCAGATGTGCCTTTTAAAGGAAAAGAGAGAGACAGAGCAAGCCTGGGCGGCGGGGCGTCCGTGAGTGCGCTCCAGGCGGCGGGGCCCACACCGCAGCTGCCGCTGGATTTTTGACCGGCTCTAGGTATATCAGATGAGTTGCTCATGGAGGATCCACTGCTGCTGTATCTTTTCCTTTTTTTTCCCGATCACTGATCGGGGTTGAGTCGCCCACCGCCTGTCGACCTCGCACGTATCTACTCCGACATCGGCATCGACTACACCGGCCTCTACCTCTTCGACTGTGAGGCCAGGCCGGGCACGTGATGTCGAGGGGACGCCTTCGCGCGTCGCGTCTCGGTCATCCCGTCCGCACGTTTTCATCGCCGGTTTGTCATCGCCACCACAGATCGGGACGCCTCCACCGACTTCTTCCATCGTCGTCCCGCCTCGCGCGTACTCGGTCTGATCAGTCGATTGAGCGCGATCCACCCGGCTCCCGTGACGTTCGTCGTCGAGTACTACGCGCATCTTCTCCGAGCAACAGGGCTGCTGCTGTGTCGCCTCCTCGGGCTGCAGCACCGCCGCACGTGTGTCCCCTTGCCGTTGCATCTACATCGCCGTCCCCTGTGCATCGACGATTGTGCTGCGCAACCTCTTGTGCGCCATCTGTCTGCACATGGTCTTCGTCATACTGATCGGGCCTTCATCACCGACATCGAGCGCTACCGCCACCGCCGTACCTTGCATCAGGACTGCTCGCCTTCGTGCCAGAGCGTCCGCCCGGACTGCTCGCCTTCGGGTAGAAGCGTCCGCTCCCGCACTGCTTCTTCTTCGTCCAGCACAACCACACCTGGTTGGGGCCCTCTCCCTTGTACGTCCGGTACTGGCAACACCGGTGCGTGCTTTCGTCCCCGACGCGTTGCCGGGTCTGGCAAACCTGGCACACGCCTCGGCTCTAGCGGCTTGACTGCATTGACTTCGGCATCGACCCTCCCGTTCCCGTCTCGTCTGCCTCGATTGCATCGCCGTTTTTTCGCCTACATCCTCGACGGCCCTGACTGCGTCGACCTCGGCATCGCCCCCCTTCCACGACGACTGCCTCGACGCGTCTCCGTCATCACCATGGCGCCTCTTTTGCGCCCGCGGCTTCATGAGCGACCGTCTCGACATCGGTAACCCGACCACAACTACGTCGACCACGGCCATCTCCAGCACGGCATCCTCGACCACGACTACGCCCTCGCGCTCGGCTACCTCGACATCGGCACAAAGGGCTACCGCCTTGCTTGAGCTACTTGTCGGTTCCTGCTCCAGTCACAGCATACGCACCGCATCGACGGTTATGACTGCGGGGGGATGTTTGCTCTTCGGCTTCTTCTCCAGTCTCACCGTTTGCGATGCTCCCGTTGTGACTGCGGGGGGATGTTAGAGTACAATACATATTTGGTAGGATAGAGTCCAATTGGGATTACAATCCCTTGTACCATCTTGCCCCCCAAGTCTTGTACCTCTATATATACCGCCCAAGAGGCTCAATGCAATACATCCAATTCCACCCAATTCTATCCTCCTACACTAATCACATATAGACCTGCCTAATATATCTAATACTTTTGTATATGCTTTTAAATTCTAATATCTTATTGTATTTTATTATTTTATATATTCTTTGCATATCTTTTTATTGCAACCCCATCTGGCTTATGTACAGTACAGGAGAATCATGTATACATGAGACTTATTATATTTTTTTTGGACTTATAGGACTTGTTATGTTTGTGGAATGGATTGGTGTGTTTATTAGTGAAAACATGATTGTGTGTTCAGTTGGCAAACGACAGGACCTATCTATTTAGATTCTTAAAGTTAATTTCAGCAGTGGATACAGATCACAGTACAGCTAGTTACCTGTTACATGATAGTTCATTTTAGGTGGCATGATACTTGTTCAAAACTGGCTCTTTACTTTTGTGTTCAAAACTGGCTCTTTACACAAAATTATACTTTAAGGTGCTTTGTCCTAAAGTATGTTAGGAAAATAGGGAGTTGACTGTTGTATTCCAAGTGCCCAATGGCCTAATATATAGAGTTACAAGAAATGTCTCGAGGGAAAGGCAATATGTGTTGTGGTCGGGGATTGGGTACGGGTCTGAAGACTGGGGATAGGGCACTCATCCTCATCTAACCGCCAGCAGGGCTCTTCCCTAATCAGGTAGAGAGGCTCTGAGGCTTATTTGGAGAACCTTTATTTATTCAATGTTTGATTATGAATGGTGCGACTCCTCTCTTTGTATAGATGAGATTAGCCTTAACAATATGGAATATAACACAATCTAATGCAACCAATCAACTAAAGATAATATCATACTGCATCTATCATATTCCTAATATGAAGATATGCATCTAACTATTCCTAATATGAAGATATGCATCTAGCAATTTCTAATCCCGCGCTACAGTACTGCGTATTGTTCACGTCTACAGTATCGCGCACTGTTCATGCCATGTTGCGTGTCTCGCTGGGATTATAGACCATAACATTACACCCCTCACGATGAGATAGCTCGTTCTTAAGCTGTCAGATGGCGGCTATGGTTGAAGTCCTTTGTAACCCTATGTCGATGAATGGGTATAATGATGACGTCGTGTGATGTGAAAGATGATTAGTGAGGCCCTGTTGCACAACAGCGAGGATACCAACCCTCTAGCGTTGGCTAACGTCGCAGGAGTCGTCGGCGGTAAAGGCAAACGCCGTAGGGCAGCAACATCCTTCTTGCCCCGAGATGCAACGGTTATGGGAGAGGTGCGACGATGTCACTGACCCCCACGTGACAGCCGTTGCGCTCCGCATCTCCGAAGGCATGGTGTCAGCCAGCCGCTGGACAGCGGTAACCTTTTTCCTTTGTGAAGGCACCAAAGGTGCAGCTAAGGATAACGAAACCTGGAGAGTAGTCGTCGTTGGTGAAGGCGGTAGTAGGACCAATGCTGATGACGACGATGAGGACGGTGATGGCAGTGCCGCCATTGCAGTGGCAGGCGTCGCCTCTTGTTGCTCCTCCATCTTCGATATGGTCACAACCGGCGGCGATAACGACTCAGAAACTGCAACAACATACTACACTTTCTCCTCCTCCATGGCCATGAACACTTTCATCAAGGCCATCAAGTTGGTGCAGATCTCGGCGGAGGATAACTCAGCATCGGAAGTTGTGGTAGTTGGCTCGGTGGAGGCTTGACGTGTGGGTGGAGACGGCATGATGGTGATGGCGAAACAGAGGTTGACGTGTTTAACAAAATTTGGCCATGTCTGCAACCCGAGTGCACACTCCAGCTGCCGGTACCACAGGGCGGCATTCCCCGTCAGGTGGTGCGATACCAACCAGTCCTTCTCTTCCTTCATCATCCGTTGCTCCTTGAAGAATTGCTCAAAGCGATTCAACCAAGGTTGCGGATCTTCCTTGTCAACGAAGGTCGGAAGCCCTAAGTAATAGAATCGTGAAGTTCGGGCCTTTATGGGATTGAAACCCTTGCTGCTTGCCATGGATGGCGGAGCAGCAGTTGGCTCTGATACCAAATGTTGTCGGTAGTTGGGTACGGGTCCGAAGACCAGGGATTGGGCACTCGCCCTCATCTAACCACTTGCAGGGCTCTTCCCTGGTGAGGTAGAGAGGTTCTGAGGCTTATTTGAAGAACCTTTGTTTATTCATTACTTGATCATGAATGGTGCAGCTCCTCTCTTTATATAGATGAGGTTGACCCTAATAATATGGAAACTAACACAATCTAATGCAACTAATTAACTAAAGATAATATCATACCGTATCTATCTATTCCTATTATGAAGATATGCATTTAATTATTTCTAATACGAGGGTATACATCTAACTATTCCTAATATGAAGATATGCATCTAGCAATTCCTAACCCCGCGCTACAGTACCGTGCACTGTTCATAGCTACAGTACCGTGCACTGTTCATGCCATGCTGCGTGTCTCGCTGGGATCGTAGACCATAACAATATGGGACTATACACTAGACTAGCCCACATATAACCTTATGATGGTGTCACTGCTGTAGGTTTTGGCTTGTCTTAGCCTCCAGACTGGTTTATGATAGTTTCACCTTCTGATTGATCAACTATTTTTTATTTTTGGAAGCATGTGCAAGATTTAAAGCTTTAGGTTGATTGCTATTTTTAGATGGATAATGGGTGCTGGCTTTACATATTCAAATCATCTTCTGTCTATACCTGTTTTACATATGATTTCTGGAGCAACTGGATGTCTACATTCAATTTATACATTTCATTGGTGAAATATATCATGTTTTTGGTCTGAAAATTACCATTGCAATTCTGCAGCAAGTCATCAGTTATATTGGGTTTGTCTCTCACGGTCCCACTCATGGTGGCTTGCCTCTCATTTGCTATTCCTATATGGATGCGTAACGGCTACTGTTTCTGGATTCCGGGAGGGGAGCTTGATAGCCGTGAAAATATTCATCAAGCTCCAGGGAAGAAAGAGGTTTGTTATTCAGTTCTTTGTAAAGTTAGCAATAGGCACTTTTTTTGCATTTATATATATTAAATAAGCAATATGCAGTTTTCATCTATATAAGTTCATTGCATAGTTATAAGGTATGCCAAACTGTGATCCAGTCTCGTATATGTGTCGTATGTCAACAATACCATTAGCAAGAGCCAAGAGCTGGATGGATGCCTAAATGTGTTTACTGGGAATCGGTTCTCTCCATATTGTGCTTGTCTTATCAGCACGAGTGCACCATGTTTTGTAGCATGTCCAAATAACAGCAACAATAACAACAAAGTCTTTTGTCCCAAACAAGTTGGATGTAGCATGTCCAAATATGAACATCTTTTTCTCCCAATTTTATAGCTCATATTTTTTGTTTATTCCACTTTTCTAACATTATTATAGATAGTTTGGAATGCATTTCAACCTTCCAACAATGGCCATTAAAATTATGTCATGTTGCTCATCATTGGCCTTTTGTTGTCAGCGGGCTCTCTTTGCAATCAGCATAACTGTTTTTACTGCATCAGTTATCGGCCTTGGTGCAATAGTATCAGCGAAACCTTTGGATGCTTTAGGCTACAAGGGATGGGATGCTGATAAAAAGAGTTTCTATTCTCCCTATGCAACGTCGATGTATCTTGGATGGGCATTATCTTCAACAATTGCTGTGCTTGCCACGGGGTTGATACCTATTGTTGCTTGGTTTGCCACATACCGATTTTCGCCTTCATCGGCTATATGTGTTGGCCTTTTTGCAAGTACGTCCTACCTGATCTTTTCTTAAAGTTCTCATCGGATATTGAACGGAACACCTTACACTTTCAGATAACCGACTCCTGAGTTGTGACTTTCTGCAGCTGTTCTTGTATCCTTTTGCGGTGCGTCCTATTGGGGAGTGGTAAATTCACGAGAGGATGGGGTTCCTCTGAAGGCTGATTTCCTGGCAGCCTTACTTCCCTTAATTTGCATTCCTGCAATGTTTTCACTGTTCACTGGGCTGTACAAATGGTATAAAGAATCTTTAGCATTTATCATTTCCACTCAAACTTCTGCTTTGCTGAGATGAAATTGCAAATAATTTCAGGAAGGATGATGATTGGAAGATCTCTCATGGAGTTTACCTTTTTGTTGGCATGGGAGTGATGCTATTGCTCGGTGCAATATCAGCAGTTATTGTCACAATTAGACCTTGGACTGTAAGTAAAGTTTTTGTGACCCAAATATTTAAAGTAACTTCATATTAATATCAATTCATCTGGGTTAGAACAGAGTATAATTGACCTGTCTATCTTTATACAGGTTGGAGTTGCGTGCCTCCTTGTCATCCTGTTCCTTGTATTTGCTATTGGGGTCATTCACTACTGGACATCTAACAACTTCTATTTAACAAGGACGCAGACGTTACTCGTTTGTTCCCTTGCTTTTCTCCTCGCATTGGCTGCCTTCCTGATGGGTTTATTTCAGGGTGAATGCATGCTCTTCCTTAGATGTCTTTCAACCTGTTTTCACTATTTTTATCGGTTTGAGGTACTGTTGTCATCTACTCATATCACATACACATAACTTGAATTAGCTTACAATTTTTGCAGGGAAGCCTTTTGTTGGAGCATCTATTGGTTATTTCTCATTTCTGTTTCTTCTCACAGGAAGGGCATTGACTGTAAGTTTGATATATGTTGAGATAACTGTTAGCCATCGGATGCTACTTTTGACGTTTGCTGATTATCTTGTAAACACTGAATGAATGTACTCTTCGCAGGTCCTTCTATCGCCACCAATTGTTGTGTATTCACCAAGGGTATTACCTGTATATGTTTATGATGCTCATGCAGACTCTGCTAAAAATGTTAGGTATGGAAACGGCCTTTCCAATTTTACCTATTCACATATCTTTCTTGTGTTCAGGATTGGTCATAATTTCTTCTTTGTTTCTGTTCTATCCTATCCTAAAAGTGCTTTTGTCAGCTGAGAAAATACCCTAACATCATCCTCTTTACAGCTATGCCTTCCTTATCTTGTATGGGATTGCATTGGCAACTGAAGTTTGGTGTGTTATTGCTAGTCTAATAATGAATCCTCCATTTGTCGGGGCTACTATTTCTGCTATTACTCTTGTAATTGCCTTCAGCTTTGCTGTTTCTCGACCATGCCTGACTCTTAAGGTTGGTACTTTTGTGCAGCTAAAATCAGCAGGCTTTATTCAACTGAACATTATGTGTTCTTGCTCCCTTTTTCATCTGTAGATTTCAAGTAATTATCTTTTTTGAAATTTGAATCAGATGATGGAGGATGCTGTTCATTTTCTCAGCAAGGATACAGTTGTGCAAGCAATGTCACGGTCTGCTAACAAAGTAAGTCTATTGTATATTTGTATTATTAAAATACTCAACAAATCCCTGCTTTTATATTGGTTAATGTAGTTTTTCTGTGCATACTTCTGTTAAACCAGTTTCAACCAGCTTTTCTAGTTTTCTTTTTCATTAGCATCTAATGCTGAGAGCTATCAGCATTTTTGCGCTTAATCTAGTGCATCTAAGTTCTATCTTATACCTCTCCATACTTGTTGAGCCGTGGGAAGTACATTAATGTTTCCGAGATGGTATCGTATTTAAATTTATTTCAGCAGCGCTTCATTTGTTTCTATCTGCTCATTTGGAAGAATAGATGCCTCATGAAGCATAAGGTTTTTGCGTGGCTCCTCCTGAAAGAAAGACTCAACATTAAGGATATGCTAAGACGGAAGAATTCCAACACTGATGGCAATCTACATTGTGTTCTTTGTGATGCCCAAATCGTCGAGACCATCAACTATCTCTTCTTTGAGTGTTCCTTCTTCTTGTAATGTTGGAATGCAATTGGGTTTCAGTGGGACCCTGACCTGGACACCCCAACGAGAGTTTTTAATACAAAATCAGCTTTCATAGGGCAGCTCTTTATGGAGAAGTTCATCCTGGCAGCTTACATAATTTGGAAAATACGGAATGAGCTTTTCTTCCAACAGCAGTGTCAGAATCTCACAGATTGGTTTGCCCGGCTCAGATGGGAGGCTTCTTTGCTGTTTCTTAGAGTCAAGCCGGCCACCCACCCTATTCTTACCGCTTGGATTAGCTCTATGTGATTTTGTACTATTTTCTCCCTGTTTTTGTTTCTTCTCCTTCCTTTTCTCGCTCTCTCCCTTTTTGTACATTATTATTTGTTAATGTAGTGCAGTAGGAGCCTCTCCTACTGTTTCCCGTCAAAAAATATTGTTGATAGTATGTTTTGTGCACTACGCAGACAAGAAATGCTATATCTGGGACTTACTCAGCCCCTCAGAGGTCTGCAAGTTCTGCTGCTCTTTTGGTTGGAGATCCTGCTATTACATTGGATAGGGCTGGGAACTTTGTGCTTCCTAGGGCTGATGTTATGAAGCTGAGAGATCGTTTGAGAAACGAAGAAATCACTGCAGGATCTTTCTTTTGTGGAGTAAAAAATTGTTTAATGCTTTGCCCTGGGTCCCCGGCAGGTGTCGATTATCGCAGGAATATGTGTGCCCATGCACGGATTTTAGCTTTAGAAGAAGCAATTGATACTGAATGGGTGTATATGTGGGACAAATTTGGCGGTTACTTGCTTCTGTTGCTTGGCTTGACTGCCAAAGCTGAACAAATACAGGTATAAACTTGGTTCCTTTATCATTCTTGTCTCCCCCTCGATTCATTAGCATTGTTAACGCTTTGTATTCCTATTTTGTTTCAGGATGAAGTTCGTCTTAGACTTTTTCTGGACAGCATAGGTCTTTCTGACTTAAGTGCCAAAGAAATTAAGAAATGGATGCCTGAAGATCGGAGGCAATTCGAACTCATTCAAGAAAGGTAATTATAGCGTTTTTTAATTATATTATGGTTGTATGTAGAGCTCCCTGAAAGTCATGGGCTCATTATCTCAATTTTGCTCTTATTTGTGTCTTTAGCTACATAAGGGAAAAAGAAATGGAAGAGGAGGTTTTGATGCAAAGGCGCGAGGAAGAAGGGAAGGGAAAGGAAAGAAGGAAGGCATTGTTGGAGAGAGAGGAACGTAAATGGAAGGAGCTTGAAATGTCGCTGCTGTCTTCTATTCCTAATGCTGGAAGTAGGGATGCTGTGGCCATGGCGGCAGCTGTCAGAGCTGTGGGTGGTGACTCTGCTCTGGAAGATTCTTTTGCAAGGGATAGGGTCTCATCAATAGCTCGTCACATACGAAAGGCACAATTGGCTCGGCGAGCAGAGCAGGTTCTGTCCCCATAATACTTATGTCTGTCTACATCTAAAGCACAGTTTCTATGATGATATAGCTGAAAAATGTAGTTTTTGGGTGCATGAATTGGGCATAGTCCGAGTTTATTGTCTGTTTTGTGGTTCACCTTGAGGCTGGTTACCTGGCCGCATCAATTTCATGGAGCAATTTAAGTTGCATAATCTGAACCTGGAAAGTTTTCTGTTGTTTCTAACTCTAGTAGCACATGTTATATGCACATTTCCTATAGTTACTGTTCTTGCTGATACTATTTAGATCTCTGACATTGTTATGAACTGTCGAACAGACTGGCATTCCAGGCACTGTATGCGTACTTGATGATGAACCAAGGAGTACCGGCCGTCATTGTGGAGAGCTTGACTTGTGTCTTTGTCAAAGCCAGAAAGTCAGCCTCTCCATTGCAGTAATGGTTCAACCGGTATCTGGTCCAGTCTGTCTTTTTGGAACCGAATTCCAAAAGAAGGTTTGCTGGGAAATCTTGGTGGCAGGATCGGAACAGGGAATGGAAGCTGGACAAGTTGGCCTTCGATTGGTGACTAAGGGCGAAAGGATGACCACTGTTGCTAAAGAATGGAATATTGGTGCATCAAGTATTGCAGATGGCAGGTACCAGCTGTTCACAACTGTAGTATTTTGTAACGAAAGGAAAATGGAAATCAAAAGCAGTGAACCTGTTCGGCTTTTCCTTGTCACTGCAGTGCCTGATGAACATTTGCTATCTGTTTTTTTTCTCGAACACGCAGGAGAGCTGCGTATCATTATATTTAAAAGAAGAAAAGGGGGTAAGAACCCTTACAACACAACACACACCTCCAACACACCTAGGTTCCTAAAACAAGTGCTCCACAGAAACACATAGACCGACCAGAAACTCTAACCTTGACAAATTATCCTTCAAGAGGCGCTAGGGCAAGGAGGTGAGTAATACCTCGCGCCCCAGCCAAATCCCACAAGTGTAACTCCTCTACAGTTAGCATCAACACACGAGCAACACTCGGAGCCGCACCATCAAAGACACACTTATTGCGGTGATTCCACAAAGTCCAGACGCCCAAGATCACGAGGGAATTGAGCCCCTTCTGCATAACATCAACAACCTCCTTGGAAATCCTATCCCACCAGCCATCAAAAGACTCCTCATTTTGCTGCGGACAGAGATGTTGCAACCCAACCTTTCGCAGAAGAGAGAACCAGAATTCCCGGGCAAAGACACAGGACAGCAGCAGATGATTAATGCTTTCAGCAGCTTGATCACAATGTGGGCAGTTTGGAGGATGGGGGAGACCACGCCTTGCAAGCCGATCCGCCGTCCAACACCTGTCCCGAGCAACTAACCACATGAAGAAACGACACTTCCCAGGTGCCCACGACTTCCAGATTCTCTCCCAAGGACTGAAGGTGATCATCCCCTGAAGAAGTGCATCGTAAGCCGATTTAGCTGAATAAATACCATCACCAGAGAAGCGCCATGCATGGGCGTCTTCTACCTCCGGCTGTAGTGACACACTTGAGATGGCATCCCAGAGGCCAAGAACCTCAGAAATAACCCCTACCGTTAGTGCCCCTTGAACGTCCAAGAGCCAAGATTGGTCGTTGAGAGCTTCAAGTACTGTCCTTCTATTGGCTCTACGTTTGGGCACTAGCACAACCACTTGGGGTGCAATATCTTCCACTCGCTGACCATCAATCCATCTATCAGCCCAAAAGAGAGTCCTTGCACCATTGCCCACATGAGAGATAATCGCTATAGAGAAGAAAGCCTGAATATTTTTATGAACGTGAATATGAAAAACACCCCAAGGACATGTAGGGTCCACCTTTTGAAGCCACAACCACCTCAACCTAAGAGCCCAGCCAAGAGTCTGCAGGTTGGAGATACCAAGCCCTCCTAGCTCTTTAGGGAGGCACACCTTCGGCCAAGCCACTAAGCAATGGCCGCCTTTTGCATCCTTTCTTCCTCGCCACAAGAAACTTCTTCTAATTTTGTCAATTGCCTTGATAGCCCATGGAGGGAGATCGATAGCCATGGCAAGATAAACTATCATGGAAGTGAGCACATGTTGAACCAAAATTCTTCGGCCTTCCTTAGTCAACAAATCCGCCTTCCATCCTGGCAGACGGTCAGCGATTCGATCAATATAAGGCATAATCTACTATGTTGCTTATTTCTGTCATTCTGTGTTTTTTCTTGTATTTTGTATATAAAGGATGTTTTTGATGAACGTGTCAATACCGACAATTTTTTGCGTTCAGACCTGTTCACTTCTACTACATCAGCGGCTGGTCCTATATGGCGTTGCTTTAGTTAGTTATTTAAAAATGAAAACAGTAGGGGAGAACCCTCCTGAAAAGCTTTTAGTTCGATTTTGATGCAAGTCCCCCCCCCCCCCCCCCCCCCCTCCTTTTTTTCTGTGAATATCTGATAGTTGCCAATGTGAATTTGCAGGTGGCATCTTGTCACTGTGACTATAGATGCCGACCTAGGTGAAGCAACTTCTTTCATAGATGGGGTTTGTGATGGATGTCAGAATGGGTTGCCATTGCCTAGAAATAACGGCATTTGGGAACCTGGGACAGATATTTGGGTTGGTGCTAGGCCACCCACAGACTTGGATGCCTTTGGTAGGTCAGACAGCGAAGGTTCAGACTCAAAGATGCAGATCATGGATGCTTTCTTATGGGGAAGATGCCTGACTGAAGATGAGGTTGCTGTATTACATACAGCCATGTGTCCTGCCGAGTATGGCTTGTTTGACCTTGCAGCTGAAGATGCTTGGCATGGAAGTTATTCTGCAAGGGTGGGTTCTTGCTTCTATCAAGCAATTTCTTATTTCTAACTCTTTGTGATGTCATGAATTTGAAGTAATATGAAACTACTAATGTGATTTTCTTATTTACTGTGTTATCATTCAGGTAGATGACTGGGAAAGTGAAGAAGCAAATTTTGAGCTATATGATCAAGAGGATGTTGAATGGGATGGGCAATACTCAAGTGGTAGGAAACGTCCGGTGCGTGATGCAGTAGCTATTGACATTGATTCCTTTGCTAGAAGACCAAGGAAACCAAGGTTTGAGACACAAGAGGATGTCAACCAGCGTATGCTGTCTGTCGAAAGGGCTGTCAGGGAAGCTCTTATTGCAAAAGGAGAGAGTAGTTTTACTGATCAAGAGTTTCCTCCAGACGATCGATCTTTATTTGTAGATCCAATGAACGCTCCTCTAAAATTGCAGGTACTCTACAGTCTACATGCATATATCTAGCACTCATGCACTGAGTATTGGTTAAGTCTTTGCCATTGATCTCTTTTTATGAGTTTAGGTTGTTTCTGAGTGGATGAGGCCCTCTGACATAGCAAAGGAGATATCAATCGGTTCGCAGCCATGCTTATTTTCTGGTTCTGTGAATTCCTCGGACGTGTGTCAGGTATATAGTGTTTGACGTGTTCTGGTCTGGTATCTTTCTTTGTAGCGGGAATTTGAGCTAGGCATTTTAAACCATGATTTCATATTATTAGTTGAACTAATATCCAATTTGCCCAACTGTTCTACTCAGGGTCGGTTGGGAGACTGTTGGTTCCTGAGTGCTGTTGCAGTTTTAACGGAGATGTCCCGTATATCTGAAGTTATAATCACTCCCGAGTACAATGAAGAAGGGATTTACACTGTCAGATTCTGCATTCAGGTATTCAATTACCTGAACCATGTGCTTAATGAATATCCCTTCACTTGGGTTGTTCTTTTGTAGTACATATTGGTAGACCACAATTTCTTGGTGAGATTTTACATTTTGTACTAGGAGCGCTTTTACAATTTGTTTGTGCTTTTACTATACTCCATTATGGACCATTTGATCTACATAGTACATATACATGTATCTTAACGTATCTGTGTATTAGGAACAGTTTGGGTTTGGTCCCACATAATTTCCTTATATCTTTTACATGTATATATAGACCAATTGGTCCATAACGTAGATTATTGGCGTTTTGCCTAAATCTAAGAATTTTAACAAAAGCACATGATTTTTTTAATGCCTCATTATCATATCACATACCCTGCTGCCCATATTACACGCAGTGCATAGTGCACTGCATGTATTACATATAAAAGATGTGAAGAATTCATTAGTGTTCTGCTACCAATGTAGTATATGCTTGCAAAATTCCACTATCAAACTCCAACAGTAGTTGAGACTTGAGAGGACTAAAAGAAAGATAAATAGTGCACAACTGCACATGAAGAGTGCATGCATCATATTTTCTCTAGGGCCTATGCATTGTTTTCCATCAACACTGAAGATTTGTCTTCATCTCATCTTGTGAACAACAGAGCTTATTCATTATTTTCTACCAATTTGACTCTTTCTGAGTTTATATTTCATTATATTTTCACTAGGGTGAGTGGGTGGCCGTGGTTGTTGATGATTGGATCCCCTGCGAGTCTCCCGGGAAACCAGCATTTGCTACTAGTAGAAAACAAAATGAGCTCTGGGTATCCCTTCTTGAGAAAGCTTATGCAAAACTTCATGGCTCTTATGAGGCGTTGGAAGGTGGGCTTGTGCAAGACGCTCTAGTGGACCTGACAGGAGGAGCTGGCGAAGAGATTGATATGCGGAGCCCCCAAGCGCAGATTGATCTTGCCAGTGGAAGATTGTGGTCTCAGTTGTTGCATTTTAAACAAGAAGGTTTTCTTCTTGGTGCTGGAAGTCCTTCTGGTTCTGATGCTCATATTTCATCAAGTGGCATTGTTCAGGGACATGCCTACTCAATTTTGCAGGTTTGCTCTCATTAGTGTGTGAGCTTCTGACAAACAATCAGTTCTCTGTTCCTTTTATGCTAGACACATTTATACTGTATTTTCAGGTAAGAGAAGTTGATGGCCACAAGCTTGTCCAAATTAGAAATCCATGGGCAAATGAAGTTGAATGGAACGGACCATGGTCAGATTCGTCACAAGAGTGGACTGAACGAATAAAGCATAAGCTCAAGCATGTACCTCAGGTACTTAAGTACTTGTCTCTTCCTTGCTATCAGTTTAGTTAGGTAGATGGTATTGCACTACCTGTGGTCAGAAAGAAACATGCTTGTATGACTTTATCAAACTAAATAGATGATTAGATTCCACCATACACAGGATTATCATCGATGTTTTTTATCTTGACGGCACAAACAATATATTTTTTTAGTAAGATATAATTGTTTCACACCATTTTTACTAGCTCCTCTCTTTGCCTAAGCTTTCAAGTGACTACACTACAGTTTAATTTAAAAACAGTACGTGAAAATTGCGTGATGTCAATTGCCACCCCTGCAATTTTGGATTGCAAGTTAATGCATTGCACCAAAAGGAAACAAAATATAGCTCCAATTCATTTTCATTTACAGCTTTGACCCTTCCCTCTTATCTCTCATTCTCTCACACTTATTGCAGTCGAAGAATGGGGTATTCTGGATGTCTTGGCAAGATTTTCAGATTCACTTTCGGTCAATATATGTTTGCCGTGTTTATCCACCCGAGATGCGCTACTCTGTCCATGGGCAATGGCGTGGCTATAGTGCAGGTGGTTGCCAAGATTATGACTCCTGGCACCAAAATCCTCAGTATCGGCTTAGAGTAACAGGACATGATGCGCTATATCCTGTTCATGTGTTTATTACCCTTACACAGGTATGTGCCAACCTGCATGTTAATGTAAGACTTGGAGAAAGAACTCTGATGTTGATCTGAACAAACTTCTGCTTGTCAGGGTGTTGGTTTCTCTCGAAAGACACATGGTTTCAGGAACTACCAATCTAGTCATGATTCTTCCATGTTTTACATTGGAATGAGGATACTCAAGACACGGGGCTGTCGTGCTGCTTACAATATCTATATGCATGAATCAGTGGGCGGAACAGATTACGTTAATTCAAGAGAAATATCATGTGAATTGGTCTTGGAGCCTTATCCGAAAGGATACACAATTGTGCCAACAACCATCCATCCTGGGGAGGAAGCACCTTTTGTTTTGTCAGTTTTTACAAAAGCACCTATCAAACTAGAAGCTGTTTAATGCAAGATTGAGATTCCATGTGTTTGCCGTTGGTTGCTGCTGGCCCAGGCTCCTTGGGGTCCTAGTGATGCAGAGTCCAGCTGTGGGTTCAAGAGGAACAGAAAATGGTAAGTATCTGATTCTTGTCCATTGGCTAGGAAGTTCCTGTTTCCTATTTGCATTGTCCAAAAGGATCTTACTGTTAACCTCATACGGCAGGGTCTAATGCTACAGTGTGCTACTGTGCTCCAAACTGCAAAGAGCCTATATCATGTGCGGCTACATGCTCATGCATTAATTCAGATGCAAAATGAAGGATTTGAGCTAACTGACCTTATAACCATTTCAGGATATTTGCTATAGCAATACACCTGTAGCTGGGAGTTCTGTTGTAGCAGCTCTGCTCTTCGACCTGAATATGCTGGAATTCATCAGGCCTCGCTGCATGCAAGTACATAAGCTTGATTGCTTCGTAGAGCTGATAGACAAATCAATGCTTCTTTTGCTAAAAAGACATGGAGAGAAGGCAATGTTTCCAGTCAGCAGGTTGCATGGTGTTAATGCATCAGAGTCATGACTCTTTGATCACCGTGCATGTGCTGGATGAGAAGAATTGTGGCTGTTTTCTAGTCCATGCTTGTAGATAGTGGTGGCAGCTAACATTTAGACCTAGTAGCCCCATCCTGTGTATAGGTATCCCATGTTACCCTGTACATACTACAGAGTTAGATGAGTTAACCTTGTGCCCGTCGTTCCTATAAGCGCATAGAGCTTTGTGCAGCTTGGAAATAGTACCATTTTAGCAAGCTGCAGATTTGCTGATCCAAACTTGAAGTAGTCAGCCATAGTTGTTTTCATTGATTGCCCTGTATGTAATCGAAATCTGATCTCATTCAATGGAAGCTATTTTTTAGTACCCTGTGAAGCTGCCTCTGGTAGCATTGGATATCTTGCCGTGCCGTCTTGGTACGCTGAAATATTGAGTACGTGATTCAGGCATTGTGCATGATGCTGTCGGTGAAAGTCGATGCAGGCATATGCCATCACGGAGGGATGATGATGCAATGACGAAGGGTGATTCTATGTATTTTTTCACCAAAATGACATTACGCTGTCGGCAAATATCTTTGCTTACTATTGGGTTGTTGCTGTACTATTGTTCAATGAACTTTTCATTTACTTTCAAGACGTCCGAAGCATAAAAATTTAGGGGAAAAAAGGGAGCAAAGTTTGCCATAAAATTGTGGGTCATAGGCTTATAGCAGGACAGATCTGACCTTGAAACCATATAGTGAAGTTTTACAAAAATAAATCAATTAGCATCAAACCATGAGCTATAGTATGCCATATTTGCATCTCAGATTTCTTTTAAGAATGTGCTAACAGTTAGATACAACGAAGTAAATATGACCCTCAAATTAACCATTAGGTAAATTATTAAGAAAAACTATTTCAAAATATGAGCTATAGTACGAAGTATAGTTGCATTAGAGAAGTTAGATTTGGCCTAAAAATTTGTAGCATACATCAAAGCTAAATTTTTCGAAAATCGTGAACGTACGGTAAAGCCAGCTAAAATTGCCTTAGCAAGACAAAATGTGTAACCCTGAAACTGCAGAGCGAAGTTTTAGTAAACATTGCACCAAAATATGAGCTACAGCGGCATATTCGCACATTAGAACAAGTTCGGTAGTTTTCTCCAAAACTTTGATTTTTTATATAAAAAAACTAAAATCACGCTAAAACCATGCCTGAGTTGTAGCAACTAGCAAGGCACTTGACCCTTAACCATGAAATGAAGTTTTAAGATAAGATGTAGCTATAGTATGGACAATTTGCATCTGAAAACAATTTTGCTAACTTTGGCCTTTAACTTTCCGAGTATACCTAGAAAGTTAAATTTCTCTAAAGCCATGATCCATATTAGTATAAAATCGACACTGAAGCACTGAAATTTAGAGAAAATCAAAAGTTGCCTTTAAAATAAGCAATATATATCATAACGAGCAGGGGCGGACCCAAAGAGGGGGGGAGTGAGGGCCCAGGCCGCCACTCAATTCGCAGGAACTCAGGTATATAGCCCAAGATTTAATGCTAGTGCCCCCACTCAGCCCAACTAAAAGGCCCTCACTCATGCTAAAATTATGAATGAGAACAATTCAGCATACTATGTGTATTGTTGTGCCCCCTCTCAGATTTTGTCCTGGGTCCGCCCCTGATAACGAGTCTAATCTAAGTCATCTGACCAAGAAACTATAGTGTGTTTTGTAAAAAAAAATTTGCATCAAACAATGATCTAAATTAAGCATGTCATATTTGCATCTACGAACAATTTTGGTAGACCTTAAATCTATGATTCTTATACAAAAACTAAAACTGAGCTCAAACTGGCTAGAGCAAAGTAAATTTGACCCTAAAACCATAAAGTAAAGTTTTAAGAAAAATTGTCCCAAAACCATGAGCTATTATACATGGAGAATTTTGCAGCTAGGTACAATTTTGCCTATAATTTTAGAGAAGACCTGAAAGCCAAATTTCTCGTAAACCAAGAGCTATATTAGGACAACATCGGCACTAAAGCATTGAAATTTAGAGAAAACAAAAAAAATTCTTTAAATCATGATGAGCAATATAATAATATGGCTAATCTGACAAAGAGACCGTAGAGTGAAGTTTTACAAAACAAATTGCATCAAACAATGATCTATATAGTATGGCATATTTGCATAAGAACAATTTTAGTAGATCTCCCTAAGTCTTTGATTCATTCAGAAAAACTAAGATTGAATTAAAACTGTGAGCATATAACAAAGTAAATCTAATCCTAAAACCATGAAGTAAAGATTTAAGAAGTATTGCCCCCAAACAATGAGTTCTAATATGGAGATTTTGCAGCTAAATACAAATAGTAACTTTGATTTTGAAAAATCTATGTATATTAAACTTCTGATATATTAGAAGTGGATCATGACAATTAATTATATAAATATGAGCCATTTAAACTAAGAAATGGCGATGGTTCGTTAGATCCTAAACCTAATTAAAATAAGATTTTTACACATTAAAAAAAGGATTTTGTTAAACATTATCCAGATATTTTCTTCTTAATTATCATCTAGATTTAAAACTGTTGGATTAGAGATCCAATGGCCATAAATTCTCCCCTCCCCCTTGAATTCTACCCTCTCCCCTTGAAAAAAATCTTACCCCTTAAAAAATAAGGGACCCCTTGATTTCTAATCCAAGAGTCACAAATTTGGATGATAGTTAGGAAGAAAATATCTAGGTGATACCTAGACACTCCCTTTAAAAAAATAGGAACCTTACAACATGGGTTAATGCATACACATATGTTTCACAATGTTTTATCCTGTTCGGCAATAGTTCCCTGCCTGTGGTTAGTTTACCCACAACATGCGCCGCCTGACATGCTCTCAATTGAGAGAGAATCAAGAGTCTTATTGCGGTTTTTCCACCCTCTACCCGTGCTATCAATGATACGAAAGATGTTGGGTGATCAAAATATATGCCATTTAATTTGTGTCTCCTTAGTCATATGGTTGGTCGCTGATAAATATTGCCAGATGAGGGAGTAATATAAGGCCAGTCTCAGTAGGAGTTTCATGGAGTTTCATGGGCATTAAATACGCTGACATAGCACTATATTGATGAAGAGAGAGATGATAAAAGTTTCATGGGAGTAGAGAGAGTTTCATGGGGATGAAACTCTTCTGCACTGTTTCCAAAATATGGATGTGTTGGAAACTGGGATATGAAACCTTCACTGAGACTGCCCTAAGGTACGATTTGGATGCGTGTGGCGCGTGTACTCATACGTACTTCTTCATGGGCGGACTGCAAAAACTAGCCGAGGGCTGTTGCTTCTCTTGCTCCAATCTATCACCAGGACACAAGAAATTTTCCAGCGCGCTCTGTGGCGCGTGCGCTGCCGCATGATCCCCCGGTTGAAATCAGCCACCACACACAGCAATGGCGGCACGTACAGATAGTGCAAAGGTTATCATGATAAATAGCCGACTTTTTGGCATATATAGCGCTGTTATAAAAATATCTATATGTGTTTCGTATTAGTAAAAATAGTATTTTTGCCGTCCGATCACCGGACGGTGACCGGGAGACAGGTAATTAAGTCGGCTGATTTGTTTGAATTTTTAAATATAACAAATGTGATAAAAATTACAAAATTTTATCTGCAGCCTTCTGACACAATATACTTGATTGTATAATTTTTTTTTGATAATTTTATCCACTGTGAATGTTGACCAAAAATTCGTCCAATTATGATATTTGTAGAAGTTGTTACATGTAGCAAACGAGATCCAAAAATTACAAAATTTTATGCGCAGCCTCCTGACACAGTCATAGTAATTGTCTATTTTTTGAGAATTTTATGCATTACGAATATTTGTAGGAGTACATATAATAGTACAAAAAATACATTGTATGGGATGCGATATGGCTCACTCATCTGAGCCACTGCTATCTCTCCGCCGTGTCTGCCTCCCCGTGCATGGCCTTGTCTTCCATTGAGCATGAGTATGTCCCGTGGGATACATCAGCTAGTTCGAAGCTTGCGTGTCGGTTCGGAGGAGGTATGGAGACCGTTTCGTTTCTTAAGTGACCGGCGGTGGTGCAGTAGGGTGAGGTACACCAGACCGTGTCTGGTAGTAAGCATTGATGTGCTCCTGCATCGACATGCCGAATTGGGTGCCGCCAGAGATAAAGTCGTAAACAAAGGACTCTAGGAATCCCCGATGTGCAAAGGAACCCTGGCCTTCACTGTACACAGCGATGCCAGAGGAACTCTGCCCACCGAAGTCTCCACACCCTGCATATGGTGTGAACGATGAGCTCTGGCCTGCATACGCTGCAAACTCTGGCGCTATGTACCGCTCCTTGGAAGTATCCGAGAGACTCGTATCATCATCGATGGACTTGATGTCCCCTACGTTAAATTGAAGGTTGCAAGATGAAATGATGTTAGTCATAATAAATATTCTGGATGTAGAATACGAATCTTGTACCTCCCGGATGTGCATCGAAGATGAACGACGGGAAGCAGTAGTCTGTATAAGTGGTGTGGAGGTCAAAAGTGATGAATCTCGACGACAGACCTGCGACAAGAGAATGGATTTATAGACAAAATAACGTGATATGCTATCATAAAAGGGTAGTACAAGCATAGGTGATGCTTGTGTCCATAAAGAACAGTTCAAAGGTAATGTGATAATAAACCCACCCTTTTATGCTATGCAGCTTGTTGCACCACTTTTCTGCCTCACAAATGCATATTAGCACTAATGGATACTCCATACTCCACAACAACTGATAAGTGCAGTTCTATATAACTAAATGAATGGTCCTAGCTAGCTATCTAAAAGCATTATATAATGCACACATGCAAAACTGCAAATTTGGAGCACAAGGCTAAAGCATGTTTCTGTGTGATTAATTAAGAATTAAAACGAGTTAGGAGTAGCACTACTTAGCTAGTTAGCCTAGGTTTACATGACAGGCTGATAGGGCACGCACGTATAATAGTAGGCAACATGCATGATGCAACACGAAGTTTGCTAGAGAATCCTTTTGTATGTTTCTAATATAACCTTTCTCTAGCATCATAGCTTAATTAATTGCTACACTTAGTAGTTACAATTTTATTGTCTAATGCAGTCAACATAAAAGCATATACAAATATATAATTAAAACATTTATTTGCTAACAGAAAATTAATTAATATAAAAATTAGTTAATTTGCCTAAAAATTAGGACTAAATTAATTACACCTAAATAACTGCAACTAATTATGTACACATTTAACAATGACAATGAAAAAATTACCTATTGATATTACTGTTAATAACAACACTAAAAATATTCAATCGATTGTGAAGAAAATGGACGAAGAGCACAGGCGAGGAGTGTGAGCGAAGAGACTGCGAGGCGAGGAGTGTCAGCAAAGAGACTGCAAGAGTGTGACTGCACGTAGCTCAAAATTTATAGCGAGAGCAATACCGAAGCATGCGCTTACGATGCGCCGATAATGACGGGAGTGAACTCGTGCGAGGAGACAGACGCGACACAAGTGGCACTTTCGGTGATCTGTTCCCTCTTCACATATGCACGAGCACTCATTTTTCATACTAGACAAATGACCTTCGACCCACTTCATTCACTCCTATGCCTAATAATGTAAGTGAGGACAAGGCAATAATGCAAGTAAAGACAAGGTATTGCCACGGTGACAATGCTTGCCACTAGCTTCAAAGCGTGCTGCTTGGTGGCTTCAAAACGTGCCGCCCGGTGGCCAAGCAGCAGGCTATTACAATGCGCCTAAACGGGTATTAATCACCTGCTAATTGTATGAATTTTTGAATAACATTTATAGCGGATAAAATTTGTCAAAACATTACACAATCAAGTACGTTATGCTGGGAGGCTACACATAAAATTCGAACAAACAATATACAAGAGAATAATTAAGTGCTAATTGTACGAATTTTTGAGCAACATTCATAGCAGATAAAATTGTTAAAAAATTATACAATCAAGTAGGTTGTGTCGGGAGGGTGCATATAAAAGCCGGCTTAATTAACTGTCTCCCGGTGACGGGGCGGCAGTCCATCTGCCTGTAGCGGGGTGGCAGGCCTTAGCCGTCCGATGGCCGAGTGGTAGGTTGCCTGTCGTGATACGTGTCAGTCCTACGGTGTCGTCGTCTGGTGGCCGGATGGTAAAAATGTTATTTTTACTAATACGAAACGTATATAGATATTTTTATAGTTGCGAATATAAACAGTATCATGTATACTAAAAAAAAATCTAAAAATAGCCTTCGTTTGTCTCGCGTACGTATACTACGCAAGAGAGTGCCTCTGTGCGTGTCAGTGTGTGTGAGAGATCATGCAAGGCAACGACACCGCACTATACGAGCAAAAAAAGACGTACTCCGTACTAGGCGATAGCAGAAAAACACCAGTACACACCACTTGAAGTGCTCGCCTTCTCACCAATGTGGCACAGTGGCACGTAGGGGTGGAAACGGATCAGATACTGTCGAATAGTCTCAAATACGAATACGAATCTATATTTCTAAAACGAATACGAATACGGATTCGAATATTCTCAAATACGCATATGAATATCCTCGAATACGAATACAGATATTTTCGAATATGAATTTTCTCGGATACGAATATCGGATAAAACGGATTCCTAGTGGTTTTGCCGATTTTTCACTGGTTTTTAACCGGTTACCGGTTTTAAGCCTCCTAAATTCAAATTTTGAAACACAAAATTCGTACAGATTTTTCATGGGTTCTAGAAACGAATCGAATACGAATACGAATACGGATACGAATATTCTCGAATACGAATGCGAATACGAATATTCTCAAATACGGATACGAATATTCTCGAATACGAATACAGATTTTGCTTACCACATTCGCGTTTTTCTTGGATACGAATATCGGATAAAACGAATTATCCGTTACCGTTGGCAATCCCACTACCATATACCATGTTTATATGCCATATTCTAAATAGCTTTCGTCCTTTAGTTTTTAAAAACTAGTTTTGATTTCTACAAACTGTTTGAGAATTCGTTTTGAACAGAGTAATTTATTAATATAAATATTTCTTATTTTTTCAATTTTTTATAATAAACCAAAAACCACATTTAAAAACCAAAAGCTATAAGACTTCTGCACAGGACCATAATCTGGAATCGCTGAAGTAGGTGGTGATTATTTATGTCCATCGCTCCCCGCGCCAATACCATCACGCATGCATTTCCAGAATCAAAGCCACTTTTGGCACTGTTTCATATCGTATTTACAAAAATAGCAGTATGGCGACAGTATTGACAAAAATATCGTTTTTGCCCCCCGACGGCCAGGCGGCAACGGCCGGGAGGCGACGCGTGGCGCCTGCCGCTCGGAGGTTGGGAGACATGCAGCCTATCGCCCAAGGAGGAGGCGGCAGGCTGCCTACCGCTCGGCCACCGGGCGGCAGGTAATTAGGCCGGTTGATTAGCCGGCCTAATTACCTACCTAATTTTTTTCTATTTAGTGTTTATTTAAATTTTTAAATATATCAAATAATCTCAAAAAATTATGAAAATTTACGTACAGCCTAAAAACACAACGTTCCTCGCAGTGTAATTTTTGAGGAATTTTATCCATAGCAAATGTTGCTCAAAATTTTATATAATTTTGATATTTTTATGAGTATAGCAAATGTTGCTCAAAAATTTATATAATTTTGATATTTTTATGAGTTTTTACATATAGAAAACGAGATCTAAAAATTACGAAATTTTATGTGAAGTGTTCCGATATAGTAATAGTATAGCTAATTCATACCTCACAAAATTCCCAAAAAATTGTATAATAACTATTACTATATCGAGACACTTCACATAAAATTTCATAATTTTTAGAGCTCGTTTGCTACATGTAGAAACTCATAAAAATATTAAAATTGTATAAATTTTTGAGCAACATTCGCCATGAATAAAATTTCCCAAAAATTACATTGCGAGAAACGTTGTATCGGGAGGCTGTACATAAAGTTTCTTAATTTTGAAGCTCATTCGATATATTTAAATATTCAAACAATCAAGGCAGGTAATTAAGCTGGCAGCCGGCCTAATTACGTGCCGCTTGGCGGTTGGGCGACAGGCGCCACGCATAGCCTCGCGGCCACTGCTGCCCAGCCGTCGGGCGGCAAAAACGATATTTTTGTCAATACTGTCGCTACACTGCTATTTTTGTAAATACGGTGTGAAACAGTGTCAAAATTGGCTTTGATTCCGAGTATGTATACTTACGGGTGCAGCTCATGTATGTCTGGAAGTTGGGTTGTATGTATACTTACGTGTGCATGTGTCCTGGGCAGTATGTATACTCACGGATCCAACTCATGCATATGGAAGTTGGAATATGCGGGATACTCATCGACCTGGTAGAGACGTTGGAATGTCGTGTGCTTGAAGGGATTCTATGGGTATAAATATAATGGTTCTTGGGGAGTATGTACGTGGCATGCCGGATTGCCGGATATGTGCACTTACGGTTCAACTCATGTATATCTCGAAGTAGGATAGTATGTTCATCTTCTTCCTAAAAATTGGGAGTACAGAGTATTTGACGTCGTCCTCGTGAGAGAAGAAAGCAGACAACTCGTATGAGCCACCGCAAGGAGTACGCCATGGCTTTTTGATTAGGAAGTATGTGTTTTCAATGAAAGTATGGATTGTTGGTCGGTTGAATGCAACAGAAAAACCAAATTCTAGCGCAATTCAAAATCTAGATATACACACCGAACTGATAATTCACGAATTAATTGATTAATTAATCATGATATTTTAGCATAGTTAATTGAAAAATATATAGTATTGGATCGGGTCTTTCTCTCACCCGAGAATTTCAGCACCGTTAACCTATAAATGATGCACGGATCTCATGAAGGCAGTAACGGTGGATGGACAGGGAGTTTCCAGATGTAATTACACCCTATATCGTATCTTACGACGTAAAGAATATCTCGCGTAATAGAGTGCATGTAGGTATAGTATATGAGTATTTAAGATTATCTAGATGGTATGTACATTTTTTTGATATACTTCTTTTTATGTGCATATATAAAGGTATCTACAAAATACGTTAAAAACTATAGACTTCCTTGCAATTTTTTCATGTGGTTCACATTAGAGTATTTTATAATTAGCATATGAGTATATCTAATGTGAAAAAGGAATATTTTAAATTTGTTTAAATGGTATATTAGAGATGGGTGTAATTACACCCGGGATAAAAGGTGTGTGTGTGTGTCTATATATATATACATATACATATATATATATATATATATATATATATATATATATATATATATATATATATATATATATATATATATATATATATATATAGTAAGTTAGTTTTGAACTCAGTTCAAACTAGTTTGAACTACTTTTGAGTTCAATGCAACTACAGTGAGTATATATCATAAAAATAGTTCAAACTAATTAAACTGAAGTTGAATTTAAATTTTTTCGGAGTTTGACATCTCAAATATACTTTTTTATGGGTATATGAAGATACCCACATCAAACGTTGCGAATCTCGAAGCAAATCAACGGGTATTCCTATATATATATATATGGTATATATATATAGGACGAGTGTTTCATGCACCATGGTGCCTAGGCACCAATATCAATACCCGTTGATTTGCTTCGAGATTCGCAACGTTTGATGTGGGTATCTTCATATACCCATAAAAAAGTATATTTGAGATGTCAAACTCCGAAAAAATTTAAATTTAACTTCAGTTTAATTAGTTTGAACTATTTTTATGGTATATACTCACTGTAGTTGCATTGAACTCAAAAGTAATTCAAACTAGTTTGAACTGAGTTCAAAACTTACTTACCATAAATATATCAAGGGTATAAAACATTTTCATACCCAAACTCAAAAAAATTATCAATTATACACGTGTATCGGATGTTGGTGCCTAGGCACCATGGTGCCTTATGTAATTTTCCTATATATAGGACGAGTGTTTCATGCACCAAGGTGCCTAGGCACCAATATCAATACCCGTTGATTTGCTTCGAGATTCGCAACGTTTGATGTGGGTATCTTCATATACCCATAAAAAAGTATATTTGAGATGTCAAACTCCGAAAAAATTTAAATTCAACTTCAGTTTAATTAGTTTGAACTATTTTTATGGTATATACTCACTGTAGTTGCATTGAACTCAAAAGTAATTCAAACTAGTTTGAACTGAGTTCAAAACTTACTTACCATAAATATATCAAGGGTATAAAACATTTTCATACCCAAACTCAAAAAAATTATCAATTATACACGTGTATCGGATGTTGGTGCCTAGGCACCATGGTGCCTTATGTAAGACGAGTGTTTCATGCACCATGGTGCCTAGGCACCAATATCAATACCCGTTGATTTGCTTCGAGATTCGCAACGTTTGATGTGGGTATCTTCATATACCCATAAAAAAGTATATTTGAGATGTCAAACTCCGAAAAAATTTAAATGTAACTTCAGTTTAATTAGTTTGAACTATTTTTATGATATATACTCACTGTAGTTGCATTGAACTCAAAAGTAGTTCAAACTAGTTTGAACTGAGTTCAAAACTAACTTACCATAAATATATCAAGGGTATAAAACATTTTCATACCCAAACTCAAAAAATTTATCAATCATACACGTTTATCGGATGTTGGTGCCTAGGCACCATGGTGCATTATGTAATTTTCCTCTATATATATATATATATATATATATATATATATATATATATATATATATATATATATATATATATATATATATATATATATATATATAGGCAAAATAACATGTGCACCATGGTGCCCAAGCTACATAATTAAAACTTTCCATCCATGATTGATTCTTTTCCAAATTGATACCTTTTCGAATTAATGAATCCTAATAGGTTACCTAATATATTGCACCTGCACGCATCTAAAAGTAATCTAACGACAGCGAGGCTCCATGATGCCCAGGCTCCATGATTGAGACCTTTCATCCATAATTAAGACTTTCCATCCATGATTGACTTTCTTTCCAAATCGATGCTTTTTCGAATTAATGAATGTTAACGGGTTTGCCTGATCATTGCACTTGCACGCATCTAAAAGCAATCTTGATTTTAGATGCGTGCAAGTGCAATGATATATAATATCAGGATGAAAAGTCTTGATTATGAATGGAAAGTCTCAATCATGAATGGAAAGTTTTAATCATGGAGCCTGTGCATGAAAAGTCATATATATATATATACACACACACGCTGAAGATTAATGTCTCTGCCAATCTCGTTTGCTAAAACGTTTATCTATCTAATGGCTGAGGGCTGTGCATGGTTAACTCGCCTCTGTTTTATGCACTCACACATTCCATTATTCCACTAAACTGATAACTGACGGCTAGCTATAACGATGGTCTGTAATTTTCCGTTAAGAATCACTACAGAGTATCTCAGAGCAAGTGTATAATGGGAAAATTACTTACAATTAAGAAATGTACAATCTAGTGCCAGAAGCAAGAAACTCTGAATTGCCTTCTCTCTCGTTCTCTCCATTTCTTTTCTTTCGAACTAATCTAGTAACTACTCTTTCGTATTGCTCCTAAACCGCGAATTGTGATAACAAAGCAAATTAGATGGTAGGATACATCGTCCCCCCCCCCCCCCCCCCCCATCTTTTTGGGCGTGTTTAGAGAGAAGTTTATTCACTGAAAGATATTAACCAACAATAATTTATGGAGATTTTCACGTGCCAAACCTAACGCATGGAACCATTAATTAGCAGATTCCCATTCCTGAATCATGATTAAAATGAAAATATTATATGCTATTCTTTTGTCCTTGTTTATCTTCATCATTATCAGACCTCACTAAGTATCACAAATGTTTATCAGCACGGCTTAATCTGGGACGACATAGTACCAAAATTACATCAATGATATCTGAAAAAAAATTGGCAGGTTGCAAAGACATGTACCTGAAGCCTCTTCTATGACGACCAATATTTTACTACTATTCAAGACCATGGTCCTCTCTAAAAATGTAAAATCTATTCAAGACCATTAGACCATGGGACCTGAACAAGTTTTTTTATCCTAAAGCTAGACACAACTGAAAGTGACCTCATCATTTTCATATTCTCAAATCCCAAGTAATAAACCCACTTATTCCTCATCATTAGGGGTTAAGAATGAAACTTTCCTTTCTATCGCTTTTCTCCTTTCTTTTACTACCACTTCTCTTCCATCCATTGATCCATTGATTCTATTCCATAGCAACTTTGGGCCTATTTATATTAGTTTTGACTTGAAGAGGCCATAAGCCAATATGACACCGGTTTTCCTACTCCTCTCGCTTCCGTCTCGCTTCAGAGATAAGAAAGAAAGTTATGTGCACATCACGCACCTCCACTTCACTTGTTCCCGTCTGGCATACGTATCTCTTCCTCACTTTTCTCACCGCGCGCGCTCTCCTTTTAAAACCCACTTCTTTTAGTCCCTATTATTTATTTTCAGTCAAAAGTTATCAGACAAAATCAAAAACCATCAACTAGAGCTAATATGATGACCCTTTATTCTCTTTCTCTGGGCAAAAGCATAGACCAGATCTAGCTAGTGTGAGCGCATGGCTGGACATCCTATGGATAACACTTATATGGACATTTTAAAACTAACACTTGCATGAACACCGATAAGACTTACAACCAAAACCAGCTCAACTTGGCACAAGGGCCGGTTTAACCACGACCACCAAGTCAGTCAGACCGCCATGACAAGGTCGGCCAGATAACAAAACGCTCCGAGCAGACCGCCATTACAAGGCTGATCAGATCACTCTCAATTCCTCCGCGTAATGCAACAACACAGACCTCTTTAAAAAATAGTTACCGTCAACTATGAGTTGGTACTATCGCACACCAATCAAACCGTCACCACGGCCGGCCAGACCGCCATACCATGGACGGTCAAACCGCTAGCAACAGACTTCACATACCAGAGGTTCAAATGGCACAAGATCAAACTCAAACAACGACAACAAAATATAAGTAACATCAAATACTCACTATAAACATGAGATGGCCTCCATATGATCTAACACTTTTTGAGCCGCATTTCGCGACCAAATTTATTTTGCTCTTGCCCTAGTGAAACAACAATCGAAGCCCATGTCATCACTTCGTTGTCCAGGCTAAACTACAGCATAGAACTAGCGCAATCCAGTGACCCTTGACAACACTATTTGACTTTTCATACAAACCAAGTAATATTCGTACTATTCATCAGCGTGCCGATTGGCTGGATTCAAAGTTTCATACTCGCAAAATACTACCAAAGTTACTTTGTTATCTTAACTTCATTTGAAAGGGCCTGAAGGCTTACAGTGCAAAGTAATAACAAGGCCTCGCAAGCAGGAACACATGGATAGGCCACCCAAGCCTGCCAGTTGAACACCAGTGAAGAGGTGACAAACAAGCAGCGAAGCAAAACAAGGCGTCTCATGGAGAATCCATTTCCGTTAAGCAAAAACAGAGTAGTGTCAAACTATAGATTCATCGAGAGTTAATGTACATATATACAACCGTAAGATTTCATCATTCTTCCACAGGTATAAACTTGCAACTGATCGCTTTTATGATAATATCCACATACCCAGCACAGAACGGAAAACCAATACAATGCTTTCTGTGAAGATATTTTCTGTAAGGTGACCGCTGATATCTCACAAGACCTCGTCTTGTTGTACATACAGACCGCCATCGGTCTCGATGGGCATAGAAGGCGGGGTTCCAGGTGGAATGCAAGCAGCTCCATTATCACCTGCTACAGAGCATAATGCCTCGGCATCCTCAAGAACCCGATCAAGATTTATCTTATCACTAAGCTCATTGATGAACTTGAGAAGGGTGTCGAAGTCCATCCGCTCCCCAATTATCCGCTTGCGGTACCTTTTCAAGATTGCCACGCACAAGTACAGGTGGAAGTGTTCTGCCAAATAATGGGTCCACAAAACTTCCCACAACACCATTATCTGATCAAAACTGAACTCCCTGCAATCCATAAGAAAATGGGGCGGCTTAGAATTTAGAAAAGAGCGGGTGACTGCTAGCCACATTCTCTTCGATTGTAAGCAATTTGCTTGGGAGTTCACTGAATAAATTGATTTCTTGTACAATGCATCTTTGTCAACCAAAAAGATTTTTTTTGGACAACAAAAATATTTTAAAAAGAATAGGAAACTGATAATAGAAAACAGTTCACGTTTCCTCCTCTAGGCCAGTTACCACTGGTAGACTCGGAAACAACTTTACCAGAGACATGTGGTAACCAAACAAAAATCAGGTACACCGTATACTAAACTGCCAAACGATTAAGCCAGGTCTGAACTCAGCTAGGGCTTAGTCAAAAGCTCGCTGGTTTCAATTGAGCACCAGCAAAACCTAGGAAGTTTTTCGTAAATAAAGTAAGCTTCAAAACTCTCAAATTAACTAACATGATGATTGATCACCATTGGTCAATGCTTTGCCAGGTAAGAGGGCTGACAAGAGTATCAGGAAGGTACTGAGCTACTGGTTGTACCAAGTACCAACAGATATAAGTAGCAAGTGACAGAGAGGTACTGTAATACAGTCATCCCAGCTTATACTTTTTAGAAGCAAGAAATGGCTTCATTTTCTGGAGATAATTTGAAAGACTTTATATTTCCTAGTAGCCAAAAATTTAAGCTACGGAAAAAACTTTATCAACTCATTATTGAGATTTCAGTAAATTAATTAATTATATTCAACATAAGCATATCAGGGAACCTAGAACATAGTGCTAGAAGTTAAAGATGGAAGCTAAACTGATTCGTGACACACTGACACATGCATAACAAATGACACCTCAAAGAAATTCAAGTTCGTACAATGCAAAACACATACAGCTTAATAAGAAAAAAAAGAAAATATTACCTTTTAAATTGTATAAGAACCCAACGAAAACAGAAGAAATAGTTTAAGCAGTCGTTCTGCCTAAAATAGTTATGCAACGGAGGATCAAGAAGCTCCACAAGCTATGAGGTACACAGAAAAATTCACACAAAATTAGTATTGCATTCATAAAAATTAAAAATTAATAGATTCCTAAAACAAGTTACTGTGAGCACTAAGCTGAACGGCATTCATCACAGACAGTGGTATAATGAATAATCATAACATGGGATTAGAAGACAATACCATGGGATTGATGATGAAAATTAATAAAAAGAGTTTTATAATGCAACAACATCTTACAATGGTTAAGAGCTTTAAAGCCTTCAAAGGATATATAGCTCCTAGGCATTTTAACAACAAATTTTGTACCAAGCTATACAATTTTTTGTCAAAATATCAATGTTCAAAATCAAAGGAAAAGGAACCGAGTTGACCATATAGAATGACAAAGACACAATCACTAGATATGCCTAAAGCAAAGTGGTTTTGCATGATTTGCACCAGATATGCCAACTAAACAATATTCCATTGAGTACTAATATTGACTCCTAACTGGAATATCTATCACATAACAACAAAAGTGGAAAAGGAGAAACATGATACTGCTTAACTGCTCAGCACTTAGCATTATGAATGGAGAGTACAGACATACCTTGGATAATGCAAGTAGTTGAGCATGCATGCCGTTCTGATCGCGATTAAAATTGGCTCCTAGTCGTTCCATCAAAGAAGCAAAGCACCAAAATGATTCAGACTCATCTTCCATGACATAAAGTATAGGTGCCAAAAAATCACTCATTCCCTGGAAGACAGAGCACCATGTATTGTAGTATGGTTCCACCAAGACAATAGACAAAAATAGTGTGGACACCATTAAAAAAAATCTATGTAAGGGTTAGCATTCAACTTTTGCATCCCAAATGATCAGTCAAGAAAAATGTATGAATAACAAGTTAATAGAAGCAAGGCCTACTGGGTTAGTGTCAACTGTCAACTACCAATGTGAACCCGCTGCATGCGTCAACACAGCAGAAATATAGACAAATGTCCAAGAAAATTCCACACTTGTAGATGTGAACATATCCTAGGATAGCATGTCTAGCTCTTTAAATATTAGCAGTGATAGATTTAAAACTAGAAGTATCTAAACGAATGAATATCTATCAGGGCCTTAATAATTTAGTATAGGTCTCTGATGCACTTTCAAACAAGCATGAGAATGAAGCATATCTTCAAGCATCATCCCCCCCCCCCCCCCCCACCCACCCACACACAAAAAGTAATTTACTATCAGTAGTAGAAAACAGCTTGTGGACACTATGTTTTTCACTCAAATGACAGACAGCTTTAATATTACATGATGTTGGAGGATTGCAGATGAAGGCCAATATGTAAGACGCGCACTTACCTGACAATAACCAAGGTCAAAATTATAGAAGGAATATGTCAACAGGATGTCACGTAGAACTACAACATTTCCATTGTCATCTCCTTCGTAGTAGGGAACGGATCTATCTGTTCTCACCTTAATAGGGAAAAATACAGCATCAACATGTAAGCTAAAATTGTATAATGCAGAATTACAAACAGGAAGTGGTCAGCAGAAAGGAAGAGAGGGAACTTATTCATACCACATCTTTGTCAATAAGGCATTTTCTTTCCCTAAACTTGGTGAACCTTTTAGCTTGTGTAGCTGAGATACTCTGCACATGGTATAAGCAGAATCATGATTACTTATGTAAAATGAAGATTGGTGTATGTCCTAATGTGAAAGCATTGTTATGATAAAAAAAATTAAAAACAAAGGAGCTCAATATGCTTTAAAGAACCATAGTGGAGTGCTATTAATGCAACGGGAGCATGCTTTAAAAGAACCAGCCAGTGGAGAATATCATGGCTAGCAACTTTGCCCAAAGGTTAAATATCCAACCATTTTCCCACTCCTTCCAAAACCAGAAATGCCTCACAGATGTGGGGCTGCCATAATCCTAATTGAGCACTACATGTTTAGTCTTCCTCAGAAGTCGGCACTTTGTGTTTTGTCTTCCTCAGAAGTCAGAACTGTCAACTCTGTAACTTGCCATCAAGTTATCACATATGGTAGATCTATTTCACAAAACACCTGCCAAAACAAAACATACTGACAGTCTCTATGGTTCTGGAAACTCAAGCTCTACATTATGGGCAGCAAATTGTCCAAAAACCTCTAGCTGCTGATGAAAAAGTTCAAATGGCCCAAGAAAATGCAATGTGATCCTTGATGCCCAAACCCCCAAAATACACGACTTAGTTTCCATCTTAAAAAAAAAGTCCATTCAGAGTTAAAACAAAACCATATGATAAAAACTAAATCATATAATACCTAAAATGTAGTGCAAGGGAATATGTCCCGGCCAGAACTAATAACTTATGCAGAAAAAAACAGCCTCAGGCACACTGAATTGCAGAATAGTGAACTTATAAACCTTGACTAACCTTCCACTGGGATTTTATGGCTTCATATTCTTCTCGTTTTATGGCAGCAAGGGAATCCCTCTCAGCATATGTTGAATCATATTCATGATACCCCAACAAGAATTTCCAGACCTACAAGTACAATATCAGAATATATGTACAAGTATGCCTTGCTGAATGATTATAGCAAATCAGTAGTTAAGTATAAAAACCTCTTTTCTCAGAACATGATCAACTCCCCCATAGAAAACCTTTTTCCTCAGTGCCTTCGAATCCATAACTCTACCTTCAGGATCTAAGAAAGCTCTCCACTGTCCAAAGATATTTCCAACAAACAAAAGAAGATTTCAGAGAGAGAAAAGGGTACTGACAAGCGACAACATGATCAATACAGGAATAATTGCTCGATGGTTGGTGATGACGATCCATGAAACTAAGAACACGATATTCAGTACAAACTCATACAGTTCTTGATGGCTGAAAAATTCCAGACTGGCTTTTGGTAAAGCCAATCTTTTTAACTAATGGAAAAGGTATCCAGCACCATGCAGCTCAGCTTGCGACATGATCAGATATCTGGGGTTTGCACTGGATAAAGGGATAGTACCCCATGTAACAATCTATTTATGCCTTCAGAAACCATACTGTTCATATCAAAGGTTTAGGTATCTGATCCTAATGTTAGTTCACTTGCTAGGAAAAGCATGGTTTAAAACTTATGGGGCAACAGGTCCAACAAAATCGCAGCAGAACTTATTAATGGTTCCTTTGGAATCCAAGTCACAAGTTAAAACCAAAGTTGTACCTGAGGGTGCCTAGAGTCTGAGCCTGAGACTAGGTGAATCTGGGGAAATGTATATGTCCAACTTAAGTATAACAGGTCTCAAGATTGACAAGGAATTTGGTTGTCCTGAGGGTCATAATACTTTATGCTAACAAACACACCAGAAATCTAATGTTGGACTCATCTCACTGTAAAGTTACATAAGTGATGTATTATGTGGACTCGGTTACAGATCTAGTAATAATTAGTATTGTTATGTTAGCAAAATAACTGCAGCATGGACTTTAAGCATCATCAATCAATTGGACTAAGGAAACATATAGATGGTGAAATAAAGTACTGAATAAAATATATCAAACATTGGGAAATTGATACCTCTTCAACACTTAATGGGTGGTCTCTTTGTTTTCCCCACACTAGAGGTAAATGATCAGACTGGCAAAAGAGCAGAGAAACTGGTGTTACACAAAATGAATTATGAATAGTTTATAATCATGGAAGGTTAAGCAGGTTAAAGCTTTGAACAGCATCAGAGGCCAGACGACAATGGTGATCCTAATTGCTGATATAAAATTAGTGCCAAATCTGAATTATCACAGTAAAATTAAAAGGTGTGCCCACAACTGGTAAGCAACTGCTTCAAGAAGTTGTAGTTTAATGCCACAATTTGTAGGCTTGAATGAATACAAAGACAAATGTCATGCAAGATGTGTTACCACTATTGAATCTGAGGGCAAAGAAGCCTTGTCTGGTGTTATTTGCTGATCTTTGTACTTATCACTCGCTCTGTTGTCCAAAACATGTTCTTGTTGTTGCCGTCCATAAGGACGAGTACCACTACTGTGGTTTTCCCTAAAGAGGCTTGATGTGGTATCTCGGGCAAACTTTGTAACCAATGAGAATTTCTCCAAAACTTGAATCGAAAGATCACGACCTGGATCATTCGATTTGTGCTTTTGCTTTGAACCGTATTTGGACATGCTAAAAGATGCCCCATGTTTGGCATCATTCCCATGTCTGGCTTCATCAACTGAACCAGTGAAACTGAGTGAATTCTGTCTTGACATGGCATTTGCCACAGAGGCAACCCCTGGAAGCTCCAGAGATGACAGGCTTTTCTACAAGGCATCCAAAGAAACGGATTAATGTGCATGGTATTGTAACCAATGTAAAACTTAACTGAAAGATTGGACTGCAAGCTTGACAGATTCAAAAGGTGGTTGCAGTGGAAGAAAGCAAGAAGACTACAAAATTTTCTATCGAGAGCACAGTGATCTTTTTGAGTACTATATAGTAAAGTACCAACAGAAGAACAAAACTCCAGAACACCAGTTGAGAATGGTTTGTTGGTACAAGAAACTACAATAGGATAACACACCTGAAGAGGATCTTGAAAGTCGTTGACAAGAAATACATTAGGATCATCATCCGACCTTGAAAAAGAGAATATTTGAATCACATGCGCAAGGAAAAAATATTCTTCCACAAACATTGCGTGAAAGTTAAAATTTAAAAGACTTTGTATTTGCGATTTTGATCATGGTGATCAGAAGCTTTAATATTTCACAACTTAATTTCTTTTCAATAGGCTGAGTTGATGCTAAAGATTCACAATTAAACTCTTCTAGATACGTTAGTCAACAGCTAAATTATCTCCTTGAATGTAGGTTCATATGGTATTAAGATATATTATTATCCTATCTAATTGAAGGAAAACAAAACATCCATTGAGAAATTGTAGTTATGCATATACTTGGTAGCCTTATTGTATGGATAATTTGCCCATAGGCCATAGAGACATTTCTCAGTTACTTTTAGTCCAAACAACTTTCTTTTCTGTTTCTTAGGATGAGCAACTTAGGCATTAATAAACAAACAATGAAACAACAAGATCAAGTATTTAGAACGATTGAGCACAAAAGGAAACCTGATAATGAAGACATGTTGCTTTAGTGTTGCAAACAATTCACGAATTCCACCATTGTAGAAATAAAACGGAGGAAAAGCCAGGCCTGCAAAAGTTAACAGATTAGATAAATAAAAGTGATCCCACTTTTTTCCAATTTTTCTGTCAGTACGTTTATTCAATGATTTTACCTAGCTGGCATAAACATAAATGCTATGTGTCAACAAGATAGTACCTGAAAGCTAATCTGATCATCATGAATATACAAATCATTACTAACTACAAGAGAAGACAAATAACTAGAAGAACATTTCACCTGATGACAGAACAATGATTATGTACTCCAATCCAAATGTTGGGGTGTGCCTACGGATGAAGCGTACATCACTTAAAGGCAAGGCCTTGATAGTGTACAGATTTCTGTCTGCATAGAATCAGGTAGGTAAGAAAGAGTCAAGCATCGTCACTGCTGTGCTTCGATTGCCAAATATCATTGAAACTAAAGAAACAAACTATATTTTCCTACATTTTTCTATTTCCACGGTTGCTGAACTGGTTGAGAAAGAATCAACTCCCTCATTTGGCTCCCAACTCTGTCACACAGATTGAACAAGACATAAGCAAAAGTAGAAGAAAAATTAAGCAACTTGGGAGTAGCACGCATCATCAACAAAGCTATATTCAAGTACCAACTAGAAATAATCATCTGGATTTTCAATATATCATTTCTCCAAGTCTGATTTCACATATACAGCAGAAAATATAGAATGGAAACAGCAAGCAGAAATAGTAGCATGCTATGGATCATTAGCGCAGATAATAAGCAAAGATAAAGTATGAGCCAACCAACATGTAGTCCATGTAGTAACGCCATTGCCCATTAGCCACCCTAGCAGTTGTATGGTGACAATTTG
This sequence comes from Dendrocalamus latiflorus, assembly GCA_017311315.1. NCBI lineage: Eukaryota > Viridiplantae > Streptophyta > Magnoliopsida > Poales > Poaceae > Dendrocalamus > Dendrocalamus latiflorus. Next base: position 31,894,619 of record CM029633.1, read on the forward strand.
CTTGCTATATGAGTTCTATAACATGTTCTAGTCCTACCATATATGTATGAACAGCCAACCACTCGTGTAGATATGTATAACCTCACCAGGAACAAAGAGCCCTGCTGCAAGTAGAGGCGCAGCTTCCCGCAGATCCGGCCAGAGCCATACTGCGTCGGGTGGATGGTCACACGCTCCTTCTCGTACACCACATCCACCCTCGCCGCCTCGCCTGACCCTTTGTCCGCCAAATCGCTCCGCATCGCCTTCGATCACCAGACAAATATCAGCTCAATCCAAAGGGGTAAACATAGACTATATACATCGGCGTAACATGCACACCCCAACGAACCCAACTAATTCCAGAAATGTTTCAAACCCTAACCACTCCAACACGAGAGAGAGAGCAACTGCTGCAGAATCGATTACGCGTGGAACAAGAGCACTCCCCAAAACAACAGAAAGTATCTGATACTCAAACAACAGACGGGGGTAAAGCAACCCCAAATCCGCCCCCAGACGAAATCAGCCGCCCAATCGAACAATTCGTTCGCGCTGCCCCCCAAATCGCGCTCGGGAGCAAGCAAATGAAGCATCGAATAGACGGGCGGATCGGGCGCATACCGTGTGGTTGGAGGAGGCGGCGGCGTCGGCGTAGTCGGGGTCGTCGGAGAGGTCGTGGAGGTCCGGCGAGCGCGGGGACCCCGCTTCGGCTGCTGCAGCTGCTGCCGCTTCCCCACGCATCGACGATGATTCGGTTTCCGATCTCCGGTTTTCGTCACTGGTAATAATGGATCGATTCTTTACAGTCACCTTGCTGTTGCCTTGCCAGGCCAGGCAGTGTCCTCTCGCTTGAAATGAGATTCTCTGAAGTCGCCGACTTCAGAGAACAGTCACGAATCTGAGCCGTTGGATCGGAAAAAGAACGGTCCAGATCGGTTGCTACAGTAAATTTACAACGGCCCAGATCTGTAGCTAACAGTAAAATTTACTGTTAGCTACAGATCTGGGCCGTTGTAAATTTACTGTAGCAACCGATCTGGACCGTTCTTTTTCCGATCCAACGGCTCAGATCCGACTGTACTCTGCAGTCGCCGTACGCGACTGTAGAGAATCCGGTTCCCTCTCGCTTGCCCTCTTCCTGCGGCTCCTGCCTCCCGGCAAACAATGAGTCGGTTCTTCGAACTGTAGCTTATGATTTTTATTTTAAAAATTTATTTGTAAGAGAGAATACAAAAAAAGATACTCGCATATGATTTTAACCGATATAGATGAAGTAAAGGTAATATCTACTACAATCAACTTGTAGATCCCACTTTAAAAATATATTCTGTTTGAAAGCTAATTACTATAAAAAATCAAATCATAACTCCAAATAGCCCAGCCATACCGCAAAAATGCCACAATAAAGACACAAAGGGCACTGGCAATATAGACATAATACTTAAAATAATATTTTAAATATATGATATCTAGCTGCCACTTTACTCAATCAATTTCTCCTATCCTACATCTCCTCACTTTCTTTTTACCAATCCTTATCATCTAGTTTTTTTGTTCCTTCAAATAGACAATGCTATGCACGATACACTACTATTGTCTCTCTCTTCCTTAATTACCTTTCCCACGTCAACCTTTTACTTATTTTGTATATTATAGACATTGCTTATATCATTTTGTTGGGAGTGCCCTAATGCCACAATAAAGACACAGAAGTGAAGGCACTCGACACATATCACATCATTAACTGCCACCTTCTTAGATAGATGTAAATTAGAGGATTAGCATACTAACGAACATATATCCACTTTATTCGAATACATTGTAAACTCTTTTCCATTGTAATAAAGCCTATGAATTTGCTATTGCTTCATATATTATTATTTCCATAAGTTTGATAGAGAGGGCTCTGAGTCCCGCACATCAACATTTTATTACTTGGGGAACAGAAATGGATTTGGTGAGCCCAGTCAAAGTTAAAAACACGCAAGACGTCCTCCAAAATCCCTTGCACATCGAACGTATTTTCCAATTATGTCGAGATTAAACCAATGTTTCTTGCTTTTTGTCAACGTCTTTTTCTAAATTATACGGTGGTTCTAGTTTGCGCACGTAAAATTGTGACACCGGCATAGTGTACTGTGGTCTCACTTGGGGATTAGACCAAGCATGTCGTAAGCCATTGCACTTGCTTATCGGCATTTGGTTTCCGCTTTGCTATTGCGTTTGAGTTGACCGAACTGCTGAGTAAGCATCGTAGGTAATGCCACTGGAAAATACCGCGAGTATCCCCCCTCACTACCCCGTTAGGTTAGACTGAAAAGCTGTGGCTTATGGCTGAAATTACACTGTAGCGATTGAAATTTCACTGTAGATAAAAGGTGGCTTATTTGACGTAATTAAATTTAAAAATTTTTAAAATAGAAAAATACGCTAGCTCATCACGGACAACGCAAACAAATACGAGAAAAGATTGGCAAAAAAGCTCAAAAAAGGCAAAAAGTTCAGAAAAGACAAAATTTATGAATAATAAAAAATAAGCTAAAAGCTGAAGCCGAAACGAGCGGAGCAACGTTTGTCCGCATGAAACCATTGGGTGTTCAAAAGTAAAATACAGTGTCAATACATGGAATCATTTGAAGCAAGGGGAACGGCTGCTATGATAGTACAGGAGGACTTCGTGATAATTTGTCAAATTTAGTTGGTAGCCTGGTCGGTTTGTAAGTTGATTATTCTCTTGATGCCAGTACGGGGTATGGAACCCATGTTTAAAGTTATGTATTTCTCAGCACTTACCACCAGAAAAACTCACTTGCACCCCTTACCAAGACATAATCACATGACCTCTTTACGGGTCAATGCCTTTTGGCCTTCGTCGATTTGTCCCACTAAAAAAAAGAATTTCAAACTTCCTCCTCCTTTTATAAAAAAAGACAAAAAATATTCATACTGCTATTTGGAACATAAACATTTGTTGCACTCTTAGGCCCTGTTTGCGTCTTAGCCTAAAGTTTTTTTTTGTCATAAACACTATATTAAGAATAAAAGAATGATAAAGTTCCTTTCCGGATTATACTCACTCTGGTCATAAAAAAATATTTACTTAGGATAAGTGCAATCAAACTTTAAAAATTTATATATTAATATTTTTAAAAATATTTTTAAGTGAGTATATGAAAATCATACGTTTAGATTTACCTCCAAAAAATTTCATAATATTATTATACGACTATTATAGATTTTTATAATATACTATAATAAAAATTAGTAATGAAAGCTCTGTTATAAGAGCAACTCCAGCAGGGCCCCTACTTGAGCCCTCAAACCTCATATTTGAAGGTTTGAGGCAAAAATAGAGGACCAGCAGGGCCCCTACTAGAGCCCTCAAATCACCCTCCCACCCCTCATTCCTAGGGGCTCTCCCCCACCCCTCATTTTCCTGTTTTTTTCCCGCACCGTGAAACTTCTCCCGCTCTCGGCCAAAAGTCCCCGCCCGCCTCTTCCGCTCCCGTCCGCCGAATCTCCCCCCGCCTGCATCTTTCCCCGCCGCCTCCCTCCCCGCCTGCATCTTTCCCCGCCCGCCTCCTCCGCTTCCCCGCCCGCCCGCCCGCCTCCTCCGCTTCCCCGCCCGCCCGCCTCCCTCGCCCGCCTCCTCCGCTTCCCCGCCCGCCCGCCTCTCTCGCCCGACGCCTCCGCCGCTTCCCCGCCCGCCCGCCTCCGCGGCGGCTCCTTCCCGTGTGGCCGGCTGTGCTGAGCGCGGCGGGCGAGGCGGAGATACGGGACCGAGCGAGGGAGGCCGGCGGCTACGGGACCGGGCGGAGGAGGCTCTCGGGAGCGGGCGGCCCGCGCGGGGCTGCACCTGCCGGCGGCGACCCGAGCGCGAGGAGCAGCGGGCCCAGGCGCGATGCGGCTTCAGGCCGTCGGCGTGGGAGGGCGAGCGGGCGGCTGGTCCAGCCGGGCGGTGGCGTTGGCGCGACGCAAGCGGCCGGGGGCCGAGGCGCGGGTGTGCTCGGGGCGGCGCGGCGAGACACCGGCTACGGGCGCGTGGCGGAGAAGCCGAACGGCACGGCTTCGGGCCGGCGGCGTGAGCGTGAGCCCCGCCTGCCTCTTTCCCCTGCCAAGCGCGCCGCCTCGCCCGTCGCCTCGCCCATCGCCGACGCCTCCGCCTGTTGCCCGTCGCCGTCACCTCCCTCCCCGCGCGCCTCCCTCCCGAGCGCGCCGCCTGCCTCCCTCTCCGCGTGCATCTTTCCCCGCCCGTCGCCGTCGCCTCCGCCCATCGCCGTCGCCGTCGCCTCCGAATGGATTTGTCAGGAGTGGGTCCCATATGTCAGTGTGTAGTGGATGGATTTGATGGCTTAGATTTAAGGGGTGCTGTTGGAGTAGAAGCAAAAAAATTGGGCCCTCAAAAGTAGGGGGAGCCCTTAAATGAAAAGTAGGGGCTCTGTTTTGAGAGCTACTACTGGAGTTGCTCTAAGACCGTACAGGTGTCGAAACTACAGGGAGTACATTCCAAACTTAGTACCTTGCTCAGCCTGTCAGCTACACTAACATTCAACGGGATGCTACTTCCGTCAAATATTAGTCCAATCAGAGGAGCCCAAGTAGGACACAAATGATTGCATCGTCGAACGCCAAATTCAGCAGGGGTATCGTGGTCATTTGCAGCACCGCACGCTCTGCTCGCGAGCGCCGCTTTTTGGCCAGGCCGCGTGAATTTACCGCAGCACCCCCGCTCCCCTTCCTCTCCTCCATTTCTCTCTCCCCCAGCCTTTTCCTAAAATCTGACCGGCGGCCGCACGACGCATCGACCCGACCCCTGAGAGCCCCCGAGCGCCAGGCCTCACCCCCCGCGCCACCGCGCTTGTCCGGCCGCCGGGAGCGAGCAGGGTACCTCCAGGTTAATACCCTGTTCGCAGATCCGTTCGTTTTTTAGCAGCCTGTTTCTTGGGGGTTCTTGGGATTTCGAGGGTTTCTGTTTTTTTTTGTGGGTGGGGGGGGGGGGGGGGGGGGTCAAATTCGGGAGCTTTCGGCGGGGCAGCTTCTTGGTTCTTGGTACTGCCGGGCTTTTCTTGCGGCTCAGCGGGCGGATTTGCTGGCGTTTCTTGATAATTAGGGTTTCCTTGCTGGGTTTTCTTGGTGATTTGGGTTTTGTCGGAGCGAGCTTGGTTGGTGATTTGTTTGCTTCTTTTGGCTTGTGGAATTGCAGGGAGGGAGAGGCGCCTTGTTTCTTGGACGCGCCGTGAAGGAATTGGGAGCGAGAAGCCGTGATGTTTACTCCGCAGGGGAAGGGGTGGACCGGATGGTCGACGCCGGCTCCGGCCAACCAGCGGAGCGGTGGTGGTCCTCCGGCCGTGTCGGCGCCCCTCGGCAAGGGGAAAGGAACTTCGCAGAGGGTTGCCCAACTCGAGCAAGAGGTTTGGCCCAATCTTTGCTTTTTTGTTCAGTTGATACAACTTCTGAATCTAATTTGTGAACATGTTTCTGTACTCATGTTTATTCCCATGATTTTGAAATAGGACTCTGGTAGGGTCAACTATTACAATATGCACTACTTTTTTTTCATCACATGTTGTCAGTCTCTGGAAAGTGAGAAGTTTAGCATTTAAACCAGTTGGCCTCCAAGTCTTCATTTTAATCCAGAAAGCATTTGAAAAATTGG